>CAOKZL010000656.1:0-600000 GCA_948472985.1 Iguana delicatissima
ACCGTGGTCATGCTTGTAAGCTTTCCACACTTCTACTAAAGGGGAATTAGTTTGGAGTGAAAGAGTTTGATCAGCCCTGACTTAGCATTCATTGTCTTAATTACTCCTAGGGCATCTCAGGATGAGAGCCTGTTTCATTTGTAAACAGCAGGACACCTGAGAGTTTGGAGGAAATAGATTTGGTGGTTGCCACAGGCTTCTTGGCATTAGAGAGAAATGTCTTACCCCTCTTAATACAACTGGAGTCTGCATGTAAAAGGCAACAAAGAACATGCTGAATGAAAACAATTAAGGCAAGGGGGAAAAAAACAGGTTAAATATGAAGGGTGGCTAATTGTAAATAATGGATTTTATTAATAAAAGAAATGCACTTTGCCAGCTCCATCAGATAAATATTCTGTCACTGGCCTTAATTCATCCTCTCTGAACAGGAACAAAAATGTTGACTTGGAAAGGACTGCCCTGTATCTCACATTCCCATTTCTTTAGAGTAGTGATTCCATCTGTACATCTAGTGAAAGTTCCAGGGTATAAAAAGTAAAGGCATATAAGCATAACGTATTGATTAATTCGATCAATAAATAGACGATTTCTACTTTTTAAAATTCTAGCACCAGTCTGAAAAATACACAAGATGGCTTGCAGCCCTTACTAAAAATAAAAGTGCAATCAAAGCCACAAGATAAAACTCAGTTCAAGAGAAGACAAGCACTTAGGAATTAAAGCGGAATGGAACTAACTTTAAAAAGTTAGTAGAATTCGAGTGTTTTAAATGGTGTTTTCCCCCCTCTGAATTTACAAAATAGTAAAAAAACCTATATGTTAATTTCTTTTGACAGAGCACTCTTGAGCCCTCCACTCAGAGGGTAGGATAAGTAGAGGTGTTAGGCAAAGGAACTCTGATGGTAGTGTTGGTTGGAAGATCCAACTCAGAGGCCCTAGCATACCTTCCAGCATTTCACCAATGAAAACTGAGAGACATATAGCCAAGCAACATCAGGGCATGGGCAAGGTGGCAAAAGTTATTAATAAGGAAGAGGACACAAGCTAAGAGACCCTGCAGCAGTTTGTTTTTGCCTGAGACTACAGGGAAGGGTAAGATTCCACACCTCCTCTCCCTCCTCCACTGCTGGCGTAAGCACAAACTACTTTTTCACTTTGAACTCAGTTTGTAGCAGTTGAAGTAAACTGAGGACAAAGAGAGAAAGTAGCAGGAGGAAAGAGACATTGGGGCATTTTAAAAGCAACTGAAGATGAGGGGCAACAGAGGATCCATAGGCACTTCCCTTCCACATGGAGACAGCTGGAGAGTATGTCTTAGGCCCTTTCCGCATGAGGACGGTGAATCAGTTTGTGCCGTTTCTTGTCGGATTTTCTGGGCTTGAAATCAGGCAGACTTTCCCTCATTTCCTTCCTCACAGCTACTGCGTATGTTCCATTCTGATTCGGAGGAGTGCGAGTTCATGAATCCACACTACCTCCGCCATGGCCACTCCCACTACTCCCCTCACCCCGCCCCGTCGGATTGCCCCCCTTTTTTTGCATGGTTTAGTATGTCATTGCGTATGTGCAAAAGAATTTTGTTCCTCATAAGACCACAGGACTGGGTTTGTTGCATTCACCAGCCTCATAAGCATCCAATGGGAAAGAAAGTAAGCAAAAAAGCATGGGAAAAATAGATTAGTTCAATTCCCCAATGCCTGCCACAGCACATACATGAGGGGGAAGTGGTAGATTATCCACTGCTTTCTTTTCCTCTACCCAGTTTAGGATTGCAAAAAGGGGAAAGGGAGGGGGAGAGGAAAAGACAACGTAGCAACACCTTTAAGATTAACTGATATTTATTTTTGCCTGAGCTTTCATGGCAATAAACCTGCTTCTTCGAATACAGTAGAGGCATAAAGCATATTTTCACAGGGGAATGGGATGGAAAATATTTAGATCAATTATATAAAATTTTGCACAGTGTGTTTTATTTTTTGCTCCAGTATGTTCCTTTGCCTCTTCACTAAATCATTCTTATGAAGCCCTTTAAAAATTTAGGGCAACAATCATCATTTGCATCCTTCTGGATCCTATTGCATTCCATCCCCACTTCCACAACTGTGCAAATATGCTTTATACCTGAGCATTTATTATCACTCTGTACTGGATCTAAAGAAGTGGGTTTATATCCACAGAAGATCATGCAGAAATAAAAATCAGTTAAGCTTAAGATGCTGCTGCATTCCTTATTCCCCTCCCTTCCCCTCCTTACCTCCTTTTTGTACTGCAAGAGATTAACATGGCTAGCTCTCTCTTTTTTAAAATTAGGTACAGATTTCTTCAGGGAGGGTGCACTACAAAGAAAGCCTTGGATCCAAGAGTCTCAGGCCCATGAAGTAAGACCTAATTCTGATGGTCTAAAAGCACAAGCAAGATTATACCTGTAAACTCACCCTTTACATGTGAACTTGCTTCTTTTGAGATTTGTTGCAAAGTATCCCCACACCTTTTGCCTCACAATTGAATACTATCTGTTAGAAAAATCTGCTTACAACATTCCAATATTGGATCAAATTATGTAAAGTTATGTAGTGTGTTTTCCATTTTTCTACAATGTATTCTTTTGCATCCTTGCCAAATTATTCTTCTCTTAAATAGCTTATCCACATTCATTGTCATTTAGTTGTATTTCCTTAACCTCCTCCCCGAAACCTACAACTTGGTGGTGCTCAGAGATATTGCAAACCTTTGTAATGTGGAAAAACATTTGCCAGTCCGAAACACAGAAGGGAAAGCATAAAAAGCAAAACAAAATGAGATGCAGCTTGATTTATTTTTTTCATTATTCTTATTATCCCCTCGTTATAAAGGGACATGACTTTTTACAAGAAGTGATAATGGGCTTATTGCCAGGCTGACAAAATAAATAAGAGTAACTTTTTTCCCTTATATTTCTATAGGAGGAAGCTAAAACAAATGAAGTTCATCATAAAAACTACAACAAAATAGAAAAGCTGTGAGAATGTTCTCCTCCTTTTTATATACACAAGTTCTTCAACCTGGTGTTCTCTCAGTCTGCAAAACTACAACTCCCATCATTTCAAGACATCATAATAATAGTCTGATACTCAAGATTTTTTTTGTTAGTTTTAACAAAAAATACAAACAAACCAGTCCATATCCACAAGAAGAAGGAAGGAACAAAAGAAGCAAGTCACACACAAACATTACACATATGTAATTAAAAATAAGTAAACTAAATCAGATTAGACTAAAACATAATAAAATAACCCATTACTAAAGGAATCATCTCTTGCATTTAACTTATCCTTACTATATCTTACTCTACACTAACAAACAGAGGAACTCTGACCCCTTTCATATCCACTGTAATGAAAAGGAAAAATTGATTAATATCCCTTGTCTTATTCTACCATTACAGATCTAAACACATTCAACTTATTAGAGTTACTAATAGTCATTGTCAAAACATGGAGATCTGGGCCAAGTCAGGGCTATGGCAATCAGGTCTGCTTTAAATTTTTCCTTCCTAGGGAAGCAGCACCCTTCTATATTTTTCCCACCCCCTGGCTCCCTCTCCACATTTGTATGTCTCTACTCATTTCCCTAAACCCACACCTTTGTAGATATAGGGCAAAGCATGTTTAAGTTTATCCCAATGAATGTGTCACTGGTGGTAGTGTGTGTAACTGGTCCAGATTAAAGAGACCCTTTATGCTCTTTACAAAAATATAATAAAATCTTTATTGAACAAACTGACATGGGAAAAGGTAGTTGGAGATTAAAAGTTATCAAACAGCAAAACATTTTTAGCTCTAGCTCTAAACCAGCAAACACTTCCCCAGCTTGCTCACACTTTTCACAATCTCTCTCCTCTCTCTTGAAACTCACAGATGGAACTCTCTAAACCCTCTCTTCAAAACCCTGTTTCAGTTATTTTTTTGTCAGGCTGACTCCCCCCCTTAGCCCTCTGTCTGGCTAGCCTGGGTTTCATAGTCAGCAATCAATCAAATTAAATCCCCTTCATTGCTAGAGCAGCCCTGCAGACACTCCCCCCCAGGGTTCGTCACAGTCATAATCACAGGTTATTACATTGTTAAATTTCTTATTGCTCAAAAAATGTATAAATGGTCTCTTATCTTTCAAAAAATATTCCGTTGTTCTATCTTTTAAAATCCATGACAATTTTGCATCTTGAGCAAGGTCCACTACTTTAATAACCCATTTGTCCATTGTTAGTGTATCAATTTATTTCTAAGTTTGGGCAAGCAGTATTCTTGCAACTATTATCATGTATTGAAGAAGTAGTCCATATTTCCTATCCAATTCTTTATCAGTAATTCCCAACAAAAACATTTCTGGTGACATTCCAAAACTGACCTTTAAAAATTTGCGAATATATAAATCTTAGACCAACAATTCTTCACTTTCTTGCACGTTCACCACATATTTTAAAAAAAAATCCTTCCTCATCCTGACAGGCCCAAGATTGACTTGAAATATTCTTAGATGTTTTTGTCAACTTTTCAGGAGTTAAGTACCATCTGCACATCATCTTATACATATTTTCTCAGAAATTACTGCACAAAGTACATTTTATATCTTTACTCCACATTTTCCCCATACCTCCATTTGCACATTATGCTCAAAATTCTGGATTCACCTTATCATAAACTTTTTTTACAGGCTCATCTTCTGTCTCTGATTTTAAAATATATTTGCACACTTTTTAAATTACACGATCATCCTCCTTGCAGAATTCTGAGTAATAATTGTTTTCTCTGGCCTCTTTAACTGGATTCCTTATCTTGTTTAAATATGCCTTTAAGTTATAAATAAGCAAACCAATTAAGGTCTAGAACACCCTCAGAGAGCATTTCTTTTGATATAAGGTCCCAACTCTCTTTCTCAATATGCAAAGGATCATTATAATGCAACCATTTTTAATTTTTGACCCATTATTTTTTAACAAAAGCTTCCTGTGGTGAGATCATTAATGATATCTTAGGAGAAAACCTTTGCTTATAGTTCGACCAAATTCACAGAAGAACTTTTCTGATAAAATGATTTCTGAATCAATTTGGAAAGTCCCATTTGTGATGGCTAGATGGGAAGCTCAGGAGCCAATGTGAAAGGTGAGCATTCTCAGAGATGTCACTATCTCCTTCAGGAAGCCATACTGAAGGAGTTCTATTTCTTCCTCTACAGAGCCAGCAAGTCCATTAGGTTCAGTGAAGCAACTGCCTCAGGCAACACAGAAAATGTCAGATTTAATACTCCCTCCTGACAGGACATGTACCACTCATACCTCCATTCCTAGAAAACTGTCTTCAATGAAAGAGTAGGAGAATGAAACAGTGGTAGCAGTGTCTCCTTCCCCCAGAGAAAAAGGAAGTGGTGCTTCAAGGTGAAGAACCCAGCTGTGGCATCCCCACACTTCTGCTGTGCCAGATGATGGACTTTGGGTCCCATATAAATACAATAAATAAATAAATAAATATTCCTAAAATACCCAGCTCTGTAGTACAGCTGGCTTCAGGCATGGTGGGATGCTGAGGTAATGTTCTCTTCTTTCCAGCAATAGAGGCATTGTTTTATTCTCTGAGAGATGGGGACAGGTATATCTTTCTGGGCAACACTGGGAAATCGTTGCTTCTGCCATGCTGTCCTTCCCCTTTCCAAGGCATACTGCTTCCTGCCTTGAGTAGTAAGAAAGCTTCGACCATCCCTAGCCTTTCATTATTATTGGCCTCTGTAAACAAGTTCATATGTTTCACTTCTCCATATCTAATCAGATACAATTAAAAACTATGGCCCTTTTCACATGGGAGGGGGTGACACACGGGGAAATGGGGCCACGCACGCGGGGATGGAGCCTACCTGGAAGCGGGAGGCTCCGTCCCCACAGGGAGCAGCACAATTTCGCCACTCCACATGTTCAGCAGCGTCTGCGGTGCTCGGTAGCGCCTGATGGCACCTAAAATGGTGGCCAGCGGCTTCCAGCGGTGCTCCGCCAATTGGGGCAGCACGCTAGCTGGAAACCCATCCCTGGGCAGCTATGCAGGGACGCGCTAGTGTGTCCCTGCAGTTCCTCACGGGGCGCTGCAATGGAGTAGCACGGGCAAATTTAAAAAAAAAACACTTGGAAAGGTGGTTTTTATAAAACTCGCAGTGCCACCCCCGCAGCTGCGCGAGGGCAGTTGGAGGTGTGGAACCTCCCCTTTTTTACCCGCTCTAGCACACCCCGCGGTGTGGGTGACCTCTGTGTCTGGTTGTCCCAGCGCGGGGATTTACCCCTGTGTGAAAATGGCCTATATCTACAATAAATATTAACAAAAGGGAGAAATTACATTCACAAGAGATCATTCTATACCAACAATAAAGATAGATAGATAGATAGATAGATAGATAGATAGATAGATAGATAGACAGACAGACAGACAGACAGACAGACAAGCAAACAGAATTTGGCTGAAGTTGTGCTTTGGACTGGGACAAATCCCAAATAAAGATCTGAATCATTGCAATTCAGCTACATCTGCAGGACCATGTGATTCTCATCCTTGATGTCAACCAAAGTGCTCCTTCTCATTTTCTTGTGCTGAAGTGAGTTTTCTTCAAAAGGATGGTGTAGTGAGTTGTGTTTTTGGAAGATTTGCGAGGAGTTTTTAGTAACTGGATTTCCCATCTATCCATCTATTCACATTTGTCATAATAATTATTATTGTTATGTGTATTTAGGTAGACTCTGACTCATGCCAATCTTATCCTAGGGTTCTGGTTTTTTTTTGCAAAATTTATTTAGAGGAGATTTGCCATTGACTGCTGCTAACACTGAGAGGGTATGATTTGCTCAAGGTTACCCAGTAGGATTCCGTGGCTGAGCAGACATTCAAACCTTGTTATCTCAGAATATATCTTAGTGCTGAGTCGACTACAACATTCTGGCTTTATAGTTATAATTTAAAAAAAAACCCACAAGCATCTATGACAACTTGTTTTAAAACCCACATTTAAATGTTTCATAGCTCCATTGTACCTTGCTTCAGTTTTATTTACTCTGCAGAGAGGAGGCCTTGAGTACAATTTTAAACAAAAATGCAGTTAGTGTGAGGTAAGAGACTCTTCTTTCTATTTCTCAGGGGGAAAGAAGATTGAGGAACTAGTGCCATCCGGAAACTTCTAGAAAGGCAAACCAAGGCAATATAACCCACATCTGTAGGAGTTTCCCTTTGTCCTGACCTTGGGAAGAGGAAATGCTGGCACATTGCTTAAGAAGTTGAAGACTTATCTAAAGCTAAGAAAACAATGTAAGATCCAGCATTGTGGGACCAGAGACCAGATGCATTTGAGGGTGTTTCAGCATCTGGCTAAAGGGATGTAAGAACGTTTACTTTGTCTGCTTCTGTCACTGCATTCTTTTACCATCTATTTGTCATCCACAAAGTAAAGCTGGTGTTGGAAAATTCTAGCATTCTCTCTCCCTTCCTGTTGTTCTAGGACAAAGGGGGTTTACCTAGCATAGGGTTGATTTTCCTTTGCATGTAAAAGCCCTCTAGCCTGTCACCTGAAGTCTCAACTGCTGCTCTGTGTTATTTAAAATGATTGGCTATGGTAGATACGCCCTGGAATCAGTCATTGGCCTTACATAGAAGACAATACCTCTCTCTTTTTCTCTTTGCAATCTTGCTTCTAACACCTTTTCTTCATTATGCTAGCCTCTTCAACAAGAAGTTGGTGAGTTAAGAATGATGCTACTGTCTTCCCTAATCCTTTTGTTAGTTAGGACCTTGTTTTACTATTGCGTAAGTAATTGTAAAGTTAAATCTTCTAAGTTTGGAACCTGAAACTGCCTGTCTTGTTTTGCTTTCCAAGTCAGTCTCTTTTAAGGGAAGCCACACAGAGATTGGGACATTTTTTTTCCTGCAACTCTTTGCTAAGAGAAGGCTAATTCCTGAGAGCTTTAGCTTTCATAGAATCCCCACAAAGGGCTAACACCCTGAAAAACTCTAGCTCCCAACAGCTTGTACTTTCAGTGGTGTAGTTTTATTTCAGTATATCCTTTGAACCCAAACGGAGCAGCTACTGAGTCAGTCAAGCCCTCCTGATCACCACATATGGTGACTTTTCAACATACTGTCTTGATGTACATTTCTTGTTGAGAACAAGAACTTTTTAAAAATGTTTTTCATGCTCCTGTTTTGTCTGTACTTCTACTGAAATCCTCCAGTTTTATTCTAAATCTCACAAATGGGCAAAGTATACTTTGACTCACAAGATGTATCAAGGGACACAAAAAAGATGGTCCTGTCAAGAATCCCAGTTCTAAGAAAATTCTCCACCTCTACCCTGAGATCAAAGTTGGAAAGGCAAGTAAGTTCACAGTGAAAACAAATCCCTCAAAACACTGTCATCCTGCAATTATGAATTATGAAAGACTTCCGATGCTGTTGAAGGCAAACTTTTCATTATTAATTCCTCCACACCCTGCCACATACAAACACAAAGTGAGACTAATACTTATTTTTAACATTCTGTGAAATGGAAGTAATGTGTCTACAATGAGTATGCAAATAAAAATCATTATATAAATGCTACCAGAACAGGAATAAACCAACCAAAGTCCATGGTTTTCACAACGAAGATTTATTTTCATACAGACTGTGTATTGTGTATGGGGAAGTATTTTGTAAACAAATTTTAGAACAGTCAGACAAATTGAAATGTTTCTATGACCCTAAAAAAGGCCCCAAAACAGTGGGTATGAAAAAGTTTTTTGAACAAACAAATGGTTATAATTGTAATGCAAATATTATTCAACATGGAAATAGTAGATTTGGAACAGGGTAAGACAGGAAATAGGTGTTCTAGCTTTTCTTTTTAATCTGTTGTCAGTTGTTACTAAAAAAGAGAGAGAAAAAGTAAGAAAAATAACTCAGAAACAAGAGATTATATGGGACAGGGAGCCAGTGTGGTGTAGTGGTTTGAATTTTGGACTAGGAGTTGAAGATTCAATCCCTGTTTAGCTATGGAAACCCGCTGAATGACTTGGCCAAATTGCACTCTTTTAGCCTTACTGGATGGCAATGGCAATGAAAAATAAAACCCCTGAAACTTTTGAGATGTTATTACTTATTGCTACAACTGCTAGGGCAATAATAGTAATAATTCATGCCTAAGCTGAATCACATGAGGCTTCTCCAATAACTTTAACAATATTGTTGCTCTCTAAGAACATGTAACAAACAGAATATTCCCTTGCCATTTGGTCAGTCCTTCCCTTTTGTGTGCATGTTCCTTTGTCTATGCTGCCTGTTTCATAGATATTTCTTCCTCCATTTCTTCCACCTCACTTACTACTATGGTTAGATAACAATTGTGTGGTTGCACTCTCTGTGAGGTTGTCTGTCTGGAACCTCTAGAATGGGTAATTTTCACCAGGGCCATATGAAGGTTTTGATAGGCCCTAGATACTGTCATATTCAACTCTCCACCTCGCCTCACTATAACACTAGGAATGTTTCTGTAGGCCCTAAAATCCTTTTTTTCATAAGTTCTAAAATGTTCATATATCTTGGGCACTGTGGTCCTGATCATAAGAGGATACAGACTGCATTAGTCTCTAGGAGGCCTTATATGATCACACATCTCCACCTCACTCTTCCAGCAAAATATTCTTTTTTTTTTTGCTCCTAAATGCCCTCTAGAGGTCACGAGAGCATGTCTGCCACAATTTTGACTTCCTTTGCCCATTTTAGGTGAAGGAAAGCCCTGTATTTTTAAAATAGGAAGTGATCTGGAAGTCACTGAACATGGTAAAGTGATTCAAAACTGCCAGTATTGCATACCTCTTTGTCCTATAATCATCATAGCATCAAGCACAACATAGTATTTAATATGAAATCTAATTTACTTCGGCCATAAAACAACACAAGTTGTCTATGCAGATCTATTTTAAATATATTACCAAGCTTTCAGAACTCTTCAGGGACATCTAAGTCAAGGTGGGATATACATTTTGGGACTCCTGGTCCAACAAGGAATAAAGCTAATATCTTGTTCTAAAATATGTGTGGGGGCATGTGTCATTTTATGGTGATGGAATATAGATGTAGGTATGATCTCTGAAAAAGTGATATGACTCTTGGCACTGATGCAAACCATCAAGTTTTATTATTTTTCTATGGAAAGACAGATGGGGAATATGATTGAGCACCTGTGTCCTGTAGTGGACAAGCTACTGAGGTGAGTTGTATATTGCCATTGTTGTTGTGTGTCTTAAAGTCCTTTCCAACTTAGGGCAATCCTAAAGTGAACCTATCATGAGATTTTCTTGATACGATTTGTTCAGAGGAGAGGTTGCCTTTGCCTCTGTCTGAAGCTGAAAGAATGTGACTTGCCCAAGTTCACCCAGTGGGTTTCCATGGCTGTATGAGGATTCAAAGCCTGGTCTCCAGAGTTGTAGTCCAATGCTCAAACCATTATACTACATTGGATCTCGGAGAGTTCTACTGCCTCACCAAAGTACAATTACTATCATAGGATTCCATTGGATGTTGTCATGGCACTTGAGGTTCTGTTCTAAAGTTATTCTTCTTTATCTTCATTTCAAATTTTCATTTTATGAAGGAACCTAAGAAAACTCAATGCCATTGTTTATAACAGCATCTTGCGGTGTAACATGCAGAAGCAGTCAGTTTACCCAATGATAAGCTGACTAAATGTGACAGTGACTTCAACAGTAGAAAAGAGAGTGAATTAGGAAATATCGTAATTTAAAGTACTTCTTTTCTTCTGTCTTTTACAAAAGAGGAATGAAGCTTTTGGAAATCTGTTGATTTTTGTCCCCTCACCACTGGATCGATGAACAAATGCCACAGACCCATCATGAGACCTTGGAATAATTTCTTACCTGTGGCTCAATAAATAGACTGGTACGTGGAACACCATATTGATACATATTGTTAAAAAAATTGCTAAGTTCAATATTTTCAAGTGTTATCTTGGTGGGATTTTAAATCAGACAACCTGCCACAACAGTCAAATTTTTGTGGAGGCGGATAAATAGCAAGGCTCTATATGAACTACAGTTGTTTATGAGATAGTACTCCTTGTGTTACTGCCAGAAGGTGAGGAGATCCATATTAAATGATCTGTCAGATTTCACTCTCCAAGACAGGAAAAAGCAAAATTGTAAAGATCAAAGAAAGCAAAATATGTTCTTGGCTAATACTGAATAATAGGGTGATACTGACATTGGTAGCAATTGCCAAAGAAAAGGAACTGACAATGTCATGCCACCAAATGAACTGAAAAGAAACAAGCCAAGTGCCCTGGCTCATCTCCTCCTCTGAGAAACTTTAGAAATATTATATGTGGTTCTCGTAATCTTCCAGCCAGCAGGAATTCAAATGCCTTTAAGTCTGTAACCTTTAACTCTGCATCTTCTAATTATGCTTTCACCTCGAGCTGTTTATCAGGCCTGAACATCTCCTGATGCTGAAATACACTTCTGCACAGCAGAAAAAAAGGCCTTTCAAGGAAAGAAAAGAAAAAGAAAAGAGAGAAAAAGGTGGGGAGAAAAGAGGAGGCTTGAAGACTTCTTCAGGAAGCTTCTTTGTTTTTGCTTCCTTAAAAATGCATACCCTTGTGCTTGCTTATTTTATCTTTAATATCAACAAGGATAATGTTTTCAGATCTGTATGAAATGAGCTAAATATACACTGGTCCTTTTGACCTTTGACACTAGCACATGATAGAGCATCCCTTTCTTGAAATGGTATGGTACCCCCATCCACAGAGTTCAAAACAGTGGCCTGTGATAAATCCAGACTGATGTGAGCAGAACCAAGTCTTCCCCACTTATTCATCAATGAGGATGCATGTTAGCAACATTTGCATGCCTATACCTAATAATCCATAGTTCACAGATTTGCACACTTCCTGTTTGTTGTTCTCTTCCAGCATCACTCTAACCTGCAGCCATTTTTTCTCTCTTTCTCTTACATTCAGTGGTATTAAAAGAACTAGCAGAATTACATCTAAGGGTATTAAAAAGCTGGCAGAAGTGATCTCAGAATTTGGCAATAATCTTAATTATTGAGAAAATCTTAATCTTTGAGAATTTCTGGAGAACAGGAGAAGACCCAGCAGACTAGAGGAAGGCATATGTTGTCCCCATCTACAAAAAGGGAAAAAAAGAGGATGATTACCACCCAGTCTTCATTGTGGAGAGAAGCGACTCATGGTGCCATAGGTTCTGTCCTATACTCAATGTTATTCAATATCTTTGTAGATGACTTTGATGGTGGAGTAGAGGGCATTCTTATCAGATTTTCAGGTGACACCAAATTAGGAGGGATAGGTAATGGCTAAGGACAGGATCTGAATTCAAAATGACCTTGACAGATTAGAGAGCTGGACCAAAACTGACAAAATGAATTTTAACAGGGAGAAATGTAGGGTACTACATTTAGGAAACCACTGGGTAGTTTTGCAAAAGACATTTTCTTTCACCTTGATCTACCTAGACCAATATCGTTCATCAGCCCAGCATAGTGTAAATATTGCCTGAAGGAATTACATGACACAACCATTCTATTGAATGTTGGTGTAGTACAATGTACGTGGACCAATGATCAGCATGCATGGCTGAGAAGCCATTTTGCAGTTGCAGTGCATAATGCGATAAGGCAATGCATAGAGTCAGTGCACATTCACATGCTATTCTGTGTACTTTAATGTGCTACCACAAATGTAATGGCCCCAAATGTGTAACTTCGCTTGCACCACTGTCAGCTGGATATGGTGACAGAAGTGTTCTAGGTCAGTTGAAAGATGGATCGGGGAATAGGGATTCAACCTGTGTTAGATGGGGTTACTGTCCACCTGAAAATGCAGATTTGCAGTTTGGGGGTATTCCTGGATTCAGCTCTGAGTTTGGTGGCCCAGGTTTCAGTAGTGACCAGGAGTGTTTTTGCACAGTTAAAGCCAGTACACCAACTGGGGCTATTCCTGAAGAAGTCAAATCTGGCCATGTACATGCCTTAGGCCCTTTCTGCATGGCATTTTCCATGTGAAAGGGCGCCTGGAGCATCACACGATTGTGAGGAGCGATCTGCACAATGCACTCACAATCGCATGATGCTCTAGGGGCTGGCAGGTGCCGATTGTGCACCTTTTCATTTTGGGCTAGAAGCTAAAAATGGTACGTGATTGCACATTGCTCCCGGGCCCCACACACACTTACCTGGTATGCAGAGCCTCCAGAGCTGCGCTGGTTGCGCTTCCTGTCCCAGTGCAGCCTGGGAAACTCCCAGGCTGCACTGTGGAAGGAAGAGGCGGGGCTTTCACACGAGCAGGCAGCTTGTGTGGAGCTGAAGCAGTGGGGACATGAGAGCCTCTTGACAGAGGCTGCTTGCATGATCCCTGCACCCCAGCTCTGGAAGAAGGTAAGGTGCAGAAAGGGCATTAGTTACATCCCATTTGGATTACTCTAATGCACTCTATGTGGGGCTGCCTTTGAAAAGTCCTCAGAAACTTCAGTTCCCCCAAAGAGCTGCAGTCAGGTTAATTGGGGCTGGCTTGAGGAAACAGAACATTCCCCTATTTCAACAGCTTTATAGGCTGCTGGTCTGTTTCTGGGCACAGTTCAAAGTCCTGGTTTCAACCTATAAAGCCATATATGGCTTGGGTCCAGGTTATCGGAAGGATCTTTTCTCATTTTATGAGCACATTAGGACACTAAGATCATCTGGAGAGCCCTTTCTCTCCGTCCTACCACCTTTTCAGTCTTGTATGATGGGAACAAAGGGAGAAGGTCTTAGTAGCTGCTCCCAGAGTTTGAAACTCCTTCCCTATAGAGGCCAGATGACCCATTCTTGCTCTCCTTCCATCAGCAGGTCAAAATATTTTTGGGCCATCAGGCTTTTACAGACTAATGAGGGCTGGGCTTTTAACGCTGTGCAGTGCTGTTTCTAAGGTTTGTATAAGGTCTTTTAATGAATTTTAATATTTTTAATGTTTGTTTTTAATAAATTATTTTATTATATAAAATAAATTGCTTTAAATCTTATATACTTTTATTAATGCTTTTGTTTTGGTTTTAATTTGCACTATTTTAAATGTGTTAGCTCCCTTGAGTCCCATTCTTGGGAGAAATGCAAGATATAAATGAACAAAATAAATAAATGGCCATTGCATATTATCTTCCTCCCCGAAAAAAAAATCACTGTACACGCACAATACCACTTATATCTGTGTATGTTACATTAGAGTAGGATGCCAGCTCTAATATGGTTGTTGTGAGGATTCAGTGGAGAAGAGGAGATCCATGGGCACTACCTTGAGTTCTCCTGAGGAAAGAAGGCATACAAATGTTGATAATAACTAACTAATACTAAATGGCTGCTTCTATGCCCGAGCTTAATGTATCTATATTTGTTGTTGCATGTATGTACGGTGCATGAAATGCACAACAACTATTATTGTTGCAAGGGGAGCAAATTGGCAGTAACTTGTAGCTGCCAAATTACAAATGTATTGAATTAATCTTTCTTTTCAGCTGAGGATTTACTGTAGCTGTTCAATTGGGAATAAAGTTATGATTGAATTGAGATCCCTTTTGCATTCATTCCTCATGCTGCCATATAATAAACACTTTTATTACTGAAGTTTCCTCAGTATATGTGTTATTATTAGGAATCACACAATTTGTCTCTGTGTTGATTGTGGGAAATCAATATGCAGGAGCAGCTTTTTACAACTGCATAAAGCTGTAAGTCTTTTCATGAGCGAAACCAAAGAATGTTTTAATCTCTTTCATACTCTCCTACAAGTAACATCTTTGCATCTTTGCAAATAGAAGGTAAGATGATGGATTTCAGCTGAGTTTCTTGTTGTTGTGTGCCTTCAAGTTGTTTCCAACTATGGTGACCCTAAGGTGAACCTATCACAGGGTTTTCTGGTGCTCAGAGTATGTGATGCACCCAAGGTCAGTCACATACGGATGTGGGAGTCAGGGTGGGCAATTTGCCTCAGGTGGCAATATTTTTGGGGCATCTTGGCCCGTAGCCACGCGCCCATGCACCGCAGCCATGCCCCTGCACACAGTGGCCATACCCCTTGTGCCATAGCCCCGCCCCCCTCCACACGCTCCAAGCTCTGCCGCTACCCAAGGATATTCAGTGGGTTTCCATGGCTGAGTGGGGAATTGACCCCTGCTTTCGAGGGGCATAGTCCAATGCTCTAATCATTATGTAATGCTGGCTCAGACTTGAGCTGAGTATCATGAACTAAAGACAGCCAGCATGGTACAGTGGTTCGAGCACTGGATTACAATCCTGGAGACCAGGGTGCAATCCCCATGGAAACCCCCTGGGTGACCTTGGGTACATCACACACTCTCAGCCTCAAAAAACCTTGTGATAGATTTGCCTTAGGTTTGCCATAAGTCAGAAATGACTTGAAGGCACACAAGAATACCAAGAACAAGAACAACAATAATGACAACAACAACCATCACCACCTTGAACTAAGGTACAGTATTTGCAGATACTGAAATTTATCAACTTATAGGTGGAATATAAATATTTTAATTAGTTTATAATATTTGGGGGAACTATTTTGGAATCTGCAACGCCTTTGATGAATTATGATCCTTTTTACTGGAGCAATGAACCCAGTGTGACATATCTTTTCAATGAATCAATCTTGAATATTTTCCAAGTCTTTTTGAACAAAATGAGCTATATAATATTCTTGTGTTATTTTAACCTTTCCAGAATGCTGGGTGAAATAGAAGCTGATGTCTCTGGAAGGTGCCAGACTAGATAAGTCACATTCTATGAAATCCATGTGTTAAGGGGCTGTATAATCCCATGCTTTGGTGTGGTTTAATTGGCAAAATATATAAATTGGCATAAATATAAATTATACTCTGTTATGGCTGCCTGACCTTGCTGACCAAAAGAAAAAGCTGGCCGAAAACATGCATTGCAAAATCATGCCAGGAAAGACCTTGGGGCATAGCAAGTTCATAGTCAGAAATCAGCAATAATGAACTTACAATTAGCCTTCAACTACTCAGCCTTCAGAAACAATTGTGTTTGTGATGTTCCCTCAGGATTGATAATTGTCTTAGCCCTTCTTCCTCTGACCAGCAAACTTCCTTTTTGTCCTCACACATATCCAGCAATCAAAGAGGTATCAAGACTACCATTAGCCCTTTGTCACCTAACACTGAGACGATTAGCTCTTTCTGGACTCCATTGCCTACTCTCTGGACTCCATTGTTTACTCTGCCAGAGAGCCATTGGCACCTTGGCCCTCCAGGCAGAAAAAGAGCATTTAAACCGCAGCTTGCAGTATCCTGACTGCAGGTCATCATTTGCCCGCTCCAATTTCTGTTTGTGTACTGTCCTTAGACTCTGCATCTAAGCCACATCACTTTTTTGCTGCTCTCTGAATTGGTAATTATCACCCACTTCACTCTGAAAATCTCACTATCCAAAACTTCCCTTCCCTTTCCTTCAGTTACCCCTGTGTAACTACATGACTCTTTGGATCTCATGTGTGTGATTGCAGTTCCCCCAGTAAAACAAATGTTTACTTTTTGATCTCTGGCTGGTTCTTCCCTGCATGAGTACCAGTAGATATAGGTGTAAAAGATCTCATAAAGCTACTCCTCTTTCACAGACCTCCTCTTTGAGCTAATATTCCCCACCTTTTCAAGGAGGCATTAGCATCATGGGTGGACCTGAGTCACCCATGTTTTAGGGTAACACATGATGCAACACAATTTTAAATATATATTTTTACAGACTTTCAGTCTAGTCAGTGATTTGTGTGCCAAGCAATACCTGTTGAAATTTCCTCTTCTTCAATCATTTAAGGTACAGGAGCCCTGTCTCTTATTTCACCTGGCAGTCCTAACAGAACCTCACAGTTCAAGGTTTGGGAACTGGATTTGAAAATGGAATGTTTTATAGAATTGAAAAGATCCAGTGAATCCTGAATGATAACATGCACTTCCTGTAATTGATTGATTCCCCAGTTGGGTTACGAAAACTTAGAGTTATCCATGCCCAATATAACCAGTATAGCATTTTCTCCATTACAATACTGCAGGGGGAAGCAACTGTGGCAAGTATCAGGCTCAGTGTGCTGGCCTGAAACCCTCAGTGGGCCACACAAACTGCCCCAAATGACAAAAATGTCCCCTCAAAGTAAGCAGCCAAAAGTCCAGTTCTGGTTTTGAGAAGCACTTTTTTAAAAAAGGCTAAAAAGTATGTGGGGTGGTGGTGTTCCTGTAGGCTGTTTAAAAGATGAATTGCTGTTCCTGGAGGCTTCCAGAATAGGCCATTATTTCTGTTTCTTTGACCAAAAGATGGATAGTTCAAGGAGTCAGGGAGTAGAGGGTCACATGAGATCTAGTTGAAGCCCATGGAGTCCTAAAGCCACATTCCTGCTGTACAGGAGTCACAGGAAGACACAATTTCTAGCATAAAGACCACAAAAGGCTTGCAGGCCTTTAGAACCATTGCTGAGGATCATGTCTTAAAGGCCTCTGTGCTAGCCTGCTGAAGTCTCAGATGATAAGACAGCTGACTGACATCCAGAGAATTTGGTGAATCTGTCCCATGTTCCTGATAAGTTCTTTAGACACTAGCAAGTCCTCAGTAAATCATCCAAGAACATATACATGCTATTCCTTTTCTCCCTCAACAACAGTTCTTTTCATTTACATTTATGAGGTTTTATCATTTTCTTCTTCACTACTCAAGTGTCAGCTTTCATGGGACTATGGCCATTTCTTCACTACATTGTTATAGTGCTATTAGTCTACTTTCAGCATCCTATGGAATCCTGCGATTTGCAATTTAAGGAGGGGCATTTAGAATTCTCAGCCAGAGAGCTCTTTGGCCTCAGTAAACTACAACCCCCAGAATTCCACAAGATGTTCAAAGTGGAATAATAGCACTATAACAGTATAGTGCGGAAATGTCATATGCCTTGCTTTGAGTGAAAAAGGCATCAAGCTTAGGCCATGATTTGGTTTATTCTCTTTGCTTTCTTCCATCAGGAAGGTTAGAAAAAGACTCAAGTAGGAAAACATAATTGTCCCTTTTGACTGATCTCAGACTTATAAGGATATTTTTTTTATTTCCAGCAGAAAGTGAGTGTGGTTGACTATGCAAGAAAAAAAAATTAAGCCTTACAGAATGAGTAAATCAAAAGAAGGCAACATCGGGTCATTTAAATGTGCAGTATAAGTTCTCCACCTTACTTGACTCTTTGATAGCAGAGATTATTTTATTCCTTTGATGTTCTAGGCTGCTTCTCCTGTTATTCTCACTATTATAATTTAACAGCTTAAAGAAGAATGGGGAGGCAGCCAATGAATCATCTGAATGCAACATTTAGCAGTCAGGGACAGCTTTTATCTTCACTTTCTAGCATTTGCACCTTGCCCACTTTCCCTCAATAGGTGTGCACATGTGTGGATGGCATCTTTTGAGTGTGCAGAACCCTGAACAGCAGTGAATTTATAGTGCATTTAATTCCTAGGAACACAGGATCAATAGGCAGAGGCAGGGCTAACCTCAGCCTGTTAACCACAAGCTTTTCATATAAAAATTGACACCTCAGGCAAATTCACAAATCACTTGACTATCTCCTTTCATTCGGTACTTGATTCTTGTCTGTCACTTCCCTTGCCCCTGCATATATTCAGAGGTGTATCGTATATTTTCCCCATGCACTGAATGTTTCCTTGTGAATTAGCTTCTGTTATCATGGGAATCAGAATGTTACCAGGTGTGGGCCCATATGTGAGATGCATTTAGAGACAGAACTGCTTTATTGAATGAATAAGGAAAGACTGTACAAGTAACAGTACATCACAGTCTTTCAGAAAAGCCCAAGTTTGTTTCAAAAAGATAACAAGGAAGTCCCGTAATATTAATGTTTTCAGTTACTGGCTTGGTTGCTCTTGCTTTTCTTGTTTTTAAATCAGCAGAACTTTCTGAAAATGTCATAAATTACTGTGATACAAAAGAAATCCCAGAAAGTCAGGAAGTACCTGGAAAGAAGTCAAGGTAGTCTACGGCAAGTTCACATAGATACATGATTACTTCAGTAGAATGTATTTCTGAGTAAACAACCACAGGATTGTGCTTCACAGATGTGAGAAGTTGGATACTTTATTTGTGCTGACATCTTAACCTTTCAATATGTTGGTGTTGCACATTCATTTTGTTTAACGATACAATGGCATATGCCATTTCTGCTATACAGATCTAAATAACCGGTGGATGTTGTATGCACATTATTATCTGTAGCTCATTTACACTGCAATATTATGATCCCTGGAATGCTTGCCCAAGATCAATAAGTCATGTTGGGTCAAGGATAGAGAGCCATGCTTTTTCAAAGGAGTGATCTAACTTCTACTAGCTACTGTGGAAACCTCAATGGCTGGTGTTTGTCTGGACCTTGGGAGTCAGAGAAGAGGAAAGAAAGTTTTCCAGAGATATATGTAGTGTTGTGTTAGAAGAGGCAGTCAGTCTAAAGGAACCATAGCCCACCTATGTCACATATATACCTCAACCGAACACAAAATGCAAACCCTGAGACAGCAGCAGTTAATTCCAAACAGGAAAGTAGCCATTACAAACTAGAGATGGGCCAACTGAATCTTCGAATCCTCACAAGGATTCGATTTTCGCGAATCCTAATTCCTGTACCAAAATAGGCAAACCAAATCTTTTCAATCCACCAACCAAATAGTTTGTTGGAGACTGGGACACCTGAAAACCTTGGAACCCAAACATGCAAGGAAAGATGGCAAGTTGGTGACTTTTTCCCTTGGAGTAATAATGGCCTTTGCTAATAATTTCAGAAATTATACGTGGGCTTGTATTCGAAGATATTTAAATTGAACATTTAATACTGAAGTTCAGCACTTGATTGGAAGGTACAGGCTTGAGATTTCAAGGACAACTGAAAGATTCCTTTGCAGAGCTCCCTTGCAAAGCTCTTTCATACACAATTCTGGGATTTGTAGTTTTACAAGGTCTCACAGCTTTCTCTACCAAAGTGTACTGGTGCATCATCAAACTACAAACCCCAGGATGCCATAAGGAGTTATGCAAAGAAAATCCAGTTTTATCCTGGACTATCTATGTACTGTAGTATGTGGCCCTGTTTACACAGGCAGGAAAATGTGGGATTAATCAACATTTTCCTGCCTGTGCAGAAAGACCCTCATGTCATTTTCAATCTGGGGATATTCTGAGGCAAAACTATGAAAATTGTCCTGGCCAGATTTCTTAGGAGGGAGGGTTGCCTTTTCCTAGGCTTTTTCTAAGGCTGAAAGAGTGTGTCTCACCCAAGATTATCCTTCTTTCCCTTGCTTTTTAAACCTTTTTTTTTTTAAAGGATTCAAAATATTCACGATTTGTGAGATTCATGGGTTCCCAGAACCTTCCAGGGATTCGGATCTGGATTCAGAAAATTCTGGATTTGTCCCATCCCTATTAAAAACAAAAAGGCTGAAGAGGAAGAGCAAGAATGGTGTCTCAGTCGCTTCCATCCGTATCAGTGTGCAGCTGCAAAATTTTTGGTTCAAGCTTTGGATTTCCCCAATGGAAGTAGTGGGATTGTTCTTCCTATTACCAAATGTGTTGCTCACTTATAAACCTACTGTTTTCTCCATTCAAAGAGCAGAATGCAGATTTCCTTTTTGTTTGTTTGTTTGCGTAAAATGTGCTGTTTATGGTTGTGAAAGATCCTGAAGTGTAAAGATATATCATTGAATACTACATTTAAGATTATCCGTGCCATTTTATTTCCAGTTTCTATCTATGGTTGTGAAAGCTGGACAATGAAGAAAGCTAACAAGGAGAAAATGAACTTATCTGAAATGTGATACTGGAGAAGAGTTCTATCAATATCATGGACTGCAAAAGATATAGCAGAATGGGTCTTAGAGCAAATCAAGCCTGAGCTCTCACTAGAAGTGAAGATGACTAAGCTGAGGCTGTCATACTTTGGACGTATCGTGAGATGATGTAACTCATTGGAAAATGGCAATAATGCTTGGTTATGTGAAAGGGGGACAGCACACTACAGGTGGATTGATTAAATCAAAGAAGCCATAGGCCTGGGTTTACAGGACCTGAGCAAGGCAGTTGTTTTCTGGGAACATGGAGATGTCTCATTAATAAGGTCACCATAAATCAGAGTTGACTTGATGGCAAACAACAACAACAAGCACAATTGGCTGAAAGATGTAACTACATGTGGAACTAGCTGCCATTTTCAAACCTGTTTTCTGTTCAGGTCCACTTAGCTGCAATAAATAAAACATATTTTCCAGGGAGATGGAAAACAGGATCAGCAAAAACAGTGAAAGAGATCCAGACACCGTAGATACTAACAAATTTATTATGGTACAAGCTTTCTTTTCAGGAGTACAACATGGATATTTGCAGTAAGCCTGCCCATAATCAGTTAGACATAATTCTGCATAGGAGACATACCTGATTATATCAAATAGAAGATCCAAACATGCTATTGATTCCAAGGGAAATTACTATCTTGACAGATTTGCAGTTAGAAGTGTTTACCAGGATGGTGTTTTCCCCTGTGGGATGAGTCCAGTTGAAAATATCCCTCATTACTCATAAAGATGCCCATTACTTCACAGCAACAGAAAAAAGGATAGCCCTTTTGGTGGTTAAAGTCTTTTTTTTTTTAAATAGAAGAGGATGTTATAAGGGAAAAATTTGTTCTGTTACACTGAGATGCCAGCAAATATTGAAATGATAAACTTTATTCGGTAAGGAAAAAATCTGAACATTTTGAACATCTGAACATCTGAAGATCTGCAATGCAAGAAGCAATCATAATAGGTGGTTTTCATGTCATTTGGGACAAAATTCTACTCCAGGTTTTAATCTGAGCATCAAAGGAGCTGTTCAAGGTATAGAACCTTTTTTGGGGATTGAGCTCTACACTTTGGATAGGTCCTTAAATATTTGTACTGAAAGTAAAATAAAATAAAATAAAATAAAAGTATGCACCATGTTCCTGACATGGAAACCACTAGCTGCTACTGAGTTAACTAAACTAATTCGAAAAATTTGCTCCCTTATATGCTGCTGCTGCTTGTTGTTGTTGTTGTTGTTGTTGTTGTTGTTGTTGTTGTTGTTGTTGTGTGCCTTCAAGTTGCTACTGACTTATGGTGAAACTACCATTAGGTTTTTTCAGGGGCTAAGTGTGTGACACACCCAAGATCACTCAATGGGTTTCCATGGTCTTGTGAGGAATCAAATCCTAGTCTCCAGAGTTGTAGCTTCTGGTGTAGACTACACCACGGTGGCTCTCCTTTCTGTGCTACATCCTATTAATGTTAACTGTTGGAAATAGTTCTTCATCTCCCAGCTTATCTCAGGATCCCAGAGCCACCCTAGCCCTAGCCTTCTTACACACCATGAAAGCCATCCCTGAGGGCTACTTAAGTTCACCAAGTCAGTGCCGTGTGGATGCATGGTACAGACAGCCAATGAATGTCCATCAGCATTACCACGCCCTTAGCTTCCTCCCAATAACAGTAAGTGGGTTAATTAGGATAGTCCCAAATGAGATACCTGTCTTCAACACAGAGCCTTGTGATATTGATTGGTAGGCCTGAGAATCCCAATCCTCCTGCATCTCTCAGAGGGGCCACATGGAACTCATTCATTTTTCCCACACTGAATCTTCCTGGACTAATAGTCTCTTCTACTTCATGCCAGGGTGAAATAGGCACAAAGCCACAAGCCCTAGGTCAATATGGGCCTGTTGAGAAACTTTTCCTATGTGGTATCAAACACAGTTGACAACGGGAAACTCATCTTTAATGCTGATATGGCAGACACTTAAAGTATAGCTCTCTCTAAACAGAGGATAGTTAAGCCAACTGAATTGGTTAAGTGGAGGAGAATTTAATTTAATTTCATTCAATTCATTTTGGTCAATTTATTTCAATTCCCTTGCACACAGATAGACCATAACAAATCTCAGATGTAGAAGACTGTTTGAAGAGAACCAAACTGCCGAGGATGTCCACATGACTTTTTCTGGCAGTAGTGGGCATTAGCTGGAAGATCTCTGAAGTGGATATTTCTATTGTTTATATATAAAACTATTTTGGAATTTCTCTTTTTGTCTTCAAGGCCCCTCCCAACACTTATTGTTTAAAACTTTTGAAACAGCATCAAATCATGACGCAACAAATTAAGAACTAGAGAAAAAATTGGCTCCCAAGAGATTAATAACATGGATTCTCCACCATAGCCATGTACTAGTGGCTAGTTCTCAAGCTTTATGTTAAACCTGATTGAAAAGTTTGCTTTCAACCCAATCTTTGTCCTACTGTGTGGCCAGCCCAGATCTGTACTTCCTGTGACATGGAAACTATGATTCTGTTAATGCAAAATAGAACTTTTGTTATATTTTTGGGCAGAGGTAACCACTGTATCACTCTGAACACAGGGGTCATGGGAGCTAAGAAGTGCCAGGCCTGGTTAATATTTGGATGGAATACCATAGATCTCCATGTAGAGCTAGAAAATAATCCTGTCTGAACCTCTGGAGAGCTGCTGCTAGTCAGAGTTTACAAGACTGGGTTAGGTCTGGAAGTAATCTGGCTCACTATGAGACAGCTTCCTATATGTTTCTTATAACCAAGAAACCCACCACTTCCTGCTTTCATTATCATTGCTGCATGTTAACACATCAACAGCAGCAGCAGAGGGGGCAAAAAAAAAAAAAAAATCAACTGTCTGTTTGCCATTAGCCTTGCTGACTTTAAAAAACCCCAGCAACCTAGGCCTGATCCACAAAACAGAGAAATAAATTGAGTCTCCCCACCCCATTTTTCAATGCACATAATACGCAAAACCTGTTAGGTTACTTGGACACACGAGAGTGAAAATCCCACAAGGATTTTCTTCATTTCCCTGGTAAAATGGAAGGTTGGATAGATATATAGAACAGACAGACAGATAGAAAAATTGCCTAACAGTAACAAATAACTAATTTAAATAATCCATGCTTTCGTTATTTCTCATCTCGATTACTGTAATCTTTTACTTACTGGTCTTCCTCAATCTCATCTTTCTCCTCTGGTCTCTGTTTTTCACTATACTACTAAAGTTATTTTCTTAGCCCACCATTTCGATTACATTACCGCTCTCCTGATCTCCTTTCATTGCTCACCAATTCCTTGTAGGATCCTTTATAAACTGCTTGTTTTGACTTTTAAGGTCCTACATAATTTAGCCCCTCCTTATCTTGCTGCTCTTATCTCTCCTTACCAGCCTGCTGGAAACCTAGGTTCCACAAACACTTGTCTTCTTACCTAGCCTAGAGTCTCTTCTTTAGCTCAGTTATGCCCTTTTTCTTTTGCTGCCCCTTGTCCATGGGATCGCCTTCCAGACCTTGCAAACTGCTCCTTCTCTTACTATTTTTAAATCTAAATTGAAAACTTTCTTGTTTTCCAAAATTTTTGGAATGTTGGACCAGTTTTTATTGTTAATCAGATCTTGCATTTTATTGGCATTATAGTAACATTACATTGCCCTTGTTGTAATTGTATTTACTCTTGACTTTTTCTTTCATTTTTTATATCTTCATTTTATTATGTATTTACCTATATCAATTGTTGTATTTTAATTTTGTAAAGCACCATGTACATGGATAGTGCTATATAAATAAAGGATAACAACAACAACAACAACAACAACAACAACAGTAATATTTTCCTGCCATTTCAAGGCTGCCAGTAGGTGCTGCCTGAGATAGTTTCATCCCTCTGCTTAATGGTAAGTCTGGACTAAGAGAAATCACCAAAAGCAGCATGAGGGACCCAGTTGTTCCAAAGGCCCATTATATTTTCCAAAAAGCTTTGTGTTTTTGTATTTGTCTGCCTCTAGACTTTATCTAGATTCTGGATAGACATATTTAGCCCTCTCCTTGTTGCTCTATTATCAACAAAGACTTTTTTTAAAAAAAATTCACACTGACTTTAAAACTGACCATTTTTAAGAAAGGGGCTTATAAGAGAGTCCTGTATTGTTTTAAATTGTACTATTTTAACTGCCTTTATCCTTAAGTGTATGTTTTAAATTGTTTTAATATTGGTATAGTTTCACTCTAGTTTACCATTGAGGTTTTGTATGTTTTCACTATATTGGATTCATTTTTAAGTTGCCTTGAATCTCAGTCTTGGAGAAAGGTGGAATATAAAGCTGTTGCTGTTGTTGTTGTTGTTGATGATGATGATGACAACAATATATTACAAATGGCTGGTGGCTCACAGCAATGGATTTAGCTGACCATATTACATAGGCAATTCTAATCTACAGATTAGGACTAGCAGAACAGAATGTAGTAAGAAAATTCAATAGATTGTCTTAGCAAATCACTAGAATTTTCTGTTTCCTAAAAATATCAAACATTCAGCTAAATTTGAGTCACTCAACATTTCAGTTGAGCAATGTACAAAGCTCAGCACAGCAGCGGGACTGCAGAGATGACACAGCTCAGCAAAGCTTTGGGAAGAATGTGGCCTTAGCTTCAGGTTAACGTAAAATTTAAAACATGCAAATTAAAGGAGAGCTGGCACATTTCTCATATCACAGTTCCCAGGAAAGAAGCAGGGCCACCGCATATGCAAATACCAACTTGGTTTTTAAATTACCTTTTGTCGCCTACTGCAAAGAGTGAATAAAACCTGGTAATTATGTTATATTGATAGGCACACTTGAATAGCAAGAGTTATTTTCAAAAGGTTAATTATTTACATAACCTCTTTCTCTCTACCTCATCTTGTCCAAACTCTGTCTATGCAAAGAATATAGCCTTATCTTTTACTTAATTTTTTTCAAATAGAAGAAGATCATTTCTTCCCCAAGGGCTTGGTAGAAAAGCATCCAAGTATCTCATGCTATGTGTCTGTATATGTGATTATATTATAACATATGTTTTCATGTTGTTTTAAAAGAGTGTTTTTAAGAAGCAACTTTTTATGTTGATTTGAGCTTAAGTTATTTTCCCCTTGCCCTAACTGGGAGTGTAATCATGTATAATTGTACCATTCTTGTTTTTAATAGTTAATGTGTTTTAGGGGGTTTAGGGGGTTGGTGGGTGGGGAGGATGGGTTATGTTTTAATTGCTTTTAATGTATTTATATACTGTTGTAGTACCACCTAGATCCGTTGGGAGATGTGGGATATAAATAATAATAATAATAATAATAATAATAATAATAATAATAATAATAATAATAATAATATTTTCTCCTTACTGCAAAAAATTTGTCAAAAATTGCAGTTTTTGATGACCATTTGCCATTTGGGAAGCATTCTCTGGGGAAAAGGTGGGGGTTTTTTTCCACAGAAAAACAACTTTCTTGTTCAGAAAAAACATTTTCTGCACAGGAAACTTGTTTTGTATCCCAAAATATTATTTTTCTCAACAAAAAAGCCACATGTATGTGTGTGTGTGTGTCTGTAGAACATGTCTTGAACTGCAAATTCTCACCCATCTAGGATTCTTCTCACCAGGGCTTCCCAACACTTGAGACATCCATTCTTGAATGTTTTTGAATATTCTTTTCATTCCTAGTGGTGACCCAAGCCAATTCAAACAATATTGTTGTTATGTGTCCTTCAGTTGTTTCCAACTTATGACAACCTTAAGGCAAACCTATCATGGATTGTCTGTGAGATTTGTTCAGATGAGGTTTATCATACTCTCCTCTGAGGCTGGGAAAGTGTGACTTGGCCATGGTTTCCCCATGGGTTTCCATGGCAGAGTGGAGATTTGAACCCTGTTTCCAAGAATCCTAGTCCAAGACTCAAACCACTACATCACACTGACTCTAATTCAAGCATACCAAGAAGTAACAGAATATGTGAAGTGTGGCTGCCAGCAGTCTTCACGTATTGTGGAGAAAGCTACATGTGTAGATTATTTGTAGAGACCCTTGCAGTAACCATTGATGGACCCTAATAGAATTAAAATGGGAAATATTCACACAAAGCAACAACATTCCTTCATTCTTGGTGTTCACCCCCTTAATCCTGACAGCAGGCACTGACAGCATATGTGATATAGCCTAATGGTAACAGACAGGCTAGCCAGGCTGGTCAAGCCCACTGACCGTAAGCCCCTCGTTTTGGTTCACGTTGGAACCAATGACATGGTGAAGCGCAGCTTTCACCACATCACAAAGGACTACGAGCTTATGGGGAGAAAGCTTAAGGACCTTGGTGCGCAGGTGGTCGTTTCATCAATCCTCCCTGTTCAAGGATATGGTGCACGAAGGGAAAGGACAATAGTAGAGGTCAACAGCTGGCTCCGCACATTTTGCCACCGCCAACAGTTTGGCTTTTTGGATCATGGCTTGAAATTCCAGGAACATGGGCTTCTGGCAAGGGATGGGCTGCACCTCACGAAACTTGGCAGGAACGTTTTTGCAAACAGTCTCACAAGGAGGATTAGGAGGGCTTTAAACTAAGTACAACTGGGGAGGGAGACAAGATTATTCAGGACAAGGACTCGGCAAGTGCAGGGGAAAAAGGCCCAAATGATATTGGCCAAGTAGGAATAGCATCCAATCGTGGGAGGGGTGGAAACAATGCTATGGGACTTGCAGGAAGGGCACGGGGACTTAAGTGTCTCTACACTAATGCACGGAGTATGGGAAACAAACAAGATGAATTTGAACTCCTAGTACAGCAAAATAAATATGATTTGATAGGCATCACTGAGACCTGGTGGGATGAGTCTCACGATTGGAATGTAGGAATAGAGGGGTATAGCCTATTTTGTAGAAATAGACCAAATAAGAAAGGAGGAGGAGTAGCCTTATATGTCAAGGATGTTTTCACCTGTGAAGACATCCATGACTTGAACGCCGGAAGCCAGGTCGAGAGCATCTGGGTAAGAATTAAGGGAGCGAGAAACAATAGAGATATTATAGTGGGGGTTTACTACAGACCTCCAGGCCAGACTGAGGACCTCGATGGCGCTTTCATAGACCAAATGACTGCACATTCAAAAAGGAGAGATACAGTAATAATGGGAGATTTCAACTACCCGGATATATGTTGGCAGTCAAACTCTGCAAAGGCGGCAAGGTCCAGAAAGTTTCTTGCTTGTCTTGCAGACAATTTCATGGTCCAGAAGGTGGAAGAAGCGACAAGGGGATCAAATATTCTGGATCTGATCCTGACCAACAGGGAAGACCTTGTTAATGACGTAGAAGTGGTTGGATCTTTAGGAGAGAGTGACCATGCCCTATTAGAATTTGGCATTCAGTGGGGAAGAGAAGGCAAGTGTAGCCAGGCATTCGTCTTAGATTTTAAAAAAGCAGACTTCTGTAAACTGAAGGAGCTGCTGGCTGAAATCCCGTGGTCAAGAATAGTCAATGAGAAAGGAGTTCAGGATGCATGGGAGTTCTTTAAAAGGGAGGTACTGAAGGCACAGGCTAAAACTGTGCCATTAAGGAGGAAAAATGGAAGGCATCTGAACAAACCGGAATGGTTGACTAAAGAGCTCTCAGCTGAGCTAAGTATTAAGAAAAACATGTACAGGAAATGGAAGAAGGGGGAAATCACCAAAGAAGATTATAAGCAAGTAGCCAGGAGATGTAGGGAGAAGGTCAGAAAGGCTAAAGCACAGAACGAACTTAGGCTGGCCAGAGACATTAAAAACAATAAAAAGGGCTTTTTTAAATACGTCCGCAGCAAAAGGAAAAAGAAGGAGACGATAGGGTCACTGCGCAAGGAAGATGGTGAATTAATAACAGGAGGAAGAAAAAAGGCAGAACTCCTCAACACCTTCTTCGCCTCAGTTTTTTCCCAAAAGGATAAAAACACGCAACCTGGCGGTTGGGGAGCAGGTGAGGAAGTGGGGGAAATGCAGCACAGAATAGATAGAGAGGTAGTACAGGAATACCTGGCCACACTGGATGAATTCAAGTCTCCAGGGCCAGATGAATTGCATCCTAGGATTTTAAAAGAACTAGCAGAGGTCATTGCGGAACCTCTTGCTATAATCTTTGAAAACTCTTGGGGGACCGGAGAAGTTCCGGCAGACTGGAGGAGGGCAAATGTTGTCCCCATCTTCAAGAAGGGAAAAAAAGAGGACCCAAATAATTATCGCCCAGTCAGCCTGACATCAGTACCGGGAAAGATCCTGGAGCGGATCATCAAACAGTCAGTTTCTAATTACTTAGAAAACAATGCCGTAATTACGAAAAGTCAACATGGATTTCTCAAAAATAGGTCATGCCAGACTAATCTTATCTCTTTTTATGATAGAGTTACTTGCTTGATAGATGAAGGGAATGCCGTGGACATAGTATATCTTGATTTCAGTAAGGCCTTTGACAAAGTTCCCCATGACATTCTTGCAAAGAAGCTAGTAAGATGTGGGCTGGACAGGGCTACTGTCAGGTGGATTTGTAACTGGTTGACTGACCGTACCCAAAGGGTGGTCACCAATGGCAGATTCTCATCCTGGAGAGAAGTGACTAGCGGGGTGCCACAGGGTTCTGTCCTGGGCCCGGTGCTGTTCAATATCTTCATTAATGACTTGGATGAAGGAATAGAGAGCACGCTGATCAAATTTGCAGATGACACCAAATTGGGAGGGGTTGCTAATACACCTGATGACAGGATCAAAATTCAAAAGGACCTGGACAGATTGGAGAGCTGGGCCAAGGCTAACAAAATGAACTTCAACAGAGAGAAATGTAAGGTCCTACACTTAGGCAGAAAAAATGGTATGCAGAAATATAGGATGGGGGACACGTGGCTGGCTAACAGTACGTGTGAAAGGGATTTAGGAGTCTTCATAGACCACAAGCTGAACATGAGTCAGCAGTGTGATGCGGCAGCCAAGAAGGCCAACGCAATTCTTGGTTGCATCAATAGGAGTATGGTGTCTAGATCGAGGGAGGTATTGGTACCACTCTATTCTGCTTTGGTTAGACCTCATCTTGAATACTGTGTCCAGTTCTGGGCACCCCAATTCAAGAAGGATATGGATAAGCTGGAGCAGGTTCAGAGGAGGGCAACCAAAATGGTGAGGGGCCTGGAAGCCATGCCCTATGAGGACAGATAGAGAGCTGGGTATGTTTAGTCTGCAGAAGAGAAGGTTGAGAGGGGACATGATAGCCATGTTTAAATATTTGAAGGGATGTCATGTCGAGGAGGGAGTGGGCTTGTTTTCTCCTGCTCTTGAGACCAGGACAAGGAGCAATGGATGCAAGCTGCAGGAGGGGAGATTCCTCCTGAACCTCAGGAGGAATTTCCTGACAGTCAGGGCTGTCCGGCAGTGGAATGTGCTGCCACAGAGTGTGGTGGAGTCTCCTTCTTTGGAGGTTTTTAAGCGGAGGCTGGATGGCCACTTGTCGGGAGTGCTTTGAGGGTTTTCCTGCATGGCAGGGGGTTGGACTGGATGGCCCTTGTGGTCTCTTCCAACTCTACATTTCTATGATTCTATGATTCTATAATGGTGCAGAACTCTAGCTTTCTGTTGCTTGTGAGCATGCTGAGACATCATTTGAATGACTGACACATAAAAGCACCCTCCTCACCATAAAGGCAGCAGTTTTGCCTTATTTATGTAGGTTTTGAACCAGTAAGCTGGATTCATAATGCTCTAATATTTGCTTCCAAGCAATAAAGCAAGTGGCTGGGCAATAATTCTGACAAGGAGGAAATTATTGAGAGATTGGAACTGAAGTTTTAACATGAGCTCTTTTTATTTGCCCACTGTCCCAAACAGCTTGGTAAAGATAATGTTCCGTATCTTTGAAAAATGTCAAAGCCACGTTCTCTTCTGGGCTTGAAGAGTTTAAAAAGCCCGTTGTAATAGCTTATCAGGTGATCATTTTTTCCCCCAGCAGCAATCTGGTGGCTGAGTGGTGCATTACTATAATGGGAAGGTTTTGTATTCCAGATTCCAAACTGATGAAAAAAAATGTGTATCAAAAGCAACCATTTCATAAAGTATAGAAACATCCCTTTGGTACACTCCTTCCTGCAAAACATCCCTATCACTGTGCCATTCCATCAATCTTGTCAAAGAAAAGGATCTTCTAAAGGGGATTTATAAAAAGGTTCTAGCTAGTGGGATTTTTTTAAAAAAGATTGAATGCTGTGAATACTTACAAATAATAATGATTTTTATTATAGATATAAACTTTACTAGTAGACTGTTGGGTGTGGCATGGTGAGCGCTCCTGAGCATGTTCAGAGTGCAAAGCCACACTGTTGTGCTAAGCTCACACTTAGGGACAGCAAGAAAAACAGCCATGCAGATGCATTGTGTCTAGGCTAAATCAGCTATTTGTTAGAGCAAAGTAGGTTACATGATAAAAGCAATGTGCTCCAGACAGCACATCATGAAGCAGTTCAAAAAGCAAAGGCAAAGTATTCAACAAAGAAAGATAGGTATAAGTGTGTCATACAGTACAAGAAGCAAACTTTTAACCAGTAGTGAACCACTCCCATACAAACATACCATGGAACACACTACAGGTAAACTACCAGCCATGCTCAGGCTTAGAGCTTTCCCATGGAAAAGAAACTCAGGAGTCAAAGCATATAACACCAGCTGTCATTCAGAGGACACTGTGCCCTCTAAGCTTACTTTGCTAGAAAAAAACAACTTATGCTACTGCACACACACATACACAGTAAACCCTTCAGAATAGTCAACATAGATTGCCCAGCAAGAATTTCTTTGCTGTTTCTTTCCATTAAAGAGTGCTTGGATATGCGTATGTGGATAGTTCAGGTTTCCAAGATCCTGTGCTGACTCATGTTCTCTAAGGAGGACAACTGTGCAGGGGGCATAGACCAATTTTTACCCTGGCAGCTACCCTCTCCCCATTGGTGTTCTACAAGGAACTGGATTTTTCTATTTCTTAATTTTATTTTGCTGTTCTGGTTTTTATGATTTATGTTTTAAACTGTTTTTTAAAACAGTTTAATTATGTTGTAACTTTTGTATTTTATGATTTTTTTACCCTTTTTTTTTAAAAAATGTAGTAAGCTACCTTGTGGCTGAATTGGGAAAAACATGGGATATAAATAAATACAGTAGAGTCTTGGTTATCCGACCTAAACGGGCGGGTGGAGGGTCGGATAGCTGAAATGTCGGATTAGCCGGAGGCCCGTGGTGGCCGCCATTTTGGGTGTGTGTCTGGGTGTGTCTGGGTGTGTGTCTGGGCATGTCTGGGGGTGCGGAAATGCCTACAGCCATGCCCCCAGGCAGCTGCGACATCAGTTAATCCGGAAGGTCGGATAACCGCATGTCGGATAACCGGGACTCTACTGTATGACAATTTAGTAATAATATAATAATAGGTTATATCTGCATATTCCAGGTGAACAATGTGACTTCCTACTACCATTTTTGCTGTTGCTGATATTGGATATTTTTCAAGCGTTGGGATAGTAGGGTTAAAGCATTGCATTTGCAGGTAGTTCGGGTAGAATGTTAAGCTATTTGAGGGTAAATGAATTAGTCCTGAAAAAAAATAATTTTGGCAGAATTTGAGGGGCTTTAAGAATCTCCCAAGGGGTGAGTTTAAGGACCACTTAAGTGGGTCTTGGGGTAGAGTGAGACCCCCAGGGCCTACTTATTCATCAGTTCCTGTTTTACTCCCTCATCATATGCTAATGGACATGGTTTGTTGTTGTTATTGTTGTTGCTGCTGTTGTTTGCTGTTAGTCTGCCTTTTCCCCAATCTGGGACTCAAGACAGCTTACAAAAGTTAAAACAGACACAGCTATAAAGCTGTCAGCCCTGAAAGGTCTGATAAAACAAAAAAGTCTGCAACTGCCTATGGAAAGACAGCTAGGAAAACACCAATCTAACCCCTCTGGGAGCAGGAGTTCCAGAGCCTCAGAACAATAACTAAGAAGGCCTCTTCTATGTTCCCACCAGCTGTACCTGTGGGAGTGGTAGGACAGTGAGAAGAAACTTCCCGGAAGACTTCAAGACACAGGCAGGTTCATATAAGTAGACATGGCCCATCAGTTAATGGGGACCTGAGCCACATAGGGCTTTGTTTGTCATCTCCAGCAATTTGAATTGTTCCTGGACACAAACCACCAGCCAGAGGAGCTGTTGCAGCAAGGGGATTGTATGCTTCCTGTAGCCAGCCTCAGTTAACAATCTGGCTGCAGCTCCTTGGACCAGACAAAGTTTTTGAACACTCTTCTAAGGCAGCTCAATGGAGAGTGTGTTACAATGATCCAAATGGGATGTAACTAAGGCAGCGGTTCTCAACCTGTGGGTCGTGACCCCTTTGGGGGCCAAACGGCCCTTTCACAGGGGTCACCTAAGACCATCGGTGGTGGTGCGCAAGTGCGAGCCATGCGCTCGCGTCCTCCTGCCCCCTTTGCTGGGAGCGCGTGCACCCACATGCACTCCCACCAAAGGGGGCAGGAGGACGCGAATGCGTGGCTTGCGCACCACCACTCCTGGGCCTTTTCTGCACGTTACCTTATCGCGGAGGTGGGGGGTGCCCTCTTTCACTGCTCCTTCGTCCTGCAGCTGGCTTCCTGGTCGTGCGACTGCCCCACCTGGCCCCTTCTTTCTGCAGTGCAGCCTGGGAGCTGTAGGCTGTGCTAGAGGAGGAAGGGGCAGGGTGGTTGTGGACCAGGAAGCCAGCTGCGGGATGAAGGAGCAGCGAAGAGAGCGCCTCGCGCAAGAACCTGCTTGCGCGAACGGCACCCCCCAACCTCCGCGATAAGGTAAAGTGCTGAAAAGGCCCAGGAGTGGTGGTGTGCAAGCACGAGCCACGTGCTCGTGTCCTCCTGCCCCCTGTTCAGAACGGACTGAAATCACTCCACTTCTCCGCTACCGGGAGAACCTTCCTTCTGACAGGCCAGCTTGGGGGGGGGGCGGTGACAGCACGGGGGCAGGCCCCCTCCTCGCCATGGCCCCTGCCCCACTTGCCACAGAGGGGGGTGCTGTGGAAGGGCCGGGTGCCACAAGGCGGCGCTTTTCTGGGGGGGCAAGCTGCACCCGATGCAAAAGACAAAGGAGCTGGGATTCCTCCCTCCCCCGGCCAGGGTCAACACTCTGGAAACTTTTCCCACACTGCCGCCCCCAGCAGAAATGAGAGCGAAGCAGAAGCAGAGCCCGGGGGGGTTCTCGGAGATTTTTCCTGGGGGAGATGCACGGCTCCTCTTTCCCTCCCTGCCCCCCCCGTTCCTGGCCAGCGAGGTGGCCTTTGCTGGGGGGGGGAGGCATTGTAAATAATAAATAAATAATTTTATGGTTGGGGGTCACCACAGCATGAGGAACTGTATTAAAGAGTCACAGCATTAGGAAGGTTGAGAACCACTGAACTAAGGCATGTGTTAACATGGTTGGATCTGATGTCTCAAGGAGTGGATGCACTTGTACACAAGCCTAACTGTGCAAATACCAGTGATGTAGACTTGAGTTGATTGACTCAGACTCAAGTCAGACTTAAGTCATTTCAGTGACTCGATTTGGCAATAAATGATGAACTGACACAACTTGACTCAAGGCTTGTATATTTTTAGTGACTGACTTGCTGCCTTTGGTTCAGTAACATAATACATTCATCCAGAAACCTTACAACTTTGAATAATGCTTCCATCTCTTTTTGCCCACATGACAATCTCTCTCAAGCTCAAAGTGTGGGCACATTTATCAGAGGGGAACAGCAGATGGGTTAGGCAATGGGCTTGAGGCAGACTTGAAGTTTGCTCAGCAGCCTGACCTTGCTGCATATTGGAGGAGCCTTCTAAACATTTTCTAAGAGCAGAAGACAGGACTCACCCCAGAGTGCAGGGTGCACTTCTCAGAGGGGAACAATAAATGTGTTAGGCAATGAGCTTGAGGAGGAAGGATCCTTCCTTCTAAAGCTTTTGAAGCTTCAGTAATGGGGATTAAGAAAAACCCTATTCCCTACTTCTGAAAAAGCCTCCAATTTTAGAAGTGGGAAGTAAGAAGAAGAATCCTATTCCCCACTTCCAAAGCTGCAGACTCTTTTATGCCCATTTGCACAAAAGTCTCCAGCTTTGGGAAGTGGGGGGTAAGAAAGATTCTACTCCCCACTTCTGAAGCTGCAGATGGCAAAATCACAAATGTGGAGGGCCAACTCTGCTTAAATTATTAAAACTGACTTTATTTGACTTTGTCCTCAAATTCTGGAATATAGGTTGGGGTATAAAGTTGGCTCTCAAACTTGAGACTTGACTTGAAAGTATCTTCAAGGACTTGGGACTTGACCTGAGACTTGAAGGTATAGACTTGAGACTTGGAGTAAAAGACTGACATACATCACTGGCAAATGCACTTCTGACATTTCTGGCCACTGCTAAAACCTTGGCTTCTAGGCTCAGTGTTGAGTCTAGCAATACACTCAAACTGTGAACCTATGCTTTCAAGTGGAGTGTAACACCATCTGGCATAAGCTGAATTCCTACTCCTGATGTGCCTTTCAGCTGATCAGGACCACCTTTATTGTTTCTGGATTAAATTTCAATCCAATTTGATTATCAACTTCAAACACTCATGCTGTCATAAACCTGTTTGTCTTAAACATGTCATAAGACTCTTCTCTCTCCCCCACCCCCGCTTTTTGTACTAAAACAAACTTAACACTTCTGTCTCTTTAAAAGAAAAAAAAAGATTGCAAGTGTATCAAGAAGAAGGCAACAAGGATGGCAGGATCCTGCAAATTTAAATCCTATGAGAAGTGGTTGAAAGAACTGGGCATGTTTAACTGGGCAAGACTGAAGGATGGCACAATAGTGATACGCAAGTGTCCAAACAGATGTCACAGAGAATGTAGACTTGTTTTCCTTTGCTGGGGAGCGCTTGATTGGACCTAATGGGAAGAAATTGCAAGGAGCTATACACCAGGCAAAACTCGCCAATGGTATGACCTGTTACAGCATACTTCAAAAATGCCTTGGGACATGGTAGGCTGTCCACTGATGGAGGTATTTAAGCAGAAAAACAATTGTGGGAGGATGCTGTAGCTGCTTCCTGTCTTGTGGAATCCACATTGGTATTATATTTTATGATCTCTAAGGTGCTTCATAACTATGATTGTGTATTACTGGTCATATTAATTCATGTACCGGCAATCTCCTGTTCTTTGTTGGTAATTCTCATGATCCACTATCACTTCTGTCATCATAGCACACTGTTTGAGAATTACTGATGTTGAGATGCTGAAGAATAAAAGTTTAAACACTCCATACTACAGAGTTTGGTGATTAATTGTGACTTGACTTCTTTCTCTGCAATCTAAAACATTTCACTTGCATTATGGGCACATAAAATCTGTGATTTTTTTCTTCTTTTAAGGTTAAGAATAGAGACTTTCTTTGCTTCTTATGGCATTTTGCAATTGAAACAAAGTGCTGAAACTCCCATCTGCTTCACCGTGTTTGAACAGTATGACATTACTTGTGAGTTATTGAATTTAATAGGCTATGTGACAGATTGAATGGCTGACATGCCAAATAGTAGCTCTTGAAGCTACCACGTACATTTAGAGATGGCCATTTTTTTAAAAAAAAATGGGTATCTACATAATGGCTGTCTGAGGACTTTTGTGATAGCAAGATCTCTGTTATTATTACCATCGATTATCTCAAAAGCCATATATTTGCTATGACATTCACTTGCTAGGGGACTTACACTTTTCACATTGAACAGTTTGAAAACTGACATGAATACTTTGAATGGTGTTCAGTGACATATTCAAATAATTTACTTTTTTAAAAAAATTAAAAGAAAAGAGAGAGAGAGAAAGAGAGAGAAAGCAACCCAACAGGCTAGTTGCCCTCCCTCCAGCAATCCTCTCTATTTAAGGAAAGTAATGAAATGTTGGTTCAATCAAATTCCAATTCAAGGGAAAGTTCACATTTACATTTCACAGGAGGCTGGTGTGTGTGTGTGTGTGTGTGTGAGAGAGAGAGAGAGAGAGAGAGAAGTGCATGGAATCTAGTTCAGTTTGGGAAAGTGCCTGTTGGCTATAACATGTCACATGTAGTTTTTAAAGCATTATCAATGACCTTGTAAGCACTTAGAATTGTGCCTGCAAGCCCCCCTTTTTATTCCTACAGTGAGCTGTTTATATCCTGTCTACAAAATTCCATTTTAATGCAATGGTCTTACTTTGTATATACTTATGTGCTCTGCCCCATCTGGCTGTGGTGCATGAGTATAAACTGCATGGTTTAGGTCACAAGAAAGGGGGGGCAGGATCTGGGGATACCTCAGAAAATTGGATCTTACAACTGTTATTATTATTATTTCATTATTAAGATGGCTGTTGCTGAAGGAAATTGTTTAACAGGTCTCAGAAGGGAGGAATAGCAATACCAATTTCCTCTCCATCTGCTGTCAGCCTTAAGGCCTGTTTACACATTCAGTATAAGATACTAGTAGTATTTTCCCTAGAAGGTAATTCTACAGTCTGCAATTTAAAAATTAAAGACTGCTTCCTTCATATTGTGATTGTGCTGTCCATGCACATGTTGCCCTGCCCCAAGAGCCTTCTGCTCTAGAAATGTACAGAAGAGGATAGTGGATGATAGGAAGAGGAAAAGAAGTTTTAAAGAACAGGGAAGTACATGCAAAGTCTACTACTTTCAGCATGTAATGGGAATAAGGGGTTGTTGCTGTTCAGGTCTTCAACTCAGCTTTGACTTATTGTCACCCTACTGATGAGAGGTCTCCAAATCACTGCTCAGGTCTTGCAGATTCAGAAACATGCATTCCTTGGTTGAGTTTATCTATCTGTCATGTGGTCTTTTTCCTTACCAAGCATTGTGGACTTCTCTAGTGAGTCAAGTCTTCTCATGATATGGCCAAAGTACAACAGCCTTGTGTTTAGTCCTCTTGGCTTCTAGGGAGAGTTCAGGATTGATTTGCTCAAGGACCCATTGATTTGTCTTTTTAACAGTCCAGGGTATTTGTAGATCTCTTCTGCAGCACCACATTTCCAATGAATTGATTTTCTTCCTGTTAGGTTTCTTCACGGTCCAGCTTTCGCAACCATACACAGAAACTGGAAATACAATGGCATGGACAATCCTAACTTTAGTATTCAGTGATATATCTTTACATCTCAGGATCTTGTGTAGTTCCTTCATAGCTGTCTTTCAAAGTCCTAGTCTTCTTTTGATTTCTTGACTGCAGTCTCCATGCTGATTAATGACTGAGCTGATAGAAAATCTTGAATCATTTCAATGGCTTCATTGTCTACTCTAAGGTTATGTAAATCATCTGTGGTCATTATTTTTATTCACTTAATATTCAACTGCAAGCCTGTCTTTGCACTTTCTGCATTGACTTTTTTCAGTAATTGTTCCAGGTCTTTGCTGTTTTCTGCTAGTAGTATGGCGTTGTTGGCATTTCTCAAATTGGGTTACTGCCAAAAATTTCACAGAAAAGAGATGTAAATCTTTACTTATTTTGTTCTTGCATGCAAGCACAAAAAATTCAAAAGGTTTCTTTTGGTTTTGTGTGATAATGACATTTTAGCATGTTTTTATTTTTTAAAAATATTTAGACTTCTTGCAAAAAGTCACTTGAACAATTTTTTTTTTTTTTTTTTTGCACAGCATGCATAGTTTTCTGTACACAAACATTTTGCCCCCAAAAGTCTCAAAATGAAAAAAAAATCATCTGGCAGTTTACCATTTTCACTCACCTGTTGATACCATGGTTTGTTGAGGAGAAGAAAGCACTTGACATTAGTAGTTTTGAGACAGGATTTGACAGCCAGAAGAGTTGATAAAATGGAAGAATTTTGAGGGCAATCTCAGGGACAAGACTTCGATCTTTCAAGCGAGATAATGTAGCCAGAGGAGTCAGGCAATAGTAAGGACATATGTGGATACCAGAGACATGAGGGGTGGGTTAACTCCTTGCTGAATAGTATGGCCAGCCCTATTGTTTTGAATGGATTGTTGAATACTATTTTACCCTTGTCAAGTTTATGGACTGATGTCTGATTGTGTTTTATTTTTATCTTTACATGCTACTCTAGAACCTGTTTGTTGTGGGTGACAAACTGTAGATTGTTGAAAACAAAATAAATATTATTTTGCTATACAACTTCAAAGGAAAAAAAAAACCTCTCTAAAATCCATTGGCCATCCAACCATTCTCAATACAAGGAAATGAGCTTTTTGAAGATCTCGGCTCACTATCCCATTTTCTTGGGACATTATCTAAAGACAGGTAATTTTTTTCTGGTTCAGAACAAAGTTCTCTATTTGATATTCAAGATGAATAAAGGTAAATTATCCTCAAATGGGAGGAAAATGCTAGTTGAAAAGAAATGTTTCCCTTTTTTTGAGACTAAAGAATACTTTGAAATGTAAATGTGTAAAGCTCAGGAAGTTAAAAGTATGCATGATTGCTATTAGATATAATGGGATTTTGCACCTTCTTCTATATGTGTAGAGTGAGAGTTTCAAAAATTTAATAAAGCCTTTAAACAGCAAGAATGGGGTAGTTTGGGTGAGAAGGGCATAAATCAGCAAGATAATGATGTTTTTCACCTTTTCCGTTGCCTTAAATCCAATTCAGTCATGATTTCTGGGTCATTGTGAAATTCACCACAAATAGAACATTGGAGTTTTGCTTCAGTTTCTATATTAATTTCAGAGAATGCAACAGAAAGAGTGATGGAGGTATGTTGACTGACAAAAGTTTTTCTGAGACTCGTGCATGTTACTGGAAAGGACTATGTATGCTCAGATTATTAACAGAAACCATGATGGGGAAATGCTTTCTTCAACCTAGTGTCTTCCATATGTTTGGGCCTAGGTCCCTATCAGTTCAGTAAATCATGGTAAATGGTCAAGGATAATATGAATTGTACTCCAAATTATCTTAACGGGAAATTTCTCAGACTGGACTGCTTTTATGAACTTATCAAATTGAGACTTTCTAGACATATAAGTACATTAGAACATAACTGCATGCCAAAATCTACATTTTTCTAGGTATGTTAAGCTTTACTTTTGCCATTATCATACAAACAGTTCAAAAGTTTCTTCTCCATGGATAATATTATCAGAAATTTTGTGCATTTTAAAAAAAAAACATTTCAGGACTTTTTGCATAAAAATTTGATAAAACTTTTTTGGCACAAAAGTTTTTTTTTCTGGAAATTTGTTCATGCAAATCTCAGGTTTTTGGTCCTGCTAGAATATTAATATACAGTTACAATTGTAACCCCTGCTGGTGGACCCAGTCCCAGGGAGTGTAATATTTAATATCCAAAGTTATTAGGCCAGAGGCTCACTGGACGGAAATGTAGACACCTGTGTCTAAGACTGAAGGGTTACTAGCAAGGTCAGACCAAGGCTCTCCCAGTCACACCTCCAAGAGGGAAACCTCGAAAGGCACAGATACACACATAATAGACCATCAACAACAATGGCACCTTGAGGGATTACGTGTCCTCCTGAGGAGATTAAATCTTGCAACAGCAAGAAATACAAAGATGAGGTTCATCTGCATGATTCAGCCATTTCCCAGGAAAGGGCCTGACCCAGAGGCATGTTTTGCCCTAGAATTGAGTGCCCTTTTGGGACTCTCTTCGGAAAACTCCCATGCTTGACTAGTGTCCCAGCATTCTGCTAGTCAAGAGCTCCCCTCAGCATTTTTCTTCTGGTGAGCCACCTTTGCCTTGCTTCTTCCCAGGCTGAAGACTATAGGATCATGTGCAGTATAAACTGCTTTTCCTGATCTTCATATCTTTCCAACTCATTAGTCCTTGTGTGCTTGTGTGAGTGACTGCTTTGGTGTGTGTACGTGTGTGGATATTTTGTCAACTTTGCTGAATAAACTACTGGTGATTGAACATTTGACCTGGCTCTCGTGCGGTCTGACTCTGTAGACATAGGGTCTAAGATCTCGCTGTATTGCCCTACCTTCTGCTTTGCTAAGCAGTGCTCTGCTAATTTCCCCTATTTTTGTATTTTTGGAGCAAATCCGGGTGTCCCCCAGCGATCCCCAGAAGTCAGGGTAACACAGTTGGATTACAAAGACACTCAAAAACCTAAATCCAATTGCTTGTCTCACCTATAGTAGACTATTGAATCACTGGTACATTAGTCAATCAACAACTATGTTAATTTTATTAATTTAATATGTCTATTCTAGTTGAGACTAACAATTGAATTAAGGCCAGTTTTTAACATGATTTCAAAAGCTATTTACATTGTAAATTAATTGCATGCAATTGGCTGCTATAGCTGATTATTTCCAAACCTTGGGATGTAAACGCATTTAATTGTAAGATAGAAGCAATTCTTTCCTCCTATTAGTGATATCCGGGGAATTTGACAATATTATTTCTATCTTCCAAATCATTTTCTGAAGCATCGATACATTTTTTTGGTGACAAAAGGCTTACCTCCACAGCAAACTACCATGTAACATTTCTTAAAAATGAAATCGTCACAAGGTGGATTTGCTATGATTACCTATGGTAGGTAGATTTATACAGAGGTAATTTAATAGTGTTTTAATCCTGATTTTGTATGTGTTTAACTATATGTGTTTTATTGAATTCTGTCTTTTTGTAAGATGTCTCAAGTCTCTGCCTGGGAGAAATGTCAGGTATAAATAAAACAATAGATGGATGTAAGGTGAACAGAAAAAGCTTTTAATTAACAGTAATTTTATACTAATCAACCATTCAATGAACCAGGCAAATTGCTACATTTACATATCTTCCTCTTGACACAGACATGGTCCCTATATCTGTGTAGAAGATCAAAGGTTCTTTGCTTTGATATTTTGCTGACCAGCCATGGAATAACAAGACCAGACAGAGAGAACTAGGTTGAATAAGGACCACTTCAACTGCATTGAACCTGGAAAGGAACAAGATGGAGCAGCAACCTAGTGTGGGATGAGCTGAAGCAGGTGTCATTCCTTGACTTCATCCTCAGCCTTCCCCTTTGTGAACCACCTGAGCCTCCCTCTCTGGCCATCTACCGGCAGGTAGACCCACCTCCAGTCACAGGACTTCAGTAAGGGAAAATCTCCCTGGCCAGCCCCAAGTGTAGTCTCTTACCCCACATCCCAGGACCTAAAAAGGCAGTTGCAGAGCCCCCTCTTCATCGAAAGGATGCCAAGGTGTTCACTCTAACTCTTACTTTTTCCTGTCATGGACAAGAGACAAGCTCCCTCTTTATCTCTTTCCTCCAAGTCACAATAAAGAGGAGTGAAGACATCCGCATATTCACCACACAGGATTTGATTGCTAGTGGCCTGTAATAAATGGTCCATTGAGGAAAGTGTCTGTTCCTCATATGGAATAACACTATAGGGGACTGTACTGTATACACTACTGGTAGCCTGCTGCATACCTTCTAAATCCCTATAAAACTATTGTGGAGAGTAGGCCCCTTGAGGATAACAATGCCAGTGAAACATTTGGGATTGCCCTAAGTCTAAACTGTGTTGTATGAGAAGTCCATCCCCAACAGGACCCACTCCTCCACTACTTGATCCAGCAGATACATATTCACTTGAAATGCTCCAGGCCCCACACAGCCTATGATATGAACTTGTATAGATGGTGTTAGTGTCAGAGCGATCATCTGAAATATCCTCTTCTGATGCATCTTCACTGATTCCATCATCAGCACCAGCCACCAGGGCCACTGGAATGTCTTTCACTTGCCTTGGCAAAACATTGTCTTCACATCAGCTTTATTTTCCAAGGCATCTAAATAAGCCAAAATTTGTTTGGTAAGACTTGCCTCATCCTCAGATCTGGTTTACTGTTTAGCTGGGACTGCAGCCTGCTTAGGAAGGATCTAGGCCTTCTCCAGAGCTTCAAGTCTGGCCAAGATCCCTTGACAATCCCCCTTTCCCTTTTCCACTTGAGGAATCCGACAATGTTGGAGAGGGAGCTCTTGTTTGGTTGCCACTTAGATGGGCCTTTACATTTGCCTCCCTGCTACCTTTCCTGAAAGCCATAGTTAGTTAGACTAATCACTAGTCCAACACTCAAAACACCAAGAAGCCTGGATGATGCAGAACAACCCTTCACAGGGCTTTACTGCACAGCATGAAGCTTCACTGTGCCTATCAGCAGGAAACAAAAAGGAGACAAGCTCCATGTGCTAATAGATGGTCAACTGTTTATTCCTTTAAACAATAGCAATAGCAATAGCATTTATTTCTATACCGCCTATCAACTAGTGTTATCTAAGCGGTTTACAATGTATTTTAGCTAATTGCCCCCAACAAGCTGGGTACTCATTTTACCGACCTACGAAAGGATGGAAGGCTGAGTCAGCCTTGGAGCCTGGCAGGATCGAACTCACAACCTTGTGGTTGCAGTACTGGCATTTAACCACTCTGCCACCAGAGCACCAGCCCAATGCATTTCAGCCTATATGACAAAAGACCTTCTCCAAGAGCTAAAAACTGAACACAAATACAAATCTATTGCCAATATTAAAAAGGAACAGGACAACACTGAATTAACCAGATCCATAACAATATCCTATAAAAACATAAGAATACACTATTTTCCATATCAAAATCATACATATCAGTGTAGCATCATCCAAAAAGAGATGGAAGGGGGAGTAGATAGAGCTAATGAACCCTCTAGCTCTGTCCCCCCAATGGTGCTCTGTGCCTGATGCAGTCATTGCTGACCTCTCTTCCATTGCAGGTCAAGAAAGTGAGTCCTCTCCTGCAATGCCTCATACCATGCTGGTCCATAAACACAATACTTTTTGATCTGTGTCTTCCTGGAATGTTCTGTTTTGGTCACCTGGGCTCCCAAAGTGGCAAAGGCTGGTTCTGTCTAGTAGTTGGATCAATGTCCATATCCCCCTTAATTATTATTAAACTTTGGGTTATCAGGAAAGTATTTCAGAAGAATGAGTTGCTAATGTATAACTAATATAATAAAGTTTTTCCATCATCCTCAGCTCAGAAGCAGATAAAAGGCCCTCCTTCCATTCCAACTGCCACTGCCCTGGCTGCAGAGGGAGAGAAGAAGATGCAGTATATGTTGGACTTAATCCACTCCTACACTTGCTATCTCAGTGGAACACACCAGGTAGTTACATGATGCCTACACTCTGTCCTTGTAATAGTAAAGGACTGTATGTAAATTAACTTGCCTTTGGCTTTTGGAATTTTCAGATGGTCCCGGAGATGCAATATACTGGTATAGAATATACTGTCCCCAGGGTCTCAAGATTCCTATCAAGAAAGATGAGGCTGGTTTCTTTCTTGCTCTCTTCCCTCTGGAAGGCATGGACCATTTTATTCAGGCAAGTGACTGCACATGCTGTGGGGTTTAACTAGGTGTAGGGTGACTTTTTTTCACTGGTGTGTTTCTAATTTTTTAAAATGGTCTTCTTGAAAAGATTATCTGTTTTATTTGACTGAAAGCTAATTAGAATTCTCTTCTTGGGTAGTAGGATAAAATAATTCTAATTAAGCTTATTCTGCACAGGAGGAAACATGTTATTCCTCTGAGTTTCTGGTAGCAAACAAGGTGATAATTGGAGGATTAATACAGGTAAATGCGTACAGGTAAATGCAATAGTCTCCTGGAATGCTACACATATTATAACACTAGTTAACACCCCAGCCTCATGAGAGCTCTCCTGTCCATTTCATCATGACTCCTTCCTGATTTCCAGCCATCATCAAGTAACATACCAAGAAATCCTTCCATCATTCATATGGTTATCTACTCATCTTTGCTTTAGGTAATATCTTTCTTCCCAACTTTGTCCCCCAATGATCATTGACCATCGTTAAATCTGAGCTTGTCATCTCATCACCATACTCACAAAGTTTGAGCTTCTATTACTGTTCACACAGATACACAGACACATACCTGCTAAGCTCATGGATATAAATATCTGTTCATAGGGACTTCATTCCATGCATCTGATGAAGTAGACTATGGGCTTTTCCACACTATACTATGATAGTGCTATTATTCCACTTTCAACATCCTATGGAATCCTGGGCTTTGCAGTTTGGGAAAGGGCATTTAGAATTCTCAGCCAGAGAGCTCTTTGGCCTCAGTAAACTACAAACCCCAGAATTCCACAGGATGTTGAAAGTGGAATAATAACACTGTAACAGTGTAGTGTGGAAAGGCCCTATGAAAGCTTCCACTGCAACCTTCTTTCTTTCGATAATCTCAAAGATGACCTTTGCACACTTTTCTAGCCAAAATGGGTTTAATACAGCATATGAAAGAACAATATTTGTTAGAGTGAGAGGAAAATGCAAACTGCAGATCCTCTACAAGCTGCTCACTAAAAACCTTTATTATTCTGGTCGTTATCTTGCAAAAATAGCATAAAAGGAACATTGTGCATCATGAGTCAATATGATCACTGAGTAGAAGAATACAGTAGAAACCTGTCAGGCAGTTAAAAAAAGAGGTGGCCTTGAAATGTTACTGGGAGGAGGAAAATGAACAGCTAAAGAAAAAAGAAAACAGGCACATACCGGCTTTTCTGCTTCTGGAAGAAGTGTTACATGATAAATATCTTCTATAATTTCAGTCTCACAGGTCAGGATGAAAAAAAAAATCACATGTTTTCTGCCATTGACAAAAATTACAAGAGTTTTTGCACATTTCAATGATGTTTCCTCACATTTTTTTGACATTTTGTACTGAAGATTTTACAAAGTCACCCTTTAGCAAAATAGCTGGGTTTCATTTGCACACAACACAATACAACATTTTTCTGCAAACTATTGCATATACATATTTTTAAAGCTATTACGCTTGCTGTCAGAAGAAAAGGAACAGAGATGAAAAAATCTTCCATCATTTCAAAATTTTCGATGAGGTATCATGATACAGTTTCTCACTCAGCATCAGAAAATTTGGAAGTACTCTTTACATCCCTAGCTGGAGGCAACAAAGGTTGAAGCAAGCATGTTGCTGATTAGAACAACCACAGCACTATATTTTGAACATGGCCATAATAACCTTTTATGGTATATTTTATTGCTCTCCATGTGTCATGGAGCGAATACTACTGAAGATTATCAAGGGCTCTTAATTATATCTATGATCAAGCAGTGAGGGATCAGTTTCAGTTGCTGTGGCCTGATGATGTGGGCAAAGTCCTTTCTACAACAGGTAAGCATGATCCTTGCTTATCTTCACTGCTAAGATCTAGCAGGAGCAAATGTTTTGGATGGATCCAGTGGTAATAAATGTCTTGTGCCGGGGAAGCTGTCTATTGCCTTGGAAGAGGCTCTGGTGCTCTCTTTTTCTCCAGATCCAAGTGAGAATTACAGCCCTCTCACTAATATCCATTTTTAGGGCAATAGGCTTGATGGCTGGGAAACTTCCAACATTCTTAGGTGAAATGGATTATCTGGACCCATTTCAGTCTGGTTTTAGACCATATATCTTTAGATATAGGATATGATATAAATATGGATGAAAGCAAGCAAGCAAGTTTGGTCTGATCTTTTAAGAATTTATCTAGACATGCTTTATTTTTGGATCTTCCTTTTTCAAATGCATGTCCATATTGCAGGAATATTTGTTATCTAGATAGAGCAGAGTGCAGCAAAGTCAGTGCAATAAAAGCTTGGTAGAAGGAGAAAAAGGGGAAAGGGGGAAAGGGGAAAAAGGAAAAAGGGAAAAAAAATACACGTATTGTTTTAAGAAATCCATCTTGGGATAGGAAAGGAGATTGATAAAAAATTACCTAAACATCCATACAAGAACCCCTAAGTTTTGCTCTCAAGTGTGGATGTTGGCTAGTGTCCATCCTGATGTTCCTTTCCCAGACAAAAGGAGATAGATGACTAACTTTTAGAAGGGGGAAGTGACTTCTGCAGGTAGGAGGGAAGTAAGAAGGCTTGAGTAAATAGACCAGAGAAGGAAACAGAGAGATAAAACAAAGGGGCAAGCATGCTCTCTAGAGTTCCCTCTCTCATCTCCCTTTAATCACCTTACAAGCATTGATGCCTCCTTGCTTCCAACCCTCCTTCTCAGCAATGCTTGCGTAGATCGGCAAGATCCATCTTCTCTCCCAGGAACTGGAAGTAGTCTCTAGGAAGTGGCTTAGTGAAAATGCCTATGATCATCCCTTCTCGTGGACAATACCTCATCTCAGTAAGCAACTTTTGTTGCAGATGTCTCAACAGATGATATTTCACATCAATGTACTTGGTGCATGAATTGACCCTCTCAGAAGGTTGTCTTCCAGAAGCTCTATAGAATTTGGTTCAGCTATTCTAAGTTCCTCTAGCAATTGGCAGAGCCACAGAAGTTCATATCCTCTGAAGATGCCAGCCACAGATGCAGGCAAAATGTCAGGAGAAAATACTAATATTTTCTCAAATATTTTGGCCTCAAAACCTGGAAAAACCACAACGACCCACAGAAGTTCCTTGCATGCTTGAGCAGCTATGCATATTCTGCCTTGAGTAGAAAAGAATGCTACAGCATCTTGTTTGTTGCTTGTCCAGTTAATGCTCCACTTCCCTAGAAGAACAGATTCCCACTGGAAGACTGGCTATCTGTAGGGTCTCCGGCCCATTTTGCATCAGTATAAGCCACTAGTCTGGGACTGCTGGTGGCTTGTAGTTTTAACTTTAAATGTGCTGTTTACTTCATTCCAGTCCATTTTATTGAGTGAGTTGGGTTTTTTACAAAGAATTCCAGCCACTGAGACAGTATTTGGTCTCATGTTGGTGGCTAAGTATAGCAGCTTTCCTATAACACTTCTGTACTGATTATTTGGTACAAGCTCATTGCGTTCATCTTGAGGTAGTCTTTTTTCACAGGTGTGGCCACTGAATTGGTCTTCTTGAGCCTTAGGTGTTCTCATGAGTCTTTTGTTCTTGACTAAGGAGAAAACTTCCATTTTTCTCTCTTTCCATCTGTATTCCCATCTGTATTCCTAGCATTTTCACTTCAGTTTCTTTATTTAGATGGCTTATTACTTCTTCACAGTCAGCTTCATGTTGATAAGCCAAAATCAAATCATCAATATAAGTCAACATGTACGTCCATTTATCATTTTTCTATCATGTGTAAAGGTAGGGAGTAGCTTTGCCTTGCATGAGGTCTTATTTGGTAACCATCTTGTTTGGTTTCTCATTCCAAACTCTTGCAGCTTGTTTTAGGCCATAACTACTTTTCTGACACACATTTTCTGGGATGCTGCCACATTAAAGAGTGTCTAGATGTATTTTTTTTTTTTTTTGTTGGAACTTCCTTTCCATTGTTTCCTCAGTCTTCTGCTTTTCCATCCACTGCCTACATTGTCCCCATTTCTTAACTGATCTTTTTCTTGACTGGTCTCTTTAATATACACCTTTTGTTTCCACATATAGTAATAAACTTTCACACCTCCAGTTTGACCTATTTCCAAAGCTTCTTTCTCTTACCCTAGATTTCCTGTTTTCCAGTCTCTTTGGTCTTCTTTGGATCTATCCAAATTTGCCAGAGATTAACCTTAGAACATTTTGCATGCAGAACATGTACTTTCTCACTCTGCTAAAGGTTTTCTCTGCAAACCTATTGCCTATGCTATAATTGTTTCTGGTATCCTGTTCTTAGCTTTTATACACTTCTCTTTGAAAGAGAAATTGTGGGCATACATAAGCATAGTGCCAGTTCTTTCCTTAAAGTTTGTATTAATTTTTTAAACCAGAACAATTGACTATTTTCTCTTCCTTTGAAGAAGCTACATTGCAAATGTTTTACTACTTCATTACTCAAGCTTTATGGAGTCTTGAAGAGTATTCAGTATATCACATCAGTTCACAGGACATTGCATTATGATAGGCTTATGGGTAACAAGGAGGCATTTCCATAGAAACTTTGATACCAGAAAACAATGCATATAATGTTATTTCTGTCAACGTAGCTTTTTCTCATTCTAACTGGACCAAAACAACCTGGCCTCTATAAGTAATCTGAAGCTGGCTATGTGTGCATTTTGTACTCAACTACTTGTACCATGTGGGGGGAAAAACCCACCCTTCCTGTCATCTGCATTTGTTAGTTTGACCTTCCGTATAATTCAGAGTATTGCTTCCAATTACCTATGATAGAAACTCTGAATTTATTTTATTTACCACAGTCAAATAGCCAGTCACTGTTCCATGTGATAACATACTCAATATAGTTATATGATATGATCTAATCTCTAGATTAATATGGAGCTTTCTGTTTGCCAGGACGTTACTTATGCTCCAGTGGTGGTATTTGCTTTTCCTAATCTTATCGTTATGACGGTCACCTTCACATCGCAGTCCTCAAACGGCACAGCCTAAGCTTGCTTTATCCAATCAGCTTTTTCCTGCTGTCATAAAACTTACCTCCTGCAACATAGTTTCTTATTTTTATAAGCAGTGTTTTATCCTTAGTTAATCTCACCCATCTTTTCCTGTTCTTCACTAAGGTACTTAATAAGATATTGTAATTGTCTTCAGGTTAGGTGTCATCTTCCTCTGCAGTCTCTTTTCATGTTCTTGCTTTTAATTTTGTATGTTTGCTTCCTATTTTGTAAATTGTCTACTGCTCATGGTGAAAAGCATGGAAAATTATTGCTTTGACTCCTCTCACTCATTTCTTTAAAGAATCCACCAAAGCCCTAATCTCACTGTGCATTGTCACAACCAGTACATATTATACTAACAAATTAGCCATTATAGATCCCCCAGGATTTTCACTGGATGCACATGCCAACTAAAAGCCAGGGCTGATCATACAGTTCTCCTTGTGAAGCTGCATGGCTAACAATGAGCAAGCCAAGATTCTCCTTCCCACCTCCCACCCCAGCAGCTGGTCATAGAGGACTGGTTTGACATTAGCTTAATGTGAAAGGGATCTTGGAATCTTGGTAGATCACAAGCTGAACATGAGTCAGCAGTGTGATGTGGCAGCCAAGAAAACCAACACGATTCTTGGTTGCATCAGTAGGAGTATGGTGTCTAGATCCAGGGAAGTAATGGTACCACTCTATTCTGTATTGGTTAGGCCTCATTTGGAACACTATGTCCAGTTCTGAGCACATCAATTCAAGAAGGATATTGACAAGCTGGAACATGTCCAGAGGAGGGCAACCAAAATGGTGAAGGGTTTGGAAGCCATGCCCTATGAGGAATGGCTTAGGGAGCTGCATATGTTTAGTCTACAGAAGAAAAGGTTAAGAGGAGACATGATAGCCATGTTTAAATATTTGAAGGGATGTCATGTTGAGGAGAGAGCTGGATTGTTTTCTGCTGCTCCAGAGACTAGGACAAGGATTCAATGGATCCAAGCTGTAGGAAAGGAGATTCCACTTGAACCTCAGGAAAAACTTCCTGACAGTCAGAGCTGTCTGGCAGTGGAATATGCTGCCTCAGCATGTGATGGAGTCTCCTTCTTTGGAGGTTTTTAAGGAGAGGCTGGATGGCCATCTGCTGGGAATGCTTTGGTGGGTGTTCTTGCATAGCAGGGGGTTAAACTTGATGGCCCCTGGGGTCTCTTCCAACTCTATGACTCTATGATTCTGTAATACAACACCTTTTGCAATGCTCTTGGTGTTCTTTGAAGCCAAATGATGAAGATGAACTTCCAGGTTTGAAAGAAATAATGAGGCACAGCTTATTTTACAAAACACAACTGGTTAAGTGAAGCTGGGAACCAGTTGTTTTTGTTCTCACAGGATGACAAATGAACGTGTATGAATCAACCCTTGTTGTAAGGAATAAATATAAGAGAGTAGTAATAGAAAGCCCCAATATACATAATATCACAGGTCTCTGATTAAGACAGCAACTGGCAACTTGATAGGTTCCAGAAATATGGGACTGAAACTCCCATCAATTCCAGACACCACAAAATCAATTCAGGGACTAAGGAAGCTACTTAGTCCTGCAATGTGATAGAAATACCTTGATGCTGTGGAAAGTCTTATAATCAACTCTTCCACAAGCATTGTTCAATAACAAGAAGATAAAAAGAGCATGTGAAGGTATTTTGGAAAGTAATGGCAACACAGTTTCCTGCATTATATGTTGAATATTTTTGATGTTTTCTCGAGCATCAGCATACAGGTACTGCAACATATTCAGATATTATAAAGTGAAGGTATGAAAAGGGATGAAGGTGAAGATGTTAATAAAAACCCCAAAATTGTTGAGAAATCTTTGTCATTATTTTACCACTGTATACCATTGTGTAAGGATTTTTGATGCAGGGGAAACATTGTCAACACTTGTGTCTCACAATGTAATCCTGTCATTTGTTAAAAACTTATCAATCTTTGCTGTTATCACACAACTTTTACCCTTTCACTTTATCTATTCTCAAATATGGTACCATATATTTGGTAGATGAGTATAGGTTTAGGAAAAAATAAATGATATCCTGTCATAAATAAATAAATAATTGCCATTGTTATATGTCTTCAGGTCAACTTTGAATTATGATGATCCTATCTTAGGGTTTCTTAGCAAGATTTGTTCATAGGAGGTTTGCCATTGCCTTCCTCTTAGGATGAGAGCAAGTGATTTGCACTAGGTCACTCCATGGGTCTCTGTAGTTGATCAGGGATTCAAACTCCAATCTCCAGAATCCTACTCCAGCACTGAAATCTCTGTACCACACTGGCTGTCATATTATATGAAAACTCTAAAACTATTTTTGTTATCAACAGCTTCCTCAGATTACTGCCATCAGCAGCTGTCACTCAAGTTTCAGTTTTTCCTGCAGCCTGCCTCAGAAGTCTTTTTCAGACTTCTCTCAGACTTCTCTCAGTTCTGGTATCTAGTGATTTCAGCTTTTTGGCAAGCTCTCTGGTTGTGCAGCTATTACTTCTCTTTCAGGTTAACTTGCGCTGTTCAGCTCAGCTTCTGTGTTCTGGTTCTTTCCTTTTTCCTAACTGCTTTTTTCTTGCTGGCATTCTCTAATGAATGCAAGCATTGAGGAGAGCTGTGTGGACTGCATGTTCTCACCTGCTATGACTCACAAGCCAACCATCTTCTTGCTGATCTTCTTGTTGTCCAACTTTCCATTGTACAACCTTGCTTAAGCACCAATAAATCTCTTCAGAATGGTTTAAAGCCCACGCATTTCTATTCAGTTCTCCTTCTCCCCTTTGTCACTCTTGCTTAAACCTGCTTTATTAGTGTGTCAGTCTTTTAAAAATCTAGGCAAATAAAGATGTACCAACATATTGAATGATACATCTATTTTACCTCTCCCCTGTTCATAGAATCTCTCTGGGGGTTGATATATTTATTTAGCTGCTGAATCCAAATCGCTGTTCTTCAAAGGAAGAGTTCTCCTGCAAAGGGCCAACGAACAGGTGTGCACAGGGTTAACAGACTGTGTGAAATGACAGGCCAACAAGACACAAATGACTCTGTGAACAACAGGACTGGTGGTTACAACAAGCATCTGTTTTCTGTTTTCTGCTCATAAGAAAGTCCAGTGCTAGCTTTAGACTCTTTTCAGTTGTGTTCCCAAAAGCATATTTTCTAGTATGAATATGTGAACTGTGAGAATAAAAAGCAGCAGCTCTGTAAGAACTCTGAGGTTTACATTTCCTTGGTGAAACAGTTCTCACAGTGCAAGATTAGGATTCCACATAGTTGGTGTATAAATGAAATATCACACTCAAAACATAGCATTGCCCCAAATGTGTCATATTCAGACCATACATCATGTGCTAAATCAGTGGAGTTTTTATATTATTTGATGACCCATGGATGGGGTGTTAACCATACCCACTTATCTCTACAAGTTCTCCTTAATGAGGTATCATATGCAGATACTATAGGAGGTGTCTTCCCTGGCCATTCTTGTATTATGCATTCTTCCCACTGTGCCCCCTTTGTGCACAGCCTTCCAATATTCTATCTAGCCATGTAGCATCTCACAGCAACAGTACGTCTGGAAACCATCAGAAGTCATCATGTTGTGAGTTTCCACAATTGCCTGCAGCTCTGTCCAAAATATCAAGCAGCTACTGTACTGCCAAAGCTGGACCAAGCAACTTTGTCAGTCCTAGAAAACCACAAAAATAGATGTGGTCATCTTTTCTAGAGCAGCAGCTGGCAACTTTTCAGACCTCACAGACCACTAGACTCACAATTTTGAATCTTGCAGACCACTAACATGAATTTTTTAAAAAAGGTACAAACATTTATAAAATAATGATCATAAAAGTTCCATTTTATTAATACGAAATGAACTTGTTTAATTATAACAAAATTATTATTTACAAGTAACTTAAATCATCAAGTAGATATTACAGAGATAAATCAAAATAGCAATTGATTCATATTCTGATATTTACAGACACCTCTTAGTTTATCAAGCAGTACTATACTAAGGTTAAGAGGGAACATGATAGCCATGTTTAAAAATGTGAAGGGATGTCATATCGAGGAGGGAACAGGCTTGTTTTCTGCTGCTCCAGAGACTAGGACAAAGAGCAAGAGATTCAAGCTGCAGGAAAGGAGATTCCATCTGAACCTCAGGAAGAACGTCCTGATGGTCAGAGCTGTCTGGCAGTGGAATATGCTGTGTCAGCATGTGGTGGAGTTTCCTTCTTTAGAGACTTTTAAGCAGAGGCTGGATGGCCATCTGTTGGGAGTGCTTTGATGCATGTTCCTTCATGGCAGGGGGTTGGACTGGATGGCACCTGTAAATCCAAAAAGCAAACTTTGGCCCTTTCCGCATGTGGGAAAGGAACCAGGCGGAAACAGGACTCGCCGGATTTCTTTGGCATCCGGTTGAGTCCGTCAGGACGAGGAGCAGTGCAAGCTTGTCGCTCCACATTGCTCCGGTGCCCAAAATGGTGGCTTCTGGTTGGTGGAGGCTCTCCACCACCCGGAGAAGCTCGCCAGCCTAAAGCCCACCCGTGGCAGATCTGCAGGCACGCACTAGTGTGCATCTGCAAATCTGCACCGGAGTGCAGCGACAGAGTGACACGAGTGCGTGTTCTGTGCTTTTTAAAAACCTCTAAAAAGAGTTTTTTAAAAAACACGCCACGCGACCAGTTCCGGTCGCTCCGGAGTGGACTGAGACATGGAACTGCAAAAAGTAGTCCACCCTAGTCCACTCTACAGTGCAGAAGACCTCCATTGGAGGTCGCTCTGCACCGTTTAAAAAGCCCGGTGCGGAAAGGGCCTTTGATTTTGCTATTTTATATAAGTGGCACAATTTTACTGTACCATTGTACACAATGGGACTTGAGCATTCGTAAATGTTGGTATCCATGGGGGTGTGATGAACCTGGGGGGGGCGTAGCCAGCAGAACCCCCCTAGCAACAAAACTGATTTAATTTGATTGGCTCACTGATTATAGAACCCAGTTTAGCCAGAGGGAGGGTGTAGGTGGTGGTTGGGAGTCAGCATAATGGAAAAATAACAGAAAATGAGTTTGAAAAAGAGAGTTCCTTCTGTGAGTTTGAAAGGGGAAAGAGTTCCTTCAGAGAGAGTTGCTTCATAGAGAGAGAGAGAGGGATGGAGAAAGGGAGAGAGTGTTGAGGAAGTGTCTGCATGTTAAGAGCTGAAAGTGCTTTGTGGTTTGATAACATTTTATTGCCAAATACCTTTCCTTTGTCAGTTTGTTAATAAAGATATATATATATATATATAAAAGCAGTTTCCATACAGTGTCTCTTTAATCTGAACTCAGTTACACATGCTACCATCAGTGACATTCATTGGGGTAAACCTGAAAACGCTTTGCCCTATATCCACAAGGGTTGTGGGTTTAGGGAAAGCAGGCAGGAGATATAAGTGTGGAGAGGGATCCAGGGTTGGTAAATATATAGAAAAGGGTGCTGCTTTTCCAGAGAGGGAGACAAAAGGCTTTTGCTTTTTCTAGGGAATGGTTGTGGGTGGGTATAAAATTCACTACATCATTCCTGGGGCTATTTTGGGATCTGGAGAGGTCTTTCTTGAAAACTGGAATTTCTTTCCATTTCACTTCATGGTTCAGAAAAAAGCCCTGTCCTGGGCCTAAATTATTTGGGAAGGGCAACATCTAGTAATATTTTCCCCACATCCATGGGATGGACATGGAGGGTGGAAAAGTCCCAATAATAGAGTAGCAGTTATGGATGTTGGGTACCTGTTGGGTACCTGTATGGATGTTGGCATGGCTAATGTTAAGTCTAAATGTAAACCAGCTTTGTATAAACATGTTTTTTTTAATGCATTCCTTAAAAGAACAAAATACCTACTCAACTTTTTAAAAAAATCTTTTGTTGTTCTGGCCTTCTTGTTGTTGCAATAACATCTTATGTACTTTTAACCACCTTGCCTTGTCATCTTTTCTGTGTTGTAGCTGTTTTTCTAGGAGATGTTTACTCCAGCAGCTAATTCTCACAGTGGTGGTGAGAAAAGATCTACTTTCTTCAAACAGTGTAACCCACAGAGAATTGTAGAAATCTATCCCATCTTGGCATGTTGTCTGCGCTAAAATATTCCGTACTCCTAACAGCCAATGACTTCACATCATCCTGTGTGGGCCATTAGCAGTGAAGAACAGAAAACTCCATCCCCCTTCTCCTTTTTCCCAAGAAGCTGAACATTCTCATGCATCCTGTGATTTGTGTAATCATGTTTAACATTGTAAATCTGGGAAACCCACATGCCCAAGTATTTCAAGATGTTTTCTTTTTAATTGCTCTGTCTCCTGCTGCAACCACAGAAGTAAGGTTTGGAGCTCTTGAGGAAAAGCAGTAGTGTGAGAGCACTCTTTAAAAATTACCTAAATAAAGCATGCCATTTGGACAGGATGGGTATTGTGCTTACATGTTAATGGATAAGGCATCCATCATGAAATACTTAAAGAGACAGAAACAAAGTACTTTTAAAACTCCCTTAAGAATCTTGTATTCACTGAACCTCCATTATGATGAACAATGTCACAGCCCCTGAAGAAATCATCTGAATCATAAGAGAACAGTTAAGCCTGGGCAACTCATCTACAAAAGATGCCGGTATACTAAGCCTGTCAACCCCCATAGCAGCAATCTGGTTTACCAATTTTGGTATATCAAGGGTGGCTTTGCACATAATGGGAAACAGCACAAAGTAGATATGCAGGTGGAATTGTGCTTTGGGGTTCCACGCTTGTCAGAAATGTGGAAAGCTAAAACAGGTAAATCTCTATGAAGCAATACATGAGTTCTACGTTTCAAAATATTCTCTTTCCCTATGGAACTATGCAACTTCTCCCTTTGTATGTTACTGGAAGTACAAAAAGCAGAAATGAAAGGCACACACTCCCCTCGTTTGTGCATTCCACTAAAGTGTTCATCATTCTGTCACAGAGAATGTTTCTATTCATTGTGTTGGGCAAGAACTCTAATCAAATCAAGCTTCAGATCAGAGGAATGTCTTAGGAAAAGTGCAGCTGCATTAGAATGAGAGCTATACATATGCTATACCAAAGGCTAAGTATCATTTTCATTTAATCAAAGCCCAGAGTAGGTGGCTTAACATAAAATTAGTGATGTGATGCCAGTTGGCATTCACTGGCATTCCTAGGTAAGTAGGCAGGCAGACACGCAGGCAGGGAAAAGAGGAAGCTGCCTTATATCATTTTAAATTGTTCTATCCAAGAATGTTAAAACTTGGAATTACAGTCCTCCCTCCATATTCACAGGTTTGACCTTTGCAGATTTGATTATTTGTGAGGAATGTGCTTGCCTTTGCCCCCTCTCCCATTTTCTTCCTCCTATTCCCTTGCATTCCTCATCCCAGGCTTGCAAGGCTTGTGTTTAAAATGGAAGGTTTTTTTTTCCCTTTTGGGTGAGTAAAGCACCCCTTCCTGGAGGCATGTCCTTTCTGCCATGTGGCTGCACATTCTGCTGTGTAGTGGCTGCTGATTGGTCAGGTGCTCTCTTTGCTGCTGCCCCTCCTTTTACAAGATGGTGAGTGGAAGTAGCTAGAACTCCAGAACTCCACTCTTCTCTGTTTGAGGGGATAGTACTGGTAAGCCTTTTACCTTGTCTTTTTTCTCCTCCCCTTGAACACCAGTGACAGAGGCAAATGGAAGGGCAATCATTGAGGGGAGTTATTCACAGTTTTTCCATTTTTGTGAGAGTTCTGCAGCCTGAACCCTCACCAGTGTGGAGGGGACAGTGTAATACATCACAAGAAACTACATTATCAATAATGTTTTACATTTGGTGCAACAATATTCTTTTTGTGAAATAATACAACAGTTGTTGCTACTGTTACTCTTTTAGTGGAAAGTTTACTCATTATTTCTATGTGTGTGTGTGTGTGTGTGCGCGCGCGTGTGCGCGCACACACTCATTTCCGGGACTTCCTGGCCACTTATTTCTATTTGAAAGGAACAGGAAAATTAAGTTTTATGACCTCTCTGTGTTTGACCCTCTCCCTCTTTGACGAAAAGACAAAATCCCATGTTCTTGATTGTAGAACATTTTAGGAATGCTGAGGTAAGGTTAGCAAATAACATGGAGGCAGAGACAGATCACTTTCTTGCTAAACCAAATTGAACTCAACATTTATCCATAGTAACTTAAAAGGACAGATGAGCCCACTATTTGAGATTCTCCAATAGCACTGTGCATGGTTTCTACAATATGATTTGGGACTAAATCTGGCAACATTGATGGCTCCAGTTTGATCAGGATGTGATTGGATCTAAACTCTATATCCATATTGGGATTAGGGAATTCAAACTGCTGCTGCACTTAACTTCTATTGGAAAATCACCTGTAAGTTTTTTGTTCATTCACACATCTGCATGAATCTTAAAGGCATGGTAGACCCCAAAAAGATTAGCTCTTAAAACTGCAGACCAGTAGCTTTTTCATGCTAGGTAGTTTTAAATATAAATTCTTAAGGTTTGGAATTTGTTTTTTTAGAAAACTCTGAACAGTGCAGTCTTACTAATTCATGCAACTCTGTTTCTGATAATGTGTTCCCAGTCTATTTTGGTACCTTCTTAAACCTCTTAGAACATCTCCAACTTTCATAGTAGAAGAATGTTGGTCAGTGGACAGCAGGTATGCAGATATATTCAGCAAGGGAAGGCAACAAGGGAGACAGGTGTAATGTCAGTTTTCTAATGAGGAGATATTATGTTTGTTTCTTTTGTTTTTTTCTACCAGCAGCTCTGCTAATGACAGTCAAAGACACAGATCAAATAGCTGGGGTGTGGCGATGGGAGATAAGGAAAAAGGTACTGTACCAGCAATACTACTGTTGGGTTTCTCTTGATGAAGGGGGGATATTGTATATTGAAGACAAAATGTCTGAGAACTTGAAAAATAAAAAATTGAACCAATGAATATCTTTAGCTTGTGTTCCCTTCCAACTTTATGATTGCGTGATGCTAAAACTACCTCCAATTTGTCTTTCTGGACTGATGTGTTAATCTAGCTTGCTACATTATTTAGTTATTATATTTCTGAAAAAAATAGTCCCCAAATTAATGCGGGGGGGAGATATGGAACGGTTGTTGTTAAGGGATGCTGCTCAGTGGTAGCAAAAGCTGAAAGATTTTCAAAAGTGAATTCTAACATACACATACATAATTTCTTCCCTTCACTCCCTAAATGGCAGCTCCTGCAAATCAAACTCAGGTTGTTATTTTACCAAAACAGCTAAATAAATTTGTCTAAGAATGGGAAAAGAAATTATAAGCCCCTTCTGTCTCACACTTGAAAGCAGAAACAGAGCTCTAGAACAGTTAAATTAAATTTGAGGCTAAATAAAAACTGGTGAGTGACCCTTTTAAGCTATTTCACACAAATGCATACACACAGCAAACATGTGCATGCTCCTCTGCCCCACATATCTTCTCTATCTCTCTCTACTTAGCCCTGTAGCAGACCCTAAGTTAAGTACTAGAAGAAACTGAGAAACAAAGGTGATGTTGCATACAAAAACCACAATTAGAAATCTCAGAAAGTATTAATGAGATTCTTGCCAAGGACTGAAATCTACAGCTGTTGTTTCATTTCTACTCCAATCTGATGCTATCACACTAAAAGCATTTTCCTAGGGTTGGCTCACCCATACTGAAATATCTGGTATTCTAAAGTGCTCCAGAAAGCACTCATGTTCCAGTATGGAGAATATTTGGCAATCCATATCAAACCCATTCTGGAATGGATAGAATTAGGCTGATTCACTCCAGAACTCAAGTTTTAGCATGGCCTTATTCTCTAGATCAGTGGTTCTTAACCTGTGGGTCCCCAGATGTTTTTGGACTTCAGCTCCCAGAAGCCCTGAGCATTGACCATAGTGGCTGGGGCTTTTGGGAGCTGAAGTCCACAAACATCTGGGGACCCACAGGTTGAGAACCACTGCTCTAGATTTACTTGTAGATCCTATATCAGCTCTTTAAGGTTTTCCAAATGTCTCATGAACAAAAATTTAAATACATTATTCCAATGAAATGAAACAATTCTTTCCAATGCAAGAATTTTTCTGAGTTTATTCATTTAACAGTTCCATTCCTTGCAATATTTATCTTCTCGCCATGCGTTTGTGAGAATGTTTTTGTTCTTCGCTATTTTTGGTATCTTTTCTGTGCCCTGCTGGGACTTATAATTGTTACTTGGCAGATGTATCCCGGCATGTAGAATCATTGCTTTGAACTTTTCATGAGCCCAATTAGCAAACAGCAGTATTGGTACTGGAGGCTCCACTCACAGTGATGCCTCTGAGCCATTTTTCTTCATCTGAATGGAAATTTGCAGGAACATAATGTCATAATAGATTTGCATAATTATTAATAATGTTGGGTTATGCATAATTTTTGTTTAATTCTTTTCAAAGATCCCATTATCATGTCAAAGAAGCTACCTTTCCAGTGGAAAGCAGGCAAATGTTTATGAAAGTAAGTGAAGCAGGTACAGTAAATATTTGCCAAGGTAGTAATATGTCCACTTCCAAAAGCACCAGAATCATGTGTGGTCATGGCAACTAATCCATTTTAGCAATGGGATAGGACTCATGACATTCCACTGATGGTTAGGCATGTCGAGCTAATTACCATTTCAAGAAAGAGATGCTACAGATCTGCATGTTAGATGAAGCCCCTTGGAAATCTTCTCAGCTGGGATAAACTGTTAGTCTTAATCTATATAATACTAGTTAAGCATCTGAACCCATGATTCTTTATGAATATGATTGCCTTAGCATATCTGATTTTGGAAAGATCCATTTTCTTTCATCTCAGACACAGACAACCAACCCTGCTTTAAACCCCAACTTCAGCTCATCTGAAAAGATTCTTCCTTACCCCTCCTTTCATTTTAATCCATCCACTACTAAGTTCAATAAACCAGAATGGAAAATGGTAAGAATAAAGTATTCTTATTGGACAGTATGGGCTGAATCCTATTGGTTAGTTGCAACTAGAGGAGACCCATGAATCAACAGAATTTACCAACATGTTAACTATGCAATTCAATCACCTGCTAGTTTGTACTAACAATTGGATTAATTTCCATGTCTGCCTAAATATAGAATAGTGATCAACTGACTGAAACTAAATTGTGTTCAGCAATGTATTATTGATACCCAATGATTGATTAGAACAATGCCTCTGGAGCTCCATCTCACTCTGTAGTTTCTGCCTTTAAAGTGAAGCTGTAATCACCAGGCCATCTCTACTTTCATATATGATCTTGACCTGACAGTGTGATCCCACAGGCACCTGAGAAACACGCAATTAACTGTGAAGCAGACAAAATTACGACTGATAGTTAATTCTTGTAATATATTTCAGAGGATGGAACTGGTAAAACCACTTCTAAGTGCCCCTTGCCTAAGAAAACTCTATGAAATTTATGGGGTCACTATATATCGACAGGCAATTTGAAGGCATATGCACACACATAGCTAAGTAAGAGTGATCTTTTCCAAAGAGAACAGTTTGTCTATCTGCTGTAGTCTTCCTGGGAGTCAACTGACCTACCAAATGAGGCTCAATACAAAAATCAAGCAATCAAGCAATCACATTTTTCCATATGTTTAAATTTTTTCCAAGGGACATAATCTTAATATATCTAACAACACTTCCTTGCTGCTGAGGAGATGTAAAGCATAGCCAGCCACTAGCAGCAGGTTGCCACTGGTGGGTTGCCACTGAAAGACTGACATCAAAGTGACTCACGCCTAAGAGACCCTGTGCTGTCCAACTCCAGAAACCCTGGGTGGCAAGGACTGTTAGAAAAAAAAATCTGAGGTTACTCAGGTGATAGCTGAGCATTGTAACTACTGTGACTTATGGTGTTTACCTTGCTGCATTGAAATGCTTCAGTTTGCTTTATGCTCCAGCATTTGTCTGTTCATGCACAGGGCTGAATTTCAGTGGAAGTTGGAGGAATAAGGTACAATCTTAGGCAGAGGGAGAGTGCTGAGAGTTGAAGAGGCCAGGTGAGAGAAATACAAGACTGATGTTTGAGATCTATCCCATGTTTTGTTCTATCCCTCAAGATCCAAGTAGCCCTTTTAGCCTGCTGAATGCCAGGTCAGTCTGTAATAAAACTACCACCATCCTGACTTGGTTTTGGATGAATGGGTTGGCCTTCGATGTAGTCCACAGGCCTAGCTGACAAATGTGGTGGTGTCAGCTTGTCCCAGCTTTGTCCACCTAGGTACTCAGTGCAGCATTAGCCTACATTGGGAGACTGGTGAGAGAGAAGTTGCTGTCATCCATAAAGATTCTACCACTTTCACAAGGAAGCCCACCTATTCTAGCACTGATTTTGTGGGTTTGTGACTTATGTTGGGCCAAAGAGACAGAAGGGAGATGCTCCTGGTGTAATACCCACCCCACTGCCCAATAGCCTCCCTCCCTGGTCTCAGAGGTGGTGCTGGAGAACCCGAGGACTATGTTTCTGGAAGACTTTAATATCATTTCTGACAGGACCTGCTCAGGATTTCATGGGAACCATAAAGACAATGTGGCTGTCTCAGTACATCCAACACATGAGTCAGGAAGTATCTTATACTTGTTTTCTGCTATTGAACAGTTGGAGGATGATCTGGTCTTAGTTGGTGTACAAAACCCCCAATTTTATGGACAGATCACTTCCTTGTGAAGTTTTGTTTGGCTGTAGCAGGCCTTCTTAGCAATGATGGGGGACTGATTAAATGGTCCACCTTCTGAGACTTATGAAATCAGAAGAATTCCTGAATGCTTTGGGGGATCTTCCGCTTGACAGAGCAAGCAATTCTGTCGAGGCCTTGGTTTCACTATCGAATGGAAAGAGTCATTGATGCAATCACTCCTAAGCAGCCAGTTCAATGTTGCAGAGCCCATAATTGACCTTGGTTTACAGAGGATATAGCGACAATGAAACAGGCTGGATTAAGATGAAAGTGGAAGTGGTATAGGTCCCAGAGTAAATATGACTGAAATTTGGCAAAGACCTTTTGTTGTGTCTATGGTGTGACAGTGAAGTTGGCAAAAAGAACCCACTATTTCTCCTCTATTCTGTCTTCAACACACTTTCCAGCAGAGGTCTTCTTTGTGAAGAGCTTATTAGGATCAGGCTCAGAGAGGCCAGGATTAGAACTCTCAGTCTGTAACACTATTAGTGAAAACTTGTGAATATCTTCTATTTCTTACCACTGGGAAGAAACTTCAAAAGGAATATTCTTCCCTACCCTTTCTTTTCTGAAGTATATACAAACACATAAAAATATATAATTATACAAATATACTTACATTTTAAAATTGCAAACAAGCAATCTTTAGTCAACAGGAAGATGTGCACACACACACACACACACACACACACACATTCATAAATAGGTGTAATATATTGGAAAAATACATACCAACATGCACATGAACTGTCATGAAGTGGAAAGTAGCAAGAATTTCCATGAAGGGGTGGTGTCGGTAGGAAATTCTTGCAGACTGATACCAAACAAAATATGAGTTGGATTTGGAGAAGTAGGCCTTGAGAGGACAAACCTATGGTCAAATCCATCTGGGTGGTCTGGAAGGAGGTAATATGTAGGCCTAATATTGCCCTTAACACAAAACAGGTCCATCTTCACAGAAACAAGCTCACTGAATAGTGTTATCAAAAGCGTTGTGGCAACCAGTGTATAGCTTGGCTAACATCATTCACAGATTCAACATGAACTGGGGTGGTTATGTATTACCTAAGTTCCTTAAGGATTTTTTTCTAATGACTATGGGGAGAAAAAAAGAAAGAGTACACTAATTAGTAAAGGAGGTAAATTAAACAGGTCTAAACAGAACTGTTCTCTCCTTCCCCTTGATCATTCTCAGTGAGTTCATGAACTGTAGGCAAAACCCAGGCTTCTTCTTTTCATACCTCAATCTGTTGTCAAATGCTGCTCACACCTTAAAGGGTTCATCATAATCAAAGCAGGACAGATCCATGAACTTGTTATTCTCTCTGTAAATTATACTGGAACACTTTTGTCTGTTGCTTTTGGTCAATAACTCATATCCAATAATTTCTTTGTTATTTTCTCATGATATTTGACCATATCTTTAATCTTCTTTTCTTCTCGGTTTTTGTATTTCTTTGACAAGATCACTTGATCTTGATTATTTTGTGGTAGACTCTCTCTCATCATAAAATATGAACATTTTGGCTGTCTTTGTGATACTCCACCTGACTCTTATGCCACACATGTTCAGATTTTGTGCATATAAGAATTCCACTAAGAAGACAAGACCTTTTCCACTTGGACATGCTCTCTTGACCTAGCTTTCATCTTGCTTTGCTGCTGATTACTTATACTGAAAATGTCTGTAAGAGTCTGTTGTAGAATACACTTTCCCCTCCCACCTAAGCCATGTGATTAACTCTAGCCTCTGTTTAAAAGACCAAAAAGTTCTGGATAGAGGTTAATTGCCAATTATGCAAAAAACTTGTTAAAGCAATAAGCAATAAGGTGGCAATAAGGTCAGTGTAAGAATTCAGTTCACACAAATCCAGCCACCTTTGAACTCAAGAATTTTATTTTATTTTTTTAAAGATTCATTTAGGTCAATGTAATTTCACTTTCTGTAGCACATTCTGTGAAAGATGAATATGCTTAGCCTAATACTGGGGGACATATTTAATAGATTCAGTAAATAGGTCCTTAGACAAAGTCCCAAGTCAGTGGGAGGCAATCTTCTGCAGATCCAATATCCTTTTTTTTGTGTGTTGGGGTACTGTATGCAGTAGCAAAAAATTAAGATTATCAGATGTTTCATTTGCAGTCTGGTTACTGCTGTCTGGGCCCTTCTTTTAGTAGTCAGGAAAGCTTATCTTTACTGACATAATTTAAAAATGCAATTTTGGTTAAACACATTGAAGCTGACATTTGTTACAGAAGAAATGGACTGGGGAGTTGGGATGAGAAAATTTACAGAGCAGGGATTGTTTAAATGTATGTGGGTTTCTGACTGGATTATTTGATGGTCAAGCAGTGACTCTTTCTCACCCTTTCCTTCTTTCCTGCTCCAAAATTCTCCCATTGGTGGGGGAAAGAAGGGACTACAAATGCAACCTGTTTGACTTTTCCCTTCGTGAATTTGCTCTCATACAAGGAGCTGCAGTTTCCTTGTGAAGAACATCAGAATCAGCCATTATTGTTCAGGTTAAATATAGAAAGATAATTTATTTTCTATGGAAATACCAGAGCTCAGAGCCCACAGATAGTGCCTGAGGACTTTGGATCATTTTGTACATCATGGCTGCAACTGCATGTGCATTTATTTGAGAATAAGAACCAATGAATCCCTTAAGACACTGTCGAGTAAATATGCATAGGATTGGTATTCATAATTTTACAGCAATGAAAATAGTAATTCTGTAGCTTCCATAATGTCTAGCAAAACCTATTTTATTAGTCATTCAGAGCTGAATCTTTCACCAGAGAATGAAGAATTCTTAACTACCTGAAGTGTGAAACCACTAGGCAATATTCACAGTTAAACCTCTAGTGATTTATTTTAAAAGGACTATAAAGTTCTTCTGTAAGTCCTCTGTGTCTCCACTGGAACTGGTATGTTCCATATGAGGCAAAATGCAGACTTCTGTAATGAAACCAGGCTTGAGTTTTCAGAAATATCATTAACTCCTTATCCCTGTATGCATTATTAGGACCAAGTTTATCTATAGACCTTGTAACTACAACATCTAGTCAAAGTGTTTGAACTCTCCAGTTTTTTTCCCCCGCTTCCTAATTTTGTAACACTTAGCCTGGAGAACTCAAAGGCTGACATCTTCTTGGGGCACAAGAGTGGTATAAAAACAATTGCACAAGAGAGGAGTATTCTCAGGGACAAGTGAGGTCAATAGTGCAGTTAGTGTTGCTAACTAGTACCACGAATTGTTCTATGACATGCACAGAACCTGCTCTCTCACTTTTCTCTTGGACAACGGGGAAGCAATTGTTTCAGCCATGACATGTGTCTCACAATTGGATGCACAGCTGTGGAATCTATTGTAACTATGCTAACATCCAGTTGCGCTATTCTAAACGTGTATCAGATTGTGGCCAAATGATGCATTTTGGGGGGATTTTGATTGCTTTTATTAAAACCAATCAACTCATTTAAAATGTGGTGCTGGAGGAGAGTTCTGTGGATACCCTGGACTGCCAAAAAGACCATGAAATGGGTCCTAGCACAAATCAGTCCTGAAGTCTCCCTCGAAGTCAAGACTAAATTGAGACTGTCGTACTTTGAACAAAGGATGAGAAGACATGACTCACTAGAAAAGACAATAATGCTTGGGAAGGTAGAAGGCAGTAAGAAAAGAGAAAGACTGAATTACAGATGGATATATTCAATCAAGGAAGCCACAATCCTGATTCTGCAAGACCTGAGCAGGGCTGTTGACAACAATGTGACTTGGAGATCTCTCATTCATAGGGTTGCCATAAGTCAAAGTCAATTTGACAGCAGTTCACAACAACGTATTCTCCAGCTATAGCTTTTGCCATTGTATTAAATTTTTAATTAAATGAACCAATACACAAACAGATAATAATATAAACACATTAATGTGCAGCCATGCAAGGATAGGACTGGGGCAAAGAAGAAAATAGATATTTCTTTAATGAAAATCCTACCCAAGCTTGTAATGCGAGCAGCTGTCATTGCAACCTGAAAAGCTTAAGAAAATGTATGAACCAGTCAATACTTCAAGTAGAATTCCATCCTGAAAATCTAATGCTCTTACAGATAATAATGCTTCTGTTTCAGTAGATAATACATGTATCCCCAAAGAATTAGTACTGGGCATGCAGCCCAGATGAAATGCTGCATGTTGTATGAGGAAAAGCCAGGTTCTGACCTACACTTGTTCAAAATCCCATGGCTATTTTCTCAGTGGTTGGGTTAACATTGAGTTTGCCATGTGGTTGATTATATTTTGCTTCTCAGAATACACTCTGTGGTTCTAGCTGCATGTAGTGTTTCTTGTTGCTGTGTTTTAAAAAAGAACAACAGAAATCAAAAGTTTGATATTGCTGTAGAAGAGCTTTAAAAAATTACTTTTTGGACTATAACTGTAGAGTCCTCTAGCTAGCATGGCCACAGTAACCTTTTCAATTTATGTTGCAAAATATGAAATAAATAATCCTGAACTCTCTTGTCAGTAGTAGGTTCCTGTGTTTTGATATAGTATCAACTATATAAAAGTCAATGTTTGTGCATTTGTCTGTTTGTTTGCATCAGCATACGATTGGCTGTGTGAGGCACAAAGACCTCATATGATTGGCTGGCTGTGAAGAGTCCATGGAATTCTGGGGTTGGCACTTTAGGGAGAGGCCTTTAGCATTCTCAGCCAGAGAGCTCTGGGGCCTCAGGCTGGTTGCTATGGAGATGAGGCCTACCGTCAATAAGGATGCCAGAAAACATTTGGGAGGCATATGTGAGAAAAATTAAAGTGACATACCCAACATAGTCCATTTCCACACTACACTGTCATAGTGCTATTATTCCTCTTTCAACATTCTATGAGATCCTGGAGTTTTGCAGCTTAGGGAAGGGCATTTAGAATTCTCAGCCAGAGAGCTCTTTGGCCTCAGTAAACTACAAACACCAGAATTCCACAGGATGTTGAAAGTGGAACAGCAGCACTATAACGGTATAGTGCAGAAATGGCCATAGTTATAAGGTCTTCTCACCTCACACAGTAGATTGTATGGGTTCCATATGTGAGGAATCTTAAAGCTGAAATTCAAAACAAAATGTGCTTCCAGAAAAGTCATTGCACAAGTTCAACAGAAAGAAAAAGCAAAAGCCAGTACATCAACATCGCCAGACAACACAGACTGGATCGGAGACTATGGGGAAAAGTTACAGGTACTGGAATAGACAGGTTGCTATGGAGACAATACCTAGCAGCAAGGAGGAGGAACCCAGCCTCTGTATGTTAACAACTATGAATACAGATTGGATTGGGGAATATGGGGAAAATTTACAGGTACAGAAATATGCTGGTTGCTATGGAGATGAGGCCTAGCAGCAAAGAGGAGGACAGTGTACTCCCTCAGGAACCCAAACTGTGTATGTAAATACCTCTGTATATAGACTGCATTGGGAAATATGGAGAGAAGTTACAGGAAATGGAGAAGACAGTTTGGTGAGTTCTTAAGAGGAAAAAAAAACCCTGGACAACACTGGGTAAATACACTAGTTGGATGTATAGTAGAACTCAACCATCAAAGCACAGTTTAAATACCTTCGAGTGTGCAACAAAATACAGATATATTGTAAAATAAACCAAGTTTTCACATACAAAAACAGGTCAGCAACTGTGAACAGGAAGGACTCACCTGAGAGTTACTATTTTTTTATCTGCTCATAGTTCCTTAATCTATTTTGTCAATGAGAGCCAGCTGTTGGCCCCATTTAAAGCCTGGGGAGCCAGGAAATCAATAAAAGACCACAGATGGTCTTTAAAGGGGCAGACCTGGAAGGTAGAAGTTCCAAGACTGAAGAGGTGAGGTGGTACAGACATCTCCTCTGGACTTGATTTGAAAAAATACAGATGGCTGTTGATCAGGACCTGCGGAGCAGCAGTCCTCAAGTCTCACTTAAATGACAGAGTTGGGAGGATATACCTAGGCAAGTAAAAAGAGACTTACAGGGTGCTGTGAAATGGGTCTTCTACTAAAGGATTTTAACAGGAAAATTCCTGAGTCAGGAGGGGACTGAAAATAAGCAGCCCTTGTAATGAATTCCTTCATCTTCCCTCACTTTCTCATCATTGGCTTAGGTCTGGCTTTTGCTTGCTCCTTCAGACTTTAATTCTCAAAGTGTATCACCTTTCTTCTCCTGCTCTCACTTACTTTTGGCTTGCTAAGGAGACAATCCTGCAACCAATTATAGACTACACATCTATCAAAGAGACCTTCTTGATGAATTATCAGTTTGTAACAGTCATCTATGCAAACACTGACTTGTTGCCTATGCAAGTTCTCATCCTGACATCACTTACCAGTTCTCCCACAGAGACACATCTGTCAGCCCCTTATCAAACTACTTACTTGTTATCTCTCAAGCCATCAAATAAAACCATTTTCCTGAAATATGCACCCTTGAGTTTGACTAAAAGGATATGCAAGTGTGGCATCCTCCCCATGGACAATAGGATTTAACTGCTAACTAGGTCAAACAAACTAAGAAATGAAATGGATAATAGACTAAATGATGATAGTTATTCATTTCTTTATTCAATGATGCATTGTCATACTGGAATGGGGATTCCAGTGTTAAACTGGGGTTCATACCAGCCTTCAAGGTTGACTCTCATCCTTGGCAAGGCTGGCAATTCCCTCAGCATTATTAAACCTTGCTGCCACCACTCACTGAATTATGAATCATGGGACAGTACAGTGAGACACTGTCCAGAATTATTAATCTCTATGTGTTTAAGGACCTCCCCCCACTTTCTGAGTGAGAGAAGTCCTAGCTAGCGTGTGCCAAAGGCTGACATGGGAATAGAGAGAAACAGAGGTTTTACAGAAAGTATTTAATCAGGCATGCAAATAAACAAGACAATATCACACTTGAGAGGCTCTCCCCTCCCAGGAACGCTTAAGTTACAAGTAGTTACAAAAACAGATATAAAAGCACAGATACATTCTTAAGATCAGCTAGTCTCCAAAATAATAAAAAGCCCTAACGTGACTAACTATCTTATTTCTGGTTACTCACAAGTAGGCTCACAGGCTTAGATAGTCTAAGCGGGAAGAGAGAGAGAGCCAGAAGGCCAGGCCTGCCTGCCTGCCTGCCTGCAACTGGCTCAGATCTCATCTCTCTTTGTTCTCCTCCTGTTCTTCTCGTCTCTCTGGCCACATGGTCTCCCAGAAGTTTTATAACTTTTCCCAAGAAGCATCTGGAAACATCCCGAAGATGCCCACCTCTTTTCCTTTTGGTTGGTCAGTGCTCACCCTGTGACCTATGGTGCTGACCCACACTAAAATGTAATCTAATCCCAAGACCTCATTAACCCTTGGTTTACCAGAAGAGGAAGTGTCCCCCTTTTAGCTAAGTCTAGATAATGGGAAGCCCCATTATCACACGCCCCTCAAATCTCAGACGGTCTGGAAGCAGCTGAAGGCTGGAGGCATACTGGCTGGGATTTCATCCTGGGACCTAAGAAAGGAAAAGTCAAAGAATACATGCAAACACACAACAGTGCAGGTTAACCACATTATCAATAACAGACAAGTAAACTCAGCCCTCTTAACCTCCCTCCAGTCCTCTGCGTGACAAGGAATCTGTAACCACATTAGAACTTCCAGCCACGTGCTGAATGTCAAAGTCAAAGTCTTGTAGGGACAGGTTCCATCTTAGTAACTTCTTGTTAGTTCCCCGGACTGTATGGAGCTATCGGAGGGCAGCATGATCAGTCTGGAGAGTGAAGCGACGTCCCCAGACATATGGTCTCAGCTTCTCTAGCGCATATACAATGGCATAGCATTTCTTCTCTGGTATGGACCAATTGGACTCCCTTGCAGAAAGCTTCTTGCTGAGAAACAGAATAGAATGCAAGGTGCCATCCGGACCCTCTTGTAGTAAGACTACTCCAATACCTCTGTCAGAAGCATCTGTAGCCACTATGAATGGCTTGTCAAAGTCTGGTGCCATGAGCATAGGATCTGCCATCAGGGCCTGTTTCAAGGCTGCAAAGTTTCTTGACACTCTGCTGTCCATTTCACTACCTTAGGCTTCTAGATCCTGTCAGGTCTGTTAGAGGTGCTGCCATTTGGCTATAGTTGGGCACGAATCTCCGGTAGTACCCAGCCAGGCCAAGGAAGGACTGCACCTGCTTCCTGGAACGAGGAATTGGCCAGCTATTAATAGCTTCCACTTTGACTTGCAGTGGAGTGATAGTCCCCTGTCCCACTTCATGGCCAAGGTAGGTCACTCTGTCCAGTGCAAACTGGCACTTCTTTGCTTTGACTGTCAGTCTAGCATCACTAATGTGTTGGAAGACAATCCCCAAGTGTTTCAAGTGGTCTTCCCAGGAGTCTGAGAAGATTGCAATGTCATCTAAATAAGCAACAGCAAAGTCCCCGCACCCTCTTAGCAAACAGTCCACCAGTCTGTGGAAAGTTGCAGGTGCGTTCTGTAGCCCAAAGGGAAGGACATTGAACTCGAACAGGCCCATGTGAGTGATGAATGCTGTTCGATGCTTAGACTCTTCTGCTGGGCGATTTACCAATAACCCTTAGTCAAATCGAGGCTGGATAAGTACTTAGCATGCCCCAATTTCTCCAACACTTCATCTACTCTGGGCATTGGATAATGTTCAGTGCGTGTCACTGAGTTAAGTTTTCTATAGTCCACACAAAAACGTACCTCCGTCCCCCCTTTTTTGGGCACTAGGACAACTGGGGATGCCCATGGACTGCGTGATGGGCGAATGATCCCCATGTCCAACATCTCTTTCACCTCCCTCTCTATCGCCTCTTTCCCTTTTGGTGACACCCGTCGTGGCTGTTCTGCTGATGGCCTGCTGTCATCTGCAGCTACCACGTGTTGAGGATCTGTGGTGCGACCTGGGATAGGTGAAAACAGGGTGGTGAACTTACCCATCAATTGAGAAAACTGCTTGCATTGTTTAGCATTGAGTCTTGGGGAGGTTTTCACATCTTCCAAGTTACCAGCCTCCCGATCATAGAAAGCACCTTCAGGCCACTCTTCCTCCTCATCTTCCTGGACTAAAAATGTGAGAAGATGATTGGGCGTCTTGTAGAAGGGTTTCAGTGAATTCACATGATACACTCTTGGCTTAACCCTAGAGTCTGGAAACTGTATGAGATAGTTCACTGTCCCAATGCGTTCTTGCACTGTGGCAGGACCTTCCCAGGAAGTTTCCATCTTGTTAGACTGGAGAACCTTCAGAACCATCACTTGGTCTCCTTTCTCAAAGCAACATTCTCTGGCATACTGGTCATACCAGGTCTTCTGCTTCTCTTGTGCCTGTTGCAGATTTTCATGAGCATCTGCCCATGCTTCCCTAAGAATATTCTGCAAGTTAGTCACAAAATCAACCACATTAGTCTCTGAAGAAGGGATAACTCCCTCCCACTGACTTTGAACCAGCTGTAATGGCCCTTTCACATCATGGCCATAGACCAGCTCAAAGGGTGAATAACCCAGGCTTGGGTGTGGAACAGATCTGTAAGCAAACAAGAACTGCTGTAGCGCCAAGTCCCAGTCACTGGAATGTTCATTCACAAACTTACGGATCAGTAAAGCAACAAGTTGTAACAAGATTTTGATACAGAAAAGAGCTGCCACATACCCTTAGACAACAAAAATGCTTTTTAGAATTAAGATTTTATTGTGCAGTTAATTTATGACTTTCAAATTCCTTCCTGACTTCAATGCTAAATGCTTTCCCAGTTCAGTGCTAAAACTCATATCAATTCTAGTAGAACTGCCTTCCAACCATGGCCACAATTTGGCCCTTTGGAAATAGAAGCATACAAATTCAGAGGTGTTACTATCAGATCCAATGGAGCTCTCCTTTCTCCATCTCTATACACTCTGTGTGTACACAGCTATGCGCATGCCACAGTGTGCTGCCCAATATCCAGAGAAGAAAGCTAGTTGTACAGGCATTCATGCCACAGTGGCAGCTAGGTCTTATTCTACCATACACTAAGGACCCATTCACACTTATAGTGCTACATTCCACTTTAACTGCCACGGCAACATCCTATGGAACCCTGATACTTACGAAAACAAAGATTTCCCAGCCTCTGCCCTGCACTAGGTGAAAGGCTGGGATGTATCTTGTGAATATATTAAGAATTCCAGCTCAAAAACATGGGGACAGGGAGAAAGGCTTATGGAAACTGCCTCTGGCCTTGCACTGCAGAGGGAGAGTAGCATAAAGATACAGGAATTGTAGGAAAGTAGAGTTGGAAAAAGCCTTTGGCCCAGTTTGCTGCCAATGCAGAAATTGACAGTTAAAACATTTCTGATCCATAGCCATTCAACTGCTGTTTGAAAACCTCCAGTAAAGAAGAGTCTGCCACTTTATGAGGTAGTTCATCACACTCTCAAGCAGTTCCCACTGTCAGTTTCCCTGATTTCTCATTATCTTTGTCTTATAGTGCAAACATGCCAAGAAAGAGAGAAGGGAATGTGGATGGCTGCACTGAACAGGAATGCAATGAGTGTGTCCAAAGCAACAGTCTTCTGTCTTGCCTTAAGCCTGCTGATATTTAGCAGTATCTTTTCATTCCAATTCTTTTTCTGAGTGGGCTGTTTTCATGCACATCACCAGGAAGTACAGGACTTCTACCACAGTTTCTGTTTGTCACATAAGTGTGTCACATAAGTATAAAATGGGGACACAGTGTGTAATAAGCTGAGGGCAGAAGGTTCATCAACTCCACCAGTGTGATCTTCTGCTGCCTTTAAAATTGAGCCTTGTATCAGAGCTTAGCTAAAGAAAAGTATCATCTCGAAGGTAGGACTATAGTGAACAGTAATATCATTGGCTTCAATCTGGTGGCAGATCTTCTAATTTATGAATGTAGGAGAAAGCCTAAAGCAAAATTTATAAATATATGGGAAGGGCTATAGCACAATGCAAGGTTTCCCATCTTCTATCTCTGACATACCTAGACAGAGCTGAGATAGGGAAAATCCCCAGTCAGCATTCCTGGAAGTCAGTGCAAACCAGGGTGGCCAGATTGTGGCCCTTGAGATGTTGAATTGCAATTCCCATTGTCTCTGTCTATTGGCTATCTTAGGTGAGTTGCAGTCTTAAGTTTCACACATTGCCACCTCTGATGTGGATAACACTTTATTAGATGGTCCAATGATGTGATGACATGAGATAGGTTCCAATGTCTCTTCTGTTTTATCAAATGCAGATTCAAATTACAGAAACTAACAAACCTGTGTGTTTATGAGGGAGAAGAAGGAAGCTTGTAGCCCTCCTGCTGTTGTTGGACGGTGGTTCCCATCACCTTTCATCATTGGCTGTATTTGCTAGGGTTGGTAAAGAATTTCATTGGTTTCTAAAATTCTTATTGAAATTATATGAATTACGTCTTACAAAACCAATGGAAAAACATAACATAGCTGCCTCATAATCCTGCAAATGTTCCAGGTTTTCAGTAATTTTTCATATGCAAGATATTACATATGTATTTTAAAAATCTTCATAAAATGTATACAATTAAAATATGCAAAATATGCTTTATTGAGTGGGAATAGGTGTACAAATTAAGAAAAATGAAGTTATAAATGTGTATATTCTGAAGAGTGTGCATTAATATCCATGTAAGAAATGAAAGAGAAATTCTTCCAGCCTGATGTGAGAATAATATAACATATAAATGGGATTCAGAGAAATGCAATGGAGATGAAACTGCGAGTCTCCCCCCACCCCACATTCCTAAAGCTAGCTAGGTTTGATGGGAGTTGTTATCCAGTAATATCAAGAGAATCATCAGTTATCATCCCTGTTGTAAATGATACTGTTTTGTATTGAACACAGCCAACAGTGTCCATTTGGGGGATTATATGTGTTTGCATAGTGGGTGTGATCCTTACAGGCTAAATGCTTCATGACTTTCATCAACCATTTGTTAAAAAAAAAGTCAAGTACAATGCCTGCTGCATACCATGCCAAAGGTATTAAATTGTTTAAATACAGAATAATTCCAATAAATGTTTACAGTATCCACAAATCTACAGGTATTCTTCTATCACCAGAGCTTTGGAGAAGGAGAGAATCATATCTGAACAGGTGTTTTCAAGACACACTGCATACTTCTTGTACAGCGAGAATGATAAGTGACAGGGAAACCAAAAATGAGATTTTGTTTATTAAATAAATAGCTCATTCTCCCTTTGGACATGCTTAGTAGTGTATGGAAATGCAGATGAGCGGATTTGAGACACAGCAAGAGGACTTAAAGACTTTGAGCTTCTATGTAACCCTGATCCACCAAATATGTCATACAATTAATAATTTAATTGGGCTCAGTAAAACAACCTCTTCCACCTCCTCATTATTCATATTTAACAATAATTAATCATTATTAGCATGTGAAGCCAGACATATATTAACTTCCCATGAAATATAGTGGTTGTTGACTGTGCGCTAATTGGCAGAGTGTTCTGCTTTGGCAGCATGTAGACAGAATAGCTTAGTATTACCACGAGCCAGCAAGATCTGAACATGGTCCAGACTCCAAGCACAAAGTCAGTAATGGCAGGAAAGTCAAGGACCTCTCAACTGTTCAAACACCAGGGGGACAAGTCTAGTGATAAATGTGGCAATGAGAAATACAGAACTGGCATTTGAGAGCTGGCAGACAGACATTGTTCCAGCGCTCCTCATCAAGAGAACTACTCTTGACAATAAGTGTCAGCTAAGTGATGACTGTCAGCTGAAGAATGACATATGTAAGGAATATCGTGCTTGCCGTAACTTTTTTACTCATGAGGAGTCCTTATTTTTTTAGGCAAGTACCTCTATAGCTAGCAGTGTTACCATGCCGTACACTCCCACTCTTTGATATGATTAGTAATAGACATTGGTTAATGGACATAAAATATAAATTATATATTGTTATGGCTGAAAAACCAAGCTGGCAAAGAGGACTGGCTGAACACCTGTGAAAGTAGGTCAGATGGGACCTCAGGGCATGGCCAGATCATAGTCAAGGGATCAGTCGGGAAGCTCTGGTGTTATTGAGCTTGCAATAATTCCCTCAATGACTCAAAATTAAAAAAGAATAGCACCCAAAACTGCCTCAACAGAGCAACTGATTGTCCTGATCCTGTTTCCTCTTCCCACTGAAATTCTCCTTTGTTTCCTCACCAATCCAGCCATTAAGGATTCATGATTCCCATCAGTGCTTTGTCACCCAATGCTAAAGCCATTAGCCCACTGTTTGCTCTGCCAGAGAGCCATTAACACCTTCCTCATCATGGCAGAAATTGGGTATTTAAACTCTAGCTCTAAGCCAGATAACTTGAAGTAGTATAGTACTCTGGATATAGACCAACACACTGCTGCTCCAATTCCTGTTCCTGTACTACCCTCGGGCCGTTAGTGTGAGCCATATCACTTCATCTCTTCTCAGCAGGATAGGTAAATATCTCCCACTTCATCTTGACTTCTCACTATCCAGTTTTTCCTTCAGTTAGCTTGAATCTTGCATGTGTTTATGATCTTCCTCAAGAAACATTCTTTTAATCTTCAGCTGGTGTCCCTACATTAGTACTCATATACATAGGTGGAAAGGTTCTGTAAGGTTACCCCCTTTCACAAGTGTCCCTTTGAACTAATAATTCCCCACCATTCCACAGACTCACTGGCACCATGAGTAGACATCTGAGTCACTTACCTTTTGGAGTAACAGCATTTAACTGAGCCTGGACTTCAGGGATGAACAAACCTGTACATTTCTCTTTGTCTTACCTTGGTAAAACACTGGAGAAAGCCTTCTCAGCTTTGAGACAGTGGAACTCCCTCCTCTCTTTCCAGAGGTGGGTTAAGACATTCTTTTTTTAGGCAAGCTTGTGATTTTAAAAGTTTGGCAGCCAGGCATTGAGACCAGTGTGCTTTGTGTTCACTTTGTGTGCTTAAATTATGTTTTAAGTGTATTTTTTACTGTTTTAACTATGCACATTTTAATAGAACTAAAGTTTATTTTTTTAAACTTTTGCAATAGTACATTTTTAGCTAAACTTTTATTTTACATTTTGAAATTCATTTCGGGTGCCTGGGTGGGAGAAAGGCAGAGCATAAACTGGACAAAGAAATAAATAGAAATAAATCTTGACACTTTCTGCTGAATACACGAACATCAGAGTTTTCATAACCTTTTTTTTATCCCAAATAAACAGAGGAAAACTCTTAACCATTTGTACAGCCTAAGCGCAACATGTAGAGCTATTCCTAATATGGAGGAGGTCTAGTTGTAGCTGCCTTTTATGCATAGTTACCCAAGAGGAGGAGCCCAATAGGAAAAAAGGTAGCAATCGGGGAAGGAAGAAACACTGTTAATCCAAATAATAGAGATTTGTCCTTAAAACCTATCTGTTTCCTTAAAGATCATTTACTATATATATATGAATGATGTATTATGATTTATTATTATCTATTATTATATGATCTTCAGTTTCTACCCAACTTCCTTTTGCCATTAAGGGCTCATTTTCATGTTAAGGATATGATCTGATTTCGGTCTTCATTACATTTTAGCATATATACATTTATTTATTTATTTAATATGCTGCCTTTTCGCCCAGGCAAGCTTTTGATTGCCTTTGATCCAAGGTGGCTTCCAAAAAAGTTTTTAAAAAATTAAAAACATTTAAAACAAATAAAAATTTTTAAAAATATGAAATTATAAAAATTTACAGCATTTTTAAAAGTATTTTAAATAGAAGGTTATGGATATGATGGAGATGGAAAAATTGACAAACGCATTAAAGAACAAATCTATTCAACAATTTGATAGAGAATGGAGCAAAATAAAAGAATGGCTTTAATTGTAAAGCTAATGATTATAATGATATAATTTGGGAAAAAAAGGTAAAAATGTATTGATTGGTTAAAAGACAAACTACGATATTTATGCCAAAGATTCTATGTATAGTGAAGTGGATTCCTTGTATTGTATTGTATTATATTGTTCCTTTTGTTTGATTCAGCTGGGCAAAACTGGAGAAGAAGACTTTTTATGGGAGTTGGGGAAGAAATGTTCCCATTTTATATCTTTTTTGGAAATTCTAATAAAATATTTGTTAAAAAAATAAAAATAAAAGTAGCTTGAATAAATATAAAGCTTCCCTGCTAACACATTAAAAGCTTGCTTGAATAGAAATGTTTTTTGTCTGCTGGTGAAAGGAAAGTAGGGAGGGGTCTAGCTTAGCCTCCCATGGAAAAGAGTTCTACAGGGTGGGAGCAGCCACTGAGAAGGCTCTTTCCCACGTCCTCACCAGGCAAGCATGGGACGGTAGCGGGACCGTGAAAAAGTCTTCCCCTGCAGATCTTAGGGCTCTGGCATTTTCATATAGGGAGATACAGTCTATCCAGCCTATCATACATTGTTATAGCTTCTTGACTAGCTTTTTTTAAAAAATCAAATAGTTTGATTGCCTAGTGAAAGTGCAGTTAGTTGCATTATTATTATTGTTGTTTGTTGTTGTTATTATTTCTGTACCCACTGGGGTGACTTTTCTTTTGATCCTTGAGCATACTCTGGCACCATGGCAATTGTTTCCCACTTTAGAAAACTTCCTAAAATTAAACATTAGTGACAGTAACTAAACTAATTTAGCGTTCTTCAATCAAACACTTGGGTACAAATGAGAAAAGGACAATTATATTTTAAACTGTGTTTTTATTCTCATTTCTACATAATTCTCTGGGTAATTGACAATTAACCTTCAGTGCTTCTCAAATTCTTTACCTCCATTAGAACAGCTCCCTCCTTGGAACTATCTCAAAATGAATTCTTCCTTATTAATTTGTAGGCATGGAGGCTCAAAAAGGCATCAAAATGTCTCTCACTTTCAAATGAGTAACACTGTAATTCTCCAGTGGTCTTTCCCTCTACCATTTTCTAATCTACCTTTCCCCAGCAAGGATATGCATGAAAGGATTTATTCACTCCATTAAACTTCTGATGCATAATTGAGATATTCTCATACCTTGCAATGTTTTAAAGTAGAAATTCTGGGTGTAGGCTTAACTTTATGGTCTGCTGTTAATATTTATTTGCTGCTCAACCTTTTCTCATTCCTTTTATTAGGGGTACTTGTATACTGCTTGATATGGCATAATCGCTAAGTGGTTTATATTGAAATGTACATGTAATGCAATATAAAAATAATATAAAATACTTTAAGAACAGTTGAAAATTATAAATAACTAAGAATACCAGACAGCCTTTTTTCATGGGGGAGGTTTTTGGAGTTGCTGTTCTGCAGGGTGCTGTGATGATAAAATGTCACTGCATTCCTCCTTAGCAATGACAACCTGGAGACCATCTACAACTGATTCTCTCCAAGATAGCCTCAAATGTTTATCTGCTGGCAGGATGTTTCCCAGTGGCAAATGGTGAATTCTCACTGTGTGGAGAGTTAATGCACTCTGAATTTCACCATTTCTCCTCTCCCAGCTGCCCCAAATTGAACAAAAGGTCTGCTCATGCTAGACCCTAGCCATTCAAAGTTTTGGTACTGGTCAACTAGTGCTAGATGAGCAGGCATAAAAACCAGAATGGATTTGCTACCCCCATGTAGGCAGATCTCCTGATACCACCCCCCATGTCTCCTGAATTTTCCTTTGTATCTAACATCACAGGGAAACCAGGGAGAAACATTAAAAACCTAATTCTGAAATCCATGAATGGCATATGAAATCAACAGCTCCACCGCTTTGTGATGCCTCCCTCATCAATTTTTGAAATGAAAGGGTAATAATGAACTTTCAGATGATATCAGAGTTATGTGACTCCATCATTAGCCAAAAATAGTTCAAAAAATAGTTTACTTGATTGTTGGGAAATGCTGTCAAAAAGAATCCTAGACAGGTGTGAATCTTTGCAGTTCAAGGCTTATTCTGTGTAAAAACACACATAAGAAAATGGCATTCTCTGGGTAGAAAGTAATTTTCCTGCACAGAAAATAGAACTTTCTCTTTTCTGTGCAAAAATGTTGTTTTCTGTGCAGAAAATGTTGTTTCCTCTGTAGAAATGTGTTTTTCTGCAGTGAAGTGCCCCTTTCCTCAGAATACATCCTATGATAACGTCATAATGAAAAGCATTAAAATTATTCTTTCTTGTGTGCAAGAATTTATTTTACACATTTTACATCCTTATTAGACAGAGTGTGATGATAGCCTCAAGAGCAGGTTCTTGATGTCATGGAAGAGGGAAAAGTTGTTTTTTTTCACTACTTCTTTACAGTGCTGTCTAATGACTTGGCACACATAGGATTTTATACCAGAAGTGTCAAAAATAAAGTGGATGAATTTGCAGGCTATGTACCCTCACCTGTCTTCGTTTGGGGGAGGCACTATTTCTTTCTCTGCTTCAAGAAGCAAAATAATTTGTACAGACCCTGAATGGTATCTTATGGGCATATATGAATAGTACAGGACTCTTGGACCCTATGACACTGGAATGAACCAAGCTATTTAATCTGAAGTTAGGTGAAAATAGTAATTGACACTTTATAACTAAGGAACCTTCCAATGATTCAATGTCTCTCTCTAAAAAAAAGAAGTAGTAATGCAATTGTTGAAAGAACAGAATCTTTTAAACTGAGGCTTTCTCCTCATCCAACCTTCTCCCCCAGTGGCTCTAATGCCACTTCATTGTTCATTGCCTAGCTGATTGCTAACTTCATTCAGAGGATTGATTGAAATAACACTGAAGCTAATCAGTAATCAGGCTTTTCATGCTCCTTCCTCAACCCTTGCACTTACTCTGGCTGGTGTCAAGAGGACTGTTGTGCCATGACCCAGAGACTGTTCTTAGAAGATTTTATTCCTTTTATAAACTTGTACATGCTGTTCCAAATGAACAAGAATGAATTGGTTGAACTACCATGCCACTCCTCTTCACTTCCAGAATTTCAATAAACTTGACACACTTCAGAAATCTTAATCTATGGATCTCTTTGTGCTTATTATAAGTATGGAAAGACTTATACGAATATGTTTCTACTGGGAACAGTTCTGTCTCCAAAATGAAATGAAACTAAACTAAACCATAATGGCCTAAACTGAACTGTTAGCCCCAACTGGAGTAGACACATCAGATCACTAGAACTTACACAGGTGTAGATGTACATGTAGAACTTCATTTAATTGATCTTTTGAGCTGGAACTAGCAATTAGCATTGAACTTTAGGAGCCTGCAGCCTAAGACAAGGTAGCCAACATGTGCCTGCTAGGTTGCATGTGCTCCCACTTGTTTTTATTGGTATTGGGGTTATAGAAGGGGACCAAACACCCTGCCCCCACTAGCTCACTATGAGGAACAGACTTGTAGGAAATTGAAAGACCTACTTATTAAAAAGATATGACAGTGTGAGAATGGGTGATGGTGTCTCTGGAGTTTTGGTGAATAGAAAGAGGGAGAAGAGTTCTTTTTTTCTCTTGATGGGCAGATTGCTTTTGCCAGAAGTCTGAACAAATAATTTGCAATGCAAAGGCTTTTAAAATCAATTGCTTAAAAACACTGGCCTCATTCCAATTTGTTAGCCCCATTTGTCCCTTAGTTCCTGTTGTCCAGTAAATCAATGGAACTTACATTAAGTGTTGACTTACCAGGTTAATGAGTTAATGGGACTGTCCTTTTGCTTGTTTAGATCATATATACCAAACCCTTCAGTCAAAAAAGGCCCCCAGAGAGGTTTGGTTGTTGTTGTTGTTGTTGTTGTTGTTGTTGTTGTTGTATGCCTTCAACTCCTTTCTGACTGATGGTGACCCAAGGTGAACCTCCCATAGAGTTTTCTAAGGCTGAGAGTGTGTGATGCACCTAAGGTTATTCAGTAGGTTTCCATGGCCAAGCAGGGTATCGAACCCAGGTCTCCAGGATCATAGTCTAATGCTCAAACTACTGCATCACACTGGTCCTCCAGAAAGGCTTAAAAATAGATAATTTTATAGATCTCTGTCCTCAGTCTTACAGTCTAAAAGATAAGAATTATAGAATCGTAGAGTTGGAAGATACCACAGGGGTCATCCAGTCCAAACCCCTGCTATGCAGGAACCCATGTCAAAGTGCTCCCAACAGATGGCCATTCAATCTCTGCTTGCAAACCTCCAAAGGAGAAGACTCCACCACACCCTGAGGCAGCATATTCCACTGCTGAACAGCTCTGACCATCAGGAAATTCTTCCTGAGGTTTAGGTGGAATCTCTTTTCCTGTAGTTTGAGTCCATTGCTCCTTGTCCTAGTCTTTGGAGCAGCGGAAAACAAGCCTGCTCCCTCCTTGGCATGACATCCCTTCAAATATTTAAACATGGCTATCATGTCCCCATTTAACCTTCTGTTCTGCAGACTAAACACAAGAAACACAAGGAAAAGGTGATGGTGGCAGCGTGGAGGGGATAAGTCCAGCAAACGCTGGCTGCTGTCTCTCTCTCAGAAGTGACAGCAGTGACAGTTGGAGTTGGACTGCAGAAATTCAATTTGATTCAATTTAGGCCAGCATAATTAAGTTTTGAATCACTTAGGCCAATCTGAATAGTGATGTCTTTCTGCATTGACTATTCCAAAATAGATAGATAGATAGATAGATAGATAGGGGACTAGGATGTCACTCAATCCACCTTTTCAAGCTACTTACTCTTTTTATTATTTTAGGAATAATATAAAGATTGTAATAGAATTATCCTCTAGTCCAGTGCTTCTCAGGCTACTTAATGTGGAGGAAAGGCAAGCACGTGGTTGTTTTGCATAGAAAATAGCATTTTCTCCACAGGAAACAGCATTTTTTGCAGGGAAAATAATATTTCAGTGGCAAAATTCACTTTTTTCATAGAAAATGCTGCTTTCATGAGATGTTTCTGATCTTCCACTCTGCTCTGGTCTTCGCTTCTTGAAACATACTCCACATATTACATTTAGTATCACAATACAGTGTTCATCTCAAACATTGGAACATGCTTTCCCTTCTCCCCATTTCCACAATCAAAATACAGTCCTTTTCCCTTGACAGTTCCAAGCTATCACCTATTATCGGCCATTCTGCTTTTCTCTACTCAACAAATTTCAATTTATTCTCATTTCTCTACTTGTCTCTTTTAAATTCTGCTATCTTTTCTTAAATTAAGTCCTCCAACATTTATAAAATGAACTCTTAAAATTTTTAAAACACATCTATCAATGTATATCTGGCAGTCTGAGCTATTGCTACTGTTACAGTCACTCCTCTTCTTGCCCCGGATCCCATTATATTGAAAATGTCTTGTTTCCCACCTCCTGCTGTGTCCTATTCACCCATCCACCCTTTAACAATATCACAATGTCTGTATTCATGAAAATATATCCATCAAAAATACAAGCTTAATTGATATTGCCAAAGTACATAGCTGTTTTATCTAATTCAGAGCCCTGTGCACCATATCATCTCCCATTCCCCCCTCCCATCTGGAACTTTACTGCCCGGACATTCATTTCTGAAGAATCTCTGCATTATCTTTGCCGCTTAAATTCCAAGCTGCTTTGTCCCAGGGAGTGAGGATGTTTTGCTTAAGTGACCTTCCAGCACAGGCTCTGCAGTCTCAACAATCCAGACTCAGGGGAAAAAAATGGCAAACAAGTCTCAAACAACAGGAACACATCAAATCCATCTCCTGCCCTAAACGCCATTATTTTAAAAATGTCTTGTTTCCCACTTCTGTACTTATACCCTATTCACCATCCCCCCTTTAACAATATCACAATGTTATATTAATGACCACATATCTATCAAATGCAAGCTTAATTGACATTGTTAAAGTATTACCACTTTGTCTAATTCAGGACCCTGTGCCGCTCCACCTCCCATTCTCCCCTCCCATTTGGAACTTCACTACCCGGAGTTTCATTTCTGTAGATTACTGTACTCTCATAGATGCTTAAAGTCCAAGTAGTTTCGTCCCTGAGGGTGAGGATATTTGCTTGAATGACGTTCCAGCACAGGTTCACCAGTCTCACCAGTCCAAACTCAGGGGGGAAAAAAAGAAAGTTAGGAAACAGTCTTGAACAACAGAAGCCAAAAAAGAAAAAAGCACTGCTCGATACCCGCTGCCCAAAGTATTCTTCCAGATTAGAAATCCAGAGTCAAGAAGCCAAAACAACAATCCTCTCAGATCAACCAAAATAATCTGTAGAAATAAGGAGCTCAATGTCCAAATGAGGTTTATTCAATCTTGTAAAGTTCAGTCTTATTCTTTAGCCTGGTACTGGCCCTTTAATAAAAAGCCTCTAAGCCATTTCTTTAAAAACAGCCACCCCTTTAAGACTTTCAGCAGAAAAGCAAAAAAGCCTCTTAGCCATTTCTTTTAAAGCAGCCGCCCCTTTAAGATGAACCCTCAACCATCCACAGAAAAACAGAAAAGCCTCTTAGCCATTCCTTTTAAATCAGCCGCTCCTTAAAAGAACTTTCCGCCATGACACACTCACGTCCCTCTGGGTCCTTCTATTCCTACGCTCCGCTGCATGTCCGTTCCAGATGTGATATTTTCAGAAGCAAAGACCAGAGCAGGTACATGTTTTCTTACTTGTTATTTCAAATAAGTTTCTTGGTTAAAAGTTGACAGCAGCGCTTGTTCCGCTCAAGCAATGATCCCACTGGCTCCGTCATGGTCCTTTGACCCCCCTGGTGTTTTTGGCTCCCCCAGCCGGGTAGAGCCAGCCACCAGTTGCAGGGGTCCCCTTCGGACCTCTCCCGCAGCCCTCTTACCGAGGGGGTGTTTAGCCACTTCTGGTGGTACAAAAAAGCGGCTGGAATCCAGTGGGTGGCTGCTTGGAGCTGCGCCATTGCGCAGCTTCTTTCCGAGCTGCCGCTCACATCCACCATGCGACCGAACGTGTATTTTCAACCAGACTGGTCCAGAGACCCCTACTGTGAGTAGCTGTGTTGTAGGTTATGCACCTCTCTAGATTTTGTACCAGAATTAATTAACAGAATTTTGTAACAGGTTAAAATATGTACAAAATGGTACCTTCAAGTTTTGAAATATATATGCATGCCTTTCATTATAAGTATTTTCAGACTGATGCAAACATAGAAGAGACATACATGTGAGAAAATGACATAGACTGGTATTAGGCCGATCTGTTCATCCTCAGTAAAAACACCTTTGCTAGATGAGACCAAGTTGTATCTAATGCACCATTCTGTTTTGAATGACAAGTATCTCCCTCAAATTCTTGTCTCAACATCTGGTAATGACTGGTAAATTGCAAATGGCCAGGTAAGTTCAAGGTTATCCCTAACAAATGCTTCCCCAAACTTTTCTTGAACATTTCAGGGGAGAAAGATGCTGGAAACTTTCTTGGCTACTGCTTTAATTGCTCTAAAAACTGCCGGTCCCCTTCATGGGAAAGACTTCTGCCTGAAAACCTGTGGAGCCACTGGCAATCCTTGTAGACTATACTGAACGAGATGGGTCAATGGTCTGAGTCAGTATTTGGTAACTTCCTAAGTTATTATAGTGCACTGTGTAGATTGTGCTATGGGACACTTTATGACATCTTGTTCTGCATCCTGTGTCTCTCACAGAGAGTGATAGATTGCAGCCCATGTCTATAGACTTATGGAAACCTTTTTGGAAGAAAAAAAAAAGCCCAATGTATTACTGGAACACAACCCTTGAGGAAAAACTCAAATTCTTACAGCATTGGTCTGTTTTGTCTGATTCAACATTTCATGCTTTGACTGACAGCTTGTTAATTGCGGCCAATTGCACACATACCTGCTACTTACAATACATTTCACAACCCTATTAATTTGCTAATGAATTGATATTGACCTCACTTTTTTTTTTTTTTTTTTTTTGCAGGTTGGCTGTGGTCCATAAGACATTTTTTTAATTCATTTGCAAAATGAATATCGATGAATTTCCTCTACTGTAGAAGACCCCCCCTCCAAAATCAATTTAAAAACTAATTACTTTAATACCACCTACCTCGAAATTATGCTGATGGCCCTGGATTAAAAAATAAATAAATCTTTATCTGCTGACAATGCTGTGTGAATGATTGATTACTGATCTGTGATATTCACAGAAACATAGTGGCTAGGTATCAAGGCTACCATAGTCATCCACCACAATTTGCAAAACAATTTTTTTGTTTTTTCTATTCAGTGTGGCTTTTATTATTCATATGATGAACATTTTGCATGAATATTCATAAAACACAATTCTTCCTGAAGAGTCACTGGTAGTTAAAATTGTTCAGAAAGCAGTAATGATAACTTTAATGACTTATCAAGCTTATTATTTCTTTCTGCTGTTTGATACGATTGCCCACTTCAGTTGTAATCCCTTACCCATTTACCTCACAGTAAATTTCACTAAATTGAATAGGGTTTACTTCAAAGTAGTAGAAGGATAACATCATGTTTCAGTTTTCACAAGAATATATCAAAATTGACAAGCATCTTCATATCTGAAATTGAAATAAATGGGTTTATTTTAAAAGTGGGAGAGATAGAAAGGAACAAATACATTCATACAGGACTAGGTCTTTGAGTACTTCACTCAAAGGATTTGTAACCCTGGATTTTCAGCTGTGTAACTGCTAAATCAGGGTTGCAGGTAATAATATGGATCTCTCTATGTTGGGAGCAGGTATTTCTTTAGAATGTGACAAGTACAGGTGGGGAAAATTTTGTTCATTTTGAAAGATTTCTTCAAATTTTCAAATTTCCTCATTTTTACAATGGAAAGCACTTGAGTTTCTATTTTTAAATGGAAGCTGAAGACTGTGAGTGATTAGTTCATTTTTATCTTATGGTTATCATATAAAGAAGTGCACTGTTTAAGAAATTGAATTGACTGTATGTTCTCCAACTGGGACAATCTCATCGGTTCCATCATATTATTATATTTCAATTGCTCAATTTTCAGTCAGTATTTATCTTTTGGCTTATCAGATCTATGGTGATATTAAAGTCCTTTGTGCAGGAGATCTTCTTTAGCTAAATGTGTACTGCATTTATCTGACCACAAAAATATAGTGGCACATGGGAAAGAACCACAGGAATGAACTTAATCCAACAAAATCCCAAATCCATGGAAGAGTGATATACCTTTATTGGCCAGTTAAAATGCACGAAGTACATCATACAAGCTTTTGAAGCTCCACTTCTTCATCAGGAAAAAGAAGCATAGATTGGACTCCTACCCCAAGAAGCATACAATCTAAAATTTCAAAAAGATGAAACATTCAAAAAAGGAGAATATAAAAGAAAGGCAGGGGAAGAGCAAGCTTTTCTTTTAATCACCTGTGATTATTTATTTATTTCATTTATATCCTACCTTTCTCCCAAATGGGAGTCAAAGTGACTTACAAGTTAAAACAGAAAAAAATAGAACAAACATTTTAAGAACATTAAACCACTAATCCAATTAAAACATCACTTTAAAGACATTATATTAAAAAAATTAAAACACATGAAATACATATTAAAAACAGTACGCTAATTACACATCCCTGTATGGGGCTTATTTAAACAGGAAGGTCTTTTCCTGCTAGTAAAAAGAGAGCAGAGAGAGGCAAAGTGAACCTCCCTCCAGAGGAAGTTTCATTGCTTAGGAGCGGCCACTGAGAAGGTTCCCCCCCATGTCCTTGACAGACAAGACTGGAAAGGTGGTGGGGAGGAGTCACAGCCTTTCCCCAAGATCATAAGACTTCGGCAGGCTTATATAGGGAGATACTGCTTTCACTCAAGATTGATTACAGCACAATCAACTCCATTACGTAGACCACACCCTTCACCACTGACATGCTGCAGGAGAAGTTAAACAGTCATGAAGGTGCTGCTTATTATTCTGCTGCTAAGAAATAATTGCTAAAAACAGAGAACCCATCTGCATATACACACATGGTATTGCTCCCCGCCTTTGTACTACAATAAAAAGTTTTTCTTCTTCCATTCTAGCCATGGTTTCGTAACTTATTTGATGGCTTAGACAACAATGAACTGAAGTCACTTTAAAAAAATGATGTACAGTATATATGATTAGTATCCCGTATATCTTTTAGATTAATGTGATGATGATGATGATCTTATAGTTGCAAGAATTGTTGTTGGCTTCCCTTCAATGTCATGAGGGCTAGAAACTTTTTGAAAAAAAAATCACAGCTCTCAAGGATTATACAGAAAATGAAAACTTGTCATTTGTAGAATTATGTGCCTAGAAAAGCAATCATCAAGCCATGCCTTATTAACAGTATAGTCAGGATATATACTACTATCTGTCTTCTTCCTGTGAATAATTGGTATGCTGGACAGTTTGTATGCTTTCAGTTTTAAAATTCATTGCTAGTAATATTTCAAGCTGGTGGTTGCTTCATTAAAAGAATTATTTTAAAATGTAAATAACATCTTGATTAGCCGAAGAAAGTGTCCCAATGACTTTATAGAGGAACACTTGACATGTGTTCCAAGATTATAACATTTACATTCCAAGGGCAGGGTTTGTTCTGCATTACATTGATTTAAATTAAGACCATTGCCATTAAATCAGCTCTCAACCAGCAGTTCTGCCACATTAACATCACTGAAGATGAATTTGGCCAAATTTATCTGGAATTGGTTGTTTTCAAAACTAAATGCCCTTCATTTCATTTATTTCAAACTGATAGTTTGGTCTTTGGGGCCACCCCCAGAATGGTTATGAGTAATACGGTTATCATAGAACCGAAGGAAACAACATCTGAATCAGAAAAGACATGAATGAAAGTAACATGGCCTCTTTCTCTTACATTCAAATGACCTTAGTACCTATTACTGGAAACCAGAATTCTGTATCACATGATTATGATACACAAATACAGATTTCAGCAGAGTTTTCCATTCACTAAAGTACTGAGGAAGGTCAAAGTATTCAATAGTAGTACTGGCATGGGCTTGTCTCAAAGATGTCACCCACGATGGGACACCTTGCTCAAATTAGCTTCATGTGTGTAGTTGAGCATTAGACTACACAAGGATAATAGCAATGATTTTAATTATAGTGGATTTTCACAAAAAATATTTACATAGCACATTCAGATGCCAAATCTCATCTTCTGTCAACTTCTGTGTCCTGGATGAAAAGTACACAGTGCTTCTTTGTTGTCTTTGCATACAAGCCATGCAATATTCACCCTTTTTTCATAGGTCATAGCCAAATTGCTAAGCTGAGAAAGTTGAGATTTCACAAATTTGCACATAGCAGCTCAGTAGAGGTCAGAATTCTATTCTAATTGCAGAACAGAGTGCTACAGCATGCTTCTATTTAGCTTTTTAAAACCACTGTGTTGGTGTCCTATGAACATTGTGAAAACTCATTAATGTTTTGTTGCTATTTTTAAGTCCATCACCAAGTTTGGCCTCAAAATTCCTGAAATTACACTCTTTGTAGAGCTGTTACAATAGCTAAGTAGAAAAGACTATGAGCTAGGACATACTTCATCAAAGCCCACCCTTAGTCGTTAATTCAAGTTAGTAGTTGCCAACCCTTGTTTTAGATTTCAGGTTCTGAAATGCACCACTCCAGTATTCTCCACTTTTTGTATCATAACCCACTATGATGTGGAGTACATTTCAAAAATATCCCTAGTCTGCTGGTTTGGAAAACATGCAGCAACACAAAATGGGAAACAGCCCAGACATGCAAGTTACGGAAAAGTCTAAGGAGTTTTAATTAGGGATGGGACAAATCCAGAATTTTCTGAATCTGATCCAGATCTGAATCCCTGGAAGGTTCTGGGAATCCATGAATCTCGAATCTTTTGAATCCTTTTTTAAAAAAAGTGTTTAAAAAGCAAAGGAAAGAAGGATAATCTTGGGCAAGACACACTCTCTCAGCCTTAGCAAAACCTAGGCAAAGGCAAATCTCCCTCTGAAGAAATCTAGTCAGGACAATTGTCATAGGCTCTTTTTGCACAAGGCCAGTGAATCGCTCCGTGCCATTACTTACCGGTTCTTCTGGCCTCGAAGCAACGTGGATTTTCCCTTAAAGCCCTTTCGCAGGGCTCCTCTGTTTGTTCCAGGGCGATTCGGATCAGTGTGAGGTCTTTAGATCCGCACTGGTGAGGCTGACAAAATGGCGGCTTCCAGTTGTTTGTGGGTCCAGACCAACTACTGAAGCTGACCACACCCACAGCCTGCCCTCCACTGATTGCAAGCTTGCATTGGTGCGAATCTGCACATCTGCACAACTGAGTAGGAACGAATTGGCACTCTCCGGAAAATTGAAAGACTGTTTTTTCCCAGTCTTCACATAGTGCGCTGGAGGACCACTTGGGGGCGTTTTGGATTGGATTTAGGTGTGGAACTAAGGTAAATAGTCCAAGCCTAGTCTGATCCAAGGTGCAGATGACCTCCATGACGGGACACCTTGGCCCATCTTAACTTCCTTGTGCGGAAAGGGCCATAGTTTTGCCTCAGGATCTCTCCAGATTGAAAATGACATGAAGGCCCTTTCTACACAGGAAGGAAAATGTGGACATTTTCCTGCCTGTGTAAACAGGGCCACATACTACAGTACAGAGATAATCCAGCTCAAAACTGGATTTTCTTTGCATAGCTCCTTATGGCATCCTGGGGTTTGTAGTTTGATGATGCACCAGCACACTTTGGCAGAGAAGGCTGTGACACCTTGTAAAACTACAAGCCCCAGAACTGTGTATGAAAGAGCTTTGCAGGGAAGCTCTGCAAAGGAATCTTTCAGCTATCCTTGAAATCTCAAGGCTGCACCTTCCAGTCAAGTCTCAAGTCCTGCAACAAAGAAGACACTTTAAAAAAACAAAACAAAACACCAGCCTCTAGTCCAGTCTCAATTCTGCACCCTGCAGTCTGAAGTCAAGTCTCAAGTCCTGCAATAAGGCACTTTAAAAAAAACAACCCAACCTCTAGTCCAGTCTCAATTCTCTACCCTCAAGTCAAGTCTCAAGTCCTGCAACAAGGCACTTAAAAAAAAGAAAAGAAAAAAAAAAGCCAACCAAAAAAACACAGCCTCTAGTCCAGTTTCTAGTCTCTACCCTCAAGTCCAGTCTCAAGTCCTGCAACAAGGCACTTAAAAAAAGAAAAGAAAAAAAAAAGCCAACCAAAAAAACAAAAAAACACAGCCTCTAGTCCAGTTTCTAGTCTCTACCCTCAAGTCCAGTCTCAAGTCCTGCAAGGAACTTTCAAGTCAAATCTTTAATCTACTCTCAGTAATTCCCAATCCCTATTCTCTAGTCTCAAGTAAAAAGAATAGGGATTATTACTTTGCAGAGGGAGGCAGCTCGAGCAGCTTGTGGAAGGAGGGACATTGGCCTACATGTGGCAATCACTGGATGCGATTGTGTGACCTTGCCTTCTTCCCCACTACTTCTGACAGGTGTCAGACCCACTGACCCCAGCATTTATACATGCGATTGATTTTCAGCACAGAAAATAGTGCTGAACATAAATATTAAATGAACTTAAATATTAAATATTAAATGTTCAATTTAAATACATTAGAATACAACCTCAGATGTAATTTATGAAATTGTTACCAAAGGCCATTATTACTCACCTACTTGCCATCTCTCCTTGTGTGTCTGTTTTCCCAGGTTTTTAGGCATTCTGGTCTCCAACAAACTATTTGGTTGGTGGATTCGAAAGAGTCAGTTTGCTTATTTTGGCACAGGGATTTGGATTCATGAATCAAGGATTCAGTTGGCCCATCCCTAGTTTTAATCTATGTTGGAGCCTCCTTGAGTCCCATGTCAGGATAAACATAAGATAATCAAGCAAGCAAGCAAGCAATGCCTGTCACAAACACCCAGTGCCAGTGCTGTTTGTAACAATAGGTGGTCAGGAAGGTCACCGTTAACAAGGTTAAGAGGAGACATGATAGCCATGTTTAAATATTTGAAGGGATGCCATGTTGAAGATGGAACAAGCTTGTTTTCTGCTGCTCCAGAGACTAGGACACAGAGCAATGGATTCAAACTACAGGAAAAGAGATTTCACCTAAACATCAGGAAGAACCTCCTGACAGTCAGAGCCATTTGACAGTGGAATATGCTGCCTCGGAGTGCAGTAGAGTCATCTTCTTTGGAGGTTTTTAAGCAGAGGCTGGATGGCCATTTGCTGGGGGTGCTTTGAGTGTTTGTTCCTGTACGTCAGGGGCTTAGACTCATTTGCCATTGTGGTCTCTTCCAACTCTATTTTTCTATGATTCTATGCCTCAACCGTCTTCTGCAATATGAGGATAATCATCGATAATCATGGATTATTGATCTCATAGAGCAACAAGTGAAATTACTTGTCAGAATGGCTGGTATCTATTTCTCTTAATCCATGCTAAACTAGATTCACCAATGTTTTTCCTTTCCTTGACAAACTGACAGAACAGATGGAGACTGCAGCTAAATTTGTGTAATACCCACAGCCCACTTCCATATTCTCCAGAGAAAATGGCCCCTCATTTCCAAGGAAAGGATATCTGGCTTTCCTGGAGATATCCTATTGGCACTAGGGAGGGCTCAAAGTTGAACAAACCAGTTATTAATTCCTAGATAAAAAAACCCTGTATTACAATATAAATTGCATTTCCTTTAATATTTTTAAAATGTCTGCTGTGGGAATTTTTAGGAAAAGAACACACCAGGCCATTAGAAGTCACAGTTTCTCTTTCAGACTTCTGCACATCCTACACAATTTGGATGGAAATTTTACCCATGCTTCAGATTATCTCTTCAGTTCAGCAATTGCAAAGAGAAACTCAGTCAGATATATGCCTTTTCTGATGGGTGTGAGCATAATCGTTAAATGTTCTGGCATTTATTAAGTATGTAAATTGATATCTAATTAACTAGCTGCAGCTATCTTGTTAAATGCCAATTAAATGTATTAACATTTCCCCACAATTTTAATGTGTCAATAAGAATTTAACTGTACCTTTATTGCCATTGTAATTTTCAGTTAATTACATGACCAAGATGATTTATCTTTTTTTTTTTTTAGTACAATTATTAAGACTTTCTCTTGGCTCTCTTTAAACAATCAAAGTACTATTTCTCACCACTGGCTGGAACATATCTTGCTTAATATATCCTGCCATGAGCAAGGCTCTCTTTATGTTTGAGGAAGTAAAATTTGTGATTAAATCATCACAATAGCAGAAGACCATGCCAGCAAATATTTGCAATGTAAGTATAAATACAAACATTATGTGCTATCTAACAGAATCCTCTTATTAATTATAATAATCCTCTTATTAATTATAAGAGGATTGGATGCAAATTGGATGAGGAAAATTTGTTATAGGGTTTATCGCACCAGTGTTTCCAAGCAACCCATGTTGGTGATGGACACTGATAATGAGAATCAGTATTATTATTACCAAGCCTATCTCTAAATTTAGGCAGAGATGGAGAATGGTTGATCCTCCAGATATTTTGGCCTACATTTGCAACACCCTCTTACTGCTAAACATATTGTGTGGAGCTGATGGATACACACACACACACATATTTGGCTAATGCATCTGCAGAGCTAAAGATTCTCCTCAACTAAAATAGTGACTCTATGAACCTAAGGCCCTTTCTGCAGCTTACTTTGTTGTAGTGTTTTCTGGTGGCAAACCTAGCAGTTGCTCTGCCAGTAAGGAAGCACGACTGCAGTATGCCCCTCTGCATGGACCAGCTCCCTGCAGAAGGGAGTGCAGTTGACACACCACTTCCTTCCTCAGTGCAGTCGGGTACTTTCCCAGGCTGCACTGGGGCAGGAAGCACTGCCACTGGGCTTCCTGCCCTTCTGCAGGACAAGTAAGTGTGGGATGGTGGTGTGATCATGACCATTGATGGGGAAAACCTGTCAATGATTTAACCCACGATTGCACCATCTGGTGATGGACAAGGACAGGACCGTGACGACATCACGCAGAAGCATCATCGTGGTCCCATCCTTCTCCGGTCCCCATGGTGGGATCGGGGGAAAGGGCCTAGACATAGTTGGATAACTATTCCCTCTGAAATGCTTTTGGACTGCATAACCCATCATCTCTCAAGATTGATACACTAGGCTAGCATGGCAGTAGTTTAATCCAAGACAAAATCTTAGACTGTCACACAATATCTGCCCCAGCTGTGAGTCAAGAAAATTCCTAATGAATCAAATGTACATTCATCTAATTCAGCATCCTCTTTCCCACATTGGATAACCAGATGTCTCTGGAAAGCTCACAAGATGATACTAAGGGGATCTAATGTCTTCACCTCTGATAGAGGTTAGAAATTCAGCTTCTAAAAGTAATGTGCTCCTATTACTCTTTACAGTGTTCAAAAAGCAATTCATTGTTAATCCTTACATTGTTTTTTAGCATGTGATAAGAACAACAGGAACAGCAGCAGCAACAACAAATCTATGCTTCTTCTCTTCTTCACTCCCCTAATGTTTGAGTGGTACAGATGCTATATTTAGATTTAACCCTTTAAAATACAAATTCTTAAAAGGACTTATTAACAGATCTCAAATTCTGACTGGTCTGAAGAAAGAAATGCTAGTGCCCTATGGTTCAAGAGATATGCGCCAGAAGATTCTTATGCCAGTAGGGAAATAAATAAAGAGAGAGAGGGAGGGAGAGAGAAAGAGAGAGAGAGAGTTTTCTTTCCCTTTCTCACTATAAGAGCAAAACTGGAGAACGTGGCATCAAAAGCTTGTTTTCTCCAGTCTATGGGAAATCATTTTAGTGTGATCAGATAAATACGGCCATTTCCACACTACACTATTATAGTGCTATTATTCCACTTTCCTTGTGGAATTCTGGAGTTTGTAGCTTACTGAGGGCAAAGAACTCTCTAGCTGAGAATTCTAAAAGCCCCTCTGTAAACTGCATATCCCAGGGCACTATAACAGTGTAGTGCAGAAATGGTCTCAGGCTCAAAGAGAATCTATACACATGTGCATGTGCATGCAAACACACACACACACACATACACACACACACAGAGAGAGAGAGAGAGTATATGCTGTTAGTGGTATATGCAGATATAAGGTAAATGTAAGTCTATATATGTCTTTGTTGACGGGAGATGATTTACAGCACCAGCACAAAATCCACCCTGGAACCGCTGCTCTCTGGACAAATAGTGTCTCAGAGGCAAGCATAAACATAGCAGAGTTTCAAAACAGCAACAAGCATGTACAGCAGAGTACAACTACAGCATCAACTCTGACCCCTCTACCCATTGGTTAGTAAACTCACGGACACAGTTTGTCATCCAAAATACCTGTAGGCGTTAATCTTCACAGTTGCAATATATACATCTATACACAGGATATGCAGATCCACAGGCAGAGATTCAGCATCAGAGATTCAGAGTCAGAGATTCAGATGCAGAGATTCAGGATCAGAGAGTCAGATGCAGAGAGAGAGCAAGTATCCACACTCCTCTTTTATACACACCTGCATCCATGTCAGGGCCATTTGCATGATGCAACCTCTTGCCATGATTTCACTATCATGACTCAGCCCTTTACTCCATGTCCCCTAGGGAATGAGTCATAACTTGCCCAGTCATTCTCCAGGTGCACCACATTCTCATCAAATGTATTTTCAACTGGGGCAAATGTCACTGCATTTTTAATCCAACATTTGTTTGGTCATTGCAGAGGATATTATTCCCTTCCAGTCAAAGACCAAAGCCGCCTCCCACACACACACACCTCTTGATTTATGTTTGAGACATTGCAATCCCCCCTAGCCATTTTGAGGCTGGTAGAGGGTGGAGGGTGGGATCAGAGAAGTGTCTGACCAAGTCCTTGTGTCCAGATGCAGAATGATTACATCATCTGCTGACAACACCGGAGGACCCCAGAGGATTTCAATGGGTGAGATAGCTATTCTGAGTCTGGCTAGAGGGACATGACCAATAGCTTTTCTACTCTTCCCCATCACAGAATGGCCAGGGGAAGGTGCTTCAGTAGCTCAGTGGTACGTCCTGAGCAGGTTGAATGGTCAGCTGTAGTACTACTCTGCATACATAAGTATTACTCGATGCTATCTCATACAGAATCTTGGCCATAGTATGAACAAGGACAGGTATCACTGTCATCCAGCACAACCACACCTTCAAGCTTCTCTATTAAGTGAGTCCAGCTTTAGCTTTGAGAATCATTCACTTCCCTCCCATGATCTTGCTTTTTTACTTCTTTTAAATCTCCGTTTTAAACTCTTGAGTGATTTATCAGTACGGAGCTAATGCACCCTGATCTAGCACTCTCTTCCTTGGAAATGGAAGCTTTGCCTTCCTTGGTTTTCATATTCACTCAAACAGAGGGGGAAGCAGTCGTTGGACATGTTTCTTTGTGTGTGTAGATCTACTCCTTTCATTTCAATGGGCTAATCAATTCATTTAGCAATTATGTGGTTGTTCATGAAGGGCTCCTTGGTTTTCATTTGCTACTTTAAATGGGGAGAAAACTTTACTGAACAAGCTTCACAGTCATCTAAATTAGGTGGTGACACTCATTTTTTTCTCCTTTTATCACTTTCTGTATGCACTTCTTTCCTGTAAAGTATCAGACATTTTCTTTTAGAGCATTTCTCTATAAAGGAGATGATATCCCTCTCAACTCAAATTTTTCTTCTATATAACTTGACACATACATTATCAATATTTCATAGGAGTTCCACTTAGCATACACAGATAATTTGATTTTCTCTCTCTCTCTTTGCAAAGATAGGATGAATGTTCAGTGCAAGGGTACTTGTAAATCCAAGCACTTCTTCTCAGACTGTTATGAGCATAATCAAACACTATTGATCAGAGTCTGGAAACGCTGGTCAAGTTTCTAAATCACAGTTTGTGTTGTGTAACTTTTCAAATCCATAGCTACATTGCAGAAACACATCAAAAAGCTGTTAGTGAATTGTGAACATGTGCATCTGGGCATTGTTAAGAGTGCCCTATGCACTTTGGACATTTCTGAGATACATTGGATGCTTCTGATGCGCATTGGGCACTTCTGATGCACTTCAGGCGCTCTCATTTTTTTCCAGCACTCCCTAGCCAGGGTCCAGATATGAATCAGGGAATGCCCCAATATGTACTGGTGCCCACTGTGAATTGGGCTATAGTGCTGGCTATCACGGTGCAATGGATGCCCATATATTGTAATATCACAGCAGCCTCAGGGTGAATATGGACATCACAAAACTACCTCATTCAATTTTGTGCGTGCATAAGGCCATTTATGAAAACATATGTCCCAAGAAGAATGGCAGCCAGGATTTATTTGGACTACAAACTCCAACAATCATCCCTCAACCAGTATAGGAAGAGCAGTTTCTGAGACATGTGGCCCAAACTAGGTGCTGATGACCATTATCTTCATCATCACCACTATAACTATCATCACCAATCATTGTAACTACCATCATCTTTATTTGTGTATCACCTGTCCCAATAATACAGGGCACCATGCTGGCTTACAAATAAAACAAATACAATAAAGTTAAAGCACACAAAAGCATGTTGTTGTTGTTGTTGTTGTTGTTAGTATCCCACCTTTTCTCTAGTTCAGGACTCAAAGTGGCCTACAACAAGTTTGTCTAGTTCTGGGCACCTTATTTCAAGAAGGATATTGACAAGTTGGAACATGTTCAGAGGAGGGCAACCAAAATGGTGAAGGGTCTGGAAGCCATGCCCTATGAGGAGTGACTTAGGGAGCTGGGGATGTACAGTCTGCATAAGAGAAGGTTAAGAGGGGACATGACAGCCATGTTTATGTATTTTAAGGGATGTCATGTCGAAGAGGGAGCAGGCTTGTTTTCCGCTGCTCCAGAGACTAGGACAAGGAGCAATGGATTCAAACTGCAGGAAAAGAGATTCCACTAAAACCTCAGGAAGAACTTCCTGACATTCAGAGCTGTCCGGCAGTGGAATATGCTGCCTCAGTGTGGTGGAGTCTCCTTCTTTGGAGGTTTTTAAGCAGAGGCTGGATGGCCATTTGTCAGGAGTGCTTTGATGTGGGTTCCTGCATGGCAGGGGGTTGGACTGGATGGCCCCTGTGGTCTTTTCCAACTCTAGGACTCTATGATTCTAAGTTGAAAAACACAATCTGACAGGCTTTACAATAAAATGCAATTAAATTCCCAATAGCATTAAAAACAATTTGAAAGATAGAATTAATACAATAAAATTAGTTTTAGAGCAGTACAATTAAAAACAGTAAAGCAGCCTATTAAAACTCGTTTGTTTAAAAATATCAAATTACTCTTTGATACTATTTTAGGTTATTTATTATATGTAGGTATACAGATAGACAACCATGTACATCTCCCTTTGGGGATGAACACAGACATGTCAAGCTTATGCACATGTAAATGTCTGTGTGCATAAGCTTAATTGTATTACATTACATGTAAGGCATCAAATATTCATTACCTAACATCATATGGTTTTCCAGATCGTCGCTTTCATAAGGACTTTCATAGGACTGAGTCTTTATCTTGGCCATTTCCACACTACACTATTAGAGTGCTATTATTCCACTTTCAACATTCTGTGGAATTCTGGGGTTTGTAGTTTCCTGAGACCAAAGAGCTCTCTGGTTGAGAATTCTAAATGCCTCTCCCTAAACTGCAAACCCCAGGATTCCATAGGATATTGAAAGTAGAATAATAGCACTATAACAGTATAGTGCAGAAATGGCCTTTCTGTATATCTTTTACTGATTTTGTAATAGTTGATACATGCAAGAACAGGACCTATAAAAACAATTCACTTTACCTATTTATCTATCACAACCAGCAGTGCTTTCATACCTTTCATAGTGTCTGCTAATGCATTTCATAAAGGCTTTTACATGTACAGAATTCTGTCCCTTGTACCATATTCATGGCTATCTAACCAAAGCTCTAGTAATGTATTCATTCAAGTGAGGACATATACATCTCTAACAGCTTCTGTGACTTGAGCATTCTGTGACTTGACCGTTGTTAAATCTTAACAGCATCACTATTACATCAGCATATAATTATCTTAGCATATACGTATCTTAAGATAGCCCCAGAAACTGGGCAGTTTATCTGGAACAGTATAAATGTTATCAACCAGCTGCCTTCATACACTGGAGATATACCAGACAGGTGCCCTAATTTTTGAGCTCTATCCTAACTCTTTTATTCTCTGCTTTGCCCACTCAGCTAATCAGTTGCTCATAGGTGTTCACTACCTCTTGATTATCTGTATCCAATTAAAACAAAGATCTAATCAATAATCCCACCTGGGGTTCAATAGAAATAGTAACCACACCATTTGCTTCACTTAGTGCACCTACAACAAGATCTGTTATGGTCAAACTAGTGTATGTGGTCTTTTCTTGATTAGAATTGTGCATTCTCTTATCTTACTTACATTCCAATTCAACCAGCCTTTTTCCTAGACTGAAGCCAAAGCCAGTTCCTTAATGTGTGATACAGACACACACACTTACAAATTTAACTTCTTGTATCAGTTCTTCTGCTTTATATCTTACATTCTCAAGGTTATACTAGATTACATTCTGTACTTCAAAATTATATGCCCAAGTTACAAAGTCAGCAACTGAATATTCTGGCCTGCAACCAAGGAGAGGTCCATTCTAGCTTCTCTAGGACAGGAATTCTAGAGCCTAGGTTGTAGTTTATTTTGAGGGGAGCTCAATAAATAATGCTATACACAATGCCATAGCATCATGCCAGAATGCCTTATCCTATGCTAATATGCTATGTTACAAGTGTAGTGGTACAGTGGATAACCAAGGATGGGAGGATCTATCCTGCCTTTTCCTGTTCACTCTGGAATTTTACTGAGTGAAATATTCTGCTTCACTTTCCATTAAAACATTGCAGGATCAGTGAAGCAGTACCTGTTATCCTTAGACATCAGTACAAAACAATGCTGTATCAATTAAATGTATGGATATGTATATCTGGAGATTGTCAACATGGCAGAGTATTTGTTACATGGGGAGCCTTCACCTCCAGCTAGTATTTGTTTTGTATTTTTCATTTTTACTTAATGTATTTAATTTTATCCAACTCAACTGGGCACTGAAGCAGGCAGCATTATTGTAACAAACTATTTTTCTGCAGATCTTAATTTCAGGGTTCCTACTAAAATAGTAAATGATTTTGCCTCTTCATTGTGCTTTCTTTTCCCCTGGATTTAGAATTATTAATGACCATCAGATTCAGAACAAATATGCCCGATGGAAAAATTATCATGCTAGCTCTGTTTTCTGAATAGGAATTTGGTTTCTAAACACTTCAGTAATGCATCCTCAATTTTCAACTGAGCACATCTCTGAAAATACTTGGAATTTGGGGCATCATTTCCTTCTCTCTTCTTATAAATAATGTGGTGCCTCAGCTTATTGAATTTGACATCTAAGTTGAATAATACCCCAAGAAGCATTTTTACATATTGAATTTCAGTCTTTGAGGACTAGCAAACAATAACAAGTACCAGAAGAACTGAAAGGAAAGGAGAATTAATTGAGGAATCATACACATAGATCTCTTCATCTCCACAGCAGCCCAATTTAAGAGGAAACCACAGGTGAATGATAATAACAAATAAATTTGAAGGAAAAGGAATCATTATGAGCTTCTGTGCTAAAGACATGACAGGAGTCACATATCACCTCTTCAGAAATGTGGGATGTTTACTGCAGTTAGATACTTATTCATACTTATTCAAAAGTGAAAGCCTTTTCTTGTGTTGAATTGTAACACATGAGAACACAGTAAGAGCCATTAGCTGTTGAACTGGACCAAAGGCCTATCAAGTCCACCATTTGTTCACACAGTAGTCAATCTATTTCCTTTAGGAAATCTTTCACCACGATATGAGTACATTTACTTTCTCTATTTTGTACTCCCCAGCAACCGATATACAGAAGCATGTTATCCCTGACTGATGCTATTATGTGTCTTCAAATCCATTCTGAGCATATCCTAGAGTTTTCTTGGAAAGATTTTATTCAGAGGAGGTTTGCCACTGACATCGTTTGAGGCTGAGAAAGTGTGATTTTCCCAATGTCGCCCAGTGAGTTCCAATAGGAGATCAGGGATTTGAACTCTGGTCTCCTGGAGTCCTGGTCTAAGACTCAAATCACATAGAAAGGAGGGTCTTCTTTCTAGGTTGATGCAATAGGCGTCAAATCACCTGGTGATTATCAAATCACCATGAACCTGTCCCTAGCATGTTCTTGCTGAATACAGACTCTTGTCCACTCTGCAATCCACACTTCAGCTTTATGGTCTTCTTCCTCCCACTGTCAATTTATGGAATTATATGTGGAATGTTTTCCATTCCTTTACATATAAACTGGAAGGTAGAAAAGTGTTTGATCTTATGTACACCAAGAGGGTTTCCATCCTGTTTTACTCCCTGATAAATACGGCTGGCTTGATGTTTCAAGGAGGATCGTGAAAGTCAAGGTGAGTTGAGCGCAAACTTGCTATACATTCAGAATTACAGTGTAAATTACACAGAGAGATATGCTGAGCACTGCAAGAGCAACGCCAGACAAATCCATATGCTAGACCCACCTGGGAGGGGAATGCAGAACTGATTAACCCCCTGTCCCATTAGTTGAGTCAAGCTGTAAAGCAATAAAAGGACTATAACTGGCAGTTCACGGGGGGGGGTGCTTCTCTATTTTCAGTGGGCAACAGCAGGCTGCAAAAATCTCCAGATTCTGTGCTTATGTATGCACATATCTCTCTACATGTGCACACATGTATGTATCTGGATATATGTATGGGCACTCACTCATTCATTCACATCATGAAGACGCTATAATTCAGTTAACACAAACATTTTTAAAAGTACTGAAACATTTTGTAGCTGAATCGACATGCATTCCTCTCTGCATTAGGGATGGAAAGAACATTTATTATGTATTCAACTTCCTGGCTGAAAAGTATGAACTTTGGAAATCCTGTTGGAAAGAACACAGGCAGCCATAAGGTTGCCATGAGATTCTTTGAACTTCACAAGTATCTATCTGAACAAAAATATACATGTGATTTTTCTGTGTGCAAAATGTGCTTTCTTGACATAAGTCCATGTGCATTTCTGCAGAGGAAATGTGTTTCCTGCACCCCAAACCATGCATAAGTCTGCTCAGAAAGCTTGCTTTTCTGTGTGTGAAATGTGTTTTCTGTAAGAAAAAGTATATTTCTGCCCAGACGAATATTTCCCGAAGCATGAATAGTGAACCAGAACTGTGCAGAGATTTTCATATTCTCATCAAGTGGGGAGAATACTGCAGGATTTATTTGTTCTTGTCTGCAAAATATAAAGAACATGAAAACACATACTTCTATCTCCTGGGTGCTGATTCCATCCACTTGTTTACGGATTCCGGAAATACTTATGCATCTAGTTCTACGCACTTGCTGCTTTCTCAGAACAGACAATATCTAATGTCAGAGCATGTAGTGTTAGATTTCTCTGGCATCCCTAGTGGTGTCCTTTTTATGTGTTAGCTTCTTCTCTCCTGCCTGCCTGTAAGGCAGTTGCTTTTGCAATAGATTATGTAGATCCAGAAACATGTATTGCATTTGACACTTTTTCAAAAGTTGCACAGAAACTAAAGTTACTACTTATTTGTTAGAAGTGTAACAATGCTTAGCACTGAAGAACCCAGAATCCCTTGCAGTGGGACAGCAGTAATAGAGTTAGTTAGTTAGTTAGTTAGGGTGGCGCAAAGTGTCTTCCTTCTTGGCTCTATGATAAACTATGATAAAACTGTGATTTAAACTCTTATGAATTTCTCTGCTTCTTCTCTTTGATCCCTCCCCCTTCTTCCCAATCCTTCCTGAGAATGCTGCTAAACTAGATAGCCCCCAGTAACTTTCCTATCTTGGGTCTTTTTCACACGGGGTAATTAAAACGGTGTAGTGCGACCTCTAACAGAGATCGCCTACACTGTGGAGTGCACTGGGTCGTTTATAATTTTGCGGTTCTACACCTCAACCTGCTCTGAAGCGACCAGAAGTGGTGGCGCTGCGTGTTTTTTAAAAATCTCTTTTCAAGAGGTTTTTAGCGTGCAGTCCCGTACAACTCTGTCGCAGTGCCCTGGTGTAGATTTGCAGGTGCGTAAAAGTGTGTGCCTGCAGATCTGCTGGGGGTGGGCTTCCGGCTGGCGAGCTTCTCCAGTTGGTGGAGAGTCTCCGCCAGCTGTAAGCCGCCATTTTGGACACCGCAGGATGCCGCAGGAGTGTGGAGCAGCGAACTCGCGCTGCTCCGCATAGCGACGGACTTACCTGGCTGCTGGTAAGCTCTGTTTCAATGCGTTTTCCCCGTTTCTCCCTCTACATGTGGAAAGGGCCTTAGTATAGAGTTCTTTTAATAAAGCTTTAGTTAATTTTTTCCTTTAAGCCATGCGTCTTACTCTTTAACTAGCTCCACTGCTTTGCTGCAAATAGGCACTCTCTGACATTATTAACAACATACCAGGATGGAGTGATGACTGAAGAACATCAGTTGCATTAGAAACAGGGGAAATCTTATTAGGCTCCTTCCTGTGCTGCAGAAGAATGATGCATCTCAATCTGTATTATAATAACCATAGTTCGGGACTGAAAACAGCAGGAAAAAAAAAATTTGAAATGGGGGGGAAATCCCAACAGTCTGGAGAGACGAAATAGTGCAGTTAAGACAAAACGGAAGGGTGGCTACAATTTTCTCAAGCAATGAAGAACAGCAAATCATGCAAATTGATAATACACAAACTTAGGTGATTAAATTTAATTTGGTTGTTAGTGGATTCCCAAGAGGGAAGTGTATTTGTCAGCATATAAAATATATAGCAATAACAGAGAGTAAATATCTATAGCTTTATAGTGAGCTTGGTTGATATACAAGTCTGAAAAACCAAAGAAGGGTGATTTTATGAAGACCAACACAGGCTTTACAGGGCTTGGGACTACAAATGGCTACATCCTCGTGTGGTTAATCATTACACATGAAGCTTGAAAGCAGGTCTCATATGGTTCCTCATTATTTGTATCCCCTAGAAAATAAGGACCAGAAAGAAATATGGCAGTGGTGCTACAAGGAGATCATTTGCTTCCTCTTCCTTGTAAACGCCAAGCCTTGATGCACCAAATACTTCCTTGTCATCACTATGGGGTGCTTCTTTGCCTTCAAATCACTTTTGACCCATGGCAATCCTATGAACAAGAGACATCAAGGAGACTCATCACCAATACCCCCGTCCAGGTCTTGCACACTCAGGAACATGGCTTCCTTGATTGAATCAATGTATCTCTAGTGTGGTCTTTCTCCTTACCTGCTGTCTTCCACTTTTCCAAGCATTATCCTCCCTTCCAGTGAGTCATGTCTCCTCATGATATGTCCAAAGTAGGACAGTTTTAAGTTAGTCATCTTGACTTATAAGGAATATTCAGACTTGATTTGCTCTAGGAGCCATCTATTTGTCTTTTTTTTGTAGCCCATGGATTCCATGGAACTCTCTTCCAGCTCCACACTTAAATGAGTTGATTTTCTCTCTATCAGTTTTCTTCACTGCTTTCACGACCATACATAGAAAATGAATACTGTAAATCCTTGTGTTTAAGCCAAAAAATTTATGTTGAAATATTGACCAAACAATCTGGGTCGGTACATCTGCTGTGGTGCTACTTCTGGCCTTTTATGATACCTGCTTGAAAAAAAAAAAATGATGGTGGTGGTGGCGGCGGCGGCGGCAGTACTCTTTGGAGCTTCTGCACCATGGTGCAGAAAACAGTGGGGCTCAGTGCTTCTTTTAGTCTCTCCCTAGACAGACTAAGCTCTTGACTTAGTCTATCCTGGGAGAACCTGAGGAAAACTCTCATTCCCCTCTGCTCTTCCCACTGTGGTATTGGTTCTTTGGGGATTCTCCACCAGGGTGAGGATAGCGGAGCTGGTTGAGAGAACCTGAAAATGGTGACAGCAATGGTGCTTTTGCCTCTTCATGGAATGAATCTGATTAGACCTGTGCTGATTCTCCAAAGTTATTTTGGCCACAAAACTTGCCCTCAACTTACACATGAAGTAGACATATATACAAGTTTATATGGTATACTGTGGCATGAACGATTCTGAATTTAGTACTTAATGATACACTTTTGAGGATCTTTTCTATTTCATCATAGCTGCCTTTCAAATTCCTAGTTTTCTTCTGTTTTCTTGATTACGGTCTCCACTTTGATTTACGACTGAGCCAAGGTATAGAAAATTTTTGACCATTTCTGTATCTTCATCATCCACTTTAAATGGTACGAGATCTTATATTTTTCTCTCCCAAAGGCACTTTTTAAGAAATAGCACAATAGCTCCTGATTGTTAATGATGTGGCTCCCCCTAATTCCAATTGCTTGCATTCCTGAGCTTGCAAAACTAAACTCCTTCCACCCAGAGTCAGAAAATAACTTGGCATACAAGTTTTGACATATAAGTCCGTATCATGGCTGGGATTATGATGTAGCTCTTTTAGGATGCCCAAATGATTAGTATCAGTGGCAGCTGGTGGCCTCCATGTCAGTGAGGTACTGTTTTAGTTGGAGCTGTAGCCCAAAATAAATTCAGCACCATGGATAGCTCATTTTGATTTCAGACCAAAACCCAGAGTAGATCCACTGCAGCACTGAAAGGGGAGACACCACATGCTACTGCTTATTATTAAAAGAATAAGTAGAAGGTTGAAGTATAAAAGAATAAGGAGGAATAAAACCAAAAATCTGGGACAAGGGATCCTAAAGATAAAAGGGCAATGTTCTCACAGTACATGTATGTTTGGTACAGTAACTGGAGACCAGAAACCTGAGACTTGAAAAAATGGAAGGAGATTCATTTGTAATATTCACTAAAATATTCACTAAAATCCAGCTGATTTTGATGGAACAGTTAAGTATGTCCACTGAAGACACATTAGAATCAACCAGACTTACTATTTGTTTCTGTGGGTACTTCATGTCCTGCATAATTCACTGTTAATGGGAAAATATGAATATAGCATGTAATTCTACATTTCCTAAAGTCTGTAGTCTGAAAAATATTTCCTTGGTTCAATCTCTATGTTATGCCATGGAGTTTTTTTCTTATAATATGTGTTTATATGTGTGTGTGCTGACCATACTACTGGCAGGCGTGGGCTGTATCCTTTTTGTGACACATTCATTTAATTGTCCTTGTCATTCCCTTGTGCTAATATCCTCTCTAATTCCACAGTATGTTACTGTCCTTAATGGATTAGTCACACACTTCTTCTTTTAAAACAACATATTAATAAATTAGCCAGAGAAACAATGGACAATTGCAAACAAACAACTCTACCATGCAGTGCAATGACAAGGATATAGAATGTCATTTCTATTAACATAAAAGAGCTAAGGTTAGGCAAATTGAGTATATATATATATATATTTAAAAAACCCTGTTTTCAATAGATTGATAATAATTTATGCCACTTTTCTAAATTAACACTCAGGGTATTACACAAGCTAAAATGTTTGAATAAATTGAATAGATTGAACCACAGGAATTTCAGTGTTAGGGATGTAGTATTTGGCTAATTTGTTCTTGAAAGAAGCAATGAGTATGTTAGCTATTTTCTTCCCACTGGAAGAAGCTTTGAAAACTATAGTTTTCTAAGACTATTCATAGTTTGTGACTTGTTGCTGTGTTGTTGTTGTTGTTGCTGTCTGCCTTCAAGTAGTTTCTGACTTATGGCGACCCTAAGATGAACACATAATGAAGGGAGGGGCTTATGGATGAAAGGAATTCTATATAAGGCAAAGTTTCTTTTCGTCTCGAGCCTTCAGTGAGAACTTGCCAGAGAGAAGGTGTCTTGGGTTTGATTATGCAGCTGAGGAAAAGACATAAGGAATTGATGTCTGAAGACGGGATTGAGTGTCAAAGTCTGCCAGAAGTTTAAACTGTTAATGTGTCAACACTGTGCTATAACTGAACTCAAACAAGATACTTTATTTCTATTGTCACTATAATAAATGTTACAGTTTGTTTTATAACTACTGAGTCAGCCTGAATTGCCTAAATTCACTGATTATAAATAAAACATCCTACCTTAACAGTTTGGTTCTGTGGAACAATTAAAATTCCAGCCCTATTACACAAAGATTGTGATAAAAAGGAGTGATATTGACAAGGCATCTTATTGGAATGGAATTGCCACACCAATCTGAGGAGAATAAGGGTCTATGAAATTCACCCATTGGATTTCCATGGCTGTGTGGGATTCAAACTCTGGTCTCCACCGTCATAATCCAATATGTGCAAACCACTACACCATGCTGGCTCCTTAAATTTGGGACTTATTCTATGTAAAATTTGCATATTTTTTGACATATAAAATAATTATTTTCTATGCAGCATATAGCTTTTTTTGTGCAATCATAAAACATTTTCAGAGAAGATAATGCTCTTTTCTTTAAAAAAAAATATGAATTTTGTGCAAAATACGTCCCTGTGGTGCACGAAAGGGAGTCATGGGGTGTTTGTTTTAGGCAGCCCCCCTTCCTCTAACTTATCCTCCAGTCCTGGGAATGCTGACAATAGTGGGAAAAAGGCTGGTAGTGTGGTGTTACAAAGCAGCTGAGGAAAATCAGGTGGAGTCAACAAGAATGGCAAGAAGTTCAAAAGGGGGCAAGAAGAAGCAAAAAGGGAAAGAGAAGAGGGAAACCAGAGTGAAAAGGCAAACTTGGAAGGCAGAGAGCAAGTGACAGGGAGAGCAGACAGACACAGGAGGAAGAAAACCTTGGAAGGAAACTGAACGGAAGCAAGAAGGGGGTAGAAGGGCTAGGGAAGCTGGATATTGAAGGAAGTGATTGAGGAAGGCAGGGACAGGTAGCCGGCAGGAGTGAAAGAAGGGAGGATAGAAGCCTGGCAGGAGAGGAGGCTGGGAGCAGGGCAGAGCTAGGTATAATAGGAGGCATGGAGGGAGACTTGGAGATGCAAAGAGATAATTAGAACACCTGGACTCCAGGGGGAGAAGGCTGAAGGGAAGCTGAGACCCTGCTGAGAAGAAGAGAAACTTCCATGTTTGTGAGAACCTAGGGCGTGGGAGCCCTGGATGAGGTGGAAAGACCCAGGTGGATGTATGGAAGAGGCTTTCAAATTATTGAGGTTTGAAGAGAAGAGGATGGAAAAGGAATTTCTCTTTTAACCGAGGACAGGAAAAGGAGGGGTGAGAAAGTGTGTGACCTGAAGGTTTAAGGTTGCCTTATCACTTGTTTTAAATAGCTATCTCTAATATATATTTTTTCTGGTTAAGTTGTTCTTGTATTTGAGTGTTAGCTGCCTGGGCACACTAATGCCTTTGTTAGCTACATAAGACTTACCGTCTGGTGGCAATAAAATCCACTGACCATCTGCCTTATTGGTGTCTGGAGTTTAGTTAAGAAGAATGGCTCCACAGACCACAGCTGGCCCAGCCCCTTTGTAAAGAGGGTTTGAAACTACAGTCCCAAACTGTGAAGACTTTCATTAGCTCAGGATAATTCTCTTCAGGATTTTCCAAGACTTTCTAACCATTTTTTAAAAATATTTTCAAATATTGTTTCCATGCCTGCTCCCTCCAAACTAATGTATCTTTTTGGTCTGACAGAACAATGCAATATGGTGTCTTTTGATGCAATGCAACACAAGTGGCTCATCACTTGAGCAGAGGGGTTGCTTCAACCCCAAATGGTGGTATAAGATTCCCCTTTGCTCAGATCACTGGAGCAATGCAACATATGGCATTAAGTAGCAACCCCCAAGTCTTCCTCACTCTAGGGAGAGTCATATGCTCCCTGTATTGAAAGAATGTATAAGAAAGACCACATTGACTATTACCACCCCTTGCCCAGAGGTGTGCCATTATTATTCTTCCTGATGGCAATGCCCACAACAGAAACCCTTCCCATCACATGCATTCTTGGATCATGTTGGAATCTTTCATATTTTCTGAGGTATGCTTCTAGAACTCCTTGCATGAAATGCTCTATGTGAGTAAACCCATATGCATGGAAAGCTGGGCCAATCCACAAATGGTGGAGAAACACATATTCTGCAACTCAGTACTGAATTTGTACTAACATAAACAAACCCAGGCAGGGCCAGGGCCACAGGACTAGCAGTACATTTGTTTGGGTATTGTGTGAAACTCCCTTGTCTCTCTCTCTCAATCGAAGTTCAATTCCTTAACTCAAAGCACTTTTCCTTCACCTTCTAAAGCAAAAGTAGACAATGTGTAGCCCTCCAAAGTTTGTTGGCATGCCATTCCCAGCATTCTTCACCAGCGATCCCTTGATAGATCGCATGACGCACACACCTCAGGGTCACCTGCCTCAGACAGCTTCATTACTCTGTCTAGCTTACTAGGCAATTTAGCTTATTAGACAAACCTAGCTTACTAAACATGCAGGCAGGGCTGATGGAAATTGCAGTTCAACCAGATCTGGAGGGTTAAATATTGCCCCTCTGATATAAAGAATGCTTATAAGAATTCCTTTATATTTCAGCTGTCACCTTAAAAAGAAGAGTATTGCTGGACTGGATGAAATCAACGGTCAGTTCTAGGCTCACTATAGAAATAACTAGAGGCTTCCATTGTAACTGGGTATAGTATTATAGCTTGAGGGTGTTCCTGGTCTCTTGTAGGGTGCTGTCTTACATGTTGAGGTCTCAGACTGTTCCAAACACTGGGCCTTGTACCTGTTATGTTCTTATTGTTGAAGCTCATAAGGTAAAGGTGAAGGCAAGGTAGCTTGGATGCCAAGCACACCTAAATAAAAGGCCAAGTTAGACTTAATGGGAAGGCATGTGAGGATATGGAAATATCTGTGTTAACAGTGCCAAGATTTAAAAGCAGTGCTTATAAAGTTAAGCTAAGCTGAGTAAAACAAACAAGCGAGCAAATAAACAAATTCATGATGTTTCATCACTGCCAGAAACTAAGCCTTTGGAGAAGTACTTCATGGGGCGGGGAAGGTTTACAAACTTGGAATGGGGGGGGGGGTTAGAAACCTGGAAAATCACCAAATAGTGTTGACACATGGAGGGTGACATGGCTATTTGGTGAAGGCCAGAAAGCTAGACTGGGACTCCAAAAAAGGCCTATAGCTCAGTGCCTCCGTCTAACAAGAAACACACAAGTGAAAATAGTAAACAGCATGCTCATGTCATGATCTCTCTTTCCTCCTCTGTGATGTGTAACAAAACATGTTTTATATTTTACCATTTGCTGTCCCTGCTGAACACATGGCTGAAGATACTCTACAGCTTGAAGCAACCAGACTTCCTGCTTCCAGATATAAAAGGCAACCAGACTAGCAGCTGGGTTTTACATCAATGCTGGGGATAGAAGAGTATTCTCTACTGCAACTGAGAGTAGAACCTGATTAGGTTAGGTTCAGGTTAAATAGTGGATCTGTTGCTGTTGCAGCAGTGAATTTGGGGAGTTATGGCTGTATACTCTTATGGGAGCCATCTAGGTGCTAGGTGTTATACCTCAAAGAATTTAAGGATTAGGAGAGTTCTTGTATAACCTGGATCAGCTGCAGGAGGTATAGTCATGAAACAGAAAATGGATTTGCTACTCTTGTGGCAATGGATCCACAAGGCCACCTTGAGATAGGTCACATGACCCACACTCTGTACCCTTCAAGATTAGTGACCTAACGCAACCATATTACTCTTCCTAATGGTAGGACTAGGCCAGCCTACAACACATAATTGACTTGGAGAAACATTCACTGTGTATTCAGGTCCATTAATGACCATGCTGGCTGGGAACTCTAGAAGTTGTAATCCAAAAAGCAGATCTAGTTTTGCTACTTATTACAAAGGAGAAGGAGACAAAGGAAAATCAACCACAGACATTTTGGTCCTAGTACCTTGTTTTGTGTAACATGTACTGAGTTGAAATTGAATTGAAATTAATTGGTAATGAAAGCATTGAAGCTATCTCAACAGTTCATTATAATCCAAATAATCCTCTTTCTGTCTGTTTGTATGTCTGTCTGTCCCCCCCCCCCGCCCTCTCTGTGGTGTGTTTGGTCCATATTGTGGTGTCAGCTTTGGCCTTAGATAACCCAATTCATTTTTCAGCTTGCAGTGGGCTACTTCAAGGGTAGGAATCATATGACCCTCCAGATATTATTGGAGTGCAAATCTCCAAAGCCCTTGTAAGCATAGCCTACATTAGGAAATACTGGTAGCTGGCTCCATGATAACCACCCCTGGAGTAGTGGGTGAATTGCAGTATTTTCCTGCCAACAAAAGCAGCATCAACACTACCAAAAAGCTTTAGGATGCACCTTTCCTTTGCCAGCTGTAAAAGAATCCAGGAGCTATCCATTGGTAAACAAAATCCTGTGGGCATGGTAAGCAGGCTTTTCTAGCATGCACCAGATTGTACCAGTAAATTACTGTTTAACATTTCCCGAGTATATTGCAAACATTAACTAATTAATAAAAGACTCAAAGAGAAACAAATCCTAAGAGGCAAGCAGATGTTAGCCTCCCCAGACTCCAAATTATACAGAGAATGAAAGCATACCTTCCATCATCCAGATGGTTTCTTTGCAATCCCATTATTTTTTGGACTTTCACTTTGTCCATTTTGTTCTTCTTCATCTGATTTCCCCTGTGCAGTTTACAGATATGTATTTTTGAAGAGCTCAGCGGGAAAGCACGTGCTGAAGGTCCCAGATTTAATACCAAGATATACGCATCCAGATAATTTGTGTGCATACAATGCATGCAATTTCATTTTTTATATAATTTTGAAACAAGAAATGCAGATCAAATATGACTGGCTGAGGTTTCATGTGGCCTGGTATAGTATTGATCAATAGAGCTGTTCATACATTGATCTGAAAGTATCAGCTGATTTGTTTTGAAGTGCAACAACATGACTTGGTACCTTTAAATCTCAGTTTTTACATCCTCAAAGATTAGGTATTTATTACTCAGACAGCTGTGTGAACTCTCCCTACTTAACAATAGTATAGTCAAGCAGCATGCTGTAATCCTATAGCACATGAATAGAAATGTAAGAAACATATTTTTCTTCTTTCTTTCATTAAAATGTTTCTATATTGCCCCTCAGCCTGACAGCCTGACACAAAGCATGATGGATAAAACATTTAAAACTATACGGGCTTTTTCACACTTTGGGAAGAAAATGGGGCAGTCTGTTACTCACCAGACTGGCACGCTCCCTCCGACGATCCACACTGATCCGGAGCAGTGCGTGCCCGCGCTACACACTGCTCCGGGGACGAAAATAGAGGTTTCCGGTTGATGGAGGCTCTCCACCAACCGGAGAAGCTCGCCAGCCAGAAGCCCGCCCCCGGAAGATCTGCAGCCTCATGCTGGTGCAAGCCTGCAGATCTACACAGGAGCGCAGCGACGGACTGGGGTGTGCCAGGCTATTAAAATACCTGTTTTAAGCGGTCTTTCAATAGCATGGAGAACCACCAGTTCTGGTCGTTCCGGAGCGGGCTGAAGTCCAAAACTACAGAAAATAGTCTGGACCCAGTTTGCCCCCAGGTGCAAACGTCCTCACTGAAGGATGCGCTGCCCCATTTTAAAAACAAAGTGCGGAAAAGGCCTACATTAGCTCAAAACTTTTTTAAAAAACCCATATTTTTCACTAACAGGCAATTTAAAAAGAAATGTCCTAGAAAATGCAAGTTTTCCAAGGCTTTTCATGGGGAAATTTCATGTGAAGCTGTTCCTCAAAGGAATTGAACAATCATATTTAGAAATGCAGTGCACTATTTCCTTTAAGAAGAAGATTAGTGGAGAAGCGTTGATGCTTGTACTTCTTGGCCTGGATATATTGCTCAGTAGTGAATGATGCTCAAATAAACACTACTTTCATAATGCTCCTGAGTGAATCTACATCAAGACACTATTGGAATTTCCAAATAGTGGGTGGTATGCAGATATCTGTGGAGCCGTATGGTGTAGTGGTTTGAATATTAGACTCATCTCTAGAGAACAGTGTTCAATTTCCCACTTGGTCAAGGAAACCAACTAGGTCACCTTGGGCAATTCGCACTTTCTCAGCCTCAGAGGAGGGCAAAAACAACCTCCCTCTGAACAAGTCTTGACAAAAAAACACCCCATGATAGGTTTGCCTTAGGGTTGCTATAAGCTGGAAATTACATGAAGGCAAAAACCAAAAATGTACATACCTGATTCTAATGATGACAATGCTGCTGGTGACACTTGTGTGATTCCACTGCTAATAAATCCCTATTAATGGGTAGACCACACCTGGAAAGGAGGGTTTCCTGAAGGGTATGTTCTGGGGAACCCTTTAAACCAGATCCAGATAAGATCCCCAGTGTCTGCTATATAAGCTTATTACAAATGTCTGACATCTAGAGAACAACCCCCTTGTTTGGTATTGTCCTATGCCTGCAGCCAGCCAAAGTTCACTGCTTTTCAACAGAGTCTTTAGCAGCAGCCACAGACAAGATTTACAACAGTTTGTCAGCCAGTCACTGTTTGTTGTTTCAGCAGTCCAAGTCAGCAATAAATTCTGAATGTCAGTCCAAAAGAATATTCAGCAGTGTAGTCAGCATGCAAGGCAAGGGTCAAGGTTTCCAGGAACACAAGTCATCTGAACAAAGGACATGTTGCTTCCACCAGTAACACCAGTTGTCTTAACAGTTTTCTCCTCTTCCCTGTTACCAGGCCATACAGCCCCACATTTTGATATGGTCTAATTGGCAAAATATATTAATTGGCAGATGTGTTGGCATAAAAACATAAATTATATACGCTGACTGGAAGCCATGTGGAAGAAGGAACCCTTGCTGAAAAACAGGCCAAAAGGTAACCTCAGTGTGGCCAGGTCAAAAGTTTGCTGAAATTAGCCAAAAAAGCCTGACTTAATGGCTCTTAGCTAATCCTATCAACTGCCAACTTCAGAAAACAATAAGGTGCTCAGGTGCGGAGGCAAGGACCCCTGTGGTGAGCACTTCTTACCACAGCTTGGCCCAGAAACCCCCACTCAACCAAGACATTGAAACCATGAGCACCATACAGACTCCATTATCTGTGCTGCAAGTTCCATTGTCCACTAGGTTGGGAGAGTAATCAACTCACACTCCTAAAGCAAAGGAAACGGAGTATATAAACCCTTGGTTTTGAGAAGTCAGATGCAGTCAGATGAAATGCTGGACCCCACTATGTCACTCTGAATCCTGATCTGTCTGCCCTTAAACAGTAGTCTAAGGCCCTTTCCGCATCTTACTTTTTTGTGGAGCGAGCAGCCTCTTGCGCGAGGTGCTCACTTCGTTTCTCCTTCCTTACCACAGCTGGCTTGCTGGTAGCGCGAGCGCTGCACGAATGCCCCACCCGTTCCTACCACAGCGCAACCTGGGAATTGCAGGCTAGTGCTGAGACAGGAAGCGCAACCGGCCTGGCGAAGTACTGCAGTGCAGGTAAGTGTGTGCGGGCCCCTGGAGCCTTGCACGACCGCGCACCATTTTCAGCTTGAAGCCGAAAATGCTCTGATTCTCATGGGCTCTCCTTTCTTCATCTATGCTTCTCCAGAGACCAGGACAAGGAGCAATGGATTCAAGCTGCAGGAAAGGAGATTCCACCTGAACCTCAGGAAGAACTTCCTGACAGTCAGGGCTGTCCGGCAGTGGAATCTGCTGCCTCGGAGTGTAGTGGAGTCTCCTTCCTTGGAGGTTTTTAAGCAGAGGCTAGATGGCCGTCTGTCGGGAATGCTTGAGGGTGTTCCTGCATAGCAGGGGATTGGACTGGATGGCCCATGTGGTCTCTTCCAACTCTACATTTCTATGATTCTATGAGCCTATGCTATCTGCAGTAAGTATTGTCTGTTCATGTCTCTGTGTTGTAGCTGTTGGGGAGGGTCGGGAGTGGGGCATGACAGGTATTAGGAGAAGCCCAGCATTGAGAAATAGACATTATGGTGGGAAACAGGCATAGTTTCCCACTCCTATCTCTTTAGGCTGAGAGATTGAGGGTCCTTACCACTTGTTCACTATTCTGGATTCTGAGGCTTCTATTATCATCTTTTGGCCAACTAAGTGCCCAATTCATGATAAAACAAGAAAGTGAAAGTTAAAACCTGTCAGGGAAAGTTAACATAAATGTTCCACTTAAACTTTTTAAGCACTAGCATCTTAAGATATTTACATGAGATAATGAGCAGACTCTTTGGTAATCTTTTAGGATATTTGTTACAAAAATCACAGATATATGAGTATATACATTCCTTTGAGGGAGAAATACAAACATGTCAATGTCTGGGCACTGAGTCTGCATTGTAAGGTATCATACATTCATTACATCTCATCATATGGCCATTAAGAAGTTAAACTCTTATCAGGAGTGATTCTTTAGCTCTTTTTGGTAGTTAACACATGCAGAAATATCACAATCTTAAAAAAGTATAACTCAGCCGTAAATCATCATGATGATGATCATCATCACCATCATGATGATGTCCTTTAATACTTTCCATAGTGTCTGTTAAGTCGTTATACAGACTTTTCATAAAGAAATTGTCCCTTGTATCATGTCCGTAACTATCTATTAATCAAGGAATACGTCATCTGTGGAGGAACTACATCTCTCTAAACATGTATCTGTGAGCATACAGACATTTCAAGGAGATTTCCTTGAGCATTCTTAAATCTTAACATCTGTTACATCCATAAGCATCCTAATGGGCATCCATTACACTCATAATAGGACATATATCTATTTCAGCACTGCCTAGATGAGAATATGTTTATGTTTGGCCTTAAACCCAGAACATATTCACTCTTCTACTAACATGGAGATCTATTGCCATTTCTCTGCTATGTTTTGGTTTTCACTTAGTTAACCCTGTATTTGTTCATTAAAAAAACAAACAAAACAAAAGCCCTTCTCCGTAGAGTCATCTTGTTCATAAGCCAGAGAATAGCAGTTTTCACGGTTATCAGCATAAATTGATTTTTTATGGACCACTTGGGATCTAGCATTTCCTTCCTTAGGTAGAACTTGCCTCAACTTTTATTTCTCAAGTATCTTTCATTCAGCCATAAGACTGATCCACGAGTATATGCCTAACCCATTGCTATGCATGGATTGCCCACAGCAAACAGTTTTAATGAGATGAACTGAACTTGTCTTCACAGTTATCAGAAAAATTACAAGCTGTCATTTTTTTCAAGCATCTTGTGTATAGTGAAAATTAACATGTTGATATTAATAGAGATTTCCAGTATCAAGGGTTGCTTCCCATAATTGTCCTGTATCAAATATGTAATTCATGTCTTTGCATGATAATATTATACTTATCTGTATTATGCATGCCAGGTAAGAGTTTAGAAAGGCCATACTGAGGATGTGAATCTCAATATTGTTCTCTAGTACAGGGATGGGCAACTATGACGGTTCTGGGGACAGTGATCTCCCCCAGGACTTTGTGGGTGGTCTCACTGCTAAAAGTGCATGTTAAAAGAAAAGAAAAAGGCAAACAAACACATATCTTAGTCCACTTCTGGTTTAAACAGAAAAGGGAAAAAGAGTGATATAGGGAAATTGAAGGGATCTTGGTGGGAGCATGCACTAATTTACCCATCCATCACTAATCCCACAGAGAGACAAAGACAGAGACTGAAAGTGTGTGAGAGATTTCTGCAGTTCACCAAGGAACTTCAACTCTGTTCTAAGAGTCTATAGGGTTTTAGAGGGGTCATAGAACATTTATTGGATTGGGAAGGATAGATGGGACACCACTTCATTTGTTTGTTACATGGATTTACAGCTGCTTACAAGAGTTTCCCATCTTAAATGTTGATGTGTGTGTATGCATGTGCCATCAAGTTATCTACTGACTTATGATGAGCCCATGAATTTCATAGAGTTTTCTTAGGCAAGGAATACTCAGAAGTGGTTTTGCCAGTTCCTTCCTCTGAAATATAGCTTGCAGCACCTAGTATGTGTTGATGGTCTCCCATCCAAGTAGTTTGGCCTATATCCAACTGCAATCCTAAGTAAAATGTACCCACTGAATCACATAGATTTTGACTTACAATTCAGGAACTGACCCAATGCATGTACTCTACCTGGAGGTAGCAATTGGATTTCAGTCTTTGATCTCTAGGGGCTTACCATCTAAGGCTGATGTAACTAACACATGGCCTTTAGGAAACATATACCTCCACTTGTTTTTAGTAACATTAGGGGGTGAAAAGGGAGAGAACCAAGAGTGCTCCTTGATTAGTTTGGTTTAAAAAGAGGTCCTGTAGGAAGTCTAAATTTCTACTTGTTAAAAGAGGTGTTGCACTGAGTGATAACTTTTCTGGAGCTTTGGCTTAGAAACAGCTAGATCTTTATTTCAAGTTATATATAGGCCAGAGAGGAGAAAGAACTTCAATGAGAGCTTGAAGACTGTGGCAGGGAGCTCAGGGTGGAACAGGAAAATATGTCCTGCTCCCTACCAGTCCATTCTGCTTTGAGTCTATGGGACCTTCCAAGACCTATAAATAAGATTGCTACCCTGATACTGGCAAGTTTACAACACCCAGCAGAATAAAGTGGTAAAGCTTGTGCTATAACAGTTCAGGTCATAAATACGCATACTACAATTCTTCCCCATTGAAACAAAACAAAACAAGCTCTCTGTTTCAGAATGTTAGCATGAGATCCTCGTATTTTCTTATGTTAGAGCAAGACTGGGCATTTGGTGGCCATTGAGATATTTCTGGACTACTCCCATACCCCTTACCGTTGGCTAGGCTGGATGAAGCTAATGGGGTTTGGAATCCCACATCACCTAGAGACACCCAGATTTCCTGCTTCTGTACCATACAATTTCATTCATATCAGAACAAAATGAATGGACAGTACTATAAAACAAATGGAAAGCAGGAAAATAAAATAAAATCCAACAACAAATACAGTATTACCTAACTTGACAACAGCAAAAGGACAAGGAACCAGGGAGCTTGGTAGACCACAGATTAAATGGAAGTCAGTGTTGTTATGCAATGGGTGGAGGCAATGCAATTCTAAGCTTCATCAACAGGTGTATAGTGTCGTATAGATCAAAGGAAGTAGTAATACAATTCTTCTGCTTGGATCAAACCTCACTTGGAAGCTCTGGACACTATGGTTTCAGGAAAGAGACCAACAAACTGAAACATGTCCAAAGGAGTGAATAAGATGCTAAAGGGTGTAGAAACCAAGCCTTATGAAAAATTGGCTTCTCTTGGAAAAAAGAAGAATGAGAGGTGATATTGCAGCCAACTTAAATATCTGAAAGGATTCATGCATAAGAGGAAGCAAGCTTGTTTTTTAACTAGGACATGATCTAATGGATTGAAATTTCTAGAGAAGAGATTTCACTTGAATGTTAGGAAGAATTTCCTGATGGTCAGTGCTGTTGGTCTGTGGAATGGACTACTTCAAAATATAGTGGACTCTCCTTTATTCATGGTCTTTATATAAAATTTAGATGGCCATACCTTGGTAGTGGTATAATTATGGGTTCCATATGGCTCTTGAAGTTCTTTCAGTTCTTTAATTTAACTAAGTCAACGTTTATGTATATTCTGCTATAGACATATCTGTCTTTTTAAAAATCAGACTTTTAAATAAAATATAGTACTTGTTTTATTTGTTTTTATTTGCTCTACATTGCTTCAGGAGCCTTGGTGGGTTGAAAGGCAATTAAAAATATACTTAAATAAATGAATATATTAGGCCTTGGGATGAAAAAAAAAATGAAAACATTGAGAGATTCTGCTAAAATTCTATCATTTTTGAGCTTAAATATAAACAGGACAAGATTTTTGCCTATGCAGATCTACAGTTTAGTCAGTGATAGCTCCAACCCATTCCTGGAACTGTATCAGACAAATAATTCTATGAAAGATGATGCAATTTGCAGGGATATTAGCTAATTTCTTCTAGTAACTTGTGCAAAATTAAAGTTTGATGGCTCTGTTCTGCCCAGAAACATGCAATAAACAATCATTAAATAATACTTTTAATATCATCTTACCATGCTCACTATGAAGTGATGCATTATTTTGTAAAAGGAATCATTTATAATTTTAATCCAATGTGTTACTTCTGTGGCTTGCTATAAAATGGAAAGTAATGCAATCATACTTCATCAGCTGCAACAAGGGGTGGTATTGATAACCATGTTAGCACTGGCTCTTTTTTTATTACAATTGTTGCTTTCAAGCTGAGAAAGAGAAGTTTTTTCCCCCCAGAATATTCTGTTATGATTCGTAATTTCAGTTTTATTGACTTAGCTATAGATCCTGGCAGCAGTTTTCTCTTCCGCTAAAAAGAAAAAAAAAATTTTCTTTCTTTGTTCATTAGAGTAAGGGATAAAATTAATATTCAACAGCTGTTTTGTTCCAGTACATGTACATTTTGGCCTCTTTGTTGAAGTAAGCAAGTAGTTTGACAGTGTTGTTATAACAGAAGCTACTGTTCTTTGAGAGAGGAATTGTGCATTCATTATAAAAGATACACAAATCTGAATCTCATAACTAATCCCAACCACAGTTGACCTGTTATGTCAATGGAACCTTGATAAGTCAACATTTATATAAGTTCCATTGATTCAATGTGTCTACCTAGATGAGATTAGCAATTAAGATACATAATTTGCTGTCTGGATTTGTGCATTGGTGTAAATATAGTTTTTCTTCCTCTTTTGTTCATTTAGAGCATATGTTTAAAAATTATCCCTTGGTATACAAGGAGGAAAAACAAAGTGAAATATGCTTGTAAATATAGATCAGCTGTGGTAGAGGGAAGCAATGTTTACGTAGTAGCAAACATTTAAGAACTGAGATCTCTGCAGCTGCATTCTGGTTTTGTCCTGCTGGGTTTCAAACCAAAGAAAACAGATGATCTTCAACACCTGGCTTTAGACCTTCAGTATGTAATAGACTAATACACAGTATTGCTGCCCTTTTACAGCTGGTACCTAGCTCTTTAGCAAAGAAAAAAATGAGGAAAGCATTTTACAGGGAAGGGGACAGCGATATGTATTTTCCTCTGTCATGCAGTGGAGTCATTCACAAGGTGCTATACTTAAGCAGAATGAGAAAATGTGCAGGTGCTGCAGGAGTCCACATGTGAGTCCATCTCCCCACTTTTATGTGTGTATGCGCCTTCAGGTTGTCTGTTGACTTTTGATGACCATATGAATTTCACAGGGTTTTCTTAGGAAAGGAATACTCTGAGCTAGTTTGCTATTGTCTTCCTCTTAAATATAGACAACCATACCTGGTGTTTATTGGTGGTCTCCCGGTATTTGATCTAAAGAAGATATGCTGTTTATATCCTAGAGAAGAGCTTCTTGAGATTAATCAAGGAATACATTGAAGAGAACTGGTCAAAGTTATGCCAAGATATAAATAAATAAATAGAATATATGAAAAAATATAACAGGTTTTCAAGGAATTACGTGGACACTACAAAGTGAAGGGACAAGTCTACAAAGAAGTAACTAATTTATGGAGATCATGGGAAAAAAACAGAAAAGTGAAAAAAAGCAGTTCAAACGAGGGGAGGGAGGAAGGATACTAAGATTACAATGGAATGATCAAATAGAGGATAGAAAAAATAGAAGATAGATAAAAGTATATAATAATAGGCAATAACTAAGATATAATCATGTATATATGAACAAATTGATATATAAGCATTCTCTCTTTTTTATTGATATTATAGAAAATAATGAATATGTCATATTGTTGATCAATTGGATACAGTTGACAATTTTAATAAATAATTTTTTTTAAAAGAAAGAAAAGAGATTCTTTGTTCTTTGGTGTGGCATTTTTCAGATGAGAAAGAAAGCACAAATGCTGATATTTAAATTATGCCTTGCATAATATAATATAATGTAATATATAAAAGTCAAAGTTTGTCTGTCTGTGTCAGGCAAAGACCTGATCTCATATGATGTCAGGCAAAGACCTCATATGACTGGCTGGCTAGCAAGATTCTATGGAATCCTGGTGTTTGCAGTTTAGGAAGCAGACTTTAGAATTCTCAGCCAGAGAGCAATTTGGCCTGGCTGGTTGCTATGGAGACATAGTCTAGCAGCAAGGAGGAGGGCAATGTATTTCCTCAGGAGCCCAACCTCTGTATGTTAATAACTCTGAATACAGGTTGGATTGGGGAATATGGGGAAAAGTTACAAGACAGTTTGAGGGATTAGAGACACAGGATCTCAAATTTTTCTAACAAGTATTACCCATGAAAAAATAAAATCCTGGGCAATGCTGAGTTAATAATAATAATTTCCTTCCTAAATCTCTTTGTCTCAAAACAATTCCCCCACTGGTATATGAAATATACCGTTTTTGCACCTCCAGTAAATAGCCTTTTAATTTGCGTAGATATTAGGTAAATAAATAATTTAGAAACTACATATCATTGGGCCAGAACCTTCATTTAATGCCATGTTAAAGACATATGCCTAAATCCAACTAGTCATTTGCAGTAACATGTGGATTCTATGCCCCTGTCAATAGAACTGGGTCCTTTCCTAGGAAAGGGAGACATGGCCACAATGGTTCATGCCTTAGTTACCTCCTGATTAGACTAATGCAGCGTACTCTTCATGGGGCTTCTTTGGAAAATGTTCAGAAGATGCAGATAGTGCAAAATATAGCAGCCAGACTGGCATTAGTGTGCATTTTAGATATCATATAGCACCAGTCTTACAAGAACTGCACTAGTTTCCTATTTGCTTCTGTGTTACCCCAAAAAGCAGGTGACTCAGAGGTCCACCTGCGCTGTCAGTGCCTCTATGAAACAGCAGAGAATATTAGATCAAAGGAGAGGTCTGCAGGAGAGAAGTAACCTTACAGGATCTTTTACACCTATGTATACTGGTACTAATGCAGTGACACCGGTCAGCAATTAAAAAAATGTTTTGTTTTATTGAGGGAATTAACAATCACACACACACAAGATCAAAGCAATCTCACAAAGATACAAACCTAGCTGAAGGAAAAGGGAAGAAAAAATTGGATAGTGAGAAGTGAGGCAAAGTGGGTGATATTTAACTGTCTTGCAGAGAAGAAGCAATGTGGCTTAGACTAAGGGTCCAAGGGTAGTACAAGAAAGGGAATTGGAGCAGCAGAGTAACAGCCCATGTCCAGAATACTATAAATTATCTGGCTTAGAGCTGGGGTTTAAATACCCTGTTATCACCCTGAGGGGGACGGTTTTAATGGCTCTCTGGCAAAATAAACAATGGGGTCTGGAATGAACTAATGGCCTTAGCATTAGGTGACAAAGGACTGATGGGAATCATGATAGCTCCTTAATGCCTGGACAGGTGAGGAAATAAAAGGAGAATTTTGAGGAAAGGGGAAGCATCTTGAAGACAACCAATTGCTCTGTGGAGGGAGTTTTAGGTGCTATTGTTTCTAATGGTCAAGTCATTAAGGGACATCTGCAAGCTCATTATCACCAGGGCTTCCCTGACTATGACTTGGCCATGTCCTGAGGTCCCATCTGACCTACTTTCCCACTGTATGTGTTCAGCTAGTCCTCTTTACCAGCACAGCTTTTCAGCTGTAGCAGTGTATATACCTTATGCCAATTAAATGATATTTGCCAATTACACCATATCATGGAGTGGGGGTGTATGATCTGGTAACATCTTCAGCTCTATTGAAGGTGCTGACTCTGACCAACAAACCCTCAATGGGCTGGGGCCAGGAAAGACTGCTGCCTCCCATATGAGCCTGCTCAATCTTTGAGATCTTCAGAGGAGCCCTGTTGCATGTCCCTACATCTTGTGAAGTTCGGTTGGTGAGTACATCTAAGAAGACTTTCTCTGTAGCAGCACCTCACTTGAAGAACTTCCTATCCAAGGAATTTAGGGTGGCCTCATCTCTTTTGAACTTCTGGCAAGCAGCCAAGAGAGAGCTGTTCTGCATCACCTTCCATGCTTGAGATTGGTCTATTTAAACTGTTCTAAAATGGCATTTGAGAATTGTTTTTAGATTGCTTTAATTTTTTTAAAAGAATATTTTAATGTGTTTTATCACCCACAAGAGCAAGATTTTTTTTGGGGGGAGGGGAAATGCTGCTGAGGGGTCTACAACAGGAAAGAAAGATTTCAGCTCACTCCCACTGGATCTTGTTCTTGCATGAGCAGACACCGTGATGGGATTAAACCAGGACTGGTACTGCCACATTTCTCCTGATATTCTTCTCCAAGTTATTTTTTCCTGCATTTTTGCATGAAGTCAGATATTTTTTCAACCAAAGTTTTCATGTAGAAATATGAAGTTTTCACATAGGTCCACTTGCTCTGCAGCATCCCTGGAATTTAGTGGGTGAGGCAGCATATAGAACAATAGCAGAGAGATGAGGGAAGCACAGCTGTTTGGGAAAATACAGAGAAAATTCTGATCTGGCCTTGATTGTGACATGTGGCAAGAATTCAAACAAGCACTGTGTGAGAAATCACTTATGAAGCTGAGGGAAGTCTCCAAAGCAGTTTGTGGAATGGCATGAGGCATCTGCTGTTGGCAGAAGAAGGAAGATGATAGAGACCGTATTAGTTATCCACCAAAGTTGCTCTTGGAACACAGCACATGTATTCTTCTGACACAGAGATCTCTCTTTGATTGAGGAATGTGAGAAAGGAAACATCTTAATAGGGATGGTTAAAGCTGTCTGTTTCTGATCTGTGTCACTCTTACATTTCTGATTCATGATTTGGTAAAGCTTTGCCATTTGAAAACACAACAACCTGAGACAACATCATACTTCTGGAAAAGTCTGAACCTCCCCATCTCCTTCTCCACATTAGTTCCATAAGCTGCTGAGCAGGGTTTCTCCATCACTACTTATAGGAACTGTTGAGGGTTTTCTGCACAAGTTGCAGTGCAAAGTGAAGTGCTTGTCTGAACACTGCAGTATAAAGAGCAGAAGAGTCCTTCTGGAGAATGCTAAATGTTCATTTTCTTGTTCTTCCCTATTCTTTTTTATTAAAGAACTTTTATTAAAATACATACTGAATCACTGCTGTAACATGTTTTCAGAAGCTGTTGTGGTGAAAGAAGATCTGAATAACAATATACATGCAAATTTCCCATTTGTGAGAATGTTGCATATTCAAACAATTGACAACTGTGAGTTGAACACTGCAGATTTGCATCAAATGCAACCTTTGTCACTTTGAACATGATTTGAAACAAGATTTAAGAGGCAATAGAATGGTAGAGTCATGGTTTATAGCTCAGCAAGGTGGAAATATTTGTTAGGGAAACGTATTTATCTCTGTTTTCATAATGTAAAGAAAAGAATGAAAATATACACAGACACACATAAAAGAGAAAAAGGATATTTGTAAATACTAAATGAGTATATTTAAAATATGAGAGTCAGTGTGGTGCTGTGGTTTGAATCACCATAAGTCAGAACTGACTTGAAAACACACAAGAACAACAAATATCAAAGCAAAATTTGAATACTCTCTTTGGGGAAGGATAATAGTCCACATACTTCCATAGGTTTCTTTGTTAATTTGTACCAGACAAACTAATGGAGAGTACAGTCTGGAAAAGATACAGAAAGGCAAATAAAAAGAAATGAAAGCAACTGTCCTGTCCTTTTATTCAATATTTTAATATTATAATAATATATAATATTTATATATTACACATGTGTATATATATATACATATGTACGTGTGCGTGTGCGTGTGTGTGTGTGTGTGTTACATATAATATGTAACCATGATAGCATTGTATAAAATTATGCGTGGCTTGGACAAATTAAAGGGAACCTTTTTTTCTGCTGTCATAATCCTAAAAATTTGGATCATTCACAGAAGCCAAATAATGGGAGATTTGGTACATATTAAAAGGAAGTATTTTCTAAACAATAGATTCCTTAACTGTGGAATTGAGTAGGGAAGGAAAGTGTATTCCAAAATAATCTAAAAATGGTTGAAAAAAAATCTCCTAAACTTTGGGAAATCCTGACAGATGAAATCCTAGACTCCTGAGAATTTTCACATTTTGAAACTTATGCAGTAGAAACCTTAGTATATTTTAATGAAGAAATAATAATTTCTATGCAAAAGTAATATTTTTTCAACAGAAATATCATTTTCTGCAGAAAATGCTCTTTCCTGTGCAGAAAATGGCTGTTTTCTATGCAAACCTATACATGTTTTTTTTCAGAATTAGTCACAAATAGTCTTCAAAAACAATACAGTTTTCAAAAACATCCTCACAATAGAAAAAAAATGGTTAAAATTACTTATTGCTTCATTCAAGAAATAAATAGTAAAAATGTACATTCCTAGTTTCAGAAGATGTCAGTACAGTGAGAAAATCCTCCCCTGAAGATTTAAAAATACAAAGAGGTTGATACGGGATATGATCCCACAAACCTGTTGCTACTGTTCCATGAAGGCTATTAGTTTATGCTTTATTCTTTGGTGAATGCACTGAATTCAGTGGAACTTGCTTTTAGGTATATATAGGACTGTGCTATAAGAAAGTAAAAAAATTTCCTCTTCAGTAGGCTTTGGGCTTTATAACTTAGGAAACTTGAAAGTAGAGATAGGAAATTTTTCAATTTTTTCCCCACCTAATTTGATTTTGTAAAAAATCTCAAATTTATTTAGTCCCAAATATGAAGCAATTTGTGAATTTTGATAAAATCTCCAAAATTAATTTCTTTCCATTTGTGCTGGCCAAATTGAGTAGGCATATATATCTCCAGTATGTTGCTCCTATGTGCTACTAAGATGTTAAAGATGAGGAGCTCCCTGCAGTAGTAGGACTAATTAATAACAATAACAATAGCAATAATAATAATACAACCCTAATTTAGTAGCATAAATATAACTAAATACACAAGTATCCAAACTCAAGTTTTGAAAGCTTAAACTCTGAAAAATCTGGGCACCAGTAGTGAATCTATCAGTTTCAGTTTCCCTCATATTTGAATTCTTTTAATTACCAATTCTTTTCACCTGTCATATAATGAAATTGTGAATTTTTTTTAATTTCTTGCCCAAAATAAATGGAACTGAACTGAAATTCTTAGGCATCCCTATGTAAAGATGTGATAGTTAAATTCCAGTTAAATTGTTCTGTGATTAAATAACCATTCAAGAAATAAAACACACTCCAAGGAATTAATTGATGATTGTTCTTTTGAGAAGATGGGAAAGTTATTAGCCTTTGAGGAGCAGAGCTTTCCAAAATTCAAAACAGCTGTTAGTGATATTACCTAACACTCTTAGTCTCCCATGGCCAGTAGACACACATCTTGATAATAAATCTGGAACGAAGGAAAAGACATTTTCTAGCTTTATTGATTGTTAGCTGTCTAATGCTATGGATATCTGTGGATCTTTCATGCAAGGAATTTTATTTTACTATTTGCTTGCTGTTCTTAGCCCCCATAACAAATACAGAGCCTTAGCTCCAGCCCTGAGGCTTTTTCAGTACAGATTGCAAGAGGCTGTTGCACTACTCAGTCAACATAGCAAGAGTAATGAGAGATGATTGATGACATTAGCAAAGCACTACTAAGACTCTAATAGATCCTGGAGATATGGAATATGCAATCTTATGTTTGCTTTTGTGCCCAATAGATTTTAGATCAGTACATCCTGTGACTAAATACAAGCTATGTGCAATGACATTTCTCTGGTCCTTTGAAAGCCTCAGTTTAACATAGGCAGCAAACCAGGAGATTGATTTAGCCCATAGTGAACACTGAATATGGCTTCTGGACTGCATTTGGCATGCAAAGTCATGTTATGAAGGCCAGGTATAAATAAGTCATTCATTCTATACAATTTTTCTTTTCATTTCATGGGGTCCCTCTTCATCACTCTGCCCAAAAGGTTTGGTGGCAATAAATACAATTTATGTAACTCTTGTGACATAATCCTTTCACTGAGTCTGGATGCATTTTAACAACCTGTAATGGCACATTGTCTTTTAGTGTCATTTTCCATTTTTTTTAAAGATCTAAGGTACAACTTGCTGCTAATGGCCAAAGGGTTATGGGTCTATGGGTTATGGCTAGAATGCTAAGAAGGACACGCCCAACTCTGTCCAGTAGTCTGTTGGAGCACATTACTCAGTTTTTGCCTGAGGAAGAAGACAGCAGAGGAGAATCTCTAGGAAACTGTGTGAGGCAGCTAATGTTAAGAGGCAAGAAGCCTTCAAAGATAAAAACTGTAACTACCACTTTGCTTCCACTGTCTTCTTCTATCCTGACATCAGCTGGTCTTCAAATCTTATGATCAGGATAAGAAAATCAGGGAAACATTGGGGAAAGATGAGGCAAGCCTTACAGTTAGAGAGAGCTCAAAATATTTGGAGACTACCAGTGCCACATTCAGTTGGTAACATCTACACGGTAGGGTGAAGAAAAATACTTATATCTGATACCCTTGAGTATAGACTATACCAGTGATGTAATTAAGTCTGTTACTCCAAGTCTCAAGTCAAGTCTCAAGTCCTTAATTATACTTTCAAGTCAAGTCTCAAGTCTGGAAGCCAACTTTATACCCCAACCAAAATTCCAGAATTATTGGATAGAGTGAAATAAAGTCAGTTTTAACAATTTAAGCAGAGTCAGCTCTCCACATTTGCAGTTTTGCCATCTGCAGCTTTGGAAGTGGGGAATAGGATCCTATCCTTACTCCCCATTACTGAAGACGCAAAAGCTTTAGAACGAAGGAACCTTCTTCCTCGAGCTTGTTGTCTAACACATTTGCTGTTCCCCTCTGCACTCTGGGTGTGAGTCCTGTTTTTTGCTCTTAGGAAAAGTTTTAGAAGGCTCCTTTGATAGGCAATGGGGACAGGCTACCGAGCAGACCTCAATCCTGCTTCAAGGCCATTGCCTAATCTGTTTGCTGTTCCCCTCTGAGAAATGCGCCCACACTTTGGGCTTGAGACAGATTGTCATGTGACCAGTAGGCAAAAAGAGAAAGAAGCACTGTTCAAAGTTACATGGTTTCTGGATGAATGTGTTATGTTACTGAACCAAGGGCAGCAAATCAGTCATTAAAAATATCCAGCTCTCGAGTTGAGTTGAGTCAGTGCATCATTTATGGCCAAGTTGAGTCCCAGCTGAGTCATTGAAGCAACTTAAGTCTGACTCGAGTCCGAGTCTATCGACTTGAGTCTATGTCACTGGACAATAGTTGTCTAGGTAGACCTAAGATCTGACTCAGTACAGGCCAGGTGGTTGCATACTGCAATATATTAATCAGCTTAACAAAATATGCAAATATGTAAAACAAGATTGAATTTAAACACGACAGTACTGAGTAACAGGAATATGGTATTTTAGTAGGACAGAATCTAACCTCTATGAATTACCATTTTGGCCCAGTGGGTGGGAAATCCCTAAGGAAGGGACTGTTTATCAAGAGATGGAGTAGAGTGGATCTGTGTTTATGTGGGATAAGAACTGGACCCTTGTTTTCTTGAAGCAGGTAATATGATGTTAATATAAGGCTTCAGGAGGGAATGGGAGGATCCCTAAAATACACTTAGTATTGTTTGTTTATATCTATTTTGCATTTTCAATGCTTTGTTTCATTTCCCCACCCCCAAAAAGGTTCAGTGTTTGGAGAAAACAGAACTGGTAGATTCATCAATCCAGAAAGAAGGCTTCTAGTTTTGAATTCTTTAAAATCTTGTTTTGAATTCTTGGATAGGTTCCCCTGTTGACAGAATTGAATTAGACACGGAACAAGGGAGAGGATCTTCTCAGTGGCTGTTACCAGACTTTGGAACTCCCTCCCCAGCAAGGCTCAGATGGCTGCCTCCTCACTCTCTTTCCTCTGCAAAACATTTCTATGCTGGCAGGCTTTTAGAAATTCATTGGGATGGGCTTTTACAGGTGTGCTGTGCTATTTTGCAGGTTGTAAATAGCCTTTAATGAATTTTAATGATTTTAACTTTATACATTGTTCTCTTAATGCTCTTTTAAGTAACTGTTATATTTATGTTTTTCTCAGTGTTTTTGTATGGTTTTAATATATATTGTTTTTAATATGTTTTGCATTGTCTTGAGTCCCATTTATTGAGAACAAAGATGGGACATAAATGAACAATATAAATATAAATCTAACATATAAAAGTCAAAGTTTGTCCATTCAGGCAAAAACCTCATGTGATTGGCTGTGTTAGGTGAAGACCTCATATGATAGGCTGTCTAAGAAGATTCTATGGAATCCTGGGGTTTGCAGTTTAGGGAGGGGCCTTTAGAATTCTCAGCCAGAGAGCTCTTGGGCGTCAGTCAACTGGGTCTTGAATAGGCCACTTGCTATGGAGAGAGGCCTAGCAGCAAGGAGGAAGAGGAGGAAGAAGAACCCAACCTCTGCATGTTAATAACTCTGAATACAGATTGGATTAAAGAATATGGGGAAAAGTTACAGTAACTGGACAAGACAGTTTGGGGAATTAGAGACACAGGATCTCAAATCTTTCTAACAAGTATTACCTATGAGAAAATAAAATCCCTGGGCAGCCCTGGGTATATACACTAGTAAATAAATAAAAATAGTATTGCCTCCAGTGACAAAATGCAGATTTTAAAAATCAGCTTTCCAATACCTTGTGCAGAGAGTCTCTCCACAAAAATATTGTCTTTCCCTCCTTGATGAAGGAAAGCCCATTCAGTCAGCAAGAATAGGACTGGTAGAGGAAAAAGATGAAGAAAGCCTACCCCCTATTGCTAATTTCTCAAGGTCCATTTAACAAGCAACTATCTTAATTTGCTCAGAAATAGCTCTTGATATTGACAGAAAATTCACTCTTTCAAATGCAAAAACTCTTGGCCAAAAAACATCTTGTTTTTGGACAGATGAGATTTTAAAAAAGCCTTTTAGTATTTCTTATTCTTATCTGTGAAAATGGCATGGGCAAGGATTTACTTCCCTAGAGTGTGAAGACAGGACATGCAACATAAATATCCTGCTGCTTTTCACATTCTAAAACTATATTAGTCTTGTTTTCCCTTGCTAGTTCTCCCCTGACAGGAAGCCTATTGGCAATGGACCAGTCAAGCCATTTGACAGTGTCATTTTCATAACACTGAACAAATCATCCCAACAAATGCAGCCAGAGCTTTCTCTAGGTTATTAAGTTAGTCTCCCCTAAAGAATCAATAAAAATAAAGATAAATGCATAATCATAATTTATGAAACTTCTAATCTTTTTAACAGCTATAACAATCTTCTAGGAGCCAGGGTGGCGAGAGATTGGCTGTGGGGCACTTCCATGGTGTGCCTCCTGAAATTATGTGACAATGATATTTGCAAAATATTTATAGTTTTCAAAAAGTTGGAGAAAAAGTGAAAAAGACAAACACTGACAATCATAATTTGCTATTAAAAATCTAGATCTGGGGTAAAAATCAATAAATTTTGGATGGAAAATAAACATGGATCTATCTACATTTTGTGTTTTAGAGAGCATGGAATATGCATCTACAAGGAAGATTATATAATAAGTGCTTTTTTCAGCACTCTCCATGCTATAGTGATGAATACAATTTATACATGTGTTATACCATGTATAAATTATATTCATCACTAGGACAACTGGTCTAGTAGGTTTGGAATCTGCATGGAGGACCTACTAGATACAGGATATAATGACCAACTGAAGAAAAGTCTAATAAGCAACAACTGTTACAGTTGCTTAATATTTTGCATTGAAGGACAAATTTCTATTTCCTCTGCCCACTCTGTGCACAAGTCCACAGTGTTTTTTTTTTGTTTTTTTCTTGCACCTATGCATTGTGTAAAACAGAATAGTTATTGAATTGTTTTCCACCATTTTATCCTCAGTTTTTATCTTTACTTTCTTTTCATCTTTGCTGTAAACTGGATGTTGAAAGCTAAGAATATATTAAATAAATAAGTGGGAATATTGGAAGTGATTCTTTGAAGTTCTGTGGAAATCTATAGAAAAGCCAGTCTGATTGAGTTCACTGTGACTTATTTCCAGATCAGTAATAAAGGGCTACAACCTTAAAAAAAAAAGCCTTGCCTGAGATCCTACATTATCAAACATAAGTGGGACAATAAGAGTTCTGTTATTGTAGATACTTCTGCCAATGAAGCCCTCCAAAAACATACCTCTAAAGTTGGGCAGTGCCCCAGATGAAGGATTTCCAATCCACTGCAGATTGAGGGCCTAGAGAAAGATGGCTGCAGGTGCTGTCCAATTCACAGGGCACCATGAGACAATTGGAAGCAACCCTAGGGGATCTGCTGAAATTGCTTCTCTCAATGCATCCTTTAATTGGGAGGGTGCTGAAGTACTCATTTCCCGGTGCCCAGATCCACAGTCACTTGGAAGCCCTTTGGTTGGGGCACTGCCTGGCCTAAGAGACAGTTTTATTTTGGGGGGGTGGGGAGGGGAGGGTCTGATCATTAGCAACTGTAACTATAAATCTCAGGCCATTTCTGCATTACATTGTTGTAGTGCTGCAATTCTACTTTCAACATCCTGTGGAATTCTGGGGTTTGTAGTTTACTGAGGCCAAAGAGCTCTCTGGCTGAGAATTCTAAAGGTCCCTCCCTAAACTACAAACCCCAGGATTCCAGAGGATGTTGATAGTGAAATAACAGCACTACAACAATGTAGTGCAGAACTGGCCTCAGTATTTACATGAGATTATAAACCTGGCTTGGGATCTCATAACTACTAAACAAGAGTCCAGCCTTTGTGTTTTTCTTATGGAGTAATGAGCTTTGAAAACCCTTATTTATTTGAAAGGGAAGTCATCTTTTGCAAATAGTGCATCATGTCAGCAGATCTGGTTGAGGGAATGACTTTTATAGGGGGATAAACCCATCATCCCCATCCTCATCATTAGTTTCCAAGTCTACCAACTGTTACTGACTTTAGTTTTGGACTCCAGGATCTAAGAATCAAGGAATTGGTGAGGAAAAGGGTTGATAAGATGTATATAAAGAATATAATGAACAATGAAGAATTGAAAGACATATATAGAAAGAAAAAAAGAAAGAAAGCTGTTTGAAGCTTTGGGAAATGTAGTCAGTACATTAAAAACATGGAAGGAAAAGATGAGACAAGGAACATCTGGAAATGGCTATATAATGGGAAAATGACGGGGGAAAAAAGATTCTGACTGATAACATCCCTAAGGCGAATCCCTATCACAGGGTTTTCTGGGGCTGAGAGTGTGCGACATACCCAAAGTCACCCAGCGGGATTCCATGGACAAACAGGGAACTGAACCCTGGTCTCCAGATTTGCAGTCCAGCACTCAAACCACTACACTACACTGGCTTTTACCAAAGGACTTCTATTTGTAGGCCAAAAACAGACATTCTAAACAGACAACATCAGGGACAATAATTAAAAAAAGAATCTATCCTATCAGCATCTTTGGTCCTTTCAAAGGTCTTTGTGGAGTTCCTAGGCTTTTTTCCATTTCCCACACTCATTCCAGCATATTTTGGAATGCATTTTTCCTAATGAATACATTCTCATACATTTACGATTGGCTAAGATGTGTCAGTACACATATTTCAAATATACACAGTTTTAAGCTGTGCATATTTACTTTTGCATATAACTAAAAAAGTGAAGAAGAAGAACCAGATGTTCATCTTTTCTGTTCTATCATTCTCATTAGGCTGCTTGTTGGTAACATGAAGGCAGCCTTTACTGTGACTGCTTCTAGGTTCTGGAAGTCTTTCCCCTGGGAGGTTTGACAAGCTCCGTCTCTGTTCTCCTGACAGCAGACAACAACAGTTTTATTTTTATTACTTTATTACTATTGTTATTAATTCAATTATTTCTTTTCTTGTTATACTCCAAGATATCAAAAAAAAAAAAAAAAAGTGAGAGTCCACTTGCCTTACAAAAATTAAAACATATACTGAGAAAAACATATAGAAGAAATATAAGTAAAAACATACAGCAAATTATTATTGAAATGGAATTAAACTGTCCACAGCATCAAAACCACTAAAACCCAATCCATTTCAATGTACATCATAGGGATGTCTAAGCTGGTTTACTGTTTAGGTAGGTTTTAATTGAGCCAGCATAGTGTACTGTAGAGGTTTGATTGTTGAACTTGTACACTGCAAGACCAAGGTTCATGGAAACCTACTGGGTGATCTTGAGCAAGTCACACTCCCTCAGCCTCAGAAGAAGGCAATGGCAAACTCCCTCTGAATAAATTCTGCCAAGAAAACACCATGCTAGGTTTGCCTGAAGGTTGCCATAAATTGGAAATGACTCAAAGGCACACAACAACAAGTTTTTTAATCTAGTAGGGTCTGTTATTGCTTTATTACTGATGTGATTTTATTTAAAAGATTTTCATTGTAACTTTGCTCTTTCATTACCTTGAGCATTTTCTTTTTAAGTGGAAAGGTAGATGAAGGATGAAGGACAGATGAATGAGAGATGAATGGATACATAGATTATAGGATTAAAGACATTGCTCTTCAAACATTGTCAAGACTGTTGTTCAGAAGAACAGGCAGAGTTATTCTTCTTTACTCTAGACCTAAACTCCTGTCAGTGGGTACACATTCTGGAAGAAACAAATTTCAGCTAAATTTTATGAGACATATCCTGAAGCTAAGCTCCTCCATGGTAGAACAGCCTTGGGTGTTTATAGGGGTTTTCTCAACTACAGATATTTAAACAGAAGCTGGGGAGCCATATCACAGGGGCACTGTAGTTGCATCATACATTGCAAATTTCATATTCAGCAAGGGGTTGAACTACATAATTTATGAGCTCCTTTTCAATTCTGTGAGTTTGAGGTGCTCCATCTCATATCATCCCACCACTGGATACAACTGTACAAATTAAAGTAATTAAAATATTTTAGCCTTTATATGTTAATGATTTGTTAATGGTAAGATAATCTAGAATTAAAATTGATCCAGACAACCATTAACATCAAATTACAATTAATTATTGGACCACATTTACCTTCCTTCCAAAAAGGCAATTAAAAATTAAATTTTTAATGCAAATAAGTAAACCATTAATACAGGACAGTATAAAACTGCATTTCATTTCTAGTGCACATCTTTAAAACTCACAATAAAATCTTGAGTTATCCAACTATATAAAAACATGACTAATGTTATAATTTCTAATGCCATTGTTGGGCAAGAATACAATAGAAGCAGCAGCATGAATAGCATGCTCTGTTTCATTGCCTGGTAATCACATTAATCCATCAAAAGAGGGAAAGAATTAGAATGTGGTTTGTGTGAACAGAACAAAGAAATCCATTTTGTTTTTTTATCCTTGTAATGGAAGCACTTTAGGGGATCATATGATGGAAGCCACAGAGCTGACAGGGGGTTGCCATTGTTCCCATCTTCGGAAAACTGCATAAACTGAGAATTGTTGACAATAAGCACTTATGTGGGGATCTATGTATTAGGCGCATACATGCCAAAAGCACAAATCCCTTACTTAAGAAGAATGTGTAAGACTATGTGCTACTATTATTGTCAGATATATCTATATCTATAGATGGATCTATCGATTTTTTTCTATTGTTATGTCTTTTTATGCTGTTTTAATTTGTGGGCATTTTTACATGATAACAGATGTATGCTTTTTTAAAAAAACTGATCCTAAGCATTTTAATTGTAATTTATTTTAATGTTATTGTAAGCCTCCTTAGATACTTTGCCAAGAGAAAAGGACACAAAAGAAATAAAATAATAAAATAAAATAAAATAAAGGGGCTAAGCTCAACCCAGATCTCCCACTCTACATACAAGTGGAGACCAAAGAAAAGGAGATTAGCAAGACAAGCGTCAAGGCTTGGAGCTAGTTAGGACTCAAGTAAAAGCCTTCTAAGGCAGAAGGCAAACCATACACTGAAGAATAAAAATAGCAACAATGCAAATACTGTTATGAATGGATTTGACAATGGTTTGAATTAGGGAATAAAGTTTCCTTCCTTGCTCTGTTCCTTTCTTCTGCTGCTTCCTGAGAAGATGTGGAAGCACTTCCTCCCAATGTGAGAGCACTTCCAGAATGGTATGAGATCCAACATGGAGAGCTCCTGGAGAAGAGAGAATCACTGAAAATTACAGTAGGCCCTGTCGGGAGATTGATTTACAGCACCTATCACAAAGTCCTCCCTGGAACAGCTGCACTCTGGACAAAATGTGTCCCAGAGGCAAGCATTAAACATACAGCAGAGTATCAAAACAGCAACAAGCGTGAGCAGCAGCAAAGTGTAACTTACAGCATCAGCTCTGACCCCACTCTATGCACTGGTTAGTAACTCTAACACACAGAATTGTCATCCAAAATACCTGGAAGCTTTTAATCTTCAAGTATATACACATCTGTACAATCAGGATACGCAGATCCTCAGTCATAGGTTCAGCATCACAGCATCAGGCAGAGGTTTGCTCAGACAGAGTTTCGGTGTCAGAGAGTCAGCAAGTAGTCAGAGAAAGATAGTCTGAGCTCACCTCTTTTATACACACCTGCTGATAGCTCATCAGCTAGGGACAATGGCTGACGCAACCTCTTGCCATGATTTCATATTACCGTGACCCAGCCTTACTGTCCCCTACTGATTGTATCATGATTTGCCAGGTGTATCCCACATGCTCATCAAATGTATTTTTAATTGGGGCAAATGTCACAACATTTCTATCCAACAGGCCCTCCACATTCACTAGGGTTAGGGTTGCATGATCCTCACAAAAGTGGAAAAAAATTGCAAATATCAAAGTGTGTGTGTGTGGGAGGGAAGTGGGCTGAGGCATGGTGGGAAGAGCAGGTACCCAGGGCCAAACCAAGGAAAAGAGCGAAAGGGAATGGGTTGGCACGGTGACCCTAAACTTCCACTCTCTGTCCCTCATCACCTCCCTTGTATGGAAGGGGGGATCAGGAGATGGTTTGAGGTGCTGAGAAATCAGGCTGTGAACCATCCTCAGCTGGCCAAGCAGCTGCTGATGAAGGAAGAGGAGGACTAGAGGCAGGTTTTTAAAGGGGGGTGTGGCCTGATGAAAACTATCAAGAGGGAAGTTTCCCCCCGAAAAGAAGTGACTGAGATGGGGGTTGGAGAAACTCACAAATAATAAAATCCATAAAAGTCAAACCCGCAAATGTGGAGGGCTGACTGTAGATACACACTGTCTTGTATGAGTAGAAATGTGGATTTAACTTGTCTCTGAAATCCAAATTACTAGGCTTCCCATTGTCTGTAATTTTCAGTGGCTAAAGCTGGAGCTCCCTGCTTGTTTTGCTCTTGTGAGACTGAGGCCCTTTTCACACTAGGGGGGTGGACACGCGGGGAAATGGGGCAGTGCATGAGGGGACGGAGCTTACCATGGAGCGGGAGGCTGCGTCCCCACGGGAAGCAGCACCAATTCGCCGCTTTGCACGGCGGCGGCGTTCAGCGGTGTTCGGCGGTGCTCAGTGGTGCTTGGCGGCGCCAAAATGGCAGCCAGAGGCTTCTGGCGGTGCTCCGCCAATCAGGGCAGCATGCCAGCCGGAAGCCCGCCCCCGGGCAGCTCTGCAGGGATGTGCTACTACGTCCTTGCAGTTCTGCACAGGGTGCCGCGATGGAGTAGCGCATGAGAGGTTTTATAAAAACCACTTGAAAGGTGGTTTTTATAAAACACGGAGCACCACCCACGTGGCTGCACAAGGGCGGTGTGAGGTTTAGAACCTCTCTTTTTTGTCCGCCCTAGTGCACCCCATGGTGAAGACAACCTCCGTGTCCAGTCATTGCACTGCGGGGTTTTACCTCCGTGTGGAAATGGCCTGAGAAACCAGACAGTTTTCTGTATTTTTTATTTTTTTTTAATACAAACGAAATAGCAGGAAGAGCAAAGAGCAAAACAAAAATAGTACAGTAAGGACATTTTAAAAAGAGAATAGACAAATAGAAAATACAAACAAACAAAAATACCATGCACCAAATACTAAAAACTAACTACAAATAAAAATCTTTCAAAAAGTGATTTCAAGCCTTCCTAAGGTAGACTGTTGCTAAATCTATCCAATTAGAGGAAACTTCTATAATTACAAATGTCACTCAAAAGCTACAAATGGTTCTTATCCAAAAATACTAATTGTCAAATCCCACAATTAACATAAGGAAGTCTTTTTTTCTTGCAAAAAGCAAATTAATAGTTCCCAATTTTTCCCAAAAGTCACAACTGATTTTTCTCTAATCAATGTCATCAATTTATCCATTTCAGCTAAGTCCAACAGTTTTATCAGCCAGTCCTCTTTTGTTGGGATATCTGTATTCTTCCACTTCAGTGCATTTAATAATTGTGCTGTGGTGCTCATATATCATAGTATCTTGCCATAATTCTTCTGCAGTTGATTTTCTGTTAATCTCAACAAGTATAATTCATGTTTTAATTGAACATTAACTTTCAAAATTTTGCACATTATAGATTGCATTTGATTCCTTTTTTTTTTTTTTTGCCTTTCTTTCAAATGTCGACCACATGTGGTAAAAATATGCCACTTGTTGCTTGTTTTCACTCGTTTTCAAGATTTATTAGAAACTTCTTGCATTGATGAGATGATTTTGGGGCAAACTGTATAGTTAAACTATGAGACATATGAGTTTCATAGTCCATATCTTATTGCATGGTCATTTCAAAATAGAAGCATGAGGTAGGTTTTTACCATCTTTTTGATCATTAGACAGACAAGCTGATCAATCACATCACCTATCCCATATATAAAACAGAGAGTGGAAAAATAGAAGGACTATCCTAGCGCTATTTTTCCCCACAATTTCAAAGAAAGCATCTAGTGGTTCACGCTAGGGATTACATTCTTTACTATATTTCTTATAGAAGGAATCAATGAATAATTATAGCTAAAAGAAAATCTTGCTAAAGAAGATCTAGGACAACCATGCAACTTTCAAAGCCTGCTTACAGTTCAGGACTTATGCTGGGCAAAATTCACATGCATTTGTTTTGTGCATTACAACATTGTCTGCACAGAAGATAATATTTATAAAGCTGTTTCTTGTGTAGCAAATACTACTCTCCATGGAAATCAACCGTGTGCAAATTTTATTCTAGTCTCTAATTACAACATTTTGTTTCTGTACAGGAAACTGCTTTTTCTGTGCAGAAAATAATATTTCTGTGTAGAAGTATTTTCTGTGCAGAAGAAGCTGTTTTCTGCACAGAAAAGGCTGTTTTAATCACAACCATGTGTGAATTTTGACCACAATAAGTCCCAAACTGCCAAGATTCTTATCACTCCTCTCAGGGTTTCTTGACTTGCAAAAAAAAAAAAAAGTTTTTTAACCATTTTTTTGAATATATTCAAATATACACTCCATCCCTAATGCATACTTCCACAGACTCAGCTGGAACACTCTACTTCCTGGGAGAGAAAACTACCAAGAATCATCATTTTATAAGGCCTGTGGTACATTATTTCAAAATCTTTGGTAGTAGGGCTGGACAGCTCCTGTAAAACCATCCCTCTTGTTAAAACCATCCACAATGAAGAGCAGGCTTCATGGTGATCCATTTCAGAGGGGTTTTGCTTCATATTAATCATCCTCTGAATATGTACCTTCTTTGGTTTTGGCTTCAGAATTTTCCTGGATTCATTGGCCATGCTCGCTATTAGAGGACAGAAGTTCTCTGTCTTGTAGTTCAAACACATAACTTTCCCAACTTTGGGGATGAACATCTTTATGCACACCAGATCTGAGTGCAAAATATTTCTGGGTTGGAATAAACACCTTGTTGAAAAAAGATCATTTTTCTGCAAGATATAGAAGTCTGGCATTAAAGTTAAACATTTCTTACTACAGCATGGTACAGGATTGCCTCATTGCTACAACTGAAGCTGTTCTGCATCTCATTTGCTAATAATTTTTTAATTCCTACATTTTTTCTAATTAAAAAACAAAACCCAAGCCCCTCCAATTCTGTATGCAGTAACAGACCAGCTTTAGAAAATGTCACATTTGGGAGAAGCAATTAAGCTGTTTCTAGGAGTGGAGAAGGCTCTTTAATAATTCTAACAAGGGCATTTTATCAAGGGCATTCTCTAAGATACCCAGAAAGGCTGTGGCTAGAAAAAATATATGCTGAGGTTGCAACCTGTTTCCTTCTGTGAGGTGGGGGCTGTGTTGGCTATAGTCATTTTCCCTGTTGAATTTGGTCTTTTAGAAATTGTTGCACAAGACTTCAGACACTCAATAAAAATGTCCTTTGCCAGTGAAAATGCAAAAGCACTTAGTTTATTTTTATCACAGCAACAAGGAGCAGAATCAGACAGAATCAGCTAAGTACCACATCCAGTAACTCACCAGTGGCTCTCCATTTAGTCCTGTTTATCACCTCCACTTCTGTTTTCTAAAATTTTACCAGAACAACAGACACTCCAACTCCGAGATGGGATCTTATGACACATAGATAAACAATTTTTTATTTGGCATAAGATTTCAGGAAATCCAGCCTACTTCCCGTCATGGAGTTGGAGCCCTTCTCCCACTCAATGCTGACTTCTGCCTTTGAATAGGAAATGGAAACTCCCCAGGTTCCATTAATTAATTGGTGCCACCACCCACTGAGTTGAATCAAAATCCTTGTCTTTGAAGCCCAGTGGGAGGCCACAAGAGTATATTCTCTCTAAACATAGGCCCTTTCCGCATGAGGAAGTTAAGATGGGCCAAGGTGTCCTGTCACGAAGGTCATCTGCACCTTGGATCAGACTAGGTTCGTACTATTTACCTTAGTTCTGCACCTAAGTCTGATCCAAAACACCCCCAAGTCGTGCTATGTGAAGACTTGAAAAAAACAGTCTTTCAATTTTACGGAGCGCGCCAATTCGTTCCTGCTCAGTTGTGCAGATGCACAGATTTGCACCAATGCGAGCCTGCGATTAGCGGAGGTGGGGCTGTGGACATGGTCAGCTTTAGTGGTTGGTCTGGACCCACAAACAACTGGAAGCTGCCATTTTGCAAGCCTCACCAGTGTGGATCTAAAGATCTCACACTGCTCCGAATTGCCCTGGAACAAACAGAGGAGCCCTGCGGAAAGACTTAAGGAAAAGTCTGCATTGCTTCAAGGCCAGAAGAACTGGTAAGTAACGGCATGGAGCTATTCACTGGCCTCGTGTGGAAAGGGCCTTAGAGATCCCTTTCCTCCTCCTCCCCCCTCTGGGAGAAAGGAATTCTATCTATTGGAATCCTCATTCCCACATAAGAAGAACGTGGGAATGGAGAGAAAGCAGGGAGTTCTTTACAGGAAAGCATTTATTCTAAGAAGAGGCAATGTAGATAACAGAAGATATCACCATACATGGGATACTACTTCCTCCCAGGTTTGTTTGATAGTTACAAGTTACAGATAGGATCTCATATCTGCCAGAGCTTGCAAAAGAACAGAAATCTTAACATGACTAAGTAACATCCTAAGCTACTCACATTGTTTGTCATTTTCTGAGATGGTGTGCTGAGGCAGAGCCAGGAGGCGAGACCTAGCTTGGCCCTACCTGCAAGTGGTGTTGGGATCTTTGTTCTTCCTTTGTTCTCTTTTCCTCTTGGTTTCTTAAGGGTTTATATAACTTCTACATTAAAGCATCTCAAAGATTCTCACCTTTCTCCTCCTGACTGGGCAACTATCTCTCATGACCTTTGATGTTCTCTGTGATGCTGACCCCCCTGCCCAAATGTAACCTAACCCTAGCAGTTCATTAACCCTTTTTATGCCTGGAAGGAGAACTACCCCCCTTCAGCTCTGTTACCTTGATAATAGGAACCCCCCGTTACCACATTTCCTCAGATAATTAGGGCTGGGGAGAGGTTGAAGCCCATGAAAGCTTGTGCCAAATAAAGCTTTCCCATCTTTAAAATGTCACAAGAGTTGTTGTTTTCATTGCAAAAGATTAACACAACTATCTTTCCCCTCAAAACATGTGTCAAATCTGAATGGACTAAAAGTAAGGTGTAACCGTTTATGGTTGAGGCCAAAGCACACATGTGCTTTTGCATTTGACATGCACCTTTTAAAAAAAGCAAATACCAACTGTGAAGTGTCTGTGCAATGATTTTCAGCACTGCAGCCCAACAAGAGTTGGTATGTGGGGGGTGTAATTCATTATCACTGCAATGGTCCTGAAGGAATCCTTTCCTGCATAACTTTGGTTCCCACTGGGGAAAAGTTCCTTTTTTCCCCAGGCTATTGATATGCTTATATCTGTATACTGATAATAGATGTTGGCTATGGGGTGCAACTGAAAACAATCTGGAGACTTGTAGGGACCTGAAATGCAAAAGAAAAAAAAAAGGAGTTGGGTGTCACATTCAGTATGCATGCTACAGCATTCTTGACTTGGGCAGGCTTTCTCTCTCTCCATAAACATCCAGTAGATGTTCAGTCTTGAGTCTAGATCCAATTTGCTAGAAGTTATGATTTATACCACTCTTTACCCTATCCTCTATTTTTTGTGGAAAAACTCTATTGATTAAGATATCAAAAGAATGTTCTGAAAATGTTTCATAACTGCTTCTACAAAGAATCCAATAAAAACTGAATTTATGACCCTAGCTACAAATTTTCCTAATTCAAATTAAAATTGCACTCCTGCTTATCCCCCTCATCTCAAATGAAAATTTGTTTTGACTGCAATATATAATAGTCAATTGCATTTTTATGAAATCCAGGATTGTGTCTGTACAAACTCTGGTGCTTTTTTTTCCTGTTCAAAGTCAAAGAATTTAAAGACACAGGAACTTTAATACTCAGTAGTAAAATACAGAACACATCCCTAAGATCAGTCACCGTATCAAGGGAGATGAAAATAGCCAGTGTAAAACTATTTTTTAAAAGGTGTTCAAGGAGGATTCAGAAAACTGTAGGTGCTATCACAATGCACAAAGGATATTGTTTGGTGCATAGAAATGCTTGAGGTGGGGCTTATATACATGCTCACGTGCCCACCATAAGACATGAGGAGGAAGACACCTAAATAGGGCCAATATTCTACATAAGATCTAGGGAATTCTCTATTCAAGGCCTATTTCATTAGATGTAGAATGATGTCTCTCAAGATTAAATGACATCTCAAATAGATGGGTATGGAATAGGACACCAATGTAGCAAAAGACCTGCCATTTTCTCCTTTGCTGTCCACTCCAATTTGTTCTTTTTATTCTCTCTTTCCATAGTTTCCCTAGTCTTTTCTTCTCTCAAGTTTTCCACTCTTCCTTGGACTTTGATTCTTCTTCAGAATGTTGTAGTACAAAGAAAGTAATTTGTCCAAGTTCTGACAACATGAAGTTAACATTTGTTTCCAAAGTGATAATATGTACTTTTTCTTCTCTACTGGTGCCTCAGCACTCCTGGCAGAGTTGCTGTCAGCTTTTATCCTTTCTCTTAGTGTGTGGCATGCCTTTACTCTTGTACAGGTAGGCAATTCTCCTTCTAAAAAAAAAGTCAAGCATCACAGCAGGGATTGCTGGGAAATCTAGCATTAGGATTCCACTGACCCCATGCAAGTCTAATGTAACAATGTAAGACTACTGGAGGATCTGATCAAATCGTACAGAGCCACAAAACTTATAAAACAATGTGTATTGCAGAGAGTGCAGAAGAGTGATGTTTCTGACCCTCTGCCATGATGTTACAACATGGGGAGTGCGGGTGTTAATTAGGCAGGGGAAAGAATGATAAGAAGAAAAATAATGACTTCATACTAGGGATGGGGGAGAATTTGATTTATTCTGCATGGTTAGGCTAAGCAATCTATTTGCACTTTCCAGATTAAAACGTGGATGAAAATTGTTGTCCTCCAGTCTGGACAATTTTCTGTAATTTTTGTCTAACAGACTGTGCGCAAAAAGCACATACACTAAAGAACGTTGCCTACAAAACTACTGTAAATGGATGTTACACAGAAAAAAATATAGATCTATTAGGGAAAATTTTGTACAAAATATTTATGTCCCTGTGTATAAGTTCTTAGGAAGCAAAAGCCAGGGAGGACCTTTGCTTTCCTGTCTTGCTTGGGACATATTGGAGGCCTCTGGGTTGTCTTGTAGGAAACAAGGTAAAAGACAGACAAAACTTTTGTTCTCCTCTGTTCTTATGTAATGATAAATTTCCCAATCCCAAACTTCCTGGAGCAAAGAAAAGACAGAAACTGCAACTGCATTTGCTATAGATTTCACTCCTACTTACTATCAGAGGATTTTCTTCTGGTACAATAAAATCTAAGCATGAGAGAGAAAAAACAGAGTGAATGAATGAAAGTATACAAAATGGAGGAAGTACTCAAGAAATTGGAAGAAGGCTAAAACTTGGAAGGGCAGCTTAAAAAGGAAACAGACAAGATCCCCAAGTGCAAGCATATATCTTTATGTAACATTAAAGACTAAAGTCAGGATTATTCAAGCCATGATATTTCTGTGAAAGCTGGACAGTGAAGAGAGCTGACAGGAAGAAAAATCAGCTCATCCGGAATGTAGCATTGGAGAAGAGTTCAAAGATATCACAAGCTGCTAAAAAGACAAATGAATGGGTCCTAGAACAAATCAGGCCTGAACTCTCACTAGAAGTCATTAAACTGAGGCTATTGTATTTTGGTAATGAGATCATGAGATATCACAAGATGATGTGACCCACTGGAAAAAAAGAGTGATAATGCTTGACAAAGTGGAAGGCAGTAGGAAAGGAGTAAGACCACACTACCAGTGGATTAATTCAATCAAGGAAGCCATGTCTCTGAGTTTGCAAGACCAGGGCCATTTCCACACTACACTGTTATAGTGCTATTATTCCACTTTCAACATCCTGTGGAATTCTGGGGTTGTAGTTTCCTGAGACCAAAGTGCTCTCTGATTGAGAATTCTAAATGCCCCTCCCTAAACCACAAACCCCAGGATTCCATAAGATGTTGAAAATGGAATAACAGCACTGTAACAATGTAGTGCAGAAATGGCCCAGGGCAGGGAAGTTGATGACTTCAGCTCTTGTTGGTCTCTCATTCAAATGGCTGCTATAATTTGAAGTTGATCTGATGGTAAACAGTGGCAACACAACAAGAAATGAATTAATAATATACGTGTGTAAGCTCTGCTATAATGCTATTTCTGTGGCTTGAGAATGACTGTTATGTCAGGGTAATGTGAGGTATGCAGGTCAGAGCATGTGCAGAGTGCTGATGAGGAAGTGGCACCCAGCTGCAACCAGTTGCTCCAGATAGGAAAAAAAGCCTCATAGACTCAAAGCAATAAGGCTTAGTGCTGCGTATTCAACAGAGCACATGAGATGAGATGAGATGAGATAAGATGAGATAAATAACAGGAGACATACAGCATGGCCAGAGGCAGTAAAAAATTTGCCTAGAGCAGCATGTCCAAAGGCAAATGACCTAAGGCAAATTACATTGTCATACCTAAGCCTTTTTAAGCGCTTAACCACACCCCAGTCCATATGGGGTGACCCAATTGCACTCATAGCTCACAACCTCTTCATGATGGGTGCTCTCTGATGAGGTAAGACCTTTTGAGGCAGGCTAGCCGAAACATTCCCTTGCAGCTGAGCTTCAAGGTCACATCATCTCATCCCTCCATCCACTTAGAAAAACCTTTCCTGGTCACACTGCATTCAGGAGCAGTATGCCCTGACATGTTATTGTAACAGTGCTTTCTTAGGTTAACATATAAAATACTTTTCTTCATAAAAGTGCTATGTGAAATCTCAAAAGGAAACATGGTTGCCAAGAATGGAAACACGGTTGCCGAGAATGGAAACACAGCAGTCAAAGGGGCCAATACAGTTGTCCGAACTTTGAGCTGTAGCACTTATCTCTTCTTTCAGTAATGAAGCCTTTCAAATCCCTATTTAGGCATTTCTTGCCAGGCTAGAATCAATATATGAAAAGAGTAGCACATTGCTCTGCTCCTTCCATCGCTGTTTTTCTCCAGTAGAGGTTTCTGTTCATCTGTAGGCTTTTCCAGACTAGCAAGTTTGGGATTCAGATAGAAATCAGAAGTCTCTCTTTAATATTATTATGTTTATTTATAATACCTTTTACACCAAGGGGATGAACATTGACATACACAATCAGGGACAAAGACAATAAAGAAAAACACCACAAAAATACATGGAATGAAATACCCAACACTCCACCATTTGCTACCCATCTCAGCGCCTTAAACACAACTCAGTGGCTTAAGATGGTTAGTCAAGAATGTTTATGAAAGCAGGTGAGATCCTTCTCCAGCCAGAGGTCCAAAGGAAGACTGTTCCACAAATCCAGAGCCAAATCTTAAAAGGCTCAGAGCCTTGACAGAGCTGTACACATCAGTGGAACAACCAGTAATCTTTTGCCTGCAGTTCTCAAATTCCTGGATGGGACATATCATGCAAGCCAAGCTGCAAGATACTGAGGGAGGTTAAAGCTTTAAATACCAGGGCCAAAAGTTTGAAACAAGCCCTGAGCTACCTCTCTCCCATGTGAGAAAGATAATAATGGAAAGGGCAGGGCTAAATGCTTCCTTGTTTGCATTATGAAGAACGGGGGATGAGAAACACCTGAACAAGACTCTAAGGACAGCTGCCTTCAAGAGTGGTAATAATCTCAGTGAAACCCATGGGATTTTGGCCTATATCCAATTGTTATTACCAATATGCACCTCCACTGAATCAATTTACCATATCTAACATTTGACTTTTCAAATTTCCATTGATTTAATGGATTTACTCTGGTTAGGACTAACAACTGGATTTAGTTCTTTGACATTCCATATCCAGCCCAGCAACAACTTCAATTGGGTGGTAAGATTCATACCTTAAATGACCTCAGTTGATGACTGCTGCAGCTAAGAAAGTTTTGTCTCTCAGTGTTTCACACTCTATTGACAAAATGAAGCAAGCAGCAGACAATGTCTTGATACTTAGAAAGGAGGAACAGCTTCCTTGCTAACCGCACATGGGTCTTGCCTCCCCTAATGGCTCTTAGCTGTAGGATCCGCCAGTGTAAAGTGAATTTACCTGGTAAAATCTAATCTCTGCCCCATGACCACTGTCTATGTGTGAAATTGACATTGGAGAGATTAGTGGGATAGTTCATAGCCATCATTACCGACAGGAACATGGCATTAGGTAAATTAAAATGAAGTCCCTGGTGCTTAAGTTTACAGGAAGCTCCAGCTGTACAGGAAAGGATTTCTTGTACAGGGGCAGCTTAAATGTCTCAATTACGATTATGTTTCTGTTACAGCAAGCCTCTGCCAAATATAATTCCCAGATATTAGCAGACTTAGGAGGACATCTTTATCTTGGCTGCTAAAATGTAATTTGAAATGTCCAGTTTGACAGGTGTAATAGAGGCACACTCCTAACAGCAATGTTTTCATCTTGCGTGAAGGAGGAGAAGAGCTTAAAGGGGTTTAATGTGTGTGTTTAAAAAGCAATCTTAAGGCAAAGGGAAAATTACAAAAGAGGTTTATCTTCCACTCCTGCTGTACAAGGTTAGACATAATTATAGAAATGCTATGCCATTCCCCTCCCCCAATGCCTCGAACTTTTGAAGGGTACATTTACACAAAGCCAAAGCAGATGATATGTTTACCACTTTTTTTTCTTTTCCCCAAAGTGTTTCTGCAGATGGTGAAAGATGTTTCTTTGTCATGGCATTTGATTCTCTTCACCTATTGACTTTAAAGTGCTTTTTGTGATTAGTAATTGGAATTAATTTACATATCTGATTGCTGAGGCATGTGTCTCCGAGGAAATCCTCCTTTGGGAGGGAAAATGGGCTATTCATAGAAAAAGTGAGATTAACCCTCATATTCACTAGTCTGTGAACTAGTGCTTCCTTTACACTTTTTTGTTTCATTTGAATGATTCAAATGCTTTAGAGCCTTTCTGCTTGTTTCTTTCTCCTTTTCTGGAACAGATTTGGCTTGAGCATTCACAAACAGAAACAGGAAAATCATAGAAATGTAGTCCATAGTCCATTGAATTCAACTCCCAGCTCAATGAAGAAAATCCAGCAAGAGCATCCCCAGCAGGAAGCTGTCCATTCTGTTTTTGAAGGCATCCAGTGAAAGAGAGCCCATCATCTCCCTAGGTAATTGGTTCAATTGTCAAGAAGTTGCTTCTAAAGTTCAATCAAAATCTATTCCCAAATTTCAATGCACTGTTGGTGCCAAATCCCTGGTGCATGTTGTAACAATTCCCTGTGTCCCAAAAGCAGCCAATAGACGAAATGGTAGTGTACCTCTCTCAGACAGAGACACAAGTAGAAGCACTGCTGCTTCACCCTGTTTGTCTTTGAAGCCACATGTCTACCTACTTCATGCTGGCTTCAGGCACAAACCTGACACCTCCATGCCCACTCCATGTCCCCCCAGTTGCCTCCTTCCCTCCTGCACTAAAAATTGAGGACTATTTTAAGGAGTCACAGAGGCTACTTTGAGCCCCTGGTGTGGCAGGGAGGGAGGGAACATAGCTGTCAATGACAAGAAAGAGCCATGTGAGCAAGTAAGTAGGGGAGGTGGAGTTAGAGTGTGTAGAATAGCAGCAAGGTGAAGAACTGGAGGAGTCTCAAAAAGGTACAAAGGAATCCAGAAGCAATGGCAGGGGATCTCCATGGCTTCTGCAACCTGAGGCAATCTCATATAACCTAAAGGTAAAGCTGGTTCATCAGTACGGAGGTATACAGTTAATTTAGCAATTACTGTGTTAAGTAATTGTCACTGTTTTTACTTTTCACATTTCTATTTCCTCCAGCTCCACTGTTTAAAATGCCCCATCCACATGAATTTCTCCAGAAGTTGTGACTCAGACAAGACAAAGGCCTCCCATTACACTACTTGTGTTAATTTTCTTACCTGTGCTAGTTTACCTCTGCTACCTCCACACCTTCTAATTGTAATAGACATAATGACTGGCTCTCTGATTTCTGGTCCAGTTATGACCCAAGACTCTTTATGGCAGTGGTTCTCAACCTGTGGGTCCCCAGATGTTGTTGGACTTCAGCTCCCAGAAGCCCTGAGCATTGACCATAGTGGCTGAGGCTTCTGGGAGCTGAAGTCCACAAACATCTGGGGACCCACAGGTTGAGAACCACTGCTTTATGGGAAGAGGTTAGGGAGAATTCCAGCTTCCCCTCTGTATTAGGCTTGTTTCAGTATTTGAAAACTCTGAGCCTTCCACTGGATAGTCACCTAAATTAGAGTTCCAGTAAAGAAAGTTACATTGAGAAGAGGATCTATTTGAAAACCTTTTGTATAGCTTTGACAGGCCATGGAGGATGGACCCCCTATGGAATCATTATCCCCCATTTTCAAGCACTTTAGTAAGCTTCTACTCTTTCACTGTTCGCATTACTGATTGCCCACCCCCGTTCCTCAAAGGACATGAAAATATGGTGCTTATGTAGCCTCTCATCTCCTTGTTCAGTTTTTAGAGATCACTTTGATGTTTCAAAATAAATCTCATTATACAGCAGATCAAAGGGGACAATTACTTTCACCAAAGCAGTACAATAAGCCAATTAGCATTTCATCTATTTGCATGGAGCATTGCTGTATTGAAGCCGAGCAGAACTTCTGTGGCTGGACTTGTCCCCGGTGAAAGCCAGAGGCGATAGAGGTCATATGGTCCCAAAGATATGTCAGCTGTTTAAGAAGCTCTTGATGCTTTACTTTTAGAATGTAGCTGATATGCAGATTTCATTTCAGAGATCTGAGAACTGCGTCCGAGAAAGTGGCTCCCATCCTGTTTCAAAATAATATGCTATACATTGTTGCTGGATTCAAGCAGACATCTTTAATATGTTACCAGACTCTTTGTCTTTGTATGTGCCTTGGTATCACATTCTTTTGTCACGCAATCTAGTACAATACAAGCTCTACAAAAATTGTGTCATAACATATAGTATTTGGCAGACTTCAAAGTAATACAGGATTCTTTACTTTTGTCATTTTTGTAACAACAGGTTAACCTAGCTATGCCTCTGCAAATTACCCCAAATTGATCATTGTTAATTTGGATTTTCAAAAATATCTGCAAACATACTATGAGCTGAATTTGGCTATAAATCAGAGGAAACATTTTTGTGGGTTTATTTTTTTTTTCTCATGTGAGAAAGAACAGATTTGCTGTTGTCTTAAAGGTCTTATTGATCAGTACTGGAGGCAGATGAGAAGTGAAACAATCCTCCTTTTATGTCAGATATTGACAGGTTGTCCAAGTTGCTGGTTTGCTTTGGTTTATTCTATTTAGGGATATAATAAATATTCCTAAAGTTTCTCATCCTCTGTGAATGATGCTAAGAACATGATAAACTGCTGCATTTATGGCCTCTTAAAATATATATGTATAATCTATTTGCACAAAACTGTATTTTTCTGCAAATTCTTTTCCACAGAAAATGGTTATGTTGACCAAAATAAACAATTTTCCATGAAAATTATTGCATGAGTTTTTTGCCCCAACTATTTTCTTGCAAAAAAGTCCTGGAATGTAGAAAAACACATTAAAATGTGCAAAAACATACCACAATGAAATGCTCCAGTCTTATGTGAGAATGAAATAGTGATGTAAATTTCTCCTGCTGTTCTTCGTGTCCTCAAAAAGGCTAGAAAATTTTATTACTCTTCCTGCTGGTGTGTGGAGAGTGAGATACTTCAACTGCAAAACCCCTCACAAGAAAGCCAAACAATTCCTAAAAAAATTCCCAAAGAAAGAGAAGCAAAACATTCCCAGAGAACATTTGTTCAAGCTATGAGGATAGACTTAGAGAGCTGGGGATGTTTAGTCTGCAGAAGAGAAGGTTAAGAGGGAACATGATAGCCATGTTTAAATATTTGAAGGTATGCCATGTAGAGGAAGGAGAGGGCTTGTTTTCTACTGCTCCAGAGACCAGGACAAGGAGCAATGGATTCAAGATGCAGGAAAGGAGATTCCACCTGAACCTCAGGAAGAACTTCCTGACAGTTAGGGCTGTCCGGGAGTGGAACATGCTGCCTCGGAGTGTAGTGGAGTCTCCTTTCTTGGAGGTTTTTAAGCAGAGGCTAGATGGCCATCTGTCGGGAATGCTTTGAGTGTTCCTGCATGGCAGGGGGTTGGACTGGATGGCCCGTGTGGTCTCTTCCAACTCTACATTTCTATGATTCTATGATTCTATGGTGCTAATGCTAATAGTATCATGTGTTATGTCAAGCCATTAGGTGGTACTTGTAGCTTTCATAGAATTTTTATACAGGGAGATCTTAAGAGACACAACATCCACTGCCAAACCTACAGATTTCCTCAGAAAACTTTTCCAGTGTCCTTCTTTGATTTCTTCATCACTTGCAGATCCCACGTAGGAAAATACTGAGGAAGAAGCAGAGGAAAAAAGAAAAACTCCTGAAAGCAGAGATGGATATAGGTTGGGGCAACTGGGATGCATACCCTGGGCGCCAATGTCGGGGGCACCCCCCACTGCTGTTTACCCCACCCACCTCTGCCCACTGTTTGCCCTGCTCCCACTGCCACTCACCCTGCCTACTTCCACCCATCACTTGCCCTGCCCATCTCCACTCGTCCCTCCCCTGCCTGCCATTGCTCACCCTGCTCCCACTGCCACTTACCCCACCCACCTCCACTTGCCTTTCCCATGCCCACCACAGTTCACCTTGCTCACTTCCTTTTCTCACCCCACCCACACTCCCTGACCAATTCTACTTAGCCCCTCCCTGCCCAATGTCAGGAATCTCTCCCTGCTGTGCTGCAGCCAGCAAGGGAGGAGAGAGGTCAGGAATACTTTCAGGGAGAGTCCGAATATACCAAAGCACCAGGAAAACACAAGTCAAGCCAGGTCAAGGTCCAGTCCAAAGGTTCAGAAGGCAGAGATCCGTCCGGAGGGCTTCTGGGAGCAGGAGACACAAAGGTCGTGAGGGCTTGCTAATAATTTGCTGCAAGCAAGGAGCAGCCACACCGGCAGACCTAAATAGCCCCTGTGAGCAGGCGCTGCTTGTTATTGCTTCCTCAGCCTAGTCCATGCAGCCTCCCTCTGAGCAGCCTGTTTCAGCCTGCTACATGACTGAGGGCTGATGGGCACAGCTGGCTGCAACTCCTCTGCATCAGTGCTGGTTCCCTCTCCGTCAAGAGCTGGCTGGGGCAACTCTGTCTCTGTTTGACCTTCCAGTGCAGGGGAAGTTTGCAGGTTGACTTGCTCACTCCCTGGCTCGGTCCCATGCACAATCAGTTGCTCTTCAATCACCACAGCATCATCTATCACACCCACCGCCACTCACCATGCCCACCTCTGCCACTTGCCCTGTCTACTTCTGGCCACTTCCTCTCACCCTGCCCACCTCCTCTCACCCTGCCCTCTTGCCCTGCGTGCTGTTAAGGGCCCATACACCACTGCCTGAAAATCTTTCACTCTGTTCTGAACCTTGTATGATGGCAGCAGTACCTTTCATCCTGTCATGTCTTAACTGGAAAGGCTGTTATGAAGTTGTTGTTTTTTTCTTCTGACAAGTGGAGCCATTATTGGACATGATTTCATTGTGATTTTTTTGTAGTGAAATCACATACACAGTTTGTTTTTAGATTTGCTTTTCATAGAATCATAGAGTTGGAAGAGACCACAAGGGCCATCGAGTCCAAACCCCTGCCATGAAAGAATATACCATCAAAGTATTCCTAACAGATCGCCATCCAACCTCTGCTTAGAAACCTCCAAAGAAGGAGACTCTATGACACTCTGAGGAAGCACATTCCACAATTGAACTGCTCTTACCATCAGGAAGATCTTCCTAATGTTTAGATGGAATCTCTTGTCCTGAAGTTTGAAACCATTGCTCTGTGTCCAGGGGCCTTTCTGCCCTACACTGTTATAATGCTATTATTCCACTTTCAACCTCCTGTGGAATTCTGGGGTTTGTAGTTTACTGAGGCCAAAGAGCTCTCTGGCTGATAATTCTAAATGCCTCTCCCTAAACTGCAAACTCCAAGCTTCTATAGGATATTGAAAGTAAAGTAATAGCATTATCACAGTGTAGCGAGGAAATGGTCCTGGTCTCTGGATCAGCAGAAAACAGGCTTGCTCCATCCTCTATATGACATCCCTTCAAATAATGTAAGATAGGTATCATGTTGCTTCCTAGCCTTCTCTTCTCTAGGCTAAGCATAGCAGCTCCCCAAGTTACTCCTCATAGGGTATGTTTTCTAGGCCTTCTACCATTTTGGTTGCCTTCCTCTGGACATGAAGGAAAGGAAATAACAAGGAAAACTGGTGAGGAAAGCTTGTATCAGATTTCATGGTGCGAGGCTGTGGTGAGGGGAAGAAGCTTTTGCCCATAGGAGATCCCCTGTGAAAAGGGATGAGGAAGCCCTTCTTGTTATCTGCCCTCTCAAATTTCTTTCCAAGTCCTGAATCTCAGCCATTTCCCAGGGCCACACGAGGGCCACATTATCTGGCTTACTTTCTATTTAGACAAATGTAAAGAAGCTTGGTCCTGATTTCTTCGTCTTTCTTAAACAATTGGTCTACTCATAAGTAAATCACTTTGGACTTTGCTATCTGGTTAGCAATTAATTAACTCTTGTGTGTAACTTTTAAGGCCACCTAAAAATTCCAGACTTACCAGCAATAGTCTTTGGAATTATAGACCTACTTAGGATTGTGTTGTTTGCTGCAACAAGAATCCATGGGCCTTGCTTCTGAGTAAGGAGGATTGGAATCTTACCCTCACTTAGCATAGAGATAAGTCCCATTTTACTTAATGGGATTTGCTTGTGAGTAGACACACTCCTCTCCTTTTCCAGAGTCCAAATTGATCTCCCTCTCCCTCTCTCTTTGTCTGTGTGTGTGAGACTGTGCCTAAAATGTGCTGGCTCTCAATAGGAATCAGTCTCCCTGAGAATCCTGAGTACCAGAAATGCATTTCTGTATCACTGCCTTAAGTCCTGTGTGTGACGTGCATTGAATCTTATCCACACTCAGCTGAGGAATTAATCCCATTGCACTTAATGGGATTTACTTTGAGCAGATCAGCCTAGGCTTCTGCACCCACAGGTGTGCATGGTAGTCCAAACAGCTGGTCTACTCATAGACTTTACATGGACTTTACTGTTTCACACTCAAGCAAAGTAAGGATTGAATTGGGTTTTGGGGTGTTGCATCTTGGCAGAGCATCCCTTGCCAGGCAATACTTTAGGAGCTTGTATAGTTACAAGAAGCAACTTAAATTTAGAGACATCAAACAACAACTAGTTCCATGTAAACATCAAACAAAACAAAACCCTGACTTGTAGCCCTTGGAAAATTGGTGTATTTTGGGCTGTTTAGTATTCCAAGGCCATTTCTGCCCTATACTCTTATAGTGCTATTATTGCACTTTCAACATCCTATGGAATCCTAGAGTTTGCAGTTTAGGGAGGGACATTTAGAATTCTCAGCCAGGGAGCTCTTTGGCCTCAGTAAACTACAAACCCCAGAATTCACAGGATATTGAAAGTGGAATAATAGCACTGTAACAGTGTAGTGTGGAAATGTACCAAGACCTTATCTTGAGTAACGAACCATTCAGTCTTTACATACCAGGTTGATTAGGGCTATTTTTCTTGGAGTGTGATATGGTTTGGTAGGTGGAACATATTTAGAATTAGAAACTTCTCACAGGGACCTGTGTAGTAGTGCCTTGCCAAGCTAGAAATTCAGCATTCTTTGTGCTGGCATGGCAGTTATAGTGTTATCAGAATGTTATAATGGTGTGGTGTTAAAGAAACCAGTTAATGATGAGATGTGCTTTTGGTGCTTTTCTTGAGCATCAGTCCCTGCCTGAACACATGCCCCATTTGGAGTGTGGGGGAAGCATCCTCTGAATGGTGCTTGTTACCTTAAAAAGTGGGGGAATTTGAGGTCCACCAGCAATGCCAGCTACTCCTTAGAATTTGGGGAATTATTGTTCAAAGGAGGCCTGCAAGAGGAGGGTAGCAGCAGGATATTTCACCTGTGTATGCCAGTACTAACTGTAGAAAGTACTCCAGTTAAAAATTAAAAGAGTATTCTTTTGGAAATTAATAGACACATACAAGAAATCAAGCAATCTTACGAACCATACAAGGCTATCAAATGTAAAGATGAGAAGAGATAGAGAGAGATTTTGGGTGGAAAGAGTGATATTTACCAGTCCTAAGATTGAAATGGAGTGGCTCAAACAAGAGTTTGAGGGTAGTACAAAGGAATGGGAATCTGGGGGACCACATGCAGCATGACACTCAATGTACTACAAATTACCTGGGCTGGAGATGGGGTTTTTATACCCAATTTTCTGCTCTGAAGGAGGGTAGGTAGACAAAGTGGTAATTGCATTCTCACAAACTGATAAAGGAATCTGGAATGGGCTGATTGTCTTAATTTCCGATAACAAAACATCGATAGAAGTCTTGACAAGTAAGATAAATAGGTAGGTCTCTGTAGGATATGCTCACAGCAGGGGTGCTTGACTGCTTCACCTAGGCAGTTTTCTCTCCTATTGTTTCTGGGAGTACTTGTACCTTACAGCCTTTTGAAAAGATCATTCCAAACCTATCAGTGCTGTGCTTTCCTGTCTAATCTTTTCGGAACGTATGGCCTATCTATGCTGAGGTCATTGTACAAGCGGGTTTCTCCAAACATGCTTTTGGCCATAAATATGTCTAACTTATGAAAAATAGCATACCCTTCAAATTGAGGGTACTGGGTGTGATAGCATACTATGGGAGAATGGTGAAGGAGGGCTGGAGAAAGATAAATTTTCAATTTTAGGTTCCAGCAGTGTGTCTGTAGTAAACAAGGCAATAAAGCTTGGCCTGGGAAAGAATAGATTTCTACTTTGCTCTGGGTGTTCCTGCTGTAGCTGTGAATGCTCACATATAATGAACAAGGTAAGCAGCTGCCTCTAGAATCTCTTACCAAGCAAATGTGAAGAGCAAAAGAGAAAGAAAAGGAGATAGCAAATTAACCTGCTTGACTAGCTACCCTGGCATGTTGAAATTCCATAAATCTCTAAGTTTTGCCACCAAAATGAAAACCATAAAAAAAACTGAAGGGTACTGAAAAGAAAAAAAATCATTCTGGGATGCATTCTGCAAGAAACTTTCAAGTGGTCTCTAGAAGATTACCTGGCCTAGTTGTTTCATTTCTCATGTTCATAATGTTAGTTCAGAATTTTTAAAAAAGGATGCTGAAACATGTTGAACTTCTTCTTTTTTGGAGAACCTATCATTATTCCTATTCCTTCCATGTTATTTCTACCTTTTGTACGAATGTTTCTGTTAGAGAAGTAAAGCCCAGGAACACCTCTACCTTGTTCACTGAGGTATATAGGATTTTTGGTGTCCCACTGAATATACATAAAGTACAAGCTATCCAGCCCACAAAGAATATGTTTTATAATTGTTGTCCCATTTGCAAAATAAACAGTGCTTTGTACATGCTTGGAAGTGGAACTGTGAGTGGGACATCAGAGGAAGTTCTTTATATCTCTTGTAAGATGCATGTGAAATATGCATACATTTACATTTTGTTATTTGAATACATATCCTCCAATTTTTTTTCCTGTCAGCTGCTCAAATGCATTTTACTTTGAAAGTACAAAATGTACTAAACAATTTATTGAATTAGTCTACTGACCATTTCAAAGAGAGTACATGTGGATTTGTGGGACTACACATTGCTTATGGCAACACCATAATAATGTACTACCCATAGTCAAACAGATGAAGCTAATGGAGTTTTATGGTCCACACTGCTAATTTCAAGAGTTTAGGGATGGATAGATAGCTGAGTGATTTATATCCCTCTCTCCTCACCATCAAAACTGTAGAGGAAGAGATGGTGGGGAGTTAGGTTATGTGAAAATTGTTTCTCCATTATAGCTTTGCTTGAGGAAAATACTGAATTTAAAGAGCTTAGTACAAAAGCAGTCTTCCATATGGAAAATGGGGTGTGTGTGTGTGTGTGTGTTTTAAAAGACGTGCTTATTATACTATGGTGTAGAACATTGCACATGACATAGAAGTTGTCCAAGGTAACAAAACTACAAAGTTTAAGAAGGATAGGTACAGTGGATCATGTGGAAAGTGACTCATAAGACTTGGCAGGGGGATGATTTGCAAAGTGTAATTCCCAGTGGCAGAGCTTGGAGTGTGTGTGGGGGGGCAGGAGGGGGCTACAGCACAAGGCACGTGGCCACTCTGGGAAGGCATGGCTGTGGTGTGCAGGGGTGTGGCCAGGGTGTGCAGGGGGATGGCTACGGTCCAGGATGCCCCAGAAACATTGCCGCCCAGGGTGAATGGCCTCCCCACACCCGCATGTTCCTACGCTATTGGTAGTTCTTTAACATTTATATGGGAATCGTTACTCCAATCAGGCAAGATCTAAGCACTTCCCTCCCAACAAGTTTTTTGGGGGGCAATTTGAATGAAAATGACAGAAACTATGGATAGCCATCAAACTAGAAAGTTGCAAAGTTTCAGAAGCAGAAGTGAAAGGGCTCGGGAGTTAAAGTGCCTGAAAACTGGCTTAGGTCTTTTTTTGGTATCTTTAGAAAGGAGGAAACAATTGTCACTTATAAACTCCTCCAAATCAAAGTGTTTGTGGAGTCCACTGTAAAACATGGTCAAGGACTAGAAAGAGGATCTGTCAGTCACTGTTCTGCCTCTTCCCTTTATCCCTTGGTGGGCTGTTACAACATAATACTTTCCATCCTGGGGACACCTCTACCTGTTGAATCTGTCTAGTGAAGATGGCTCAGAATTTCATTCAATCAATTTCTGATAGAAACTCTCCCCTTCTATTTTTTCTTCTTCTTAAACTCATTGGAAAGAAGATGAAATAGAAAAGTGGAATTTGGGAGAAAGTGAAAATGATAGATCCATCCACTCATTCAAGTTGTGATTTGTACCTTGACAGTGCTAGCTTAGATCACACTCTATACATATACAAGAATGTTGGTCTTATGAATTTGGCAAAAAAGAGTCTGCCAAACAGTTTAACTTATTATTTTAAAAAGCCAGCTAATCTTAATATATCTTGTATCTTAGCAGCTTCTGTTGTTAACAGCAGTTCCTGGATGTTTCCATACAATGCAGAAAAGTTAAAGGGATACTTTTTTTGCTACCCTGCTGTTCTTTTGATTTGTTCTTTTTCTGAAGGTGAGGAATCTTTTTGTGGTGTTTATTTGACACACCACAGAAAGAAAAGGGCATAAAAGACCATGAATAGCTTGTAAATTCTAATCATATAAGCAAGAATGTTAAAATGGAATTGATCAGATTAGCGGAATAGCTTCTTTTGTGTCTTGCGCCATAGGGAAGAGATACCAGTATCATTTTACCAGTGCTGCTTACAAAGAACAGAGTCTTGGCTTCCGACCAGAGCTCCATAAAGTATTTACGAATGTAGTAATTAAAATTAATGAATCAAGTGTCGAATGGACTTGACAGAGTAAAGCAATCAAAAGGGAGATTTTGTTTCTTATCACACCTACTAGTTTAAAAGGGACTTGACAAAAATACTGCTTCAAACACAGCAAAGGACAGTGGGAGTGAAGAATAAAGTCCTGCATTTAATTTAATACACTGGAGTATTTTTTCTGTCTTTTCTTAAAAGCTAAATGAAAGAAACAGGAGAGGATACATCTAATGTTAAAAAAAGACCCTTATGACTTGCTGTGAAAGCTCTGGGACAATCTTCATTGTAATTTAATGTATGGTGAGCTGCCTATCCTACTATTTTGTAAGGAGAAACTCCCTTATCTCAGTCTGGAATATGGTTTGGTCTTTCCAGAGAATTCTTGGGGAAAGAGTGGGCATTTTTTCCAAGAAGACCCATTTCAGCATGGCAAATCTATAGCCTTCCTTGCTATGAACTGCTTCCTTTGCCTATGAAGACAGACAAACACAAAGGGATTTATTCTCCCTGTAGTAGTTTTTCTTCTTCAAATGGATAGCACACAGCTTGTCTCAGGCATATTTCTGTAACAACACATAAGGTTTCATCTGGGTTAGGGGGGAGATCATTAGTGCATGCATCACATTCTGGTATATATTTGGTGGTTTGGGTAGTGATCCTTCATTTTTCACTTTAAGAATGGAAGTGGCAAAAGTGGTCTTGTCAAGACAGAGTTGCTCCCAGTCAGTTGAAAGATAGGAATTCAGCCTGTGCTGGATGGAGTTTGTTGTTCTTGTTATTTTGTGCCTTCAAGTCATTTCTGCATTATGGTGACCCTAAGGTGAATCTATCACAGGGTTTTCTGGTGCTGAGAATATGTGACATCCCCAGGGTCATCCAGTGAGTTTCCAAGGCTGAGCAGGGAATTGAACCCAGTTCTCCAGGGTCAGGAACACTCCTCTTAAAATCTCAGACTCCCAGCCTGGGTGTTCTCTTGGGCTCAGTGCTGCCCAAGTTTCAGCAGTGGCCAAGAGTACATTTCCACAGCTAAAACTGGTGTGCCAGCAATATCCAATCCTTGAAAAGTCATATTTGCTATGGTAACATATGCCTTGATTGCATACCATTTGGACTACTGTAACACACTCTTTCTAGGGCTGCCTTTGGGGACTGTTCAAGAACTTTAAGTGGGTCCAAAATGTTATGGCCATAATGCCAACTGGGGCCAGTAACAGGCATGTAATTCCTTTCTTGAAACAGTTTCACTGGCCAGACTGGGAATAACTCAAAGTACTTGTTACCCCAAAGCGTGAGTGACTCAGGGGTTCACCTTTGATGTCAGTACCTCCATGTGACAATGGGAAATTAATTACCTCAAAAATCAGGAGGCCTATAAGATGGGGGTAAGTTAGTGAGATCTACCACCTATGTTTATGGGGTCCTTGTAGGAAAGAACTAGCCAGAGATTCCAAATGTGAAATTGAAATGTGTTTTTATTGAAAGAAATTCACACAAGCATAAAAACATCCAGACACTCACAGACTCATGGAAGAGCTAACTGATGGTAAAGGAAGGAAAGTGTGGATAGGGGACTTTCAGGGATGAGGTGATAATTACTGGTCAAGAGAGTAGCAAGGAAAGCAGTGATGTGGCCTAGATAAGCACTCAAGGACAGTTCTTGTTCAGGAATCAAATGGACAGTTTGGCATTCAGAAAGGTGAGAAACTGCTCTCAACTGCTCAAAATCAGGAGTACTTTTACCTGAAAAATATCCTGTGGGTATGGGTGTGAATTGCTTTCCCAGCCAGCTGGGCAATGGGAGCTGTAACACAGACAATGAAGTCTAGACAGAGCTAATAGTCTTTGTGTTTAGATGACAAAAGGATAATGGCTGTCATAATAGCCCAGTATTGTGGGGAGGTTGGGAAGAAAATAGGGAAATGTCTAGGTGTTTGGGATCAGGGTTAAGACAATCACAAGCTGATGGGGATTTTACCTTTCAGCTCTGAGATGTCTGGCTCATTGGTTTAAGCCTATTGTCTTGAGAGTGGCCATGCTATTAGCCTGACAATGGCTTTGGCTTTTGCCTAAGGGATGATGTGGCTGACCTGCCTTGCTGTCTCACGTTTACAGTTTTGTATGGTTTTGAGATTGCTTGACTTCTTGTGTGTGTATGTCTATTAATTTCCAATAAAATACTCTTTTAACTTTTAATTGGAGTCATCTCTACAGTTAGTACTGGTATACACAGGTGAAAGGATCCTGCCATTACTCTCCTCTCACAGATCTCCTTTGAGCTAATATTTCCCCAGATTCTAAAGAGACACTGGCACTGATAGCGGTCCTCAAAGTCCCCTAGCTTTTAGGGTAACAGATTTTTCACTGCCGATTGTGCCCAGGTCTGAATTTGTGTCAGAGTGTGGGAGTGCTAATTGCACAAGTCCATGCTAAACTGTAAATCCAATTAGTTTCTTGGACATTGCTACTCAATATATACAAAAAGTCACCGCAGCAAGGAGAAAGGGTAGTCATTCTCTCCAACCACTTTTCCCTTTTCTAACAGGAGGAGGTACATATTGATCAAGTAGAGAGGCAAACAAATAGTTGTTTTAGGTCCCACCATGGGAGAAAAGAGGGATACATGCTGTGTTAATCAGGGGTCCCATAATAGCAGCTTTCTTGGGTTCACCTTCCCCCCAAGATACATCCAAAGTATTTGCAAATTAAAAGAAGTGATTCATCAATTGCCAATAGGCCTATTAAGCAAAAAGAAGAGTACTTTGAGAACTTAGCTGTATGCAGAATGTTTGTCAGATTCAGCAAGAGAAACATATGGTACTTTTGAGGTATCATAGTGCTAACTGCAAGTCTGAGTTGTCATTAATAAAAAAAAATCTTTTTCTCTTATCTGTTTTATATATTTCAATCTTGTTTGTACACAGTGATTAGCTTTTGCTTGAAATCATCTGGGTTTTGGTGTGCCCAGTTCCATCTACACAATGGCCTTTTCTCTATACCCGTAGAAAAGCATTCTTCCCCTCCCTCCATCTGAGTTGCTATTGCCATTAGAGAGAGCATCTGTTTACATGCACAATAAATAACCAGCAACTGCTGAGTTGGGGATACATTGATGCATAACCAAAGTTTATGTCTTTCCTCCTTGCATTTGATCTTTATAATGTGAGCATGCTGATACGATCCAATTAATCTGAAGCAAGATACTAGGCAGGCAGACGGGATGGTTTTAATTTACCGAGTTATAAGTAGCTGTATTCTCTGCCCTGTGTGTAGCATTTTGCACCCATAAATTATTCGATAGCAATTATCCCTTAAAATGTAACAAAAGCTTGTTTTGCTGTGTCCTGAATTCAGAACAGTATAAAGAGCTCAGAAAAAAAAAATGTTAACAGACCCTTGTGTTCTTTAGGAGTTTTCCCATGAGGAAATTTATCCCATGACTTTTGTTTAGGAAGATTCAGGGTGATTATATAATTTTATGTTGAAAGATAAGTAAAATTATATGACATTTCATTTGTGAGTCTGAACCAGGTCTCAGTATGTGTACACATAAAAGAACCATCCATTCATTCCAGCAGCCACTGGATCAGCCATTACATTATTTTCCTGGTTTTACTGCCTTTAGACACAGCAGGAGTTAGTCAAGGAAGACTTGGAGGTCAAATGCGAGGATCTGGCTCTTGGCATACCATATGGGGAAAGTGTATTAAGATTCTGGGAAAACGTCTCCTGCTTCAAAGGGAAAATGAAATAGAAAATGAGAAGCAGGGAAGTGTTACTTTTTGAACTAACTCCCAAAGTCCCCACCCGGCATGGACAGGGATTCTAGGAGCTGTAGTCCAATAAAGTAACTCTTCCAAATTGTGATAAAAATATCATATAGGCTGTAAGCATATCCTATATTCCTCATTTCCATTTCTGTCATGGGCTACTGCACCTTATTAATGGTTCCTCCTTACCTTAAAGAGGTTTAAACAAAAGCAGAAAAAAGGAAGGAAAGAAGGAAGATATCTGAATTTATGCAGACTGTTTCTCAGTTTGACAATAATATTTTGTGGCTTGATTTTCCCAAATTCAGAAGCCATTCTGTTGACTGACTTCCTGGCTCATAGTGGAATATTTGTCAAACTATGGATTCTTTTCAAACATTTGTGATCATGTTGTAGTATCTTCTGAACCAAAAAGCATTGTTCACATTCTCCCTTAATTCTACAATTGTCAATCATTTCAGGGCCCTTGTTCTTCACAGGGTAAGCAACTGTGTGACATTTGTTGTTGTGTACCTTCAAATCATTTCTGGTTTATGGCAACCCTCTTGCAATTTTCTTGGCAAGATTTGTTTGGAGGAGATTTTGTTTTCGGAGATTTTGCCTTCCTCTAAGGCTGAGAGAGTGTAACTTTCTTAAGATCACTTAATGGGTTTCTGTGACCAAGTAGGGATTCAAACCTTGTTCTCCAGAGTTGTAGGGCAATGCTCCAACTGCTACACCACCCTGGCTACAACTGTGTGAGAGCCAGGAACCAATTCCACCTCTTGCCAGGTAATCAGTTACTCTGGCTACCTGCCATCATATATGATTTGTCATACATGACAAATGCCACATGCCTTCATGTTTTCCCATCTAGACTCCCCCTTTCTTTATCTTATATTTACATGGATTTTAGCTTATATTTTGAGTTAAGCATCTGAACACCCAGAACCAGACTGAAAGCCTGAACTCTTAATAGTGACATTTTTTTTTTGTTTACTTTTTACTCTATGAAGACACTGGTCATGCTGTTATCCTTTCCATCTTCCAATACTGTCTTCAGGGCCTTAAACTTTGTAAACTGTTAATGAAATATAGCATCCAGCCTCTAACAAGATAACCTGGACTTTAGCAACATACAGCTTTATAGGTCATAACCAGCACTTTGAACTGTATCGAGAAACAGGAAACTATTGTAACAACAGACTTGTGTGCTGCTTATAAGCAACCTCACTTTACAATATGGCTGCAGTTCTTTGTACCAAGTGAAGTTTATGGCACATGTCAAGTCTGTTGTTGTTGTTGTTGTTGTTGTTGTTGTTGTTGTTGTTGTTGTTGTTGTGTGGCTTCTGGTCATTTATGACTTACATCAACCCTGAGGTGAACCTAACATGAGGCTTTCTTGGCAGAACCTTAAGCTGAACCTATCATGAGGTTTTCTTCTCTCAGAGAGTATGATTTGCCCAAGGTCACCCAGTAGATTTTCATGGCCAAGTGAAGATTCAAACCCTGGTCTCCCAGTGTCCTAGTCTTATGTTTAAACTATTAAACCACACTGGCAACAATAATCCAATTGGGATGTAATATTCATATTTTAAAGCACAGAGGCATGATCCACCCTTCCTTGAATAAGAAGAATTATCTTTTGGTTTTTGCACTTCTCTCAAATTTTCAGTGCTTTTTTCATTTATTTAAAAAAGCATAAAAACACATAGAAGGTACATTTTTCAGTTACAATTCATACATAAATGTGTGTAGTAGAGGAAAATGCATGCAAAAGGCCTATTATTGAAGAAGAATTCTCCCAGGATCCTAGTTGTTATCTGCAAATCTAATTAGTCACTAGATTGGTTAGTCCCTTTACCCTTCAATCTCCATTTGAAATTGAATCTGAACTGGGGACCTCATGCACGTAATGTCTCCTCTGTTTTTTATACTACTTAGCTAAATAAATACTTCTGGTGAATGCAACCCCCCCCCCCCATATTTTCCTGTGATATTTTGTAATATATCCAAATGTGCATTTTTATTCCCTCCCCCGCTCTTGATCATTTGCCTATTAAGTGAATTTTCATGGAGTGTTTAAAGGCAAAATACAGAGATTGGACAGAATAGACAGAGGCCATTTCTGCACAATGAAGCTGTTCTGTGTCATCACGCTGCAATCCTGGGCCCGGAAGGGAGTGTGTCAGCAATGCTCCCTTTTGTACCTGCTTGCTTCATGCAGAAGGAAGCACGATGGTACTGCCTCTTCCTTCTGCAACACAGCCAGGCACTTTCCATTGCTGCACTACAGAAGGAAATGTCACCATTGTGCGTCCTTGGCTTCCACATGGCTGGGGGGGGGGATGGGAGCACCATGCAATCACAGGTGCAAAATGGATTTTTTTTCCATTTTGTGAAAACTGCATGAGCACAACACTTGCGGTTGGGATGGCAGGGGGCCAGCAATGACACTGTGCAGAAGCACGACCTGCCAACTGCTGCCATCCTGTCCCAGAAGTGACACAGCCCCGTTGTGCAGAAATGCCTAGAATGAAGACAGGTGAAGCTGACACAGTTCAGAAATAGAGGGATATGCCCATCCCTCATTGCAGCCACTCACCAGGTTCTGAGATAGAGGTCATTGCCACCCATGCTAACTCAGATCCCTTAATGGAGATGGCAGGAAACGATGCTGTGAACTTCTTGACATGCAAAAACATTTCCTGAATGACTTACCCATGGCCTCTCCTTCTTAAAGGTTTGTTTTGCATACACATGAATATTTGAGATGACTCAGACCCTCTGTGGATCTCCAGACATCTTAAGGCAAAGGAAAGGTCTATCATATCTACTAATTATCTTATTTATACAAAACAGTGCTATTGTAGTTTCATACACAAATTTCCTGAGGCCATGTTGAGTTATTTTAAAGGGAACACAATTAACAGCAAAAGGAAAAGGAAAAGGCTGGCCACCTTCTAAAGGGCAAAAGGAGGAATGTGTTAAATGTTACAAGATTAAGGTTGAGCAAGCATTTTGCATAAAGACGGAGGCTGTACGTATAATCCATAATATTGATATTTCAGGATTCTGGAGTGTGGAGAAAGTTTCACACAAAGGAGACTGTCCCTTTCAGAAGATAATTGTCCCCATGAAAAAGTGATGGAAGCAATTGTTCAGGGGAAGAAAGGTTGGAAATAATTGTTGGAAATAATTCTGTATGCTTTAATTTGTTATTCTTTTGGACATAAGATGACCATTTTAATATTTTAAGGCAATAGAACAAAGGACACTTCCACACTAGCCTGTTATAGTGCTATTATTCCACTTTCACATTCTATGGCATCCTGGGATTTGCAGTTTAGGGAGGGGACTTTGAGACTATATTAGTCTGGTGCAGAAATGGCCAATCTTGCTATCTATTTTTCAGTCACTGTAGTCACTGCTTGAGAGACCTCAAACTGAGCAGTCTCTCTTTATTGTTAAAGGTTTATATGGCATGAGGGGAGAGACTTCCACCAGAATTGGGAAAAAAAATTAGTCAGGACTAAAAAACTAGTATGTTGGATAAAAGTTGGGTAGTAGAGGTTATATTTTGCTTGGCTCTGATTAGCTTTGGACTGTCTTGATCTATTACACATGATTTGCATGCTTGATGCATATATGAGATATTTTTCTCTTTCTGGTTATTTTTATGCATGGGAATTCACAACCACATTTACTTGTATCTGATTCTTGTTTTTCAAGAAGTCTCAAGATATGGTTTTATTGATATTATATTTTAAGATATTTAAAACTTTTCCATTGGCTTAATGGAGAATAATCTGTTTCCCCTTAAATAAATCTTTCAAATAGAGTGCTGAGTGCTTATTTAGTGATGTATATGGCTCTGGGAAAAAAAGGATACAATACATGTCCTGCCCCTCTCCCTTGGCGAAGGATGGGAGGGATCCCTCTCCATGTCACAGGGATGGTGCATCTGCTATGGGTTTTAGTTCAAATGTGAAAGGAGCTATTCAAACTGCTTAAGCTATTTAGTGTGATAGTGTTCAGCATGCTGGATAGCTCATTTAAAGTTCAGACTAAAACCCAGCCCAGATTCATTGTCCTATTCTGACATGTTTCCATTTTCTCTTCCTTTTTCTTCCATTGCCAAAAACCATTAAAATGTTGCACAATCATAAGCATTTCTACTCAGAAGCAAGTTCCATTGAGTTTATTGAGGCTTACTTTCAGGTAAGTGGACAGAAGACTGTAACCTTTATTTCCGATCAATTCATTTTCCCAAATGGTTCAGTATAAAAAATTTAGGCCTCTGAGATATTCCTTCTTTTCTATACCCAGATAGCCTGGTTTTTCAAACCATGTTATTTATAGCAGTTATTTGCCATTAAGTCAGTTTCACCTTATGACAACCCTATAAATGAGAGACACTCAAGAGACTTGGGCCATTTCCGCACTAGCCTGTTATAGCGCTATGATTCCACTCGCAACATCCTATGGAATCCTGAGGTTTGCAGTTTTGGGAGGGGCCATCCCAAAACTGCAAACCCCAGGATTCCATAGGATGTTGCAAGTGGAATCATAGCGCTATAACAGGCTAGTGTGGAAATGGCCTTGGTCATGACCTGGTCATGAGCAGGTTCAGGTCTTGCAGACTCAGGGCTGTGGTCTCCTGACTGAGTCAATCCAACTCTAATGTAGTTTTTTCTCCTTTTCTACTGTCTTACACTTTGCTGAGTATTGTTGTCTCTTTCAATGAATCATGTTGTCTCATGTTGTGTCCAAAGTTTAGTTCCTTTGTCTTCTAGGGACAATTCAGGCTTGATTTGCTCTAGAACCCATTTATTTATCTTTTTGGAACTACCACATGAACATTTTAGAACCATTAGATTGTCAAAAAAAGGTAGCATGTGTGACAATAAGGAAGATTCTGTAGAGTTCCAGAGTTGTTATATAAATACCCAGTTCCTTAAAACTGAAGATGCCAAAGACTTGAATTTGGGACCCTAACCCCACATCTCACATACTCATCTTAGAGCATGAGATACAGTTATTCTGTACAGGAGAAAAATCAAAAATCCTCTGTGTATATTCAGAGGATCTGAAAATATTTCTGCTAAAAAAAATTTCCATTCTTGATTCAAGAGTTGATCTTTGTAGCTACTTGTTGTTTTATTTCACTGTTACATTGGATCAGTCACCTCTAACTGGAACAAACACATCATTCTTTATCTGTCTTTTCTAGTTCAAGTAAACAATTCAGGGCATGTGCAGGATGTATGAACAGCATATAGGTTGGTAGAAGTGGAAAGAACAAGAAGCAAGATGTGAAGCAATGACTGCAATTATCTGAACAGGTTTTAGATACCTTGCTTTAGGACAGGCTTTCCCATCTCCAATCATCAATCAGATTGTAAGTTTTGTAGTCCAACATATCTGCAAAATGCCAGGTTGAGGAAAACAATTTAAAAACTACAAAAATACTACTTTTGAAAGAACCAACAAAATTTGCCATTATAGGGCAATGGAGACAAGCCAATGGATCATTCTCTTATAAACAGAATGGTTTCCTTAAAAGACTACCAATCTAAGTAGCAACTGATACAACAAGTTAAATTCTGCTCCTAAGATTAATAATATGGATTAATCCATCTTCCCATGATCTGTATTTACAAAACAATTGTTAAACCTGGCACCCCAAACTCTGGAGTGGGACAGGGCTAATGTGCTCCCCCATTTTACATATTTGCTTGATGCAGATTACAAAGGCAAACATGCAAATATAATATTATATGACATGTTATATGACAATATAACCTAGCTTGTTATTTTTATTTGACAACCTTTCTTGTGTACCTGTGTGAAAAGTTCTCCTATCTCTATTTCCTAAATCTCTCTGGAAATAGTATATTTAGAAAGAAATATATATCATTCCATACACCTTCTCTCAATTCCCTTCTTCAAGTGAAGTGGGCAACTAGGGAATCAAGATGGTATGAATAAGAAGATTATGAATTTACTACTGAGCCAAAAAACTGAAGGTCGTATTTCAAGATAAGACCAAAAAAAAAAAAAAAAAAAAAATCTCTTGAGAAAAATAAACACTGTTATAGAGGAAGAAGGTGTTACAAAGTGAAAATGTTCTATTATTTTGACCTAGAGAAGGAAGTCTTTGCTTTTAACTGGTATTATGATGACCACATATCCAAATATGATTAGCTACATAGGGACTGAGCCACCAAATGACACTACCTTTCCATATTGGTGGGATTTCATGCTTCTCAGTTGAGAAGCTATGCTGATGACAGCAGATACTGCTAGTAGGATCTCCCATGTTAGACAAGCTTTTTTTGAGGGCTCAGACTAAACAGATACTGGGCAGCAGAAGTAGTGGAAGGTGACATTGGTGGAGGATTCTCAGAGACAATGTCAAGGGGACCATGGCTAACACTTGTTAGTACTGTGCAGAAGGAGGCAAGGTAAACCCCTTTTGAATATCTTTTGGCAGGAAATCTGTATGATGAATAGTCAAAAATGAAATAAGAGATATTGCTAGAAGATGAGGCTTCCAGGTTGGATGGAACTCAACAAGCTACTGGGGTACAGATGATGACAGTTATGAGAAGTACTGTGGCTAATGATTTAATTGGACTCAGTCCAAAAGAACATGCAGCTGTTGACATGCTCAGAGATGAAAAGAAAGTCCAAAGCTGCATAACTCATATTATAGGAACATAGAATTTGAGAAGTATGAATTGGGGAAGCTAGACATAGTAAAACAAGAAATGGAACATATAACATTGCAATACTTGGGGTGAGTGAGCTAAAGGGGAGAGGAATAAGAAATTTTGAGTCAGAGAATTACACAATGAGTCAGATAATTACTCAGCAAATGAAAATCTAAGAAAACATGGGGTGGCATTAATAATGAGGAGGGCTGAAGCAAAAAGATATAATGCAAGATCTAACTGAATAATAACAATAAAACTTCAGGGAAAATCTATCAATATAATGATAATCCAAGTTTATGCTCCAATTACAAAGACAGAAGAAGAGGAAATTAAAAGATTCTAAGCTGGACTCTAGGAGGAAATTGATCACACACCAGAACAGGATTTATTGTAGGTGATTGGAATGCAAAAGTAAGAGATAGAGCAGAATGAAAGATGGTAGAAAAAATTGTTCTAAGTTCAAGAAATGAAGCAGGGGAATGACTGTCTGAATTTTTGAGGCTAACAGTTTGTTTGAGACACAGGGGCTTACAGTAGTTTGAGCACTGGACTACAGCCCCAGAGATCAGGGTTTGTATCCTTGCTTGGCCATCAAAATCCACTGGGTGACCTTCCGTGCATCACATACTCTCAGCCCCAGAAAACCAAGTGATAGGTTCACTTTAGGATAAACCATAAGTTGTAAATGACTCAAAGGCACCCCAAAATAACAAGAAAAACAGTTTCTTCATCACAAATATATTTTTCAGGAAACCAAAGAGGTGACTGTGTATACAGACATCACCTGATGGCCAATATTAAAATCAAATAGATTATATGATTGGAAGCAGAAGATGGAGAAGCTTCATTGCCTTTGCAAAAAATAAGACCTGGGACAGACTGTGGGAAACCACGACTGCTAATAATAATAATGAGAGTAAACCTAAAGAACACTAAGCCAAACATCTTGCCAGAATACAACCTGAAAAACATCCCTGTAGGATTTAAGGATAATGTAAAAAATAGATTTGTACTGAATTGAAGCCAGGGATATTGTCAGGGAGAAATGCAAAAAGACACTATATGCAGCCAAAATGAAACAAAAATACTACAGATAACAGATGAAAGTCTTCAAGCTGTTAAGGACAGATAAGAAGCAAAAGTAAAAGAGAAAAGAAATAGGGTAAGGACTCTATTCAGTGACTTGTGTATGGGAACAGAGGTAACTATTATCAAAATTGATTCAGAGAAATAAAAGATGAAAACAAAAAGGAAGAACAAAAGACCTCTTCCACAAGATCTGAAAAATCAAAGGGATATTATTATGCAATGTGTTCCCCTGCTGGTTGTAAACCATCCACAATCTAGGCCTAGATTGTGTATGGTTTACAACCAGTAGGGGAACACATTGCATAATCAAGTAGAAATAAAAAAATGATGAAAACAATACATCGAAGCATTATTTAAAACATATGAAAGAATGACAGATTCATTCAGAGAAGAACTATTTGAAGATGAATCTACAGTTTTAGAAAGTGAAGTGAAAGCTGCACTCAGAGCACTTGGGAGGAATGAGTCTCCAGGAACAATGTCATACCAATATAGCTGCTTCAAGCTACAGAGAGAGAAACTTCTCTAGTTCTAACTAAAATCTGTCAGCAAAAATAGAAAACACAAGAATGACCCACAGACTGGAAATACTCAGTTCTAATTTGCAAGAAAGAGATCATCAGGGATTGTTAGTAACCATAGGAACATTGCATTAATTTCCCATGCAACTGAAGTGATGCTCAAAATTCTACAACAAAGATTTTTACCATATATGGGGGGAGAAATGCCACATGCCCAAGCTTTGGGAAAGGAAGAGGCTCTAGGGATTGTGGTACAAATATATGTTGGAAAATGGAGCACACCAAATAATTTCAAAAGAAAATCATTCAGTGCTTCATACATTATAGCAAAGCCTTCAGTTGTGCAGATCATGAGAAACTATGGATTGCTCATAAAGAAATGTGTGTGCCACAATATTTTATTGTACTGATGCGTAACTTGTACTCAGGACAACAGGCTACAACCAGAACAGAATAGCGAGAAATTGAATGATTTCCAATTGACAAATGGTTCAGGTAAGATTGCATGTTATCAACCTGTTTAACTTGCACACTGAATATATCATATGTAAAGCAGGATTAGACTCAGAGGAAGGAGGCATCAAAATTGGAGGAAAGAACATCAACAATCTAATGACATCATAGTGCTAGCAGAAAATAGCAAAAATGTGGAACAATTACTGAAAAAAAGTCAAGGAAGAATGGCAAAGGTAAGTTTATAGCTGAAGATTAAAAAAACAAAAATAATGACCACAGAAGATTACATAATTTGAAATTAAATGATGAAAATATTGAAACAGTTCAAGATTTTCATACTTTGCTCAGTCATCAATCAGAATGGAGACTGCAGTCAAGAAATCAGAAGAAGGGTAAGATTTGGAAGGGCAGCTATGAAGAAACTAGACAAGATCCTCAAATGTAAAGATATATCAATGGACATGAAAGTTAGGATTGTCCTTGCCTTCATATTCCGAATTTCTATATGGTTGTGAAAGCTGAACAGTGAAGAAAGCTGACAAGAAGAAAATAAACTCATTTGAAATGTGGTACTGGAGAAGAATTCTATGGATATACTTGATTGCTAAAAAGACCAATAAATTGGTCCTAGAACAAATCAAGCCTGAACTCTCTGTAGAAGCCAAGATGACTAAACTGAGACTGTTGTACTTCAGGCACATCATGAAAAAGTGTGACTCACTAGAAAATTCAGTAATGCCTGATAAAGCAGAAGTCAGTAGAAAAAGAGGAAGACCACATTACAGATGGACAGATTCAACCAAGGAAACCATGACTCTGAGTCCGCAAGACCTGACCAGGGTTGTTAATGATAGGGTGACTTGGAAGGTGATTCACAGAGTCAGGGTCATTCATAGAGTTGCCATAAGTTGACTTGATGGCAGTTAGCAACAGTAACAATATCAGGATAAATTATACAGGGACAAACATTTTTTGGGGATGAATATTCTTGTACAGAAATTCAAGTTTCTATGCAGGATTTCTTTTCACAGAAATTCATGGGGGTTATGGTCACAGGAGCCATTTTCTATGTCACAGAAAGCATTTTCTGTGCAAAAAACTAAGGCCATTTCCGCACGGGCTTAAAGAAACGGTGCAGAGCATCTTCTAGGGAGGACGTCTGCACCTGGGAGTGGACTGGGTTGGACCTACTTAGTGTAGTTCCACACCTCAGCCTGCTCTGGAATGACCCGAAGTGGTCGTCCAGTGTGCTTTTGAAAGACCACTTGAAACAGGTATTTCAAAAGCATGGAGCTTGCCACTCCGTGCCCGTGCACCGGTGCAGTTTGCAGGCTCGCACCAGTGCGAGCCTGCAATCTGCCGGGGGCGGGCTTTTGGCTGGCGAGCTTCAGCGGTTGGTGGAGAGCCTCGACCAACCTGAAGCTGCCATTTTTGTCCCCGGAGCAGTGCGGAGCAGCGGTCATGCACTGCTCTGGACCAGCCTGGACCCAAGCATGGAGCCAAGAAGTCCAGTAAGTATATGGGGCAATTCCCTCGCTTCATGCAGAAATGGCCAAAGTTTCCTACACAGAAAAGATTGTATTTTTCACAGAAAGCAAATTTCCTGAGCAGAAAGCCATATTTTCTTCTAAAAAAGCTTCTCAAGTTTCCCAAGCAAGAAATATTTGTGTGTGTGTGCAAACAACAAAAAACCCACCCACACACACACTTAAAACAAGTAAAGGCTGTTGCACAGAAAGTATAATTTTTATGTGGGGGAGCGGGAAGCAAGCTTCCTGTGTTGTTTTCTGTGCAGGAATTGGTTTTTGGCTCAGAAAATCAGACTTTCTATACAAACAATGAAATTTTCTTCAAAACAAAACAAAACAATGCAAAAACATATGCTGAGGCAATTTTACATTTAAAAAGTCTGTACTGGAAGGAATCTCACTGTGTCCAAATATTCTGAATGTGAAATCCTAACAGCTGAGATGTTCCTTTTTCTTGTTATTGTTATTGTTAACAATAACATAATCCTTGTGTAGCATTGTGGAATCATCCTCTATCCTAATGATGGAGTGCCTTTTAAAGAATACTATATGTTCCCCAAGATCCCCTTTCATAACAAAAATATATCCATATGACTTTCAAGTCATATCCGATCCTAAATTAAAAGCACTGCAGTGCAAATTATAATATTTTGAGTAAAGTTTCCTTACGGATAATCCTTTGCATCAGTGTTAGAGTATGGGAAGTTTTTCAGAGGCCAGAAGGGAGGGCACATGATACCATTCATAGAGTGTCCGTATGTCAAAATCCAATGGCTTGGCCAGGCAGAGGAGAAATAGGCTAGCTCTTAGAAAAGTTTTTTTTCCCTCCTTAACCTCTTTCACCAAAGTGCACTAAAGGAAATGCTTCTTCACAGCCTTCTGTCCTTCCAGCATGGCCACACGGAGATGGAACTAAGTTGGTAGTGGCCCACTGTAGATGCTCGTGTTAGAGTAAATGTGATGGCTCCTATAGAGAATTGGTTAGTTTGTGCCCATATTGCAGTGTATGAGCTGAAATAAATGACATTGGTGAAGTCTGCTCAATATTCATAAGGCAGTATAAATCATCATGTTCACGGAATAATCATCCACACATAACCCCAACAAGTTCAACTTGGCAGTGGCAATCTATTCCTTTTTATTTAATTATGTCCCCAAAATTAAAAAGTTTCGCCTCAAATGTGGCCAGCAATATTAATTTTCCATATATAGGAAGTGAAATATATGGGAATTCTGAGCTGCAGAAAATGAGCAGATTACAAGACCTACACTAACATTCAATGATTTAAAGATTTTGATTTTATTTTCTACAGGCTGCTGCCATTTCCATCCTACTGTACCTGGGAATTGGATTTCTGTGATATATGGTAGCTATTAAAGAGTAGATATAATGGCTACACTGTGGCCCCAGTAGAGTCACTAATTGAGTTGTTTCTATAATAATGGATAAATGTTGAATATAGCTGGGGAGACTTTTAAAAAATCTACAACCTTCCACTGCCAACTAAGAGCAGAGGGCCTTCAGAGCCAATTTAGCATGTATTTGGCTCCTTATGGTTCCTTCCTCCAGGTAACATTTCAACCCTTTCCTAGATGATGATAGATGCAGGAAGCTGTGATATCTAGGTAATGGAATTATTTTCTCTTAAGTTAATTCCCATAGAATCACCACTTTAAAGGTTGCTGTCAAAGGCAACTGGATTGACTTATGCTACCTACTGAGAGGATGAAGGTAGAGGAGGTAATTTGAAAGATGGCTCTATGTTATCCCTGCTGCCCACAGGGATGGCTAATATAGCTGGTTGGGATGCATTCTACAGCTGTTTAATTCAGGCACTTTGATTAGGAATTCAAAAAGGGACAGGCTCCTGTTTTGTAGGACTGAGATGTTTCATTTTGAACCATTCAAGCTGCCACTAGGCTTAAAATCTCATGGGAAATAAAAATGATGATATTAAAAAAGAAAAAAGCAAACAAACTTCTTTCACCCTTTAAAATAGGCCCAGGCAAAAATAGGCCCAGGCAAAAATGAAGATGAAGGTTTGTGATATGCTTAAGTCAACCAATTATCTTTTTTAAAAATATTAGATGTATTTTTTTTTTTTTTGGTCTTCCAGCACAGGTATCTAGAACTAAATTCCAAATTAGAAAAGTAGTACAAATGAGATCAGAGCTTTCTGAAAGCATTTTTTTTTCTGCTCGGGAAAGAAAGCAAATGTACACTCACCCCATGCCATGTCAAGGTACATGTCAAAGTATTCAAGACTACTTGAGCTGTTTTGATATTTGAGGTAAAAAATCCATAAATGTTTTTCCCTGTTTTTGCCAGTAAATTAAATAACAGTTGGCTGCCTATTGATCATCAGAGATTCATGACCCAAGTGGCTCACTCTGTCATTTCAGAGTGAGGTACTCCTCCTGCTCAGACCATGGACCATCTCAGCCTTTAATGATGCTCTGAGGGCCTTTCCACACTACACTGTTATAGTACTATTATTCCACTTTCAACATCCTATGGAATCCTGGGGGTTTGCAGTTTAGGAAAGGGCACTTAGAATTCTCAACCAGAGAGTTCTGTGGTTTCACTACACAAAAAAATCTCAGAATTCCACAGGACGTTGAAAGTGGAATAATAGCACTATAACAGTATAGTGCGGAAAGGCCCTAAATCAACTGTCTGAGATGGTTCTTCTCACACCATTCAATGCTATTGGAAGCACCTCCCCCCGCTCTCTACCATTTATTTCTAAGAAAAGGAACTTATAAATATTTACACACCCCACCACACACACAAAAATGTATGCTACTGTTCTGGCCTAGTTGGGCTCTAAAAATGGTTTACAATAATTCCTAGAGCATTAAAAACAAGTGGAATCAACCACAACACAAAATGAAAGAATAACAGAAATGGAACCCCTTCAGTGGCAGTATATTTCTGATTACCAAGAAGTGTGAAGTAAGAGCACACAAAGTCTATCCCCTGCCCTTTTTTTAGTTCCTGGGAACACGATACTAGCTGCAGCTGGAAACAGAAGTTAGGCTACACAAACACTTTGTATGAAGAAGGAAAAAAAATCCACACAATCTTGTGTTTGCCATTTCTTAACCTTCACACACAAAGACAGAGAAACTTGGGTTGAGTGAGGCCATTTCTGCACGGGGCGAGGGAATCACTCCATACCGGTACTTACCAGACTTCTTGGCTCCACGTTTGGATCCAGGCTGGTCCAGAGCAGTGCGTGGCTACGGCTCCGCACTGCTCCGGGGATGAAAATGGCAGCTTCCGGTTGGTCAAGGTTCTCCACCAACTGCTGAAGCTTGCCAGCCAAAAGCCCGCCCCTGGCAGATCGCAGGCTCACACTGGTGCGTGCCTGCAAATCTGCACCAGAGTGCGGGCACGGAGTGGCGCGCTCCATGCTTTTGAAAGACCTGTTTCAAGCGGTCTTTCAAAAGCACGCTGGATGACCACTTCGAGTCGTTCTGCAGCAGGCTGAGGTGCGGACTACACTCAGTAGGTCCGACCCAGTCCACTCCTAGGTGCAGACGTCTTCCCTGGAGGACGCTCTGCACTGTTTCTTAAGCCCGTGCGGAAATGGCCTGAGTTGCACAATATCATAAGAACTTCATCAGACTGAAGTTTAGGAAGAAGATAAGGATAGGATTGGGTCTAAATACCTTGCTAAGCAAGATTACCCCATTAAGTACTTGGATGGGAGACCACTAGGAATACCAGGTTCTGGAGGCTATATTTTAGATGAAGGAACTGGGGAAGCACCTCTGAGTATTCTTTGTCAAAGAAAACCCTATGAAATTCATGGGGTCACCATAATTTGACAGTATACTTGAAGGCACAAATGCACAGGGGTAGGGTTCCAGGTATACTCCTTACACCTCCTGCGATGAAAATTCCAGTGCTTGCTTCAAATGGGGCAAACCTACTGACAACCAGAGAACATCATGTCTGTGTTGCTGCATCATGATTTGTCACAAAATAGCATGGGGCATTTTTTTTTTTTTGCTCCAATGTATGAGATTATGTGGGACAAAAGGCATGTCACTGCTTCCCTCAACTGATTTGTTGGCAGATTTTCTACCCAGATGGTTATTTTTTTGTAGGAGCCACCTTGCCCCGCACAAATGGAAAGTGAAATTTGGGGAAATTGTTTATCACACCTTCATTCAGTGGCTCTTGGTCTCCATGTGAGAGCTGTGATTAATCCATTCTGGTTTAGTCTGAGCATTAAAGAAGCTATCCAAGTCATTGAACATATTTTCAAGCTAGGTCTCAATACCTTGGGCCATTTCCGCATGATGAAGCTCTTCTGTGTTGCCATGCTTCAATCCTGGGGCTAGAAGTGAGTGAGTCAGCAACGCTTCTCTCTGCACCTCACCAGCTCCCTGTAGAAGGGAGCACAGTGACGCCACCTCTTCCTTCTGTAACACAGTTGGGCACTTTCCTATTCTGTGCTATGGAAGGAAGCATTGCCATTGTGCTTCTGCAGTTTCTGCACAGCCGAGAAAGACGGAAGCACCATGTGATGGTAAGTGCAAAACATTTTTTTTACGTTTTGCAGAAAATGCACCAACGCGATACTTGGAGACCAGATGGTAGCAGGCTGGCAACACCGTCAAATGGCAGCATGACCTGCCAAACACTGTTATCCTGTCCCTAAAGTGGCTTAACCCCATCGTGCAGAAATGGCCTAAGTCCTTTAAAGTTTGAGCTACACCTCAGAGTAGATTCCATTGTCATGGAAGCCACACTGCTTACATTATACATTTAGTTCTATGTGGATTCAGCAACAAAATATTACTTTATGGCACTAAAATGTTACATTTCTGTGGATAAGGTTTAAATGAATACAACTCTCCTGACAACTCTTCCCCAAGAAAAGAGTTATTTTCTATATGCATCTACACTATTGAAAAATGGCAGTGTTGTCCTTGTTTTATAAGTGATACTTTCAGGATGCTTTGGGTATAACTTATCAAGAACCTAGGGGGTGGCCAATTGTTTAAGCAGAAAGAATAGAACTTGGAAAGTGACTTTAAAACAGGAATTATCCCTAATTGCTATGCCAAAGATCAAAAAAGTAGCCAGGAATAATTGCAGTTAGAATTTTGCAAAGCTAATTATTTTCTTTCTTGTTTTTCAGAAAGTAACCTGTTACTTTAAAACCATCTTTGCCTTTTTCAATTTTGCAAGAGCATTTTAATCTACCTCTTGTCAGCTACATGGCAATATCTACAACTGAAACATTTGTTACTAATCCAGATTTGGCCCTACAGCTTTATGCGTATGCAAAGTTCTCTTAATATTAGAGGCATTAACTGAGACCAACCAAGTATTGAAACCAACAATTTATATGTATACATTTCAATTATCTATAAATAAATATGACATGTGAGGTTTATATCAAGACTGGAATAGAGAACTGGAATATCCAGTACTAATCAATGGCCATGGGTTTTAACTTCTATAAATAATATGGCTATAGATCTCTGACTATGGCCCTTTTCATACAACATGGCTGCCCCACAGTTGAGACATGATGACAGTGCTCCGTGGGTCATACTTCTGCACAATGTCATTGCAGTCCCGCCACCATCTTGTCCCTGTGCATCGCATGAGTGCAGTATTTCTAAAATGGAAAAAAAATCCGCTTTACACCTATCATCGTGTTGTGCTGCTGCTTTCCCCAGCAATGCAGAAGTGCAGAAGCTCATTGGTGGCAACACCTCCCTCCCCAGCACAGCAATGGCAAATGCCCAGCTGCACTGCGGAAGAAAGGAGGTGGGGCCAGCGTTCTCCCCTCCATAGTGACCTGGCAAGGTGCGGAAGGGAGTGTTCCTGGCATGCTTTCCCTCCTCACCAGGGCTGCAACGAAAAGACTTCATTGAGCCCATTGTGTGGAAATGGACTATGTCTTACATAGCAGAAATTGCTTTTAGGTATATTCATCTTCATAATGTGGATTCAAGAAAGGTCTTTCTAGATCAGCAGATTGTTGGAGAGCTAATACTGCTAATGCTTCCAACACATATATTTTAGAGTTGTCCCATGGCAGCTTCATTTTGGGAGAAAATAATCACAGTAGTATACAGCCAGTGTGGTTTAGTGGTTTGAGCATTGGATCGTGATGCCGGGAACTATAGCTTGATTCTCCACTTGGTCATGGAAACCCACTGGGTGACTTTGGGGATGTCACACACTCCCAACCCCAGAAAGTCTGGTGATAGGTTCACCTTAGGGTTGCCATAAGTCAGAAATTACATAAAGGAACACCACTGCCACCACCACCACCATCACACTAGTAAATTTGGTTTTGGAAATTTCCTTGATATTCAGGGATCTGCATGTTCTTTTGAATTATTTACCTGTTTCTTGGAAATTAACAAATGGCCAACAGAATTTTTTTATTTTTTGTTTTTGCTTCCTTTTGACTGCTAAAAGATTGATACTTTGCTACTGGAAAGTTAATTTTTTCCACCTGTGATACAATTGATAGAGGATCTAACAACACTTATAATTTTTGAAAGAATAATATATAGGTAAAATATTATATATTTTTAAGTTTTACCTATAAAATATATAAATATAAATATAAAATATAAAAATACATAGGTAAAACTTAAAAATGGACCTATATTTGAACATTTGGTCAGCTTCTATAGAAACTTTTGAATAATGTGGTTATTTTTCCTCCTTTAATTTTTTTTATCTTCCTGCTTTTATTATATTGGAACATTATTGTAACTGAGATCTCTTTTGAATACAAATGAATTTGAAAAAAATAAATATAAAAAAGTAAAATAGTGGTATTGTTATAAAGTCTTTGATCACAGGGGTCATATATAAATGGAATTTGAGTTCCAGGTAGAGAGGTGGAATGGTACTGTATGTAACAGAGATTGCTTTTGAATGTAATTATTTTCAATTTTTTTTAAACAATTATGTTTGTATGATAAGAAAGCTACAGTTCTCTGGCCTGTAGTACAAGAGATGTTTAAGCATTGGGACACCACACATGGTAACAGTAAAAGCGACTTCAACCAGTTACAGTTGTAGTTCAAAAGAAATGATACTATCCTCATTATGTTGATGGCCATGTAACCAAGGAATTGGTTACATGTAGCTCATTATTTGTAACTAGTTAGTTCCACATTCCAAGAAAGTATGGTTACTTATGGACCATTGCTGTTCGTCTAGTAAAGTCTGAAGGTTTATTCATACACTGCAACTTGAGAAAGCAATAAAGTAATGACCTCTGTGTTGTCAATGATCTCCATGAAGTACAGCTTATGATGGATTTAGCTGACTTCACTGCACACCCAGCCAAAGTCTCAGTCTGACTAAAACCTATTAATAATCACACAGGGTTAGGAACGAAGGATTTAAAATACAAAAGTGTAACCAAGATCAAAGGAAAAGTGCAACCTAATGACATCAATTTTGGCCAGAAGAGGGTACATTACTTGAGAGTTTTCTCATGCTAAGTATGCCAGTACTAGCAAAAGTGCAAAGAACAGATAGGCAACAGAACCTCATTGTTTTCTATTCTCTGCAAAGGAAGTAATGGCAGCTCAGAAGGGTGTATAGCATTTTGAATGGTGTCAGAAAACCCAGATTCAGGATAGGAAAAAGGAAATCCTCCTTTGCCCGCCACATAGGGAAAACTGTGGGATCCAGTGTCACATGAGGTAGTGGTGGCTACCAACATGAGTGGCTTTAAAACAGATTTGATGAATCCATGGAGGTTAGGGCCTTCTATGATTACTTATCAGGATGACTATATATTACCTCCAGTGGTTATAGTCACTGTACCTCTCTATATCAGTTCCAATGGAAAGTGATAGAAAGGGTTCAATTGTGCTGGGTGTCCATAGGCAACTAATTTGCCACTGTATGACCAAAATATGAGACAAGATAAACCTTTGGTGTAATCCAATATGACTCTTTTGAGCAGTCTAACACAACAAAATTTCCTTTCCAACCTTTAGAGGTGCTGAAAGCCAGTTCCAAAGGGCTTCTCAAACAGCTTGAAGGAACCACAGGGGGTGGCAGTGGAAAAGGGAGATCACACCTTTACACCACTGGCAGATGAAGATTGCTGTTCTGTGTCTTCAAGTTGTTTCTAATTTACAGAGACCCTGAGGTGAGCCTATCACAGGGTTTTGGGGGGCCGAGGTTGTGTGAAGTGTCTAAGATCACCCAGAAGTCATACCATGGCTGAGTTTCCATGGCTGAGTGGGGAATCAAACCAGAATCATAGTCCAGTGCTCAAACCAATAATCACATCTGGGATGATAGTCTGATCATATCTTACTTATTCTATTGTATCACCATGTATCTTCTAGAGGTCAGAAATTTAGGGCTACATTTGCCTGTAGTTTCCAAATTGAAGTTATTATTTTTTCCCTTAAGGAATATCATCTCTTCTGCACAATCAAGACTCTTTTGTAAGACCCTGAACATCCCCCTTGCACCCATTAGCATGATAGTCTGTCTGAATTCTCCATATGATTTTTCTTTATGGCTTTATTGATACTGCTCTCATTAAAAAAAATACAAACCTATATGGTAGACAATAAACAAATAACTTGAAAAGTAAGAGGTACAAGGACAAGAGCTGGAAAATGCAGTATATCTCCCCATCCATGTTGTCAAATTAATTCTTAGGATCCTTGCCATATTCCTGCCTGAAAAACAAACAAACAAACAATTACAATAATAGCTTCCAATTATGCAGCCATCCTCATTAACAATTTTTTTTTAAAAAAATAATAAATTGCTTTTGATAATTTTCTCTTTGTAGCAGATACGTATGATTATCTTATGTCACAGATGGAGTAAGTCAGTTGATTAGAACAGGAAGAGGTGAGTTAAAATGCTATGCTCCAAAGTACAGTTTGTTAGCTGGGAGGCAGAGCTGTGCCTTTATTATCAATTACACAGTACCCAGTCCTCCTGTAGGCCTTTAATAAACATGGATATTTTGCAGTTTGTTTCTGCTATCATCTAATGCAGCATTTTTTAACATCCTCTTATAGACATCCTTTGGTACTAGAATGTCACAGTAAGGAAGCTGCTCTGCAGCATATAGAAAAAAGCATGTTCTCCTGTTGCATTTAAGATCAATAAGCAGAAGTGACTTCTAGAGATTCAAAGCAGAGGACAACAGCATTGCTCCCTTTGAAACGTTGGATGTTCAAAAGTCTTGTTATATATTATAAATAAAAGCAATGACCTGAGTCCTATTGGTTAATTCCAGCTAAATAACACCATTGACTCAATTGTTCAAGGGTGAGTCAACATGTAAGTAACTCCCATTGATTCTATGAGTCTACTCTAAGTGAGACTAACAAGATTCAGATCCCAAAGATCTAGTTCAAAGCAGACACATAAGTGTAGGACAGATAAATGTTGATGCATTGGACCATTTCTAGTAATTGTACAAGTCTCCATCCACCAATTCAAGGTATGCACCTCACAGTCCACACTGATCTGAAGCTAGCTCTGTTGTTATTAGACAAAATGAGATGGCAGCCTGAGATGGGATGTCAAGATGGCAGCCGCAGCAACCTCTCTCCTGTTTCTTCCTCCTAAGGTACAGAAATAGGATGTGAGTGCAAAGTAAATTCATCCTGGATAAATACAAACAAAGGCCATTTCCACACCGTGATGCTACTCACCGGACTTTTGGGTTCCCTGGTCCAGTCCATGCTTTTCCAGAGCAGTCCGTAGCTGCCGCTCCACACTGCTCTGGGGACGAAAATGGCGGCATCCGGTTGGTCGAGGCTCTCGACCAACCTAAACTCTTCCTCAGCAGATTGCAGGCTTGCACCAATGTGAGCCTCCAAATCTGCATATGGGAGCAGGCTTGCAGCGGCGCGCTCCGTGCTTTTGAAAGACTTGTTTTTAGTGGTCTTTCAAAAGCACGCTGGACGACCACTTGAGGTCGTTCTGGAGTGGGCTGGACTTTGGATCTACGTTCAGTAGGTCTGACCCAGTCCAGTCCCAGGGGCAGATGTCCTCCCTGGAGGATGCTCTGCCCCATTTAAAAAAACTCGTGTGGAAATGGCCAAAGAAGAAACATACATAGTTCCAGAAGATAGATTAATCTTAGACCAAATAGTCATTTTTGGCACCACCTCATCTATTTGGGTTTACAGGACCTCTAACTCTTTTTTCTGTGGGAAGATCACAGGCAGTATAGCAGCATGTGGACTCTTTTCCTTTCTGCCCAGAATGTTCTGTTAAGGGCAATTCTGTGTATGTTCATTCTGGCAGTGGAATGTGCTGCCACGGAGTGTGGTGGAGTCTCCTTCTTTGGAGGTTTTTAAGCAGAGGCTGGATGGCCACTTGTCGGGAGTGCTTTGAGGGTTTTCCTGCATGGCACGGGGTTGGACTGGATGGACCTTGTGGTCTCTTCCAACTCTACATTTCTATGATTCTATGATTCTATGATTCTACTTGACTGGTAGTGTGCGTATACATGATCCATTTCTTTGTTTAGCCTCAGGAAGAAAAATGTCTTGGGTCATCCTTGCAGTTAATAATACTGGAAGATTTAGTGCACAGACTTCTACTGTTTTAAAGTGTTGAATGGAGAGAAGATGTTAAAGTAATGGACACACCAAGTTGGTACATAATTGTACATTATAGAAACTACTAGTTAGTTAGTTCAATTATGCTGAAAAATAAAACTGTTATATGCAGCCCTGCTTGATTATGACTTTTATATGTTGAAACCAAGACAGAGTTGTCCCTGAGAAACCAGAGGAGATGCCAAAGAGCTACAGAATCTGGTTCCAGTGAGTTGCCCTTCTTTGGATTTGAACTCCATATTCCAGTCCTTTGTCTATTAAGATAAGAACTGTCTGAAATAACAGCATGATTTGTGCTCCTCTGATTCTGCTGGACTTAAAATCCTGGCTTGCCATTTTCCTAAATCTATGTCCATCTCTTTGCTAGTATTAACTGACAACCCACATGGCATATCTGCACAAGAGCAACCTTTGAAAAAGAGTTGTTTCAGATGAGATGGACTGGAAAAGAAAATCCTTTCCTTTTCCTGAAAGTTTGCCTAGATTTAATTAGGGCTACAGATAGAGTGATTTACATATTGTTACCCACAATGCCTTCCTCTCCTTTATAACTCCATTTCTAGTCAGAAGTTGTGCTGACCTATATATGGATATCATTTTGCACCCTTGGATAACTCTGAATAGGAGTAATAGATTCACTGTGAGATTTGTGCAATTATTATTTCCAACTTATCAGAATAACTGGAACACTGCTTTTTAGGGCACACCCCACACTTTACATGGTCTATCTTAGTGACTATATTAATACTGATGCTATCCTAAAGACTGCTTATCTATAATGACTTATGAAATTCTGACATGAAACTAAGCAGCCTTTGTTCCCCACTGTAATCTATCCGCACAGTCCAGTAAAGTCTCTGGGGCATCAACGGATCAGCTAAAGCCAGAATGACTTATAAGAAGAATGGAAAATGCTTATTCCTCTGGATATCTGCCCTCCAGAAAGGATTCTCCCACCACCAAGATAATGAGAAGCAATCATAATTTCAGTATCATAGAATGAATATAGGAAAGAAAGAAAACAGTTTCTTTTTCTGGCCTAGCAGAACTGTTAAAGTAGGAGATTATCAAGAGGAATTTTGTTTTACTGCTTTCTTACTGCCAGGTGGTTTACTTTCTAATAACTTTAGATTGGTATAAATTCTCTGATCGTCTTCAAGTGACTGAAAATGGCATCTGACGAAAAGACCTTAATTATGTAACAAGTTTTGTTTCTGTTATTAGACATCAAAATGGCTTTGAATAATGTCAACACTATGAGCCCCAAGAACCCCAGTCATTAACAGCCCTGCCTAGGTCTTGCAAATCCAAGGCTCTGAATCCAAGGAAAATCCTGACTCTGTTGTCTCAGTCCAATGTCTGGGCAATTATAAGCCAGCAGGACAAATCCTAGCTCATGTGTGGTGGCATGGCACAGATGCCTGTCCATTTCTACCTTAGAAGTCCTAGACAAAAACAATAGGAACAAAAATATAGAGGCTTATATAGCTCTCAGCTAGTCACCATGACCTAAATCCACCTCTTAGTCCCACTGGATCTAAAGTGGACTCACAGTATCAATAAAACTTACATTAAGTGCTGACTTTACAAAGTTCTCATGCATTCAACCACTTGACTATAGAAAAACCAATTGAATGTAATTCAATTAATCTTCAGTGGGCTTTATTTGGCTTTATGCAGTCACATGTAGGGATAGATGAGAATTCCGCCTGGTTCATTTCCTCATGATTTGGTTCGTTTTGATTGCAAAAAATCTGACATGGATTTTATCACTATGTTTTATGAATGTGGGAGAAAACAACACTGACAGATTTGCATAGCTATGTCCAGAGGATTTCATGTACTCAACTCTTAGAAATCTAGCCAACACTAGCCAATTTGGCACTGCTGAGTTGGGATTGCCCTTTTCAGCTTGGTTCACCATCCTTAACAGCTACATGGCAGATATCAGTAATTATTGTATTTCCTCAGTGCAGATGGTGGAGAATTTTGTGCACTTTACTTTTGACAAGAATTCACCAAAATTCACAATTATGTGTTTGGTGGAAAGAACTTGAGATAAAAAAAATCAGAATGTGGAGAAAGCAAAAAGTGAGAGATTATGCTTTTCTATGACTCATAAGGTATTTAGGCATGGAAAAGGTGGAATACTTTGTAGAGCAAACTTCTGTCCAAGTTCTGCTGGAGTTAATTTGCCCAAGCCACTGAGTTGCACTGAACTTTTCACTACATGGAATGGAAAATTTGAAAATTCTAGGCTATTAAAGAGATCAAGGTTACTGCCAGAAATAGTAAGGCAGAGAAGAACAAAGGTAAGGCCATCACCTTTTTTTCATTTAGTCTAGCAACACAGGCACATTCTCGGGTGAAACCAACTGTCAACAATAGTCTATCATTTTACTTTCCATTAGTGACCTAGATGTAAAAGGATGAAAGAGTTTCCACAGTTCATAATCCCACCCTCCCAGCCCACACACACTTGCAATGTACCGAGGAAAGGAAGGCCTGGTTTTTAACTGAATATTTACTTCGTACATTTTGTTCTGTTTCAGAGAAGAAAAAAATCTAGTCTGATAAACTTTTTTCCCCTTTACATTTACCTTTAAAAGACATCACACAGTCTGGTCCGTTGTGGGCATAGCACATACAAAGGGAAGTTAGGGATGGGTGAGAATTTAGTTTATTATTTTTTTTAATAAGAACTCTTCAGAATTATCAGATTTCAAGGGGAGACAACTAGTGATTAATTCATAGAAGCCTGCCTGTGCAACCTTCTGCATTCAAACGCTATTTGCTGTGCAACCCTCCCCCCACTCCCTCTTTCTCCAGACAGTCCCCACATCTGAAACAACTACATGGTAGGAAGGTACAGCACGATCCTCTCCATGGTGGATAAAATGGAGAGAGGGAGGGAGATTTAAAAAGGAACATGGCAGAACTTTTATTTAAGACTACCTGTTTGTTTCTGGATATATCTCGATTTCTTCAGATGCAGTACAGAGTGATATTAAAGCCTCAGGTTATAAAGCATATTTATACAATTGTGGGAGAAATTTTCCAGCAAAACTCAGACTCATATGCAAAGACTCAAAGGCTCATATGCACACAGTAGCACTAAAACACATACACATCTAGCTAGTCACCACGTTCATTCACTCACTTACACACTGCAGCATCAGACACATATATAATTTTCCTGTCCTATACTTAATGACCACAACAACTCAGTGATGTAGATCAAATATCACAGAGGAAATGACTAGCTCAAGATCACTCAAGCAGTTGCATGGCTAGGGCCATTTCCGCACTGCACTGTTGTAGTGGAACTGAGATAGAGACCCACGGTTTTAGAAAAAGATTTATTGTGCACAATGTCTCAGTGAGGTAATTCTCAAAAGTCTGAGCCCCGCCTCTTTACATTCAAAGCAATTTATACATCTCCAGTGCAAATTCATCACGTGTCCAAGAAAGGAAATTGACACAAACAATACTTCTCATCATCTTCCAGCGTAATCTTACAAATGTTGCAAAGTAAAGGAAGCATAGCGAAGCACATTTCATCCTCCCTAACATTCTATTTCACAGTGTCCTATTGTTCTTCTTTCAAACACAGGGTCACTTCAATTGCAGGGAAAATTAACTGCTTTTCTCAACTGCTTTTCCTTCACATCCAGAGGTCATCTGGGCTGACCCGAAACTGCACGTCCACTATACTGTTATAGTACTATTATTCCACTTTCAACCTCCTGTGGAATTCTGGAGTTTGTAGTTTCCTGAGGCTGAAGAGCTCTCTGGCTGAGAATTCTAAAGGCCCCTCCTAAACTGCAAACTCCAGGATTCCATAGGAGATTGAAAGTGGAATAATAGCACTGTAACAGCGTAGTGCGGAAATGGCCTAAGTGAGACATCTGGGTTTCCCAAGTTCTTCTCTAACACTCTAGTCCAGGGCTTTCCAAACAGTGTGTCACAACATGCTAGTGTGTAGCCTGAAGTACGTAAGTGTGTCACCTCCCTGGGCTGAGAAAGACCCCCCCATGAGCCTTTCTCACTACTGCCACAGCAGTGGGCCAGGATCAGGTAGGAAGCTGCATTTCCTGCTGCTTCTACCCTCACTGGAGTCTTTCCTCAATGAGGGCAACTGCAGTGAGCCAGGATCAGGTGTGGGGGGGGCCTTTCCTGCTGTTTGCTAATAAAACTGAATTACTGTGTCACAAAATGATGCATGTCCAAAAACTGTGTCACCAACATGAAAAGTTTGGAAAGCTCTGCTCTAGTCCCTATACCATGCTGAATTTTAAGTGCAGGAATGGCCATGCTAGTCTGTTATGAAACACAACAAAGCATCTTAAGCACCTGGGAGATTAACAAGTTTTGTTTAGAATAAGTTTTAATGAACTCTAGCCCCATTCATCAGATGCATCACACTGGTATCCCATATTAACCATATTAGATGAGATCCATATTAGATCAGAACCATATTAGATCAGTTTAAAAATCCGGCTTCCTGCTTCCCACAGTAGATGTCTTAAGCTTAAAACTAGTAGTCTCTTGCCACTACTATATAGTTGGTATTCAATGTCCTACTACCTCAGGTAATGGGGGTCTGGCACACATCAGGACTAGATAATCACTGATGCATAGGCTTATGTTCCATGAATATGTCTAATCAAATTCTAGTAGAATATTAAAATACTCTAGCAGAATACTAGAACTGCGTGAGCAATTTCTTTTCAAAAAATGAAACAGACCCAGAATGGAGATGATTTACTAATATATTTTAATTTCTAAGCCAAGCTCCTCTGGGGATGCAGAAAGAACAAATCAATTAGGCTGGAACAGTATGTCAATTTGAAATGCCTATTTGCACAATACTCCATTTCCCTAACCCAAATGTGTGAATGTGTCTTGCATTGACACTATGTTTCTATTATTATCTTCCAGTGCTTCTCTCCCTGGAATATGCTAAGAAAAAGTTCCCCCCACCCAAATAAATGACATTTGGATTTTTTTTGTCCCTGCAGCAACAGAGTCTTTTTGCACAATCTCCTTTGCCGCTCTTGTACAAAAATTCATATTTATTTCTTTTGTATGCTCTTGATAAGAATTTATCTAATGTTTGTAGAACTCAAATTAAAAAAATGAAAATCTTATAAACTAAGATTTGTTAGCTTTACACACATATGCGCACACACGCACAGCTGTTCTGTTATGTAGTTCCATAGTGCTAAATCAAATTTTTCATCAGCAAAAGAAGCTAGCTTGAATCAATCAGCTGATAACATTTTCATTCACAACAGGGTACTGATACTCTGAATATCTCCTTAGTGTCATTCCATTTTGTTTTACTAAATTTTGATTTAGGAATAAAACATTGACACAGAAAGGGAGAAAAATACTGCGAAAACTAGGATAATAGGATGGGTTTGAAAAGTGCTGCTTCTGAATATAGCATTGAATCCAAAGCTTCATTATGACATTGACCTTGACATGTTTCTTGTCCCTGCCCAAGTCTGATCCCTTCACCTCCAGCTCATCTCCTATCACTGTGAAAGAGTTGCAGCTGCCACGTATCTCTTCATAAGCATTTCCTACTAGGAAGTGACAAGGAGGTATGGCAGAGAGGAGCAAAGGTGAAAGAAAGAGAGAGTTTGCCCTCACTGCCAATTGAATCTTTTTTGTAAAACAATCTCCCACCTCCATCTAGATTCTTTCCAAATGCATCACCTAAATTTTACTTCTGTTTTCCTTTACTTCCATTTCTGCCACTGGTGGTGTGGTCATGGTAAGGAGGAGAAGAGGAGGTGTTGGTGTTGGTGGTTGATGATGAAAGATGACATGAATGAACATGTCCCCACCACCAAAAAAAGAAAAAAAGCTGTAATAATGCCCATTCTGAACTTTATTGTTGAATCACTTTCATATTTTCTGGCTGCCCCTTACCTAAAGTACCCCCTCCCAAAAAATTCTGGCATTACAACATTAATTGCTCTAGAAAGAGTAACCTCACTTTCCCAAACACGTGATTCAGCTCTTCCTCTATTTACTTTCACTCCTCAATCTGTGCCATTCCACTATTGTTGTCCAAACAAACAGATTGTTTGCAAGTTTTTTTTTTTTTTTTTTGCTCTAATATAACACACTCCCCCCCTTTTTTTAAAAAAAAATTTTTTTGGCTACAGATCTTTCACCATTGCATGCTGCACTATGTCTGCTGACCAATAGGATGAACTAGATTACTCAAAAACAGAGAAATCACCCCTGTGCCTCATGCTTGCAGAAAGCCAAAAGGAAGGAGATAACTAGATCCAACTCGCAGAGGAAGGAGGAAGACAGGCAGGTGACAGTTCCTGAGAAATATGAGTGATAGCAATGTGTCTGAAAAGGGTAGTAATAAAATTGACAGGAATAAACAACAACCAGTTCCCACCCACAAAGTCTACCAGAGAAAGAAATAAGTCCAATTTTGTTTTGTTTTTGTAAAAACATAAAAATAGTTTTACTTAAGAATTACTTGTGCATAGTCAAAATGTAATCTTATAGAGGAGACAGAGGGAAAAGAAAAAAAAATGCCTGCAAGTTACAGATGTGTATGGAAAATCAAACAAACAGGAAATCAGCAAACAATCATATACCTTGCCGTGCTAAAGTGACAAACTCTAAAAGTAACCGTTTATTGGCCCTGTGCAATGTATCACTCTGCCTTGTAAAGAACTATTTCGTCCACTCTGCAAGGGAGCTGTTGTTGTAGCTTCAGATATACCAGAGAAAGTGAGAGAGAGAGGGACCACACTCACTACCTTCTCTAGCTACCTTTACCTCTTCCATGTGCACTGGAAACAACATGTGGGCGCACTGCTTATTTAAAGGCAAAGCTTCCATAGCTCCAATACATTGAAGGAAACACAACTGAAGAGAAGTGATGCACAGCTTAAAAATGTTTATTCATGAGGGATTTGGGAGATTGTAGGGTGGCACCCTCTGATACCCTGCTCACTAGCCATACATGTTAGCTCTGAATTTCCTACATAGAGCAGATGACTGGCTTTACAAGGCCACTTCCAAGCTTTATCTTTCTGTGATGTCATGGTGACATGTTATCTCCTTCGATGACCTACCTTATGACTATATGTCTTATGACCTTTCTTTAAAGACCGGTCTCTAGAATTCTTAATATAGTGGCTCCATTTATCTTCACAGGATGAAATGAACCATGAGTATGAGAAGGAGAGGGAAAAAAAGAGATAGAAAGAAGCAACTGTTTGAGGCAAAATGCAAACAAACAGACACTTGGGGGGGGGACTTTTTGCCTTGAGGCACCTTTTTATGGCTACTGACTGATCTGAAGGTTTGGATAGGAATTATGTTCCTTGATGAATTTTAATGAGAAGGAATTCAGGAAACAAAGCCACATGCTGGCTTGAAAGCAGTAGGATGATGATTGCTGAGGTTACTCAAGAATGACAATATTTTGTAGCATTATCAACATGCCTGCATTTACTGTGGTAAATCTATTTGACAGACCAGACCAAATTAGCATCAGATTTCACCTTGTGACCCTTCAGTAAGGGTGATGAAGGACAAGGGCATGTCAGAGATGAAATCTAAATACATAATTTGAGGGTCTTGTACCTTAGACTATTAAGTGTACAGCTGAGAACGAAGTTTAAATAGTCCATGCTAGAAGCAACAATGACTATGTCATAGAGACCTTTGAGAGAAGTACAGTGCGATACACAGCCAGAAAAAGAATAGTTGGGTCATGATGTTGCATTCAGAAATAGTTACATAACTGACATAATAACAAGCTGGGATACTAAGACACTTGTTTCTTTCTTTTTACAATTCATTTTCATTTTCTCCACATAAAATTTTGGTTCCACATGCCACAGGACAAGATAAAATCCTTATTCCTTTTACTTATGTGAGGGAACATCTCAAATTAGGCTGCAACTGTGTTACTCTGATTTCTGGGGTCCCTTGGGGGACACCTCAATGTGCTCCAAATAATGGGGAATGGGAATTAGCCAGAGCACAAGCTGTAGCACTACAAGAGGCAGGGTAACCTAGCGAGATCTTTTTACCCAATGTTTACAGGGTCAGGCCGAGTCAGGAAGCAAACAGATGTAATTAATAATAATTGTTTTATTACTGTACAGTCAAACATGTCTATGCAACACACTCACATGGAGAACTATGGAAATAAAGATTGGAGTTGGATAGAGGGATTTCAAGAGGAGGTTTTGTATGGGAAATACTACACTTGTCCTGAAGCCCGGGTAGTCTGAAAAAGAGTTCGTGGAAGTGAGGATCCTCAGCACGAGGAGCTGAGGGGAAGGCTCGCTGGACGAAGTGACAGCAATGCTGGATGGAAGTCAGGAGCGATCTGAGGAAGCTCTCAAAGTCAGGGGGTCTTATAGGGGAAAATGTGGCCGCAGGCTAGTCCGTTCTCGGGGATAATAATGAGTTTCGGGCTGGAGACAAACCCTCCAAAAGGTCAGTGATTTACATGATTGGGTTATGACAGAGTTGTCAATAGAGTAGCCAGTATACAAATGCGGAGTGCTTGACAGTTGAGTATTCGGCTTGTCAAGCTGCCTGCTCTGGGCAGGTTGTCCTTTGTAAGTAGCTTGCATACATAATGTGGTAATTGCCTTGAGGTCTCCTAAAGCGACAGTCTGGCTATTTCTGGTCAGCCTGGATTTGTTTGGAATGTTTCGGCTATTGTCGACCGTGCCTGTATGCGTGCTTGTCCAGGGGCCTTGCAAGCACGTGGAGAGGAATAGGTAAAGGAGGCCAAATTATTGATATCAAATGATACTTACTCAGATTTTAAATGATTGCATTATGTTCACATGTCAAGAATCTATGGCAAGTGAGATTGGAAAGAAGATGCAACATAAGATCAGAGGACAAAACGATTTGGCAAACAGGAGTAAAGATGTGATTCTTTGCTAATTTTCTTCTCAAATTAACCCGCAAATAATTTTAGCAATTTTTCTATTGCTGTGAGAAAATATTTGAAAACTGCAGTTTTTGTTCTTTTTTTCCCAAATAATAAAATACAAAAATGAAAAACAATAATACATAAGCACATCAATTAATCATACATTCATACATACAGTTTCCCCAACTTCATGTACTCCATACTTAAGTTATCATTTATAACAGGTTTCCATTTTATTATAATTTGGTCTGTAGATTAACCAGGTCTTTATCTTATATAGAAATAATTTTCTTGATTTCATTCCCAATTATCCAAGCACTGAAGTTACACTCTATTTGTTACATCTATCCTTAATATTTCAAAAAGAATAACACCAACAAATATAAAGGAATTGATCTGTAAAGAACAAGTGGGCTTCTTACCTAACAGGCATCTTAAGGAAAACATGAGATATATCCTAAATATCAGTGAACACTTTGAGATGCAACCTGGGAAGAAGCTTGTGTTGCTATTCCTGGACATTGAAAAAGCCTTCAAGAGCATAGGCTGGGATTTCATGTTTGAAGTCCTAGCAACAGTTAAAGTTGGATGCCACATCATGAGAAGTATAAAAACTATTTATCAGAAGCAGACAGCACAGATTTTGGTAAATGGGGAGAGGACTGAAAGAACAGAAATCATCAAAGGAACTAGAGAAGGGTGCCCAGTTTCCCCATTACTATTCCTAAAACTGCACAGTTTTTGAAGAGTATTATCAGATTAAAAGTTCTGTGCCCTTAGAATCACAGAAATTGTAGTATGCTACAAGACAGAGATGTCCTGTATTTCAGTTACTGTTAGTCAGTCCATCACATGGACTCAATATGTCTGGTATTGACCATCAGGGAGTGGTTGAATCCCATCCTGAATGGCATGTTCCATCCAGGAATTTGAGATCTGCAGGCAAAAGATTGTTCTCTATTCCATCAATGTGTGCAGCTCTGTCAAGGCTGTGAGCCTTTCAATACCTGGCACTGCATTTGTGGAATGGTCTTCCTCTGGACCTCTGGTTGGAGAAGCATCTCACCTGTTTTCATAAACAGTTGAAAATCTTCCTCTTCGACTCATCATCTTAAGCCACTGAGCTGTGTTTAAAGTGCTGAGATAGGTAGCGGCTGTTGGGGTGTTGGGGATTTTATTCCATGTATTGTTGTGCTATTCTGTTTTATTCTCTTTGTCCCTGATTGTGTATGTCAATGTTCCACCCTTTGGTGTAAAGGGAGTTATAAATAAGTGTTATTGTTGTTGTTGTTGTTGTTGTTATCAGAGAAATCTGGAGGGTTTAAATTTTACAGCCCCTAAATAGGTAGATTACACACACACGCACAAATGGTATAAGCTTATTTATTTATACTCTAACTTTTCCCTAAACCTGGGACTCAAGGAGATCCTGTGCATATTCAATTGGTTATCATCAATGTGAGCAAATCATTGTATTAGGGAAAGAGGCAACCTATCAGATGAGTGCCTAGTATGTAGCCTGGCTTCATCAACACTGCCTGTCAAGCTTATGGATGCAAAGGTGGGACAACTTTTGCAGTCAGCCCACTGCACTTCTACCCTGTTATTCTTGGGGTTTCTAGTGGTCTGAGAAAGTCTCCAATCACCTGGAATGTTTGGTCCACCCAAAGCTAACTGATCAGGGTCAGAGATGTTTTGACAATGATGTGGCTGAGAAGACGCCCATGGGATCTTGCTTAAGGCCTTCATGGATTTTATGTAAACAGTGTACTCAACTATTGTCCCTCTTTTCTCTCTTCCAAGTGGAAAGGCAATTTTTAGTTCAACCTATACATCAGTTTGCACTGCCTACCTTGTGAGCAAATGGAAGATTTTAAAAAGGGGAATGTACCCTATACGGGAAAAAAAATTGGCAGGTAGGTGAGAGATGGGGAAAATATTATACATGAGTACTGTTCTCCTTGATTTGCAGGCCCGATCTGATTTCATCTCCTCAGGATTAATTCTCAGAAACAAATTCTTCCTCATGAAGCTTTGTGGTGGAGGGGGCGGAAGCATAAAAAAATCCTCTGATATGGTTACATTTGCTTGCTTTGCTGCAAATTGTGTTTTGCTGTTTTGCAATCTTGTTAGCAGAGTGTCTAGTTCTTTCCTCATGAAATAAATGCTAGCTCTGTTTTCTTAGTGCAAGTCTGATTGGATGAAAAATCACAAAGCCCCATTGCCTGGGCTGGTAACACAGATCATAGGCTGAAATTGCTACATGGAGATAGTTGTAAGAGTATAACTTCCAAAATTTCACATATGAAAACCGGGACACCTGTGGCCAAGCAACATCAGAGTGATGACAAGATGGCAGAAGTTATTAATGAAGAAGGACACATAAGCTAGCAGAGATTATAGCATTTTGCTTTTGCTTAAGCCTACTAGGGAGGGTAAGATTCTGTCCCTTCCTGTCCTTTCCCTCTTCCTGAGTTTAGTTGAGTGCACATGACTTTTGCTTTTTCAAACTCAGTTTGCAGCAATTGAAGTAAGCCAGGGACAAAAGGAGAAAGTGGGAGGAGAGGAGAGAAATTAGGACATTTTAAAAGCTGCTGAAAAAGTGGGATGAAAGAGAGATAATTGGAACTGCTCCTGACAAACTGAGACAGTTGAACAGTGTGTTAAAGCTATAGCAAATTTACTATGACAAGCTTATCAGAGATTTCCTCTCTCTGGCCCTTTCCACACAGGGGGTGGCGAAACCGGGGGAAACGGGGTGGCACATGCAGGGACAGAGCTTACCTTGCAGCAGGAGGCTCCGTCCCCGCGGGGAGCAGCACGTGTTCGCCGCTCTAAACGTCGGCGGTGTTCAGCGGTGCTCGGTGGCATCCAGCGGTGCCCAAACTGGCAGTCGGCGGCTTCTGGCGGCGCTCCGCCAATCGGGGCAGCGCACCAACCGGAAGCCCGCCCCTGGGCAGCTCTGCAGGGATGCACTAGCACGTCCCTGCAGTTCTAGATGGGGCACTGAGACGCAGTAGCGCGAGCGAGTTTTAAAAAGACCACTTGAAAAGTGGTCTTTATAAAACACGGAGCGCCACCCCCACAGCCGCGCGAGGGCGGTTTGAGGTCTAGAACCTCCCCTTTTTCACCGCCCTAGCGCACCCCATGGTTTAGACAACCTCCGTGTCCAGTTGTCCCAGCGTGGGGATTTACCCCTGTGTGGAAATGGCCTAAGAAGCACATTAGTGGTCATAGCAAACCTACTTTTGTTCCAAAAACATCCAAGGGTTTAGGAGCAAAGAGCCAAAGGAAGAACATAGAATAGTGTCAGCCTTATAAACTCAGGGGGAGACTCTTGTCAGGTATTGTGCTGAGTTTATTTTTATACAAGAGCTGGGCTTTTGTACAGAGCAGCCAAGAAGAGACATTTTCTCCTGCTAACTAATTAATAGTGAGTGAGTTCCTTGTTTCCTATGGGGTCATACACCTTCCAGAAAAAAAAAGGGAGAACACAGAGGAAAGGTTATTATGTTGGAACAAAATTAATGATGCTAATTTGAAGTCTTGCTGTTCTTTAATTATTGATGGCATTAGATAGCTGACCTTCCAGGGTTCGATCATTTGTAAACATATCCCAGTAGACCTGCCTCCAGTCTCTCTGGATCCAATAGGGCTAGAAGAATTCTGTAAGTTAACTAATGAGAGAAAGAAAGAAAAGAAGTGTGTCCTTTAGTCAGTTTTATATAGATTCCTGCAGCAGCTCTCCATTCCAACAATTCCTTCTCACTAGGGTCTCAGAGAAGGTTTATTTATTATCTCAAGTTGTGTCATGCTTTCCTTCCAAAATTATGACTGACCACCCCACGAACTTGGCTTTCAAGGAAGATGTTAAAAACTTAACATGGCCTTTTATTATGTTTAAAATATAAATAATTTTGTACTGGTATTTTTATAATGTTCTTATGGTTCCATTAGTGGTTTGGGTGATGGATAAGTTTTATATTTGATTTGATTTTAGATTTATTCTACAACACCCTGATGCTCTTTTAGCAAAAAGAGAAGTATACAAATAGTACTATTGATGAATACTTTTAGCACTACTTCCTTTTCTATTGTTGCTGTTGCTTAAATAGGAACACAGTGGAGCCACAGGACAGAGACTTTAAGCCTGAGCCTTGAGGACCCACTGAAATTAAACTGAAGTATTCTGCTAATTTGATATTCCCCCAACTTTGAGGAGTTCCTTGGCATTTTAACTGTGGTTTGCCTATTGCTATGCACCCTCCTTGTAGGACTTACAAGTAGCAATGACTATCATCTGATCAGAACTGGATAACTATCCCTAAAAGTGTCTCTGTGTGGTTCCACTTTAAATTACCCTTAGAATACTAGACAAAGGCCCTTTCTGCACGACGTCGCTGTTGAGTTTTTGGCACAGGATGGCAGTGGTCAGCAGGTTGCACTTCTGCATGATGTCATCGCCGTCCTGCTGCCATCCTGTTGTGGAGCATCGCACTTGTGCAGTTTTTGTAAAATGGAAGAAATCTGTTTCGCGCCTGCAATCACGCAGTGCTCCTGTCACTTCTGGTCATGCAGAAGATGAGGAAGCCCATTGGCGACGCTTCTTTACATAGTGCAGCAATGGAAAAAGCCCAGCTGTGCTGCAGAAGGAAGACATGGTGCCATTGCATTCTCTTCTGCATGGACCGAGTGGGTGCAGAGGGGATCGTTGCTGACACGCTCCCTTCTGGACCCGGGACTGCAGCAAGACAATGCAGAAGAGGTTCGTCGTGTGGAAATGGCCAAAGTATTTTGTGGGACAACTTTGCTTTACAAAAGGTTGACAGATTGAAAACTGGAGGGGATCCTGTTCTTTTAAAGTTTGTGTAGAATGAATCTGTAGGCAATTCTTGTTACCTGGCTGCGTGACAAGCAACACCCGCTGAAATTCTCTCTTCTATATAACCACTAAGGGTACAGGGTACTTTTCAATTTTCAGCCTGGCAATCCTTATTCCAAAGCATTGTGGAAACCGGGACCCTTGTGGCCAAGCTATATCTGAATGTGGTCAAGTTGCCAAAGGTTATTAATAAGGGAGAACAGATGAGCTAGGAGCAGCTTTAGCAGTTTGCTTTCGCCTGAGCCTACTGGGAAGGGCAAGATTCCATTCTGTCCTCTCTGCTGCTGAGTTGAGTGCAAATTACTTTGGCAGCTTGAACTCAGTTTGTCACAACTGAAGTTAGCCAAGGAGGAAGTTGGAGGAAAAGAAAGAAACTGGGATATTTTTAAAGTAGCTGAAAAATTGGCATGACAAAGGATTAGTCAGGACTGTCCTTCCCAAACTGGGACAATTGGAGGGTTTCGTAAATTTTTAAATGATGGCTTGCAGCCATTCACTGTCACGTGATCAGAAAAGTGCAACAAGGCTTTGTTTCTGAACAAACTTTTCCATCTACAAAACTCCTAGGTAATGGAATCTTCCTAGCTAAGAGTATATAGGATATTCACAATTTTCCAGAATTAATTGGTGTGTTTGATTACTCCAAATATTCTCCAAGTAAGTAAGGAGTAAGGAGAAATTTGTTTGGCTCACATTTTGATGTGAATCTAATTTGAACATTCCAGCCAAAAATGTTGACTGAAATCAAGTTATGCTTGAACTGGTCACAAAAATTTCAGGAAACGATGAAAGGGAAAATGCAGACATCATATAGTGTACATAAAAATTAACAAATTATGGAAAATAACATGCAAAAAACATTGTATTATGTCTTTCCAAAAAAAAAGAAAAGAAAAAAAAATCCCTTATTAGCACAATTGCATGCTTGCCTGTAGGACAAGTGTACACAAAACAGTAAATGGGTTTTGTGTACTTTTTCAAAAGCCAACTAATACCAAGTTAAGATGAAATGAACTTCAGGCTGAACATAATGAGAAGTAAGGCCCTGAGACACTTACTAATTGGAAAATGGGTCTCAGTTCTGTTGCAGTTTCTCACTTCTGTTGTATAGGCATAAGCATACAAGCTTCTGTGTTTCATTATGGCTTTCTTCTTTCTCTGCCTCCCTCCCTCTTTAACTCTGATTGAATAAATATTATTACTAAATTTTTTTATCATTGCTTCCTTTCCCCATCCTCTGATGTGTTTTTAGTAATGTTATCAGACATATTTCAAAGGTGAAAGGAACAAAGAAGATCATGTATAAGGAGTATTGCTAGTTATATGGCTTTCTGATTATAATTCAATCATTCTAAAACTTAAGGAATGTTATGATAAGAATATTTATGAATGGAATAGGGATGGAAAGGATGTTCAAAAATATTTGAAAAAACAGTTGAAAAACTGTGTTCCTCACATGTCAGGAAACCATGACAAGTAGAATCTTGGACTGAAAAGAATCTTTTCAGTTAGAAAATTATTTTGAAAAAAAATGCAAAAAACCCACTTTTTTTTAACAGAAAACATTTGCTGTGCATTTTCTGTGCACAATAACGATTTTTCCCCCACAGAAATTCCTGCATCCTGAGGAGAAAATAGTGTTTTCAGTGCAACTTTTGAGCATGTTAAGAGCTGAGAATAGTTTTTGAAAACTGCACAGTTTGGAAAGACTTTCTCACAGCAGGAAGAAAATTGCTATATTTACTCAGATCTTCCTTTAAGAATGATATTAGTGAATACCTACATCTCTAGAATGGAAGAGACAGAGATGTGACCTTTTTCTCCTAGGAAAGGAAACATTTCAGAGTAGCCAAGAGCCAATCAATCACTCCAAACCCATTAACAGCCAGCTTTTATTATTTTCAAATAATCTCTAGCTGTATTGGAATTTTAACACAAAGAGGTTTAGTATGTGTACGAGAGAGAATTTAGACTGATTAGTTCTTGGACAAATTCAAAGAGCTCCCAAAGTAACTAAGGGCATTATAATAGCAAATGTGGTTTGATATAAATGTAAAATTATGCATATTGCCCCCCCCATGACATATACATTGATGGGATTTGAGAAGCTAGGGCAGCCCAGTAAAGCAATCTTAAAGCTATGATAGAGAGCTCAGACAAATATTGATTCAGGGTGAATATGATGTGCTTTAACTTATTATGGAATTTTTTATCGTGTTTTATTGGATTGTAATATTTTGTTCTTTGGTATGGCTTTGCACTAAAGCAATAAAATTGAAATTGAAATTGAATTGATTCAGTGCATAGCCAATGGAAAAAGGTAAAAATGCATGCTGGATAGAATTAGAAAAAGAATTGAAAAAATGAATCTGACCTTATATTACTCTTACACAAACCTACAATATCCAAAATATTCTTGCCGCACCATTGGGAAAAAATAGGATGTGCCATTGGACACAAAATGGGCAAGTGTGAAGATTGGAAGATTCATACTGAGGACTGGAAAATGGGGAGGGAAATGAGGCACAATTAAATGTGCTAGTGTTTGTCAGACAATTTTGGTGAAAACAGTTTGGGAGAGGCACTACTTTTAGCAGAATAAACTTCAGGAGACTGCAGTAACGGCACTTGCACTGAATAGGGCTTTATATTGCTCCATGAGCCACTGGAATATCATTATTTAACAAATTAAGGCAGATTCATAATGTATTGTTTCTGTGCAGTAGGTAAGATTAACTGCTTGCTGTAGAGAAAATGTAATTGGCACAGTTTGTAAGCAAGGAGCAAAGCAGACTGTGTGTGTGTGTGTGTGTGTGTGTGTGTGTAGTTAAACATGGGCTATGGATGGAAAGACTGTTAGAGAATGTTATAAAAAATGGTGAACATTGTCAAGAAATCCTGATAGGAAGAACGCTGGACTGATGAGAACCTTCATAATTTGGAGCTTACTCTGTGCAAAACCTGCGTGTGTTGTGTGTGCAAAATTCCACAGCATTTTCTGTTTTAAAAATGCCATGTGCAAATTTTAAACAGCATCACTTCTGAACTAAATATTTTGTTGCATATTTCTCAATGGAAATAATGTGCTGAAAATAGTTTTTCTTATGCAGAAAATGCTATTTTGTGCTAATATGTGAATTTTGCACAGAATAAGCCCTGAATTGCTGTCTTCCATATTATGCAGTCTTAGGACACTCTCTTGAAGTAGAAATAAAATTGCTAAAGTGACTCATTGCTATCTTCATTTGAGAATGAAATTAACAAAGAAATACATCTCTCTTGTGGGAAAATTTATGAAGCTGGAATATTTGCCTTTTAAAATAACTCTGGGAAAGATATTTTAGAGCTGAAAAGACTTAAGAAAAGGACAATCAGATAATCAAGGAAGTGGAACAATTCTCTTTGAGAAAAGGTTGCAAGATTTGAAACTTTTTAGCTGAGAAGGAAAAAAAAAAAGATGGGCAAGAGAAAACATGCCATGGTGGCAAAATACTCTACATGATATGGACAAAATCTTTCATAAAACTTCAGTTTGGATTTATCCAATGCAGTGCATTTAATTCAGGAATGAAAAAAGCAAACACTTTCTCTCTACAGCATATAATTAAACTGTCAAATCAATTAAGGTCTCTTCCAGATTGATCTAAAGAAGTGCAAGTTCTTCTTGGGTTTTGCCAGGTTTTGCCAGTTGTTGTTGCCTCTGCACCCACTATTTGAGAGGGGTGTTTTTAGTGATTTCTTGGATCTACGCTACGGCACTGTTTTAAGTGTGGGACATGGTTGACTGAGAAGGTCTTGTGTTTCGAAGCGCAAAACTCCTCTCTGATTCTTTTTAACTGTGTAAAAGTGTCATTTAATTAATGCACTACAGTATTTGCCTCTGTCATAGAAAAAAAAAATTCTCTCTAGGATCTTCTAGGTCCTCCAGCACAATACTGGGGTCCTCTTCCACTGAAAGTGGACCATAACGTTGCAATGGAGGACATAGAGATTCTTAGAAAAAACCCTTCTCTAGGGATTGGTAGGTCTTCCGGCATGACTCTATGGCTCAGTTCTGACTGTAGAATCATTCTGGAGGACCTAGAGATTTCTAGGGAAGTGTTTTCAGGTTAAAAATAACAGGTTTTGTAATTTTTATTTTTATTCCTTGTTTTCCCAGTTTCATAGGGGACTTGCACCCTTAATTTCCATGAAAGTGGAGAGCTGACAGCATTACTCCAAAGAAGTAAATAAAAACAAGACAAAAAAGAGAAAAGAAGCAAAGGATTTTTTGTTTGTTTGTTTGTTTGTGATATGCCCCAGAATTAAAAAAAAAAAAATAGAAATCATCTCAGGGTGCCAATTTGGACAACTCTAAAAAGTACTAGACAAATTCATGGAGGATATGACTATCAACGAGAACTAGTGAGCATAGTGATACATGGTCGCTAATATCAGGAGCAGTATACCTTTATAGATCAGTTGCTGGAAAACATCAGTGAATGAGGGTACAATTGTGCTGATGAGCTATTTGTTCAGGGGACCTTCATGGGCATCTCATGGGCATTTGGTTGCCTACCAGTCTGTTGATTTGTTTGTCCTACAGTCTGCATTTCCAGCAACAATTCAAACTGATTGATTGATCATCCTGCCTTTCTCCTGAATGAGACCCAAGATAACTCATATCTGAGTTTTTTAAAAGAAATAAAATTACTATGATTATGACCTTTTAATGCCCTATATAGTTCTGGTCCAGGCTACCCAAAGAACCAGATCTTCCCATGTAAAGCTACTTAAATTCTGAAATCTTTGGGGAAAGTACTTCTTTCAGTCTCATCACCTTCACTGGCATATTTGCTGGGGATGCGGGAAAGGACCTTCACTACGGCTGCTCCAGCACTCTGGAACTTCCATCCTAGAGAGGCTAGGTTGGCTCCCTCTTTGTAGCACACCAATTTGGAAATGGAATCAATTGCTTTCAATGTCAGGAAGTTCCTTCTAATAACAACTTGTTCCTTCTAATACATCTTGCATTAGTTCCTTTTAATACACCTTGAGGGGTTGCAAGTATAAAGCTGTTCACTAAACCTAACTGGTGACAATTCTGAAAAAGGGAGAGATCCATATAAGATCTTATATAACTGCATGCAATGTTTTGGTAGTAAATCAAGTACCATGATCTAAGCAATTGATGGAATATCATATCTTCTGTTAAACTGCATTTGTACTACATACTTAAATCAGTATAATGCCACATCAGTAGCCTTGGCTTCATCCTATGTACTCTTGAAGTTTGTAGGCTGTCTCATGTACCTCAGTATATTCTTCAATACACGTGTTTACCTGTGTGTGTGTGTGTGTGTGTGTGTGTGTGAGAGAGAGAGAGAGAGAGAGAGAGAGATGGGGAGAGAGGTGAAATTTCTGCAAGTCTGTTTGTTTTTTTGTTTCCCTCTTAAACAGAAAGGATGGTGGGTGTCAGATTAATCAATTAATCCTACACTACCAGTAGATTTAAGATGTTTTGACAACACTTAACTTCCCTTTCCACATCCCGTGAACTGTAGTCAGCACTCCCTGAGCACCAGGAAAGCAGGGAGCAAGACTGGGGTCATTTCTGGACTGCAGTGTTATAACGGTATTGTTCTACTTTCAACATTCTGTGGAATCCTGGAGTTTGGAGTTTAGGGAGGGGCATTCAGAATTCTCAGCCAGAGAGCTCTTTGGCCTCTGTAGATTACAAACCCCAGAATTCCACAGGATGTTGAAAGTGGAATAATAGCACTATAACAGTATAATGAGGAAAGTCTCTAGGATTTTTAGCGGAGGATTATCAGCACGTTGACAAACTACAATATCAAGTTGTCTTTGTGGGAAAGATATGTCAGCTTAAGTGGGTTAAAATCAATATATATATTTAGCAGCAGAGGTAGGTTCAAATTGTTTGCCTCATATGAAGTAAACTACCAGAACTGGACAATATTTATGGATTTCAGATCACATCTTTGAGACCCAAATAGGGATGTTGTTGGAATGAAATGTTAAATGGAATGTTGATGCTAACTGTCTGCTTGGATTTTTTTGTTGGTTATGAGTTGGAAGCTCAGGCAACCAGAAGGTGATAAAAGGGACCACCATAAAAATACTGATTAGCTGACAATTGGCAAAGGACCCTCAATCTTTCATTCTAAAGAGATGGGGTGAGGAACCACACCTTTTTCAGTGACAAGCCATAAAGTCTTATTTCCAGCATGGATACTGCAATGATATGCATTCTCCACTTCCACAAATAGAGTATGTGCCTTTTGGTTAGTTATTCATGGAAAACCCATTTATTTCACAGGGTTTTCTTAGGAGAAGAGTATTCAAAGCTGGTTTGTTATTGCCTTCCTCTGAATGTAGTCTACAGTGCTTTCTATGACCTAAAGATCTCCCTTCAAAGACACTCCTTTGTTTCGCAGATCAGATAGGATCTGGCGTCTTTTCAGAGGGCTTTTTAAATAAGAAATTTCCAAAATTCATATGTCCACTTCTTATAAATTTGATGGAAAGAATTTCAACAAGCAGTGAGAAATTGCAGGGCCACTTTCATTTCCTTTGAAAGAAGAAGCACTCGATATATGTGATATGTTTGCATGATCTGCCAGCACTCATTCACAAACTCCCCGAGTACAGCATAGGAACAGTTATACTATGTATCAAGCATGGAAGGAAGGAATCTTTCAATTTCAATTTCTCATAGCTTCTCATTTTTTCCAGGCTAATTCATTTTAATCCTACTTCCTCAATAATTTATTACATTTTTAAAATAGTCTTTATGAACATTTTTAGTTTTGTGTGTGTTTCTGCACGTCTAATATACACATCTTTGTATATTTTCTTACGATTATTTTCTCTCAATGAATATTTTTGTGTTATTTTGTGTGTAACAACATTTTATGTGTTTTTTCATGATTTTTGGTGCATTTTTGTGCACACTATAATGTATACATTTTCACACATTTTTTCTTGACTGGAACATTGCATCACAAAATTATGAAAACTTCAGAACTTCCTATTTCAATTTCTTATTTTACCAGCTTTAGTTTTGTAAAAAAGAAGTTCTGTTTCTGTATTGGTTCTTAATGAATTTTATATATATTCATATAGTCATCATTCATAGTTCTCCAAATATAAACAGATTTTTTATTTTTTTAAGAAAATTAAGTAAACTGTAATTTCTTACAATGTTTTTTGATAATACAATGCATTTTTGTATATCAGTTTCATGAATATACAGATATTAATTTCACTTATTCTTTTCACATTGGAAACACTGGGATAAAACGGATAAAACAGGATACACTCAGACATCCCAGATTAATGTTCCATAAGTATATTCGATGTCAACAGACAATATATTGTTAAGTTGCTGCTCATATATTAGTCACTCTGTATTACTGAAATATTAACATTTGTTCAACCAGATTTACAGAGATTTAAGCAGGGTATAATAATAATGTCTGCAAATTTTATATGCGGTAGTTGTTACACCTCATTAAACAAGCTGGCAAATGATCCATTTCTATACAATTAATATGCAGTGATTAAATCTCTCATATAAATTAACTCTTGATTCATGTCATTTACTTTTAAAGTGTAATTAAAAACTTTTTTTTAGACTTTAAACGTCAGGATTTTAAATTTATTTATTTCAGTCCATCCTTGCTGCACAGCCTGTGCTGTTATTGTACAGCGGATGCACTTGCAAACTTTTCTTTTTGCAGCGTTCCTTATTCTATTTTATCTTATTGTACGTAATTGTAAATTTTTGCAAATGTATCTTTCTTTTTTTCTTCTTTTTAAATAAGAACTCCTCATTTCTGTAGCAAGTCCTACCTTTGCCAATACTAAAATGTCAAGGAGGTTAGACAAACATCTTGTTTGACTCTCCAGATGAGGACCAATCTATGCTTAATAATAATGCCACCAAATCCAAATGCTGACAGAACTAATCTCCAACCAATGTTGAAAGTCAGTGTTTAAAAATGCCTGCAAGAGAAACAGAGCTCAAGGAAAGGGTAGCCAAAATCTGTGGACCTCTGCCCAGTATCAAACATGGCAATGTCTACATTCAAAGTTGAAGGGAATTCACCTTCTGCCACGCTTAGTACAATTGAAAATTGGTGAATAAAGGAACTTGTTTTATCAAAACAAATAAATTTCTGTCTCATACCCTGACAAACCTGAATCTGAACAGAATGAGAGCCTCCAGATCACAGTTCATACACTCTAATATAGTTTCCCCAAAGTTGCCAGTGTGATGTAGTGACTTGAATGTAGTATAGTGGTTCGAACATTGGACTATGACCCTGGACACCAGCGTTCAATTCCTGCTTAGCTGTGGAAACCTACTGGGTGACCACTTAGCCCCAGAAAACCCTGTAATAGCTTCACCTTAGGGTCACCATATATTGGAAATGTCTTGAAGGCAGACAACAACAAAGTTGCCAAGCCGCTCCTTCCAAGTGCATATGCCAGTAAATTTCCATCAAGCTAACATTTCTGGTAAAAGCTTTGGTTATCATTAAGGCTAGTGTCAAGCTGGCCATTCATACTCCCATTTCATGTAAGCAACTGAAGCCCCATTCCTTGCTATCCAAGCAAAACATGCTGGAGTTCAAATTCTCTGTATCACCTTGCTTTTCTGGAGGAAAAGTCCTTGAAACTAAGACACACAATTCTAAAAAGGATGCAAACATTTTTTCTAAGATGGCATTTTCTAAGATGGCAAGTGAAGCCATCTTAATTTCCCCTTCAAAACCCAGGCAGGGTCATTTTGAATGGAGTAATTAAGTCCTTCAAATAAAAAAAAAGTGAGAATAATAGTGAATCCATCTTCTTAATCACTGGCCATGCTGATAAATTTTGGACACCTGGTAGATAGAAACTGTTGCATAACAGTTTGCTTAAACTTTCGGTTCATTTGATCTTTGATGTCATTTTGGGGTAGTTTATTTCTGAGGGGCAGAAAAAAATGTGAAATATACAGAAGGAATTTTTAGCCTTTTCATTCTTTCATTTAGCAGTGTGTTCAAGAATCTCCCAAGATCCTTGCTGAAGAAAGTTCTTGAGTGTTCTGTTCTCCAAATCCATTTCACTGATGTAAGATAAAGAATGGCTATTACCTGCATGGTATTTCTGTGCATTGAGCCAAGAATGTGCAAAAACTCTGCTTCATGACACATACATAAGACAATCTATAATTTGTACATTTTTTAAAAAAGTAGAGAATTAGTTTTAAAAACCTACCTGAATATAATTTACCATGGACCACTCCCCATGGACAGGAACATGTGCCCTTTTTTTCACTACACATATTTGATGTTACTACACCAAACACCTATTGTCATAATTGGACCTATTTTACGACTGAAACACATGTTTGAAAGCGCTCTAGCTGTAAGCATATGCCAGGTCAGGATGACCTCAGACATGACCAGGTCATAAGTTTAAAGAAAATTAGGCAGAAAAGCCTGTTGCTGATGGGCTAGGTATAATCTTTTCTGAAAACTGTAAGTTGCAAGCACTCCCAAAAACAGTAGTGGGCACTGCCCAGGTGAAACAATCAGGAACCCTGTTGTGAGCATATCCTACACCAGTGGTTCTCAACTTGTGGGTCCCCAGATGTTTTCGGACTTCAGCTCCCAGAAGCCCCAGCCACTATGGTCAATGCTCAGGGCTTCTGGGAGCTGAAGTCCGAAAACATCTGGGGACCCACAGGTTGAGAACCACTGTCCTACACAGACTTTCCCTATTCACTTTATCTAACCAAAACATTAAGAGATTATCAGGACTCCCATCAATGTTTTTCACTTAAAGTTAAGCCAGTCAGCTCATTCTAGACTCCTTTGTCAGTTTCATGGGAAAGTCATTACTGCTTACTCCATGCACCCTCTTTCAGGGCAGGGCAGGAAATAGGGTATGAAAACCCTAGCTCCAACCTGAGTAACTTGTAGTACTTTGCACATAGTATGTGGTGCACAGATCTCTGTTCCTCTGTGCTACTCTCAGACTTGCTGTCTGAGCCACTCCACTTCAACCTTCTACTTCAGAATTAATAACTATCACCCTTTCCACTCAATCTCTCTCTATCCAGTCTTTCCTGTCTTACTTTCTGATAGTCTTGTATGGTTCTTGAGCATCTGATTTCCTGTATGCTTGTTAATTCCCAATATAATACTCTGTTTATCTATTTTTTTTGGAGTCATCTTTACAGTTAGTGCTGATATATACACAGGTGAAAAGATATCCTGCCATTACTTTTCTCTCACAGGCTTCCTTTGAGGTATAATTCCCCAAATTCTAAAGAGATGCTGGCATTGTTGGTGGACCCCAAGGTCCACATCTTTTAGGGTAACATTGACTTCTGTGACTCATCCACACTACACAGTTATGGTCCTATATTTCACTTTAATTGCCATGGCAGCATCCCACGGAATTATGGGTTTTGCAGTTGAGAAGAGGAGCTTTTAGCATTCTCATCCAGAAAGCTCTACTGCCCTTCAAACTACATTTCCCAGTATTGCATAGGATGTTGCTATAGCAGTTGAACCAGAATACAGAGCTATAATTGTGTGGTGTGAATGGGCCCCAGGTTGGGTGAGTATAAAACAACTCCAATTAATTGTGGCAAATATTTTTATATATTTTATAAGTAGATCTTGCCTTTGAAAAGCAATAGTAATTTAGGATTCAGTGTTTGAAATGGGATTGATTGAAGTGTGACTGTTCTGTCTGTGTCTCCACTACAAAAAGTATAAAAAGACCAAAGATTCTCTTGGCTTCATCTTGGTGATATAGATCTGTTCAAAACAGTTGCAAATTTTTCTTTGTTTTGTGATGCTGTACTGGTTTCCTTATGTTGCCCCTTTCCTCCACTGATTCCATTTGGTGGTATTCTGGCAGACAACTGACATACAGCAAATGACATCTTGATTGATGATTACTTCCTGTTTCACAAAGACAACAGTCTGCTATATAGCTGTACTGTAAATTTTTTGGAGTACATGCTTGTCAAATGGAGATTGGATTTCAAAAAGCTATCCAAGCTATCACTTGTCCCCAGCCTGAGTCTCAGTTCTCTTGACTACATACAGCCTTACCATATCTGCTGTCACAATGAGCAGATTTTTTTTCTTTCAAATGTAAGGCACTGGAGAGGAGGCTGCATGTGTCTGTTTGACCTGAGGATGAGAAAAAGATACAGAATTCAGAAGAGTTTGACAGTTCTTGTAGTAGGGAAAGTGCCAGATGCCATCTTTGCACACAATTTCACCCACAGAGCTTCTGTTCACCAGTTACTTAAGATCAAAGAGCTAGAGAACCTTCCACAAACCTTCTGCCTAAAATAATATAGAAGGAGAATGATAGTTTTACTATGTTCTTAGATGATAGTCCTGAAGCTGCTTCACAGATTTTAAGCAGAGATGGGCAAATTCCAAAGAGCCCATTTTACATCCTTGAAAAGTGACCTCCCCACAAAAAGACACCTGTGATTGGGTAGATATCTACTGTGTTTTTTAAAAACAGTTTTCTGAAATATTAATAAGATGCAGAGAAGACCTGCACCTTATTTGAAAGCAAAATCACCTCTCTTACAAGCTTAGAAGAGTGGCAATGTTCCTTTTTTCCCCTTCAAAATATTTGTCTTGTGGGCCCCAAGGAGGGCTGGGAGTCCAGTGGGCTCAATAACTGACTTGAGGCCATATGTTGTCCGCAGGCAGCATGGTTCTCAGCTGTTCTTTTATGTTTTTCTAGACATTAGTTGTCCCCTTGCCACCATTATTCATAGAGTCAGGTCACCAAGCCACTCCGATCAACAAATGCATAAATGAAGGCCATTTCCACACTACATTGTTATAGTGCCATTATTATATTTTCAACATCCTGTGGAATTCTGGGGTTTGTAATTTACTGAGGCCAAAGAGCTCTCTGGCTGAGAATTATAAATGCCCCTCCCTTAAACTGCAAACCCCAAGATTTCCTAGGACGTTGAAAGTGGAATAATAGCACTATAACAGTGTAATGTGAAAATGGCCAAGAAGCAAACAAATTAAGCCCATTTCCACCCTACGCTGTGATAGTGCTATTATTCCACTTTCAACATCTTATGCAACTCTGGGGTTTGCAGTTTAGGGAAGGGCATTTAGAATTCTCAGCCAGAGAGCCCTTTGGCCACGATAAACTACAAACGCTAGAATTCCACAGGATGTTGAAAGTGAAATAATAGCTTTATAACAGTTCAGAGTGGAAATGGCCCATGAGTAAAATTAATTTAGTAAAATTAAGCAAAGAATAATGTCAAGATGCCAAAAAAAAAAAAAAAAAAAAAAAGATTTATAGAGAGTTGTTGTTAACTCAGTACTTTCCAATATTTCTGTGTAGATGCTAACAAGGGTGTGCAAGTCCTGTGCCCACTACCTAAAAATTGTGCATGTTTGGGGCTAAAGTTTTTTTTTTAATGCAACTGTTTGTAATATATATATTTTTCTCTTCTTAAGTATATATAGATTCTGGTAGGCAATTAACATCATTCATTTTTGTACTTAAGTTTTGAGCTGAGACGTGCATCACAAATTTAAATCAATGTTCATTATGGAGTTAACTATTCTGATTCTGACATTAGTTTAAGAAGAGCCAAAAATGAAGGCCAAACAAAATTCTATTTATTCCTAGCCTGTGCATACTCGTGTATATTATTTTTGTACAGAACCCTTTGCCTGAGCTGGAAAATAAGCAATACACCTTTACTAGTTATAAATCTTCAAAACAAAGAGGGTTATGCATCGAAAACTGGAGACAGACACTCTTAAATTAGGATGATGAAATCATTGTTGCTCATGAGATGGAAAAACAGTCTTTATAAAAATCATTCAAAACTATAAAATCTGACCAGAAACAACAATGGAACAAGTGAAACATATATGTATACCAAGGACAGCTCTGCTGCTGTCCTGTCACTGTAAATTTCCATTAAATAGACCAGATGTTACAATGGGCTACATAACTTTTCTCATAAAGAACAAAAATTTCCATTTCATTTCACATTGAGGATTTTTGCCTGATCTAACCACAGTCAAGTTTAGAAACGTACAGAGTTTAACTTCCCCATCCAGCCATAGGTAGTATAATAGCCTGTAATACAGCTAGTAATATAAATGTTCCAGCTATGCATCCACCTTCTTCTTTTAGTTATAGCATGAATAGTAAACAGCTGAATATTTGACTGAACTGTATGTACACCTAGTAATTTTTGAGATAAGAGGTACTTTAATTAGAGGTGCTGACCCACTCTCAATCTCTGTGTCCCATCATGGATGACCTTTTTGGTTTACAACTTTCTGTGGCCTTTTCAGCTCTGAAGGGCACTATATATGGTCTGATCTTTCTTTGTTACAAAGGCACCAAAGACACATATAAAATATTTGAGGGAAGTTAGTCTTGTCTCCCTTGCTTTAGAGCATATCTGCTCTGTTACGAATTCAATAAGCTTTAAACCTTGATTGCAACTTCCAGTATTCCCAGAGCCAAGACAGCCAATCCTTTACAATAAAGCAAAATAATAAATTCTAAACTCTGATACAATGTGTGTATAGCATTATCCATAAGTCGATATCTCAATAATAGAAACTCAAGTCACAAAAATACCTTTTACACCTATTAGGACGTATATATGATAAAGGTAAGGATGTGAATTCACATGATAATAATACAGTTGTCTCTCCACTTCTATGAGGGTTTGAGGCACAGATCCCTCTCAAAAGTGGAAAAAAGCAAGAATAACTTCCCCGCTCCCCCTCCCATTCCCTTCCGAAGCATCAACCTTCCCATTCCCATGCAAAAAGGGAAGGTAATGGGGGTGGGGGACAGTCCACACCAGCCTTCATTCCCCCCTCTGGAGCCCCCCCTGCCATTCCTATGCATTTTGCCCCAACACTGAGAACTTGTGTGAGCCTTCCCCTCCCATTCCTTTCTGTTTTGCCTTGACATGAGTGCTCTGCACCAGGGCAAAATGCATAGAAATGGCAGAGGGAGCTTAAAAGGGAGGAAAGGAAGACTCACACAAGCTTTCCCCACCCCTTTCCCTTCTATTTTGTGTGGGAAGGGAAAGGAGGGAGCTTCGGAAAGGGGAAAAAAAAGGTCATATGAGCTCCTCCCCATTCCCTTCCATTTTGCCTTGGCATGAGTTCTTTTCACTGGGGCAAAATGAATGGGAATGGGAGGAGGAGAATAATCAAATTTATGAATGTCAAACCAGTGAATGTGGAGGGAGAACTATAATTAGCTTCATGTGGGTTAACTGATGAAGAATGGTTTTAACTTATTTCCCTAATAATGATTTTGTATAGCAAAGCTGATGTAATTTGTAATTCTTTATCAATGGCATTAAATATCAAGCGTGTTTCAACCATTCAATAAAAATTCCACACATCAACATTTGTTGAATTCATAAGTCTTTATGAGAAGCATTCAATCTCAACAGCAGAGGCGTGCAACTGCATGAAGGAAATGGGACCAGTTTTTACCTTTTCACATTCTGGTAGGCCACAGAAGTGATATCATATGACAGCAACCCAAAAGTGATATCATTTCCTATTTAGGCCAGTTTGGGGCCCTTTTCAAAGATTGGGATGGATAGTGATATTATGCCATGCTGTTTTCTTGGGATGGAATTAAGATACAATAAAGGCTCATCTATGTGTCCATCACTCAATGGTTTGAGTTAGAATGGGTGGCATATGTGTGGGCGTTCCTTTCCTTTCAGATGTAAAGCTCTAAACATTAGTTTTTCATAGAGTCATAGAATTATAGAGTTGGAAGAGACCACAGGGGACATCTAGTCCAAACCCGTGCTATGCAGGAACACACATGAAAGAAAGCATTCCCAAAAGATGGCCATCCAGCCTCTGCTTAAAAACCTCCAAAGAAGGAGACTCCACCACACTCCAAGGCGGCATATTCCACTGCCAGACAGCTCTGACCATCAGGAAGTTCTTCCTGAGGTTCAGGTGGAATCTCCTTTCCTGCAGCTTGGATCCATTGCTTCTTGTCCTAGTCTCTGAAGCAGCAGAAAACAAGCCCACTCCCTCCTTGACATGACATCCTTTCAAACATTTAAGCATGGCTATCATGTCCCCTCTTAACTTTCTCTTCTGAAGACTAAACATACCCAGCTCCCTAAGCCGCTCCTCATAGGGTATGTCTTTTGCTTTAAACCAATTGAATCCCAGAACTGGGGGAAAGTAAGGAAGATGATGGTAATGAGGAGGAGAAAGAGAGTGATGATGATAATTAAACTCTCTCTCTCTCTCTATATATATATATTTGATAGAATATCTGTCAGAGATTGTAAGTAACAAGTTACAAGCAATGTAGTTACCTCTTGCTAGTTAATGGGTAGATGAAAATTTAATGGAATTACATTTCAAAACTAATTCAAAGAGTAGAAAAGAGTTACTCAACTGGTGAAATAAATAATGATTCTATGTATTTTGAAAAGTTACTTTGAAAGGATTTGGGAAAGATTGTAGAGGCCTTTGGAGAAGAATTTTTCAAATCTATACAATTCTCTTATTGGATCTAAGGTTTTTTTTTTTAAATGAAAGCCCCCCTCCAAAAAAAGAAAAAAAAAAGAAAAAGAAAAAACCCCAACAAACCAGGGAAAAAATAACATAAAAATGTACTTTCCTCATCAATGTAATATATAATGGAGTTACTGGCCGAACATTGTAATGATTAATGGGAAGCAATTTTTTTTAAAAAAATAGTTAGGCCTCATGTCTTGTGCCTTTCCTTTTCTTCTCTGCTCTCTCTTTTCCCTCTTCCCCCACATGTTTTTTCCCCCTTTCTCACTGGTCTTTCTTCTCCTCCATCCTGGTACTCAACTGTGCCCTTGCTTCTTACCAACCACCAAGATTTTCTTTCTCCTCAAAATGTTGCCAAGTTCTGCCAAGTTACATTTAAATTTTTGATAATTGCAGGCAGCCATAATTGCATTAATTCAAATTCTTTCCTCATTATGGAAATCATGTGGTAGGTCATAAAAAGTATGAGCAGTGTGCAGACATAGGCCATTTCTGTACTAGACTGTTATAGTCCTATTATTCCACTTTCAACATCCTATGGAATCCTGGGATATGCAGTTTAGGGAGAGGTCTAGCACAGATATTGTTAATTGCTCATTCAGATGCACTTATTCCTTGGTTCTTTATAGATAGAAAGAAAAAAGAAAAGAAAAGAATGGTCCTTTGATTCTTCTGCCTGAAGTACACAAACTTTTTTATGCATCACCATTGAACGCTTTCTTTGGACACCTTTCTTATTCACTGAGCTCCAGTGCTAATGAAGGGGATGAATGAACCAATAAATTAGAATGCTGGGATTGACAGTAAGGGAAAGTGCTGACTTCCTTTTTCTGCAAGGCTGCAGGCTGGGATAATAGGTGTGAATTGCTCCCCCTTCAGTAAGTGAAAGTGCTAATTGCTTACGCGTGTATTAGCTCTCTGCAACCAGCAGGTACGACCTTGAAGGCTGCTCTGCAAAAGGCTTGCTTTGTACTTTTATCTAAGAATGGCTGGAAGAATTTCGGGAGGATCGGTGGGATGTATGAACCGGCCATGAGTTATAATTTGTATCATCTTCTAACTAACTCTTTGTTCTCTTCTGTACACGTGTGTGCTAAGTTAATGATGTAATGGAAAGTTAACCAAAGATCTTTGTTCTTCTGTGATGGGCTGGCTAGATGAATGATTGATTGCTGACATGGTAGACCAAAGGTATATAGTGATGTTGCCTTAATTAATTGGGGCGACAGTCCTGGAAACAGCTGTCGTCCTTGCGCAAGTAATTGGAAAATAAAGGCTTTTTGATTTTTCCCTGAAAACCTGGTCTTTGTCTCTTTCCTGGCCACAACACTTTTAACAGTTTGGAAGGTGAGGATTCCACAAAGTATGGGACCCTGCTTGGGGCATCTAAAATTACCCAACTACACCTACGCTTAGCCTCATGTGCAGTTTATCTATGAAAGACAGACCAGCATGAGAGGGATAATATGGAAACTTATATCAGTTCACAGCTATATAACAATCTTACTGTACAAAGCAGACCAAGTTTCCCAACCAGTTTAGCTGGATTTCTAAGGAAATCACCCCCACTCACAGAAATTTTATTGCCATTTAAACCTGAAAGGACAGCCCCTGTATACTATTTTCCACAGGGTGTTGCTGTAGCGCTCAAAGTTTCTCTGAAGGAAATATATTCCAGGATCAGAAGTGTTCCACAGAAAGATGTTACTTTGTAGGGGTGACTGGATTAAACAGCACAAATCTCACCTGTAATTGGCACTCTGTGTTATGCACCCCCAACCCACTTGCAAGGGTGATAACAATGAGAAACTTCAAGATTTCAGAAGATGCCAGGACTGAGAGGGAGGGCTTCAGTACTGATGAATAACAGCTGCAATAGAGAAGTCCCCATTGGTGGGGGAGAGCACGGCATGAAGCATTCATTTTTGCAAGCAAGGCAACAGGGACACCAGCAATCAATCATAGGTATATGGTGGGTGATGCCATACATTCTGGGTAAAAAACTTAAGCAACTTCCTTGCCATTAATTTTTCCTAATCTCTCCATTGTAATTTGGGTAGTTTCCTGGGAAGAATTGGGTCCTCTTGCAAATACTTCTAAGTGATGTACTCAACATTGAGCTTTATCACCAGGAAGCTTTCTGTACCTTCCCAGGCCAAAGCAACAGTGATCAATGATGAAAGAGGAAAAGTGATTTTTAGCTTCAGGAGCGCAGCTGGAAGAGGACATAATGGGAAATGAATTTGATCCACCTTATTTTTCTCTTCATGTGTTTTCTTTGTTGTCTACTGTGCCTTGTTAATTACAACTTGAACACCCATATCTCAGGCAGAAATGAGTACAACTTTGTTTCTGAAGTGTTTTTCTGTGGCATGATACTCTCAATGACTTTTCTGGGGGGCTATTGTTTCTGTTCTCATACTGCTGATAAGCACATCTTTTCAAAAACACTTTGCCCACAGGCTTCACTTCATTATTCAGTGAAATTTTGAAGTGGCCTAGTATTGCCTCAGGTAGAATAGTTTGATTGGAAAATGCAACAATTGTGGCATACCTGATATCTAAGTGCTCATGCAACGGCATCTTCATTTTGAGTACCTTCATGTTTCATCAGTTTCCATCACTCATTCTTATAATATGACATACCTTATACCTAAAAATCAAATGTCTCAGGTCACGGAGGCTCTTACTTCTTCTTAAGATGTGTGTTTCAACTTTGCACGATATTTTGTTCTTATTTGTGGAAGCTGAACATTTTTTATGTAAAAATTATGTTTAAGTAAGCCATCACTTGTTTCTAGGGTCATTTCCCACATTTGTTTTTCCAATGTGCATTCTTAAAATGGACACAGTAAAGGAACTGAAAGGCTGTCATAGACACTTATATTTTTCAGATGTGCCTAATATTAGGGATTTGGTCAATAGCAGAGACGTATCTCAAGTTCATGCTTATCAAAATCCAGGAATTTGTAACAAAAAATACTGTTAGAGTAAAACTTATGTAGGCAATATACATATATGCACAGAGGTAGGCCTGTAGGTTGGTGATTTGCATATTTATAAAACTCCTGAAGACAACTGTTAGCCATCAATCACACATCAAGTCTAGAACGTTTTTATAAATAGTGAAATGTTTTTGGCATAAAATGACAGCATGAATCACAAATAAGAAAATGCTAATACACTACTTTTTAAAACCAAAAGAAAGAAGAAAGAAAAGGCATTTAACACTCCAAATGTGGCAACCGTGATTAATATACCCTGATCTTTGGTTCTTCATCCAGTTGATATCAAGTTTTAGCAGATCAATGAAAAGTGGTTCCCCAATCTTTCTTCTTATTGGAGGCTTTGTTGAATTTCTAACACAGAAATCTTTACTGAAGCTGCTTTGCAAGGATATCTTTTTTTTTCTTTTCATGAAAGGTTTCATTATACTGAATTAAGGATTCAACAACATCATTGTGTATTCATTGCATGATTTTTTCCCTATCAACTTTGCCTGAAGAAGGAACCAGTAAGCTTTGAAAGCTTGCATATTTTTTATGTGTTCTGGTTGGTCTAATAATGGTACCAAGCATGTATATTCTGGATTTTGAGCTAAATAAGGGATGTACATCTTGCCATTCTTTGTCCTTGCATTCAATGACAAACAAATCTCTGTCATTTTTTCCTCTCTCCTTCAGGACCAAGCAAAGATTTCGATATGTTTTTTGAGAAGCGTTCACACTTTGTGAATTCTTGGGGAATTATCCTGTGGAAAAATACAAGTGTTTCTTGTACAAGAAATAATATTTTATGTGAAAAACAAGCAGTTTCCTAAAAATGAAAGTCTTTTTTGCACATTTTTGACTGCACAGAAAAAAATGTTTATTTCTGTGCATAACAATTCTCCAAGAGACTTGGCAAAAATGTGAAAGCTGTCACCACTGCTAACATCCTGTGGAATTCTAGACTTTGTAGTTTACTGAGGCCAAAGAGCTCTCTGGCTGAGAATTCTACATCCCTCTCCTTAAACTGCAAACCCAAGAATTCCATAGGATGTTGAAAGTAGAATAATAGCACTATAACCGTGGCCATTTCTGCACTAGACTGTTATAGCGTGATTATTCCACTTTCAACATCCTATGGAATCCTGGGGTTTGCAGTTGAGGGAGAGGGATGTAGAATTCTCAGTCAAAGAGCTCTTTGGCCTCAAAGGCCCCTCTCCAAACTGCAAACCCCAGGATTCCATACGCTGTTGAAAGTGGAACAATAGCGCTATAACAGTCTAGTGCGGAAATGGCCAGTGTCATGTGGAAAGGCCCCTGGTCTGTTCTTCTGCCTTTAACAGAAACATGGGGGAGGGGGGGAAAACTATACTGAACTTTTAAAAATCAGTAGAGTAATTGATGTAGCATATGATAAGCTCATGTTCCAATATTATTTAATATTCTTTGTTTTCCAGATAACTTCTAGGGTTTTTTCCCGCAGTGACTATAGTTTCCCAATGATTATGGTGCAGGTAGGCTGTTGAGTTACCTGCATTCTAATCTGGTGGTATTGTAATTCTTACACAAAACTGTAGAAGAGAATTATGTGGTCCTACAGATGCTACTGAAGTGCAGCTCCGAACACTGCTTACTAATGGCTCTGTTGGCTAAGACAGCAATGTACTGCCCCTGCATTAAATCTACTTACTAGTTACAATTAGACTCACTGATTTAACTATTGCTAGCTCAACATCTATGTAAATCTCTCTGATTTGATGGGTCTACTCTTGCTCAGATTAGCAATTGGATTTAGGCTTTATTGGTGGGAAGCTGTATCAAAGCTGTCGTACAACGTTTTCTCCCACAACTTCAAATTCAATCTCAGCTAACAAGAAGAGATTTGTTGGCAGTAAACCCACATTTAGAGCTATGCAGGTACAGGTGCATTTATCAGACTTCTTAAAAATAGGAAACTGCATAACCTCCAACTGTTCCAATTTGGCAGGGGTAGCCCCAATTAATCCACTGTCATCCCACTTTTTCAGCTGCTTTTGAAATGTCCTGTTTTCTCTCTCCTCCTCTCTTCCCCCCTTTGTCCTCAGCTTACTGCAGTTGCTGCAGACTGAATTCACAGTCACATAGTACTTTGTACTCAACTCAGAAGGATGGAAGAGAGAGGAGGGGACAGAATCTTGGCTTCCCCAGTAGACTGAGGCAAAATCAAACTGCTGTAGTCCCTCTGAGTTTGTCTCTCCTTCCTCATTAATAACTTTTGCCATATTGACCACACTGATGTTGCTTGGCCACATGTGTTCTTGGTTTCTATCTGTGCAATACTGGAGAGCGTGAACCTGAGAAGGCAGCAAAGCTTTCCACTTTTCATGCCGTTGTAGCACTCCATTGTGGCTTGTGTTAGTGCTATAAGTGTACAACAGACTCAAACTCTTCCTATTTCTCTGACTATGCATTGTTGTGAAGCATTTCATCACAACCACAGCTCCTAGTGGCCATCACTAGTGGCCAGGCTGGCTGGAGTATTCTGGATCTTGTAATTCCAAACAATTAACTTTTCCAAGCTAATTGAAAAATGCAGTTTATTCTGAGCTGTATTGATAAATATGTGATCACAAGAGTAGCAAAAGCATGTGGGGAGGAAGCTTCAAAAACAGACTCCAGTAAACTTTTACATTTGATTTCAAGGCATAGAAATAAGAATTATCACCTGCTAACAAGGATAAATTATGGAACAAGTTTATTTTAGCAGTAGTTTGCTGCCTGACTACTGGCTTCTGCCATTTAGTGTCACTGAATGGGGGGATAGGGATTCACTGAGCTTCCTTGTAAGGTCACAAGAAAGTAGAAAAAAATCCTGATGGCTTTAAAATTAATGGGGCAATGAATCTGGTCTGAGCTTTACTGTGAACTTTACAGGAGCTATCCAGACTGAATTTTTTTTTTTGGCTGAATTTGTTGTGGGAACAGGTCTAATCACTCTGGTTACCTTCTTTAAAATAAAGACCAAACCAAGAGCAAATTCATCACACCATTGACATAGAAGCCATCAGCCACCAGTGACCACTTCAGTAATTTAGAGGTATATAGCTGCTGAATGGGGAGAAGGACCTACCACGGATCACTGATGTTATCACACATGCATACACACCACGTGAATACTGCTTTCTGCTTAGCATTCATGTACCTCTATGGTGCAGACATAGTCAGTTTTGTACATATATTGCTATACAGAGAAAATATTAACAGCAACTGCCCACAACCTCCAACAGTTACTATTTGCATCATTTAAAATAATAAGAAGCACATGCACACTAATGCAAAGACACAGTTCATGTGAGACCAGTGGCCCTTTTGCACTAGAGAGTGATAGCACTTCCAACTGTGTGGCTGCATTCTGTAGAATCTGGGGATACATAGTTTGGTGAGGCACTAGAGCTCTGGCTGAGAATTCTAAGTACTCCTCTCTAAAATGCAAATTTCAGGTTTCCATAGGATGGGAGCAGGGTAGTCTCAGTGTAATCGCAGTGCTGTTGCTCTGTAGTACTCAGGGTTCTCTGGCTGTTTTGCCCTCAAGGTGGAAACCACTTGCTCAACTACCTCAGTGTGCAGAGCAAAACACAAGATCAGTGGACAGAGGCCAAAAAATGGACAGTGCTGTGTAAGTTCGCTGATAAAATAAGAAAAGGAACAACCATATCTTCTTTCATCTGCTTCTCTTCCTACCCCCTAGTCTACTAACAGGCCAGATGTCCAGATCCACATAAGAGACTGAAAAAGGCTGGAGAGGGGTTTGCTGGCCAGAGGGCAGCACATTAGTTTCAAGAAGTGTCTCCTGCCAGTATAAAGCATAGACTGACCAGCTATATTCTAAAAAATCCACAGGAGGTATTAAGTGAATAATGTCAGAAAGGAGACAGCCAAATCTTGAGCTTATTGGGCTTATTGGGCTTATTGAGTTTAAGTAAGGACTTAAGTGTAGTAAACAGGTAATGTAGACAGAACTGATGCAAAGGCAAGATGAAGGCCCCTGGCCAATAAATTTAATGGATAGCTAGTCCATCCACACATTCCAACACATCCATGGCTATACACCAATATGACATCTGAAAAATGTCATCGCTTCTAGGACTTTTGGATAAGATCAAGTGTAGCAAATGTCTTCATTACCTGATGTTAATTGTAGGAGAGGCAGAAGTTACATATTGTAGAAGATATTCTATCAAATATTCCAAACCTAGATATAACTTTAAAGATCTGATTCTCTTATCAGGAAGTATACATGCTGTCTCCCCTTCTTAACTACACATGCATACTACATGGTGAGATAGTCAAACTTTTAACACCATATATAGTTTAGGCCTGGAATCAGAACCATACAGTCAATAGGTCAGTTGAAGTAATTGTTTTCTGCCTCTTACAGTCTAGGGCCCAATGCTGAAGGGGAAAAAAAAAGATGTAACTGACTTTCTCTTCTTCCTGTGACTTCCTGAATCTCCCAATGTTTCTGATATCATCAACATTTGGTGTTTTATTTGAGTAACTGAATAAATGTTCAAGGGATCAGACCATTATTCTCATTGAAGTTGGAGGGATGAAAATCAGTTCACACACATGGACTTTTGTGCTCCTGTCTATTGTACTTAGTATTTCAATTAATATATATCGTTTAGTTAATTATTTTTATGCTACTTCTCCTGGAACAGATCACATGTGTTCAGAAAGATGTTCCAATCCTTGCAACTGTTTCAAATCCCCAACCTTAACCTGACCCTGATGGAAATAGATGAATATTTCAAAGAATATTTGAATCTTCAAAGGTATCTCAGAGAGAGAAGAATGAGAGAGAATATGCACTGTAGGTGTACTGGGTGAGAACTGATGCCTGACGACCTCAATTTATTCATTATAAACTAAGTTTGCAGCAGTAAAATCACTGACACTAAGCATGGCAAATATTAATAGCACTGGTGAAGTAATTATATCACAATAAATTAAGTTCATAGCTGAGCAGATTGTCTTTTATTAAAGCTGAAGAGCATTGGTATCTATCATTACATGTTGGATGAATTCTTATGAGTCAAGGGAGGGGGATTGAGAAGGGTGCTGTGAGAATGTCTAAGGAGCTTGCAACCAGTTTTCTAGCCAGTGTTTTCCTTCAACCAAACTCTATTGCTGTGCAGAGTGGTGCTGAACAGCCTTCCATAATGGATAGGCCAAAAATAATCAGCTGTTTGTGGTGTCTAAAATTTAAACAAGATGCAGATTAGCTATGTTACTTAGAGCCCAGCTGAATGTATAGCAAAGACCTTCAGTTTGGAGCTGAAGAGAGGCCATCTACTTTGTCATTTTCTGATATACCACATTTCTTTCCAAAAAGTCTCTGCTCAGAAGGTGGAGGGTGGGAGGAAACACTGCTAAAGTGAAAATGCATTAGGTTGCAGCACTTGAAATATTCAGAACACGTTTGCTGATTGTAGCTGCTCTTCAAGACAGCTTGTGTTCACTGTTGAGAACTCCAGCAGGGTTTTGCTTATAACACACACACAAACACACACACCCCCTGTTTTCTCCAGAGATAGTGTCTTCCTTACTGGGAAACCTTGGATTTCTGATGACCTGTGATTGGAAAGGGCTTGTAACGCATGTTTTTGACAAAGTGAAAGCAGTCACTATGCTGTATGTTTTACAGATAAATATATTAAGTATAGCTATGAGCCCTATTCAAATATTCAGTAAGGCATGCATGGGGTGGAGGACACAGAATTGTGTGCTGTCTTCCTGCTTTTCCAACTTGACCTTACTAAATTGAACAGGAAACTCTGGAAGGGAAACTGTGGCCCTTTCCGCACCTTACCTTCTTCCGGCGCTGGGGTGCAGGGATCGCATGAGCAGCCTCTGGCGAGAGGCTCTTGTGTCTGGAGTCCTTCAGCTCCACACGAGCTGCCTGCTCATGCGAGAGCCCTGCCTCTTCCTTCCACAGTGCAGCCTGGGGCCTTCCCAGGCTGTATTGGGGCAGGAAGCGCGACCGGCTTCCTGCCCCAGGCTCTGCACACCAGGTAAGTGCATGCAGGGCCCGGGAGCAATGCGCGATCGCACACCATTTTTGGCTTCTAGCCGAAAATGAAAAGGTGCATGATCGGCGCCTGCCGGCCCCTGGAGCATCGTGCGATTGTGAGTGTGTTGTGCAGATCGCTCCTCACAGTCGTGCAATGCTCCAGGCACCCTTTTGCATGGAAAATGCCATGCGAAAAGGGTCAGTGAGCGCGTTTGGCCGAACCTACAATTACAGTTCCCTACCTCCCCGCTACAATTAAGACATCAGATGTTTTAGGGTTCCTAGACACAGAAAGAAAAGAGAAGAAAACTATAACATATCTAACTGTTCTACAGTCTGTTCTAAAAAGTGAAACTTGCATTGTATTCTCAGTTCTGGCAAAGATGTTTACTGTGTGCTGAACCTAATCTTTAATAAAAAACGTTCTGGATCTATCCATGAAGATTACTTATTGAGTTATGATGAGACCAGAAATTATACAATCTCCCATTCAGCCTTTCTGTTCAATACTATAAGGTCTGAGGAGAGCAGGCAGAAGTCATGCACATGGCCCTCTAGCCCATTTAGTTTCATAGTTCTGAATGCCAGAACAGTGCTATGGAAAACTTGAAAGTTGACTTACTCATTGGTCAGTCCCTGGTGTCTTTGTAATGTAATATTTCAGTGTAGAGTGTTTCTGTTCAGAGCTCTGACCAGTCAGCTATCCCTTCTTTTTTCATGCTCTATTTATTTCTCCAAACGAGTTTTCTCTTTTCTCTTCTCAGTGGAAATTCAGTCTTCTATGGCCACTGAGCATGTTAAGTCCTCATTAGACTGTTGCTGTTGTTTTCTTTCTCTTTCTCTTTTGGGACTCCTTTGGCTATTTCTGAAAACAATGGGGTTTCTTGAAGCTTGCCATTTATGGATGGATTATACTAGCATGTGTCTGGACAGTGTAGTTTTGGCCAGAATAAGTGCCACATTATTGTATAGCAAGCATGAGAATCCTGCAACCAGTGGGCCACACGCAGGCCCCAACACTGTTATTGTGGTTCTGCCCCCTCCTGATTATTCCAATATCTCCTTGATGCCAACACACATCTCTTTTTAAGTCTTTCTGTACCTTTTAAAATTTTGAAAAGTATTTTTTTAAAAAAAAACTTTAAAAGGAAGGAAGGAAGGAAGGAAGGAAGGAAGGAGGAGAAAGACAGACAGTTGAATGTCTGCCTGCTTCCAGAATTTTTGGGCCATTTCCGCGCTACATTCTTATAGCAGGATTATCCCACTTTCAACACCCAATGGAATCCTGGGGTTTGCAGTTTAGGGAGTGGCTGGCCGGCCCCTTCCTAAACTGCAAACCCCAGGATTCCATAGGATTTTGAAAGTGGGATAATCATGCTATAAGAGTGTAGTGCAGAAATGGCCTTAGTGTAGGGGGAGCAGTTGTTATTTGCTGTAGATCAACTTTAATTTATGCTGACTTTATGAAATGAGAGACTTCCAGAAGCCCCAGTCTTCAGCTGCCCTGCTCAGATCTTGCAAACTCAGGGCTGTGACTTTCTTGATTAAACCAATTCACTTGTAATGATGTCTTTTTCTTTTCATACTTTCTCCCACTTTACTGAGAATTATTATCTTTTCTAGTCACATCAACTCAAGTCACATCAACTCAGACATGTCCAAAGTAATTTAGTCATCTTGAATTTTAGTTTGCATTTAGTCCTAATTAGCTCCAGGATCTACTCATTTGTCTTTTTAGTGGTCCACTATATCCGTAGAATTCTTCTCAAGCACCACATTTCCAATATGAGATTTTTTTTTTCCTGTCAGCTTTCCACACATGGAAATCAGAAATACTGCAGCATGAATGATTCTGTCTGGTCTTTAATGATATATCTTTATACTTGAGGATTTTATCTGATTCCTTCATAACTGTCCTTCTAAACCTTAGCCTTTTTCTGATTTCTCGAGTACAGTCTATTTTGATTAATGAGTGATCAAAGGTGTAGAAAATCTTTAACCATTTTGATGTTTCCATTACCCATTTTAAAATTATACAAACCTTTGGTCATTTTTTTTTAAAAAAATATGCAACTGTAACCCCACTTTTCTCCTTAACTTTCACCAACTTTCTTAAGTCTTTGATATTTTCTACAAGTAATATCTTGTCCCCTCTGAGGCCATTTCTGCACTACATGTTATTGTGCTATTGTTCCACTTTCAACATCCTGTGGAATTCTGGAGTTTATAGTTTACTGAGGCCAAAGAGGTTCTGTGACTGAGAATTCTAAATGTTCCTCCCTACAATGCAAACCCCAGGATTCCACAGGATGTTGAAAGTGGAATAATAGCACTATAACAGTGTGGCGCAGAAATGACCTGTATCTTAAAATGTTGATGTTCCTTTCCTAGATTTTTACACTTCCTTCCTCTGAGTCTAACCTTTCCTTCTTTATGATATGTTCTGCATATAAAATAAAGCAGTAGGGTAATCAAATGCAGCTTTCTTGTACCTTCTTGCCATAGAATCACAGAACTATAGATTCTTATATTTGGAAATGTCCACAAGGATCATGTAGTACAACCCACTGCCATGATGGAATCCATAACTACAACATGCTTGAAAATGCTGAAGCAATCTATTCCACTCTTAGAATAATTCTTATGGTAAAAAAGGTGTTTGATGGGTTAGTCCCAACTAGGGCATACCTATTAAATCAGTTGTTGAATGGTAAGCAAACACACAGATTTAATTGATCCATTCTAGTCAGGACTAAAAGAAGATTTAGTTTGTTTTTCTTAATGTGTAGGTGGAACCTCTTCTAATTTGAATCCATTGGTTCACATTCTAGTATCTGGAACAGCAGAAAACAAGATTACCCCATCTTCTACATGACATTTCAGATATTTAAAGATGACTATCATCTCTCATTCTTCTCTTCTCAAATTTTAACATATCCAGTTTCCTTACTCATTCCTTATAAGGATTGAGTTTCAGACCTTTGACCATCTTGATTTTCTTTCTCTGTACACATTCCAGCTTGCCAGCATCTTTCTTGAACTGTGGTGCTCATCACTTGGGCACAACAGTCCAACTGAGGTCTGACTAAAGCAGAATAGAATGGCACTAATTTCAACTTCCATCTGGAAACTATACTCCTGTTGTTGCAGCTCAGAATTTCATTGACTTTTTTTTGGCCACTGAGTTGACTCCTGTTTAGCTTATGGTCTACTAAGACCCCTAGATTCTTTTCATATGTACTGCTTTCAAGCCAGGTGTCTTTCGTTCTGTAACTGTCCATTCCATTTTAATAGCCTAGCTGTATCACCTTACATTTATCTTTGTTGAAATTCATTTTGCTGGTTTTAGCTCAGTTCTCCAATTCATTTTGAATTGTGTCTTCTGGACTATTAGCTACCCCACCCAATATTTTGGTGTCATCTGCAAATTGGATAGGCAGGTCTTCCATTTCATCATCTAAGTCATTTATAAAGATGTTGAACAACACCAGATTCAGGACAGAATCCCAAGGCACTGAACTAGTCACTTCTCCCCAAGATTGTTATGGCATACTCATTTCTTTTAGACTAAACCATAATTTCAATGCCCATGCATTTATAGCATTGAATTCTCCTCATGTGTCCCAATGGCAGCTTGCCCATCCTAATATATAGGTTGATTATGCTTTCCAACTGCTGTGCCACACAAGAAAGATGATAAGGTCAATGGTACTCCTAGAAACACTTAAGCTGCTGCATTGCAGGGCAGTGTATAGTACAACCTTTTGTATATCTCATGGGATACTTCATTAGCAGAAGAGTTAAATGGTCTTCCTCAGGACTGTCTAGTATGTTTTGCTTCATATGAATACTACTTGAACAAACTTCCATGTGGCAGGTATCCCATTTTAAAACATGTACAGCAGCTTACCAACTGGATTACCATAATTACACAGATAGCTTTTATGTCAGTGTTACACATTTCTGATAATGTGAGAAAAAACCCCACATGATCACAAATTACACTGAATGCAGGTTTTTAGAAGAAAAGCCCACAAAGAAATGGTCTGATGGTAGGCCTGTTAAACATGAAAATGTACAAATGACCTCTTTTCACTAATGTCTATTCTTGTTTTGCTTCACCATAGTATTAAAAGCACCAGTTTCATCTAAACGCCAGGCTTTAGAGACATGCTGGATATTGGCTTTAAAGTTTAAATGATGTCTAGGTCCATCAAGGAAGAAATCCCTTTTCATCTTGGAATCTTTGTACAGCTATTTGATCAGAGTAACTTGGGATTCAGTTAGGTCACTGGCCTTCCAACTAGATAAAAATCAGACCTTTCCCTTTCCTTTTCTTTTTGCCATTTTTGTATCGATCCTCAGTAAGTCAAGTACTTTATTTCTCTACAAAGGAAATAATATATTTATTTATAGTCAGTCCCTTTTCCTGAGTAATATTTGGACTTTGTCACTGTATTAACAGACATATTGCCTTTAGATAGGTGGTCCACCAGCTATTTCTCTGAGCCAGCTGTATATTGTATCATATGGACCACAGCTTAGGACCAATTTGTTGTACATAATGGCTTACTGGAGGGGATGGTGGTAATGAAAACAAATTTCTTTCCAAGGTGTTTCACTGTTCACACAGTTATTTATTTTGTGTGTGCATGGAATGGGGGTTTACAACAAGCAACATTCAAATGTAAATATCATTAAGTACAAAAGCCAGAATCATCCAGACCACAATATTTCTAGTTTCTATGTATGGGTGTGAAAGCTGGCCAGGGAAGAAAACTGACGGGAAACAGGATGAACTTGAATTCTTAGCACACCAAAGCAGATATGATATAACTGTGGGAAAAATTCCAGCATTCTCTCTCCCCTCCATCTTGTTCATAGAGCAAGCAGGCATAATTACCATAGGGCTTTCTTTCTTTTTTTCATTCCAAAGCTCCACCATTTGCCTTTATGTCCATTAACTGCATGACCATAAATACCTTTGGTGTTCAGACTATCAGATCATGTGACCCAGGACAGTTGCTTGGGTCATCAGTCTTATAAAAGAAAGAAATCACTTCTCAGATCTCTCTCTCTTTCTTTCTCTTCTCCATTTTTGCTTCCTCTTCCTCTTCTCCAACCAGGCTTCTCATCTCCATCACAAGATGGTGAGTTAAGAATGAAGCTACTACTATTCATTTAGCTACTTAGGAAGTAGGCTCCCCAATGCATATGTAAATGTAGAAGCCATTAATAAACTTTTCTAAGTTTGTAACCTGAAGCTGCCTGTGTTTGTTTTGTTTCCTTAGTCACTTTCAGATCAGAAAAGCCACACTGAAATTTGGGCATGCTTTTTCTGCTACTTTGCTAAGAGGAAGCTGATTCCTTACAGTTTTAGTTTCGATAGCATTTCTCAACAGGACTAACACACTGGGAAACTCTAATTCCCAACAATAATGGACATCACTGAAACCTGGTCAAATGAGTCTCACGATTGGAAAGTAGCAACAGAGGGGATATAACCTATTTAAGAGATATACCAAAGAAGAAAGAAAGAGGAGGACTATTATATGTCAAGGATGTTTACACTTCTGAAGAGATCCATCCCTTAAATCCTGGAAGCCTAGATTGAGAGCATCTGGATTAAAATTAATGAGGAGACAAACAGTCATGTCATTGTGGGGATCTATTGCCAGATGTACTACATCCAAAGGTATTAAAAGAGATGGCAGAATAATCTCAGAACCACAGGCAATAATCTTTGAGAATTCCTAGAGAATGGAATAAAATCCAGAAGACTGTAGGAGGACAAATACTGTCCCCATCTTCAAAAAGGGTAAAAAAAGATGACCCAAATAATTACTGCACCATCAACCTGACATCACTACTTGGAAAGGTTCTGAAGTAGATCATTACGTAGAAATCTGTAAGCACTTAGAATGTAAAGCCATGATCACTAAAAGTCAACCTGAGTTTCTCAAACACAAGTTGAGCCAGACTAATCTTATCTCTTTTTTGCAAGCTTGGCAAATGAAAGGAGTGCTGTGGATATGGAATATCTTGATTTCATTACAACCTCCAACAGGATACCCCATGATATTCTTGCAAGCAAGCTAGTAAAATGTGTGTTAGATAATGCTGCAGTTAGGCAGATTTGTAATTGGTTGACCAACTGAACCCAAAGGGTGCTCACCAATGGCTTCTTTTCATCCTGAGGGAAGTATCTGGTAAGCTGCCATAGGATTCTGTCCTGAGCCCAGTACTATTAAACATCTTTCTAAATGAATTGGATGATGACATAGAGAGGATTCTTAACAAATTTGCAGACAACATCAATTAGGATGGGTAGCTAATACTCCAGAGGACAGGATCAGTATTCAAAATGACCTTAATTGATCGGAGAGCTGGGGCAAAACTAACAAAATGAATTTCAAAAGGGGGAAATATAAGGTACGACACATGAGCAGAAAAAAAATGAAATGCAGAGATATGGGATAGATGACACCTGGCTTGACCATAGAAGATGTGAAAAAGATCTAGGAGTCTTACTAGACCACAAGTTGAACATGGATCAACAGTGTGATGTGGCAGCTAATCACACAAAAGTCAATACTATTCTGGGCTGCATCAATAAGAGTATAGAGGGAAGTAACAGTACCATCCTGTTCTGGTTTGGTCAGACCCCACCTGGAATACTGTGTCCAGTTCTGCGCACCGCAATTGAGGAAGGATATTGACAAGCTGAGAAAAATCCAGAGGAGGGTGACCAAAATGATAAAAGATATGGAAACCATGCCATATGATGAGTGGTTTAGGGAGCTGGATATGTTTAGCCTGGAGAGAAGAAGGTTAGGAGGCAACATGATAGCCATATTTAATATTTTTGAAGGGATATATACAGGATAGAGCAAGTTTGTTTTCTGCTGCTCCAGAGACTAGGACATAGAACAATGGCTTCAATCTATAGGAAAAAAGACTCCATCTAAATTTTAAGAAGAACTTATGAGAGTAAGAGCAGTTGGACAGTGGAATACGCTGCCTTGGAGTGTGGTGGACTCTCCATCTTTAGAGGTTTTTAAAGAAAGCTGGATGGTCATCTGTTAGAAGTGTTTTGATTGTGCATTCCTGCATGGCAGATTGGATGTGATGGCCTTTGTGTTCTCTTCTATGATTATACGAAGAAAACCCATGCATTTGAAATGTGGTATTCGAGGAGAGATCTACAGTTACCAGAGACCACTAAAAGGACAAATGAGTGGGTCTTAGAGCAAATCAAGTCTGAATTCTCCCTAGAAATCAAGATTACTCAACTGAGGTTGTCATACTGTGGATACACCATGAGATGGCATGACACATTAGAAAATATAGTAATGTTTAGTAAAGAGACAGTAGAAAAGGAAGACCGCATTATGGATAGATTGATTCAATTAAAGAAGCCATTTGCAAGACCTGAGCAGGACAGTGGTTGACCAGGGGATTTAGAGATCTCTCATTCATAAGGTCTTTATAAGTGACCTGACAGAAAACAAGGAACAACAAATAATATATATTGCTTATTTCAGAATTGTTAATCTGATGTTCTGAGGACAACTTGGCCTTCTTAGGAAAAAAAAAAGTTGTTTTAAAAATGCACTTGCAATGCATTATTAATGTGTTATGTTCTCAGCTCCAATTTATGATAATGTCAATATGTTAGAATTTGTTTAGAACAACTACTAAGACATAAGCATAAAATGGCATAAGCCATTTTCACTAACATTTCCAAGCTTTGATTTGGAGTACCTTTTCAAACTGCACTAACCTAAACCTCCAGGATAAAGCTTTGGACATCAGTTCTGTATATCTATATACTCATAGTTTCCCTGCAAACATGCTTACAGAAATGACTGTGGAATCACCCAGTCCAAAAAGGCATCCAGTGTTGGAAAAACTAGTCTAATATTACAATCTCTAAAACATTTGAAGAACTCATAAGCAATTACAACCACCCCTCATTAACATTAAAAGCCCTAAAATATACTAGTTTGAATGAACTAAGTGCATTTTATATCTTAGAAGTATATTAAATAAATATACTAGACTGAACAATCTTTTATAACTAGTGATGGAGACAATGTTCAAAAATACTCATTTTTTAAAAAATGGACTTCCTATGTGCTGGGGAACTCTAATTAGAAGAATCCTAGATGGAAAAGAATTCTCACAATTACAGACGTGTTCTGCGTGATGTTTTTCTTTGGTGTTTTGATTTTTGGGGGGGGGGCAGTTGCTGAGGAAACATGATTTCCTGTATAGAAATAATTGCTTTAATTGCAGAAAATACTCTGTTTTTGGTTAAAAAATCCCCATGTGAACTTTTTTTTCAGGCTAAATTCCAGACTCTTAATTGTCTTTGAAAACTCTGAAATTTTTGATGACTTTTTTGCAATGAGAATAAAAATGTTTAAGTTGTTCAATCTTCCCTCTAAGAATGAAATTTACAAAGATTTCCATCCCTAGTCATAATTGGGTTTCATGATCCTTTTGGTCATTTTGACCCATTTGCTCATCACAGCTACTGAATCAATGGACTTACCAAAGTTCAGTAGACTTATTGAATCAACAGTTTTAAACAAATGCTGATTAATCATTTAAATATTTGATTCACTGGGTGTACTTTAGCTGAAAGAAGCAACTGCATTCAGGTTTTGATTCAAATGTTAGAATCTAGGCATTTCACTTCAAGCTCTCAAGTCAGAGAACTAATGGTCCTAAAATGCTTTAATCCTGGGAGATAGCACAATTTCCAAGGCAGTTTGGAATGTTTTATTTGTTATATTATTATTTTTTATATAAAATGCTTTTATTCCATCTTTTCAACTTTTTCATTACAGTCTCCACTAAATAAATATAATGTATACCAATAAAGAGATGAAAAGCAAAATATATTCAACTAAATAACATCAACTCAAGAAAAATGTATCAGAAAAGTAATGATGGCACATAACAAAACTGTTTCTTTCAGTATTTGTATTGTATACAAATACACCTATGTCTTCTCCCAGTATCTCTTAAATCAATGAATGTCTGTTGATTCATATATAATGTTTAAATATGCCTGCTTGTAATTGTGACAGTCTTAGCTGCTACTTAAACACATTCAGAAACATTAACTTTCTGGATGGGATGGGAGTGTTTGCATTGGAGAGAAGATAGATACACACAGGCATTTGTTGTTTCATTGGCTGCTCCCAGGCTCTGGAACTCCTTTCCCAGAGAGATCAGACTGGCACCATCCCTGCCTTCTTTCTCGAGACAATTAAATACATTTTTATTTCAGCAGGCATTTAATATGTGATCATTGCCTGGTTGAAGAAAGGTGCTGGCTATTTTTAATTGTGATTTGTTAGTTGTTGTTTAGTTGTTTTTAATATGTATTTTAACCTTGTTTTAATTATTACTGCTTGTTTAATTTGTATTTTAACTTTTGTATGTTATGGTTTTTTAACTACGTTTTCTTTTTTAAAGTAATGTAACCTACGTTGAACCCTTCAAAGGAAAAAAAGTGGCATATAAATAATGAGAATAATAACAACAACAACTAGCTTAGCCACAGCTGAGATCCATGAGGATTTCTTTCCTTGAAAGATATGCGGGGGGTGGGGGGACATAATTAATAGGAAACTTACCCTCATTTTTTTTGGGTGAACTCAGTGTGACACACATCCGAGCAGACAGATATAGAAATATGCAGCTAACCATACAGAATGAACTATACCAGCTGTAGTATGTGAAACAAGAGTACGGATAGGAGGATCTCTCAAGCTTGAGTTTATCAAATTTCTTTCCTTTACATGGTAAAGGTCCGTTAGTTGTTTTTCCCTCCACCATAAAATCTGTATGTATTTTTATGTGTATTTTAAAATGTACATTGTTTTGTGCATGTTATTTAAATGTACACATTTTTGTACTCCTGCCTCTAATGGCAAAAGCTTGTTACATGGATTTTAGAATTGTATTTTTTTTTTGATGTATGGATTTTCATCTGGTTCTATCTGAGAGGTATGGTTCTAGAACGGTATAGTTCTATCTGAGAGGTAAAAATTGGATAGCTGTGTTTTAAAAACTCTGTGGAGAAAGAGACATAACACTACACTCCTGGTGAATAATTTTTGCTAATTGTGGAACATCTTTAGGGGTACACAATTTTTTGGCGAGGTGTATTCATGCCGATTTCTTCATTGACTGGCTTCAGACATTGTGAGACATTCACTTTAGTATGTTTAGTTGGCTATTTCACTATGGGCCTTTCCGCACTGCAGTGTTACAGTGCTATTATTCCACTTTCAACATCCTGTGGAATTCTGGGGCTTGTAGCTTACTGAGGCCAAAGAGCTCTCTAGCTGAGAATACTAAATGTCTCTCCTTAAACTGCAAACCCCAATATTCCATAGAATGTTGAAAGTGGAATAATAGCACTATAACAGTGTAATGCAGAAAGGCTCTATGTCTTTTCCTGTAACCTAGGTAGCAAACATTTAATGGATGATCTCTGACCATCATGATATTTCTTTACTGGTGCTGCCAGTTATCCATGGTTGTCTCTAGTTGATACAAACTTACATAATCATGAGGTGGGACAAATTCTCAGGCTAAGCAGTGGTGGAGCTTAAAGTGTGTGGAGGTGAGGTGGGCAGAGAGGCAGGGGCGTGGATACAGCATGTGGAGGCATGGCTATGGTGCATGGGGGTGGGGCTACGGGGGTGAGGGTGGGCTACAGTGCATGGGGGTGTGGCTACAACACATGGGGAAGTGGCTATGGTGCACAGGGGCAGGACTATGATGGATGCCACAGGACTACAATGCATAGGGAAGGGGAAGCAAGGAGCTATGGTGCCCCCCCAAAATTGCCACCTGGGGCACATCACTTCCATTACTCTCCCCATCCCTGTGCGGCTGAGGCTAAGCAATGTGTTGGTATCAAATAATAGCCCTCTTCAGACATTCAAAATCTGTTTTAAAGAATGCACATAGGCAAGAGCAACCAAAATCATTATAGAAGGATCCACCAGATCACCTTTGCAAAATCATTCTAAAATTTCAACACAGAGTCTGTATTTTACAATAATATTCATATACTTTCTCACTCAGTTCACATGTCTGCTTGGTACCTATACATATACTTTTCAATCAAGATGGGAAAAGTGGGAATTCCAGAGATTCTCAGCCCTCCATATGTGTGGCCATTTGGCTATGCTCTCCCAGCATTTTTAGAGCAAAGAAGCTTTTTTTTCCCCAATCAAATTTTGCTTGGTTGGGAAAAAAAAAAAAAAAAAAAGAGCCTCTTTTGGAGGGCATGGTGAAACTGATCCAGGTGGTTTGGTGACATTTTAAAAATATTTTTAGAATATTTTTCAGCAAGTGGAAGGGCAGCAGGGAATGTGGCTCACCAAGGTCCCATGGGAGAAAACTCTAACCATCCTGATTTGGCAAGGATAGTCCTGATTAATCTTCTATCATCCCACTTCTTCAGCTGCTTTTCAAATATCTCAGTTTCTATCTCTTCCTCCTACTTTTCCCATTGTCTTCACCTTACTTCAATCTCTGGAAAGTGAGTTCAAAGTGCAAACATGGTTTGCACTCAATTAACTCAGGCCCGTTCCACACTTTGAGGCCCCTCCTTAAACTGCAAACCCTAGGATTCCATAGGATGTTGAAAGTGGGATAATAGCACTACAATAGTCTAGTGAGGAAATGGCTGTTACCCTGTGTGCTGGGGGTCCCGGGAGGGGTGCCCAAATAAACAAACCACAACAACAAAAGATGGGGAAATTAACTGGAGCACTCACTTAAGCTAACGAGAGGCAGGGTAACTTTGCGAGGATCTTGTAACCCTATGTCTATGGGGTCAGGTCAGTCAAGCAGTCAGATAGTTTTAAAAATAGCAAAAATGATGTTTTATTAACTGAAAAACAAACAGAAAAGACACCACATTCACACAGCTAATGGAAGAATTAGAAATAAGGATTTTCAGGGGAAGTGGGTGATACGACACCTTTCTAGTAGTCCTGAAGAAGCTGAAGATGGTAGTGAAGAAACTCAGTGTGGTAGCTGAGGGGAGCTCGCCCGACAAAGTGGCAGCAAGGCTAGATGGAAGTCCGGAGCGATCTGAGGAAGTTCTCGGAACTGAGGGTTTATATAGGGAAGGTATGACTGTGGGCTAGTCTGTACTTGGGAGAGAACAATGAGGTTTGGGTGCGAGACAATGTCTCCGAAAGGTCAGAATTTAACATGATTGAGTTAAGTTCGAATTGACAATAGAATGGCCAGTATGCAGATGCAGCTCGCTTGGGTAGTTGAGCTTCTAGCTTGTCAGGGTACCTGCTCGGTGCAGGGGGCTCTTTGTGTTAGTGTGCATCTGTAATGACGTGTTTGTCTAGGGAGGTCTCCTAAAAAAAGATCTGGCTGAGTCTGGCTTGCCTAGGTGGAGAAAGGAATGTTTCAGCATTTAATAGCCACGCCTAGCTCCATGCTTGTTCGGAGGCCTCACAAACACTTGCCTGAGGGTGGCAAAATAAGACCGAATTGTGATATCAAAAAAATGATATCTAATGTCTACCGAAGCCAGGCCAGTTCACGGTGATAACATGGCCTTAGTTGGGAAGGAAGAAAGGAGTTGGTAGAATCTTGCACTTCCCAGGAAGTTCAGGCAAAACGAAACTGCTGCAGCCTCTCCTAGCTTGTAGATTTTCCTCATTAATAACTTTTGCCATCTTGAGCAATGTTACCTGGCTATATGTGTCCCAGTTTTCATCTGTGAAATGTTGAAATAAAATGAAAGGTATAACAGTGTGACCTCCTCCAACCCTTGCAAGCTGTCTACTATTGCATTAAATGGATGTGGGGGCAATGCAAGGAATCCTGCTGTCCTATCTCTGCCATGCTTGTATTCACTAATGACTTGAAAAAAACCCCAGTGAAAATAATACAAAGCATATATGTGTGCAAACAGATGCACCATGTCCATGTAATATGTGGACACATATAATGGAACATCTGCACACTCCAGTTCTTGGTCTCAAATATCTACAAGGAAAACAGAACACTGCCAAGAGAGAGATCTTTCAGATTTGGAATGTTTTGCTATTTGGTCATGCCTTTTGTCCTCTTGACATAATTTCCTATGATCTCTGGCCTTGAACTTCTCTTATGCATTTTTAAGAGCCAATTTATCACAGTCTTTTAAAGATACTCCACTCATTGCCCAAACTCTTTCTTATTTCAGAACTTGAATAAGGATTACACTCTTTTCAACGGTACTGTGGTTGAAATGGCTTCTCAAGTATCTACTTGAAAGAGTCCCTACAGTCTAAAATGGATGTGGGAAATTTTCCCTCAGAATCTCTGAAAGCTGTAGTGCACAACTACTACAGAAAATCAGTAACACAATTGCTCCTTTGCATTTACCAATTCAAATATACAGGGTGCTATTCCTGACCTGTGTGAGAATAGTGGTTACAACACTGCTGGAAAGATGAGATGGACCACTTACAGCATTTTCTGCCACTCTGGATGACTCGGATCCTTCACAGTGTCTTGAGAGAGGTTTCACTTTAATCTAAGCCTAAGTATCCAGGAGTATGAATCTATTTTAAAACCAGGATTACTCCTTTCATTCTTTGATTAAAAGCAGAACTACAGAGGCAAAAAAAAAAAAAAAGAAAAGAAAAGAAAAGAAAAGAAAAGAAAAGAAAAGAAAAGAAAAAGAAAGAAAAAAGCAGCTCCTCCCCAAAAATATGGGGGCCACGTGTCACTGGGGTTGTGTGTGTTGGGAAATCCTGCTCAATGAAGCATGTTCTATATCCTCTTCTCTCACTTCCTACTATAGAGGAATGGGGCTTTAGACAGTATGGATTTGTTGCATAGCTATGTATGTGTCTACAAGTCACCTGTGAACGTATGGTGACCTCGTGAATTTCATAGGGTTTTCTTTGGCAAGCAACACTCAGAGGTAGTTTTGCCAGTTCCTTCCCCTGAAATATAGCCTACAGCACCTAGTATTCACTGACAGTCTCACATCTAGTCTCCTCATATGCCTTTAGGGTAGTTAGGCCCTCTGCATGCCTTTACCCTCTGCATAATGTCTCTAGAACTTTTTCCATTTACTCAAGGCCTTTCCACACTTCTATTATTCCACTTTCAACATCTATGGAATCCTGAGGTTTGCAGTGTAAGGAGGAGCCTTTAGAATTCTCAGTAAACTATAAGCCCTAGAATTCCACATGATGTTGAAAGTCGAATAATAGCACTGTAACAGCATAGTGCAGAAAGTCCCTCGGTCTCCCAGTTGTAATGTATGGTGATCAATGTATGTATCCATGTATTGAAGCAGCCATACCACATGACCAGAGAACCTTCCAGGTGTATCTGCAACCACATAAAAGATGCTTTCCTCTCTTTCGCTTCTTCTCAAGATAGCGAATACCAGGTCTGCTTAATCAATCCTTTACTATAAACTCTGCTCGAAGTAGACCAAGACAATGTATGTTTTTATGTTTTCTTTAGGTAAGTAATTTGGATTGTGCCTGTCTGCTTTATTTTGGCAAAGCTACTGTAAGTGAGACTGAAGAAATTCCATGCTTTCGCTTGTGAACTCTGCTTGTGAACTCTGCTAAAGGAAACTCAATCTTAATGGAAGCAATCTTCATCTTTTTCAGAAAAGAAGCTAATATCCCAGGAATTTACCCCAGTCCACCAGCATGTTGCTACCTCTGTTGCAAAAAGGTAGAAAGGTGTTGTGGAAACACATATTGTACTATGTTAAATCTTTATCCTGAATAGAAAAGTCTGCCTCTTTACAGAGAGAGATAGGAAATACAGAAGCAGACACAAAAGCTTGGTTGAACTAGAGCCACAATTTAAATGAGAAGAAACAGCAAGAGGGAACTGATGTATGGTGGCAACCTACCTATGCTAGCAACCTACCCCAAGCTAAAAACCTAAAGCCAATCAGATTAGGGAGAGTACTCCAATCTAGGAAAAGGATGAAGCAACACTTCCATTTCTTTTCCCTGGTCATACCAGAAAATATGAAGCACCCCTCCCAGTGCCTCACAACTCTAAGCAGTGGTGATGGTTGACCATAATAATCCAGCTGTATCCTGCATGTTTGTTCTATAGCCCATAGGCCACTCTCTGAGAAGAAACATCCAGAATCCACCAACATGTCCCTAATCTCCATCACTTGCACATCTCTTCCCAATTGTGACCAATTAATCTATTTGCAGGCAGAGCAATACTTGATACAACTTAAGCCAAAGATTGAGTAACCTGTGCAGAGTAGACATAGCATAAAGGAGCCAGATTTTTTTATTCAGCCTCCTAGAATGATCAGCTAACCCTGCACAGAATTAGGGAGCAGGTTGGGAGGGATGCTGCTGCAGAGAAAGAGACCTGAACAGGAAGAAGACCAGGCTCAAGTAACCTTGGCTCCCCTTTGCATGTGGTACATGTATTTGAGTTTAGTTGGGGCTCCTGTGTAAGTTGAACCATGAACATTATGCTGAAGCATCTGCAAAGGTAGTTTTGTAACCCTGGCCATGGAATAACCCTAAGTAGCTAGGTTAGCATGCTAAATAATTTTCCAACCAGTAGGTGCCATACCTATTTTCACTTAGACTTCTCTTAAGCAGATTTTTAGCCCTTAATGAGGACCCCATATGGAGATCCATGTATTATCTCTATTAGCACTCTGGTTTACTCTTCAGTCTTCTTAATGGGCTTGTTTGAATTCCCTAGAACAGGACTGTTCACCATGTGATCCCAAAGTGAACTCTATAGATAGAGGTAACAAGAGGGTGGTAAATTCTGGGCTTTATTTTAAAACATAAGTCAAAATACAACTCACAGTCACTGGACTGCTGAAGCAATCTTCTTTCTAGTGCTATGCCATGGTGTACAAATTAGGCATGGAAAGCATATTAAAAAATATTTGAAAAATTGTCAGAGAACATGTCCTTCAAATGAGAAGATTCTGGATTGATAAGAAGCTTCACAGTTCAGGACTTAGTCTGTGCAAAATTCACATATCATTTCTCCCAGAAAGAGGGATTTTTTTTCTTCTCAGGAAATGACATTTTCTGCATGGCTAATAATATTTCAATGCAGAAATATAAATTGTTGCACAGAAAATGTTGTTTTCTGCACAGAAAAAAATGCTGTATTTTTTTTCCTGTGTAAAATGTGCATATGTTTACTTTGCATAGAAAACAGCATTTTCTGAGCAATAATGAATACTTCTGCACTGAAATATTATTTTCCCTGTGCATAAAATGCTGTTTTCTCCACAAAACAATCACACATGCAAATTTTACACAGGATAAGTCTTTGATGAATTTGTGGTTTTCGAAGACTTTCAGTGGGAAGAAAATTGCTGAAATGACTCTGTGCTAACTTCAAGAAGAAACTTAGTAAAGAATTACATCCTTAGTTTAAACCCAGCAATACTGTGCCACAGGGATATAGTAAAACAATTTGCCCTCTCATATGGTATGCTGAGAATTCTCATACATATATTTGCAATTGTGGCCTCTCTCATCTGTGGCCTCTGTATCTCTCATGATTTAAGTTTCACTAGCCTCTTCAGCGCTGACATGAAACTGAATCCCTTTAGGCAGCTTAAGTTGTTATAGCCAGAAGAAATTGTACTGTTTTACATACTATTGCAACCATTTTTTTCTCCAGGCAACAGGAAATAGGTGCCTTTTCAAAGGCTACTGAAGTTAGGTAGTATTGCAAATATTTTTTAAAAAATCATTGAAAAAGCAACATTTGAAGCGCCCTTCTTGGTAACTTACTATATTTCTGTTCTTCAGTATATATTTATTCTTTGCTCCCTCAGTCCAAGGATATCTTATCCCAAGTGCATGATTTTTACATAGCTCTAATGATAGCTGACCACTATTGGTAATTAATCTAGATAATGATATTCCTAGAGATGATGCCACATCTCTGGATAGTGAAGTGTGTCCAACACACCATTAAAATCCCATTAAAACCTATTTATGAGTCACAAATTAAAATAAACATGGAGAAGCCATCTGAGAGAATGGCAATTATGTTGACCTTGGGATTCACCTTCCAATGACCCCTGTTTAGTAGCCTACAGTGCAGACATATGAGGCTTCTATTTCACTTTTAATGTCTGGGAGATCTATATGTGATCTCCTTATCCAAAGCAGACTGACTTTGCAATTTCTTATCTGCTCCTGGACACAAACTGCTTCTTACTAACAGACATTGATCCTCCTTAAGTCAGCCTTTATTTAATCCAGAGATGTGCAGCTTGCCCTCATTCCAAGCCTATTGTGTGATTTTGGGGAGAAATTTGGGACAGTCACTTAACAATGCTGAGAATTAGAAAACTATACTGAAAAAGCAGTTAGAGCAGAGAAATTCATCATGTGTTCATCTTATTTCAGGAGTTGGTTCAAATATTTGCCCATTGTAGGCAAGGAAATAGCATTACTTCCTCCCATTCCAACTGTTTGTTGCATAAGAATATCACAATAGTACAATATCAATGTTATTGTCAGAAAAGACTATAATATTTCACAAGTTGAAATGCAATCACATTTTAAGGGAAGTAATAATACCACTGTATTCTGCTTTGGTTAGACCTCACCTCAGTTCTAGTTCTGGATACCCCAGTTAAAGAAGGATATTGACCTGGAACATACTAGGGGGATGGCTGCCAAGGTGGTAAAGGGTTTCAAAATCAAACTGTTTGGAGAATGGTTGAGGATCTGGGCATGTTCATCCTACAGAGTACAAGACTGAGATCTTGAAATATCTGAAGGATATCTGAAGGACTGTCACATGGAATATGGAACAAGTATTTTTTCCCTTGTTCCTTTGGAGGATAAGACCTAAAACAATGGGTGAAGTTCCAGTGGTGAAGAGCAGGGATGAAGCAACATGGGAATGATGATGATGATAATTGTTTATTTATAACTCCATTTTCACCAAAGTGCAGAAGAACATCAACATATACAGTCAGGGACAAAGACAATAAATATAACACTATAACAATACATAGACTGAAATCCCTAACACCCACCAGTTGCTATCCATCTCAGCACTTCAAGCACAACTCATTGGGCATAAGATGGCGAATCAAAGAGGAAGATCATCAGCCCTTTACAAAAATGGGTAAGATTCTTCTCCAGATGGAGCACCAAAGGCAGATCATTTCATAAATGTGGAGCCAGATCTTGAAAGGTTCTCAGCCTTGACTGGGCTATACGTTTTGGTGGAACAACTAGTAATCCTTTGCCTGTAAATCTTAAGTTCCTGGAGGGAGAATCATACTAGCTGAGCTGCAAGGTACTGAAGAAGTTTAGAATGCAAAACCTTGACTACAGGAACCAAAAGTTTGAAACAGGTCCTCGCCTGAACTGGTAGCCAGTGAAGTGATCTATGGGAGGAAGAAACAGGTGAATATTTAGGGAGATTTAAAACAACCCAGATGGCATTCTTCTGAATTAAAATCAAAGGAGGAAGGAGGAGGAAGGCAAACCTGCCAGTAAGCTGTTATAATAATCCAGGTGTGAGATAACCAGGGCCTGGACAAGCAGATGGCCAGTCTTGATAGTCAGGAACCTCTGGATGCTGCAGATGTTCAAGGGATGGAAATCATATGCCTTTGCTTTTGCCCCAAGAAAGAGGTGCAGAGATAAGCAGTCCTCCAAAGTTCCTGGCAACTGAGACAGGAACCACTGTGCAATCATGTAAATCCAGTGGAGGACTTGAGAGTGGGGCTTCTGGATAGTCAGGCTGAAAAACCAAGATCTCTGTTTTGTCCATATTCACCTTAAGATAGTGATCCATGAAGAAACACATGGAAGACAGTCCATCAAAGTTCAACAAATTAGAAAATATTTGTCTGGTTGGCATTTGTTTTCCAAGCTCTGCACTAAATAAACAAATCCAAACTTTTCCCAGCTGTTTTTAGAATAACCAAAGACTCTATTCCAAGAAATACAAAGCTTTTCAAACTCTGCTGAATTGGTTGTTACTGCAGTCTAGGCCTACCCAGAGATAACACCCGATATCCTTTTGATATCAAACAATTCGGCCTTCCCCTGCCACCCTGCTCCACGTGTTTGCGAGGCCATTGGACAAGCATGCAAACAGACATGGCCAATAATTGCTGGACGTTCCATTCTCCACCTAGGAAGGCCAGAGACAACCAGTTCGTCGCTTCAGGGACCTCTCCGGCAAACACCTCCTTACATATGCACGATACTAACAAAGGCTTCCTGCCCCGAGCAGGCTACTGGACAAAGGTTGTGCTGTCCACTGGTAAGCACTGCACATTTGCATACCAGCCACACTATTGTTAATTCTGCTCTGATCCATCATGCAAAGTTGTGACCTTTCCGAGACATTGTCTCGCACCCAAAGCTCATTGTTCTCCCCGAGTAAGGCATAGCCTGCGGTCCCAATTCATCCTATAAAACCCCCTGATTCCGAGACCTTCCTTGGATTGCTCCTGAGTTTCATCCCGTCTTGCTGCTGCGTTGCTTGGCGAGCTCCCCTCAGCTAATCTAGTTGAGTTTCTTCTCTGCACCCCCGGCTTCTCTCCCAAGGTCCAGGATGATGAGACAGGTGTCGTATCACCCATTTTTCCCTGAAAGTCTCTATCCTTAACTCAATCGCTAATTTCTTAGTTAGCTGTGTGACTGTGGTGTCTTTAATATTTGTTTGTATGCAATAAAACCACATTTGATTACTTTAAATCCATCTGGCTGCTTGACTGACCTGACCCCGTAGACGCTGGGTTGCAAGATCCTGCTAAGTTACCCTGCCTCTTGCTGGCTTAAGTGAGTGCTCCAGCTAATTTTCCCCAAAATTGTGTGTTGTTGTTTGGTTATTTAGGTGTCCCTCCCAGGACCCCTAGTAAACAGGGTAACACGGTCTCATTAAACAGTACTCCTCATTGGCCACATTTTCTTCTCTCTCCCCCCCCCGTCAGGCTGTGGAACTCTTCCTTATCTTGAGATAATACTTGTCACAACTATTATAATGTTATGAATAATCACCAAGTATTTTGAGAAGGGGCAGGTGGTGGTGGCGGTGGTGGCAATGGCAGCAGAGGAGGAGGAGAAGACAGAGAAGAAAGAGAAGAAGACAAAAGTGATCATAGATTATAATAGACACCAAGAGGGCAGTCTTATCTATGCATGTCTTCAGAAACAAACATTACTGACTTTAGTGGGACTTACCATTGGTAATGCTGCAGACTGAGGTATCTCATTCATGATACTAAGTTTTTCCAGCAAAGGAGAGAACACCAGAGGGAAAGGAAGGGAAGAGGAAAGAAGCTGTGCTGAATATACAGAAGTCATGGCTGAAGCAGAAAGGGGCTTTGAGGTTATGGCCGCTGGTGGCTTCCATCTCAATGAGATGATGATTCCATACTGGATTTCAGGTCAAAATTTAAGGAAGTGCTCAACGAAATGTAGGGCTAGGGCTCAATCCCAGAGATGGCACCTTTAAATTTTGAAACAAACCTCAGTGCAGATTCACCACTCCACTGGCATGGAAGTCACCAGTAGCCACTGCATTGGAGATGTGGTTAGCATGTGTTTTCCACTCCTAATCTGCATTTTGACTCTTCAATATTCAGGCAACTGAAAAGGACTAATAATACTAATCTATCTGGATTTCAGCTGCCTTTCTAATTCTTCCCATGTCTTTCATTCATTGAATTCTCCAAAGGGAATATAAGTTGAAACAAGTAAATGTCTCACTAAATTCTTGCAAAATAGTCTCTGCATAATTCATACTTTTCTCTGAGAATTGGTCAGGTCAGTTTAAAATGCCAGGAGATATTCATTAATGCTTGAGTGATTTCTAGTTGAACGGCTTTGCTCTCAGGATATCCAAACAAAATCTCTTGGGTAGATAATTAAGAATAAAGCACCTCTCCTCTGCACGCAGATTCTTTTTTTTTTTTTTTAAAGCCTCAAGTATTGGTCCCAGGAACATTTTGGAACTCTCTTGAATAACATGAGTATTGACATTTAGAATATAACATTATCACAACAGCTTTTGCATTCCTCTAATATCATTTTTGGTAAAAGAAACATGCAAGCATCTACACAATTAAACAGTCAAACAAAATTAATGGCTTATCACTGCCAGGTCCAAACTGTTGTTATTTAATACAGAAAAGAAAACTGGATTTCAGTGTAGGACTCACAAGACAGGTTTTGTGATATTTCTGGGCCAACATTTGATTGCTAGTGGCTTTTAAAAGATTTTAAATATATTACCTGTGTGGTCTGTTTTTAAGTATTATTTTTCTGCTGGCCTTAACTATGCCGTATATGATGTTTTCAATGTATAAATTGCTTTAAAGTTTTGTGTCACACCTTGCTTTCTGGAACAAAAGACAATGCACAAACTTTTTTTTTTAATTAATGAATATAAGAAGTCTTCCAATCCAGTCTGATATATTTATTGCTATTAGCTAGGGATACAATTTGTCACCAATTTGATTCTGAAAGAAAGCAACAAGTAAATTTAGCATTTTTCTTTCTGCAAGAAAGAAGATCTTCAAAAATGTACAGTTTCACAGTTTGGGACTTATTCTGTGTAAAATTGGCATATAGTTCTTTAGCTCAAAAACCAGCATTTTCTGCAGCGGAAACAGTATTTTTTATGCAGAAACGTATGTTCCACCCACCCCCAAAATGTACAAAATTTATTCAGTAACAGGCCCTTAACAGCAAAGGTTCTTATCAGTCCAGGATTCTTCTCACTGGAGCTCCTGATACTGGTTCCCACTTTGCTCCTGCAAATACTCAACTCCCTGCTCAATATAGAACTGTTGTTGTCACAGCTCCTGCATTGCTGCCTTCTGTTCTGGATAGTAGAGTGGTGGCTGCAACAGACCTGTAAGAAATAATGTTCCACTTTGCTCCTACCACCACTGGCTGTGTTGTATATTCTTTAAAGGTGAGAGGTTGGGATGTGTGAATCCAGGTCAGGACTCCTTGCTATCTCCAATCAATGATAATATGATTCTCTTTATAGTAACCCTCAGGAAGGAGGCTTTAAGCCAGAAATGGACAATTGTCAGGGGTTACAGAGTTGGTTCATAGAATCATAGAGTTGGAAGAGGTCTCGTTGACAATTGAATCCAACTCCCTGCCCAATGCAGGATGTCCAGCTAAAGCATCTCCAGCAGGTAGATGTCCAGCCTCTTTTTGAAGATGTCCAGAACTGGAGACCCCACCACTTCTCTAGACACCACCACTCTGACCCCAAAAGGTGGAGGACCTTGAGGTCCACCAGCAGTGGCAGCATCTCCTTAGAAATTGGGTGAATTACAGCTCAAAAGAGGCCTGTGAGAGAGCAGGAATGGCAGAATCTTTTCACTTGTGTATACCAGTACTAACTGTAGGACTCTAACTGGTTTGAACAGGGTATCTTTGAACAAGGTATTTTTATTGGAAATTAATGGGCACACACATAAGAAATCAAGCAGTCTCACAAACCATACAAAGCCAGTGAAGGGAGAGGCAAGAAAGGTTGGATAGAGAGAGATTTCAGGTGTAGAGCGTCATATTTACCAGTCCTAGAGCAGAGGTTAAAAGAGAAGTGGCTCAAACACAACAGTCTGAGGGCAGTACAGAGGAACAGGAATCTTGGGTGCAGTGTGACACCCAAAGTGCTAGCATGTAGTAAAATGACCTGGATTTGAGCTTTTTTTAAAATACCCTTTTTCCTACCCTGAAGAGGTGAGTGTAATGGCTCTCTGCCACAGTAAACAAAAGGTCCATAATGGGCTGATTGTCATAGACCATTTCCACACTACAGCCCCATCTCAGCATAGGGACATGTTGAAGGCAGGCCACAATGCGTGCTACCTCATGACACTGTAGCAGTCCCACTCCTGTTGCTTCCCCAACCATCTCAACTGCACATTATACTATTACTGGAAAAAATCTGATAATAGGCCCCTTTTGTGTGACAATTGCATTGGCTGGGGCTATGCAGAAAGGACAGAAGCACTATCTAGGCACTTCCTTCCTCAGTGTAGCACAGGAAGAGTCTGGCTGAACTGCAGAAGAAAGGAGCATGTCCTGACTACTACCATCTGCTGGAAGCCAGTCAAGTGTGGAAGGGAGCATTCGGGACAGTCTCCGATCCCAGTAAAAATACTACCAGGATGATGCCAAGACAATGTGGAATGCAGGTAAGGTGCAGAAAGGGTCTTACTTTGGGTGACAAAACATTGTTGAGAGTCCTGATAGCCTCTTAATATCTTGGTTGAATAAACAGAAAGGGTAAGGTTCAATAGGAAATGTGCACAATAGAGCTGCTTGCCTGCCACACCTGGGCAGTTTTGTTGAGTATTGTATTCCCACTTAACTCTTTTTGATCTTATGACCTGGCCATGCTAACCTAATCCAGGCATACAGCCAGAGTCCTGCTTCTCTCATGTTTCCCAGACATAAGTGTCCAACTTTTATATGAAAATGAAATTTCTTGCCCATTTTGTTACGCCACAGTATGGGGTGTGTAAAGGGTGGTAATAATTCATTAGATGTTCCTTCTAATGTGCAGTCCGCTCCCATGTAACATCAAACCATAAGGCCTGGTACTACCCTCTAGGAAAGCAGAGAATGGGTCTGGCCTGCTTTCTCCTCTCTGTGATAGCCCTGAGGTATTTAAAAAATACAATCATGTCATCGTTCAGTCTTCTCTTTACTAAACAGAACATGTCAAGCTCCTTCAACCTTTCTTCATATGTTTTGTTGTCCATACTTCTTACCATCTTCATTGTTCTTCTCTAAATCTGCTCCAACTTGTCTATAATCTTCTTAAAATGAGGTGCCCAGAACTGAACACATTACTCCAGGTGAGGTCTGACCACCACAGAATATAGTGGGACTATTACTTCCCTTGACTTAAAAACTATGCTTATATTAATGTTGGCTAAAATAACATTCACTTTCTTTGCTGTAGTATGACACTACTGGCCCATGTTCAATTTAGCATCAACAATAATCCCAAAGTTCTTTTTGCATGTACTACTGCTAAGCCATGTATCATCTATCCTAAATCTGTGCATTTGGCTGTTGTGATCTAAATGTTAGATTTTGATTTTTTTTCAATTGAATTTCATTTTAATAATTTCTGCCCAATTTTCCAGTTTGTCAAGGTTCTTTTAAATTCTTTTCCTGTCTTCCAGCGTGTTAGCCACATGCCCGCCCATTTTGTGTCATCTGAAAATTTGATAAGGATTGTCTTCATCCTATCATTTAAACCATAGATAACAGAACCTGGAAGCACTTCACTCAAGACCTCCCTCCAGTTTGAAATGCAAAAATGGGTTCAGAGGGGTTCAGAGGAGTTCAGAGTCAGCAAAATCCTTCATTACTCTGGGATGCTGTCCATCTGGCCTTATAGATTTGAACTTGCTTAAGGTTAGCTATCAGTTTGTGATTGCTTACCTTTGAGGCTGGTTTTGCATAACAAGATCTCCAGTGAAAATCTCCAAAGTCCAGCAATATGGGAAGGATTCTTTCAGGTCTCAAGTTGAAGGGTTTTTTTTCTTTTCCCCTAGTTGTCATATCTGAAATTTATTGAACTGAAGATGTTTTGGAAGAAGCCTGGGATCTTAAGCTTGCAAAGTCTGTGTTCTAACACTGGGCTACACACTTGCCTGTTTGTTTGGCAGCTTCTGTAAAATGCACTCCTTCCTTACTCTCGAAGAATTCTGCTGATCTTTCCACAAACACAAATCAGTGTGAAAAATAGACTGCCAACCTGTATTACTAGAAAGAGCAGAGAGAGATAAGATCAAGTCAGCAGAAATGCCTCATAAAGGGTGTTGATCAGAATTAAATTAACTGAAGTTCTATTTGTATAAAATACTTCCACTTACTTTGCTATAGTAATCAAGAAACTGAAAGCTTTCCTAAATGAATGTTATACATCATGGGAAGGGAGTGATAATGCTCCCTAAATGAGTTCATACAAATACATAGGGGTTTTTTTTTCTTCAAAAAAATCCATAACAATTTTTGTTCTTGGGTGCTTCTAACCCCTATTCTTACTCAGCTTTAACTGATAATAACAGAGACATGCAGAGGGAGAAATGGGGCAAAGCACGGAGAAATGGAGCTTACCTGAAGCCGGGTAAGTCTGTCGCCGTGAGGAACAGCACGCGTTCGCCGCTCCACACTCCTGCGGCGTCCGGCGGCGTCCGGCGGCATCCAAAATGGCGGCTTACGACTGGCGGAGGTTCTCCACCAGTCAGAGAAGCTCGCCAACCGGAAGCCCACCCCCTGGCAGATCTGCAGGCACGCACTTGCACGCACCTGCAAATCTACACTGGGGCGCCGTGACGGGGTGGAACGGGGCTGCATGCTTGTGTTTAATAAAAACCACTTGGAAAGTGGTTTTTAAAAAACACGTGGTGCCACCACCTCCAGCCGCTTCAGGGCGGTTTGAGGTATAGAACTTCAAAATTAAATCAAACCTGCGCACTCCAAGGTGTGGACGACCTCTGGACGAGGTCGCCCTACACCGTTTTATTAACCCCGCATGAAAAGGGCCTTTCATGAAGCCTAAAAGAAACAGTTCCATGCTTATTTTGACAAGTTTCCCTTTGTATTGTTCATGCTGAGAACTTGCTTCTGTTAGGGAGGAAAGGGGGACTGAGCTCAGTACACATGCACAAGATTCAGTCTTTGGCCATTTCTGCACTACACTGTTATAGTGCTATTGTTCCACTTTCAGCATCCTATAGAATCCTGGAGTTATCCCCAGAATTCCACAGGATGTTGAAATTGGAATAATAGTACTGTAACATTGTAGTGTGGAAATGTTACCTGCAGCGAGGACACTTCCCTGAACCTTGAGGATCTTCTGCCAATTCATGGAGTCAGTATTCAGCTGGCTGGCTGGGAGCCCTGGGAACAGTGCGGTGCCCCTCCATTTGGTGACTCATTGTGTTGTAACTTTCTAGATAATCATGTTCCAAGGTGTAATCATATTCTAAGTTATATTAGTCTGCTTCAGCAAAAAAGAACAGTAACTGTTGTGATTAGCTAGTTTTATTTGTACGCATTTTAGTTCTCTGATATGTACTACGAGCTTCACAAATGAAGCAAGGTGTGTTTTGTCTTGTGGTCTCTCTCATCCAGGAATGTTAGCACTCATAAATGAACTCTGTACTTCAGATGAAATCACAATAGCCTCAAAATAAAAGGAAACTATGACTCCCTGTGATTTAGAAACTATGTAATTAAAGCATGGAGACCTCTTGTGTATGTTATGTTGGAGTCTGGTAGTGCTTCCATGTTCTGTGTCTACTCTGTACTTTTTCAACTTGTTCTGAAGCAGAAAAATTAAGCCCCCATGACTTCTTTCCACCTGATCATCACCTGGTCTGGTGGGAGGATGATGATTAGATCCATCCATCCATTCATTCATTCATGCTTTTCACAGCTACCTACTAGCTGTAGCTTTGTGGGTGATGTTTGGTCTGGAAAAAAAAGTATTTTAAAGTTTAAAAATAATTCCATAAAATGATGATTAAAGAGGCAAAATATAAAACCAAGATAAAACTGGCAACAGAGAATATTTTTTTTCAACATATGAAACAAAATGAAACCAGGTAGAGAAAGCTTAGCAGGACAGAATTGTAGAATTAGGGTCACCAGTGATTTCATATTTATGTGGAAGTTGAAGAAGAATCTAGAGTTGCATCAGTGTCACTGTAGTAATGTAGTAAAGAGTCCTAGTTTGCAATATCCATAATTATCTGTTCTATATTAAACCAATACGTAGTAATTTTTATATGTAATTAGTACTCTAGCAACTATTTCTTTGTCTGATTCACTAGCGTATTAGAATGGAAAGGGAAAGCCAACAGTTCCACTCTGGATTTTACTACATTTTTTTCCTGTGGCTGTTCTGAGTTGAGAGGGACCTTTGCTAGAGCTGAGCTAGGACCCAGCACTGGCAGAGCTTCCATTTGTTCTGGAGGAACTGCTGCGGGAGGTATGCATACTCTCCAGCATTTTGCAGATGAAAATAGGGACACCCATGTGAATTTGTAAGGCAAGTGGGTGGGCAATGTGAGAGTGTGATCAAAACTTGCGATCAAGTATAAAAATTATTAATGTAGGGGGACACACAGAATCATAGAGATGGAAGAGACCACAGGGAACATCCAGCCCAACCTCCTGCTATGCAGGAACATACATCAAAGCACTCCCAGCAGATGGCCATCCAGCCTCTGTTTAAAAACTTATAAAGAAGGAGATTCCACCACACTCCGAGGCAGTATATTCCATTGCCGGACAGCTCTGACTGTCAGGAAGTTCTTCCTGAGGTTCAGGTGGAATCTCCTTTCCTGCAGCTTGAATCCATTGCTCCTTGTCCTAGTCTCTGGAGCAGCTGAAAACAAGCCTGCTCTCTCCTTGAAGTGACATCCCTTCAAATATTTAAACATGGCTATTGTGTCCTCTCTTAACCTTCTCTTCTGTAGACTAAACATACCTGGCTCCCTAAGCCACTCCTCATAGCGCATGGCTTCCAGACCTTTCACCATTTTGATCATCCGCCTCTGGACATGCTCCAGCTTGTTATCCTTCTTGAATTGAGGTGCCCAGAACTGCACCCAGGATTCCAAATGAGGCCTAAACAATGCAGAATGGAGTGGTACCATTACCTCCCTTGATCTAGATACCATACTCCTATTGATGCAACCAAGAATCGTGTTGGCTTTCTTGGCTGCCACATCACACTGCTGACTCATGTTCAGCTTGTGATCTACCAAGACTCCTAGATCCCTTTCACATGTACTGTTATCCAGCCACATGTCCCTCATCCTATATTTGTACATTCCATTTTTATTGCCTAAGTGCAGAACCTTACCTTTTTCTCTGTTGAACATCATTTTGTTAGCTATGGTCCAGCTGTCCAAACTGTCAAGGTCATTTTGAATTTTTATCCTCTCCTCTGGTGTATTAGCAACCCCTCCCAATTTGGTGTCATCTACACATTTGATCAGCATGCCCTCTACTCCTTCATCCAAGGCATTGATGAAGATGTTGAATAGCACTGGGCCCAGGACAGAACCCTGTGGCACCCCACTAGTCACTTCTCTCCAGGAAGAAAAGAAGCCATTGGTGAGCAGTCTTTGGGTTTGGTCAGTCAAACAATTAAAAAACCACCTAACAGTAGCCCTGCCCAGCCTGATTTTTATAAGCTTCTTTGCAAGAATGTCATGGAAAGCTTTGTCAAAGACCTCATTGAAATCAAGATATGCTATGTCCACAGCATTCCCTTCATCTATCAGGCTTGTAACCCATCAATCTGTAATATTTTAAGAAGAGAAATCTCTTGATCCATGTACTGAATATAGGAGAAAAAACAAATCAATAAATATAAAATGTGTGCATATGCAGTATGATTATAAATACTATAGGCTGGTATTCCAGATCAGCTACTTAGGGACAAGTGTTCCATATATATGACAAGTGTTCCATATGTGTGGTGTAGCAGCTTGAGCATTGCATTACAATCCTGGAGACCAGGGTTCAATTCCTTGCTTGACTATGGAAACCCACTGGGTCACCTTGGGGACATCACACACTTTTAGCCACAGAAAATCCTGTGATAGGTTCACTTTATAGTAGCCATAAGTCAGAAATAACTTGAAGGCACACAACAACAATGACAACAACAACAATTCACAACCTCTGCTTAGTCATGATTGTGACACTATTGTCATGATTGTAACTTCTTTCCTCACCAATTTTGTCAGGCATCAGCTGCATGGGGAGAAGAAAGTCCATTCTGCTAGTAATTGAAGCATGAGTGATTGATGTTTTCACCATGTTTGGAAGGGTTGGGCCAGGAGAGGTTATTTAGTTAACCAAGATGACTAAGGTTAGTCAGTTAACTAAGGCCCTTTCCACACGTGGGAAAGGAACTGCGAAAAAACACTACTCACCAGACTTCTTCAGCGTCCGGGCGAGTCCGTCGGGATGACAAGCACTGCAAGCTCATCGCTTCGCACTGCTCTGGCGTCCAGAATGGTGGCTTCTGGTTGGTGGAGGCTCTCCACCAAACGGAGACGCTCACCAGCCTAAAGCCCACCCCCGGCAGATCTGCAGGCACGCACTTGTGCACGCCTGCAAATCTGCACCGGAGTGCGGGGACGAAGCGGCATGGAGTTGCGTGCTCTGTGTTTTTTAAAAACCTCTAAAAAGAGGTTTTTAAAAAGGACGCTGCGTGACCAGTTCTGGTCGCTCTGAACTGGACTGAGGTGCGGAACTACAAAAAGTAGTCTGCCCTAGTCCACTCTACAGTGCAGAAGACCTCTGCCGGAGGTTGCTCTGCACCGTTTTAATAGCCCGGTGCGGAAAGGGCCTAATTTAAGAATGTTTACCTAAGTGGATGATATAGATATTGGTCATAGAATACATTAATGTAAAATCAATGAGACCTTGCTCAAAATGAGAGGTTTTTTCCCAGACTCTTGATCACTGCAGGAACTCTGTGTTCACATCCATCCCATCTGCTCAGCACACATTAATTTCAGATGCATATCTATCTCAGCTTTCTTACAAAGCTTGCGTCGTCACCTTGAGTTAACTACAGCCTCTCAGTTTAACCTACTTCACAGGAATTTTAGGATAAAAATGAGGGGTGAGAGTGTGGGAAAATAATGTACAACACCTTCAGCTCCGAGATGTAAATTAAATAGAATTAATTTAGAATACATGGAGCTGAAAAAAATGGCATTCCAATGACCTTTTAAGACGTTGCATGGATTACGATCTTATAGACATTTTTCTAGCAACAAGCCTCACTGAATTGAAGGGACTTATCTCTGAGTGATGTGTGTATGATTGTACAGTACGATCATAAGAGGAACATTGATCTGTAAGGACTGGCTCTAATATCTCCTCTCTCTTTCCTTCTCTCTCTTACACACATGCACAAAAAAACACACTTGACCTTCTTCTTTCTCACATGAATATAACAAATGCACACACTCTCCCTCTGTTCCCATCCTCACGTGGATAAACAACCCCCTCCCTATAATATTCTTAAGATACACACAGAGAGGCTGGGAGAAAAACTCTGAACTGGTCCTTGCCTTCCACTGTTCTGCTCCTGTCTCTACCTTCCTTGTTGTTTGATCAATTTCTGTCAATAAGTCAACAGGAAATATGGAGACTGTCTGCATTGCCTGCTTCTGATTGGTTGCTAAAGTGTTAACTCCAAGGGCCTTTCTGCACTACACTGTTATAGTGCTATTATTCCACGTTCAACATCCTGTGGAATTCTGGGGTTTGTAGTTTACCGAGGTCAAAGAACTCTGAGAATTCTAAATGCCTCTCTCTAAACTGCAAACCGCAGGATTCCACAGGATGTCAAAAATGGAATAATAGCACTATAACAATGTAATGTGGAAAGTCCCCAAGACTGCCTCCTTCTCACTTTTTGTTTGATTTATAGGTTACCCAGGGGGAAACGTCCAGTAGTTTTAAATATGATGTTGGGGAGAATGCATGCTGAATTTGTGATTCTGCCAGGGCAGGCAATATACCAGGAACCCTGTAAGTTACCAGTGACCTTACCATGATCACCATGATTTCCAAGACACTTGAGGGTGTGAAGAATGGTGGCAAAATCCACTGCTTCCACAGTGTTTGATCCACCAATCACCCCCCTGCCTCTGAAAAGCATTCTAGAAGACCATGAAGGCAATAATCCTCTCTCGATAGATCCCCAGCTACAGCCAAAAATTGCCATGCATACAAGACGGAAATACAAGACTGTCTTGTGGCATATAAGAGAGAAAATCCCACAAACACCTCTCTGCATTCCTTGCAGTTAAAATATAATAGTTACAAAATACACAGCTAACAATTTGTTGCCCTTTCTTGACACCCTGCTTAGGTGGCTGCTTCAGTCTGCCTAATGATGGGGCCAGACCTTCCTCTAGCAATTGGTATTCAGTGGTGTTCTGGCTCTGAACTTGGAGGTGATGTAAATATGGCTACTCTGTAATCAGTTCAATGGCATGTAATGAAATAAAAACAGAAGCTTATGAGTGAGGTTGGGCGGTTAATGGAAAGGTTACCAAGAGAAATATTAGGTCTCTTCTAAGGGGAAGAACAGTAAGAAGTTGCCATTTACATCTGCTGTGACAGTAAATGTATGGAGGCGCCAGAGAAAGACTATAGGCCATCCATGCAGAAAACATAGATAAGGAAGGCATCAAACTATAATACAGCAAAATACAAGTTGCAGTAAAATACCATCACAGGCACTTTTGGAATTGCTACATGTAGTTATCAACAAAAATGTGTTTTTAAAAGGCATACCATCCAGTGAGTATGAGGTGTTTCATTCTTAATTAAGGCAGGTTTTGTTATAGCACTTTATAAAGACCTAGCTATTTCTATGGGAAAAGATAATAGCTACTGGTTAAGCACAGATAATACTTCAACTGGCTTATGAGCTTATCTAACGATGGCAATTGTTTCTTCTCGCCTGCAGTACAAACAGTGAAACCCAAAAGGAGTGGAGATCCAGAAAGATTATAAAAGTAGCCTGAAAGAAAGAGCATAAGAAACAGTCATATATATCAAGACAAACATTTGTTTCATCTAGCTCAGTACTGTCTACACTGATGGGCAGCAGCTCTTAAAAGCTTCTGTGGCAAATTAGCCATTCACAGAGCCAGTGAGTGAAGGCTTAAAACCTGTGATTTTGTCTTCCGTATACACCATCACCTCCATCTCATGGAGCAACAGAAATCTTGGTATCAGTTACTTAGTTAAGTATACTTAACTACTTAGTATACTTAACTAACTATCCTCTCCTGGCTTGACCCATACAAACAAGATGGAAATATCACCTGTGCTTTGGTCTCTGACAGAATGGAACTGCTTTTCTCAATGCAACCTGATGCTCAGTAAAGTCTGTGTTTATATGTGTGGTGGGATTACAATCATGGCAATCGTGACTGAGGCCATTTCCGCACTAGTGCTATTATTCCACTTTCGACATCCTGTGGAATTCTGGGGTTTGTCGTTTACTGAGGTCAAGGAGCTCTCTGACTGAGAATTCGAAATGCCCCTCCCTAAATGGCAAACCCCAGAATTCCATAAGATGTTGAAAGTGGAATAATAGCACTATAATAATCTAGTGCAGAAATGGTCTAAGTAGCAATCATGAACACAGAACAGTTATGGGTGAGTAAATCTAGATAACTGTCTTGTATTCATGAATCTGATTTCAGGCTGAGGTCCAATGAATCTGTCTGAATTCTGTGTTTCCTGGGCTGGTTTGTGGGGTGGGAAAAGTTTGCATCCAGCGTCTTCACATTGACTAACAGCTGCTGAGGGGTCTGAAAACAATTTTGCACACAGGCACACATTTCAAATGTGTGCAAAACATTGCTGGAGCACACTTTCATCAAAACAGGAAACACCTTTAAGCAATGCATATAACGTTAAGACGTGTCCACAGAGCGAGAAGAGGAACAGCTCTCTTTCCATTGAAAAAATAAAATAAAAACCTAACAAAACCAGAAATGCATTTAAGGTGGAGGTGGGAAAGGGAGGCTGTTCCCCTGAAGCTCACTTTGTAGATCTGGATATCCCTATGCAAAATTAGAGATATAAAGCATTTGTTCAGCTTTAAGAGAAATCACATGCAATCCCAAATAAGACATGGGGCTTGATAATATTTATATCCTCTTTACTCCAATGAACTCAGAACAATATAAATTGTCATTTTTTTCCCTTCACATGAGCCCTGTGAGGCAGGTCACGCTAAGAGACAGTGACTTGTTCAAAGTCACCTAGCAAACTGCATGGCTGAGCAGATAATTTAAATCCAGATATGTTGACCCCTTTATTCACAGTTCCCTACTACCTCTTTTGCATAATACTGCATTTTAATTTTAGAAGCAAATAGGTTGCTGCCAAGAGTTTGGGCAAAATGGTCAATCAATTTGAACAAAAGTTTTAGTGAACAGCAGTTAATCACTGTTATATTAATTAGGAAACCAAGGGGAAACAATTTAACATTCTGACTGGCAGTATTTAACCCATCATCATAACTAATTTGCCGGGCATTTAAAGGCTTTTATGTACCATATTCTGAAGGATCCATTGATTTTACTGCTGAGTCTGATAATATTAATTGCTTTGTCAATTAAGTACACTCTTCAGCCATTTAACACAACCAGGCATTGAGTGGTTATGACCCTGATGTTGAAAAAAGATCCTCTTGCTTGCTTGGGAAACTGCTTTAGAAATATCCTGAATTTTGAATGAAATCAGGAGAAAAAAATGCTAATGCATTTTTAAAACCAGAGACTATATCTCAAAAGCATCGTATATGTGGGAGATGGCGGGGGGAGACCCCTGTGGTAGTGAGATGGAGGAAAGGAGAAAGACAGATGGATTTTGCTCAGTCATAACTCTGGCTCCACTTCTTTGCAGCTATCTCACTGTTACTCTCCACTCAGCAGTGCTGGGAAGGTGGAATGGAAATCTGCACTCTATAGATTCGATTCTCTTAGATGGGTATTAAATGGATATGGTAGCCACAGATTACCGCCTGCTTGCCTGTATATCTCTGTGAAGTATGTTGTCTGGAGTGTAGCTATGGAGGGGTACAAAATGAGCTCATTGTCTTCCCAATAAGAATTCTGCCCCCTAGAAGTGTTTTTTCCCCCTTCATTTCCCAATTTTCTAACATTCTAGATAGCTGGACATTGAAAATCATTCAAATATAGAACTCATATTTGTTGTGCCACTTTGCCTGTGCCTTTCCTTTGGATAACTAAACTGTTTTTCTGAATGCTTGATCAATATTTTAAATTACAGAAATGCTGGAAATTGGGGAACTAATGAAAATTTCATTGGAGGGGATGAGAGAATTCTCTCTCTTTCTTTCATCGGATCCAAGACAGTCTGCAAGAGGAGTCATGGGATCCAACGTAGCATACAATGTGGGGGACATTGCCTTCCTCTCACTCATCCCCTCCAAGTTCTATACACCTGGAATAGTTTCCCAATGGAGGCCTGGCTAGTGCCAACTAGGAATGTAGATCTTCAACCATTTTGTCCCCAGATATGAAGATGAATAATTTCTGTAGTGATTTTCCCCAATCCTCTAAGAGAAAACAAATGAACTTTTTGCCCATTCCAAAGTGTTTCAGGAAATTATAAAGAAATGCATGTATTTCTTATGCAGAAGGGTGAGTTTTGCACAAAAGACACAATTTATGCACAAAACCACAATGTATTTCATTGCAGAATAATTCTGAATACAAGGTGAAAACTGAACAATTTTTTTGCCTCTGTGTTGTTCTTCTGACTGTGTTTCCTGAGTTTCTGGAAACCCGTTCTCAGAAAAGAAATGAGTAATAACCAATATTCTTTCCACTGTTAGGATCACCTCTAGCATCATTCTATTACCAAGTAAAAATATGGCTTTTTATCAAAACACTTGGGGGCTATTTGATTTCACACGTATCTGTACATCCATGATGGTTTTAGACTCTATTAACGAATTGCAACTGTCTCATTTTAAATTGTCAGATTATTTAATATGCTTGCTCTTTCTTTCTTTCTTTCTTTCTTTCTTTCTTTCTTTCTTTCTTTCTTTCTTTCTTTCTTTCTTTCTTCTTCTTCTTCTTTTTTTGTTTTACTTTGTTGAATTGATTTAATCATACACTACCCTGCTTTGCTGTGACAAAGGGTGGGATATAACTATTTTAATAAATAAATAAACTGTTGCTACTTGGCTATCCTGTTCCCATCTTGCCTCCTCCGAATGTAGAACCTACATTACGATTATTACTTCTGGTTTTCGGCTTTGCTGTTCAATGCAGCTTTATTTTGGCTCTGAATCTTGGGGATGCTCTTAGGAGCTCTACTTGGGGAAACTGTGTCACTTGTAAAGGGCACCTTCTCTCTCTCTATGTCTCCCTCCCTCTCTCTCTCTCTCTCTCTCTCATGTATATTTGTGGTATAAATGCATACTTGCTAAGCATACATACCTAGCTTCTTACTGCTTAAGTAGCAGACATACCTCATTCACTTCATTGTTGAAAGCAGCAGTAACTGACTTCTTCTACCTTCTGGACCATGAAATTGTCTGCAAGGCAAGTGAGAAACTTGTTGGACTTTGTGGTCTTGGCAGAGTTTGACTGCCAACATATATCAGGATAGTTGAAACCTCTCATTACTACTTCATCTCTCCTTTTTGAATGTGTGGTCATCTGTTCCATGAAGGCATCATCCAAGTCCTCAGGGTGACCTGGAGGACTGTATCAAACCCCACAATCATATTCCTATTGTTTCTTACTGCCTTAATACTTAGCCAGATGCTCTCAACCTGGCTTCCTGGATTTAAGTCATGGATCTCCTCACAGACAAATATCCTTGACACATAAGGCTCCTCCTCCTCCTTTCTTGTTTGGTCTATTTCTGCGGAATAGGTTATACGCCCCATTCCTACATTCCAATCATGAGATTCATCCCACTAAGTTTCAGTGATGCCTATTAAATCATATTTATTTTGTTGTATTAAGAGTTTGTGTTCATCTTGCTTATTTCCCATGCTCTGTGCATTTGTGTAGAGACACTTAAGACCATATGCCCTTCCCAGAAATCCAGTATTAAAGTTCCTTTTCCTCCCACTGTTGGTCGCTAGTACTATTTGGCCTGATCTATCTATATCATTTGGTCTATTTTTCCCAGCAGTCACTGAATCTTCACCCTGAATAATACTGTCTCCTCCTCCAGCCGAACTCAGTTTAAAGATCTCCTGATCCACTTTGCGAGACTCTTAGCAAAAATGTTTCTGCCAATGGTTGTGAGGTGCAGCCCATCCATTGCCAGAAGACCATCTGCGTGGAAGTGGAGACCGTGATCCAAAAACCCAAATCACTCCCCATGGCACGATCTGTGGAGCCAGTTGTTGACCTCCACTTTTCTTCTCTTCCTTCATGGGCCATGTCCTTCCACAGGGAGGAGAGACGAAATGACAACCTGTGCACCAAGGTCTTTCGGCTTCCTACCCATAATGTCGTAATCGTTTGTGATGCACCAAAAGCTGTGCCTCACAGTGTCATTGGTTCCGACATGAACCAAATGGAGGGGGTTACGGTCAGTGGGTTTGAACAGTCTCGTTAGCCTCTCCATTACATCGTTGATTTTGGCCCCAGGGAGACAGCACACCTCGCGATTCATCCTGTCTGGGTTGCAAATTGTCAGTTCATTTTTTAAACCTTCTCAAACTCAAGTTGACCAGAGTGGACAATGTGAGACAGCTTGCTTGCCTGCCTGCCTGCCTGCCTGCCTGCCTGCCTGCCTGCCTGCCTGCCTGCCTGCCTCCTTCCTTCCTTCCTTCCTTCCTTCCTTCCTTCCTTCCTTCCTTCCTTCCTTCCTTCCTTCCTTTCCCTTTGCTCTGCTTTCTTTGTAAATGTTGCCTCCTGTTGGTTCCAACTGTAGAGAAATACACATTGAAAGCTTCGGAGAGGGATTTAGGTTTTCTTTCCATTTGAGGTGGGGGGCAAAACAAACACTTTGTATCCATAATACCCAAAGCCTTTCCTGAACTGCCCCTAAGATACGACTGAAATGTTCTTCTTTTCCATGGAGCATTATGACAAAAGTCCACCATAGAGCAGCCACTGTCATGGCAATTTCTTCTGAGATTCAATGGAAGATCATTCAAATAGCTACAGCAGCCTGGCTTGACACTGTCAGAAGTGTTAGGACAAATGCTGAGAGCAACCAGCTGGGTGACCTTGGGCAAGCCACAGTCTCTCAGCCTCAGAAGAAGGTAAACCACCTCTGAACAAATCTTGCCAAGAAAACTCCATGATAAGTTCACCTTGGAGTTGTAATAACTTGAAAGGGACTTGAAGGCACACAACAACAAACACTGGGAGGCTGGCACTGCCACTGAGGTTTCTGGATTAATTAAATCATGCCAGATTCAGGTGGTTATATATGGGAATAATCAGGACCACATAACAGCCAGACATGTGTGATTTCTAGCACCTAGGGGATTCATCTATTTGTAGGTTTGGCCTTTAAAAGGCCACCCAATGGTCAGATGAGGTTTGAAATTCACACATGTCTAGAAGGTCCTCAAGTGATCTCTGTGTTCCACTGTTGGAAGCAATCCCATTTCAGTTTACAGTCATGAAGACTTGTATTTTTAAAAACATTTTCTCATCTTTTGTGAGCAATATCAAGTATGATTTCATCAGGGACATATTTTACAATGTGATTTTGGCTGAGCCAGTTGAGAACCTCTGTTGCGTTCCAAAACTGGTATTCATTCAGCTATGATAAAAAGGAAATTCTTGCCTAAGGTCAATCCTTTACCAAGCCCTTTTGATTTTGGTTTGCAAAGCTAGAATCAATCATTGCTGTAAAACCTTCAGTTTAGATTTCCTTTTCCCACTGCTGTTCCATTTACTACTTGAAGAGTGTGGATTGTCTACAGGGCAGGCTTAGCAAGATAGACAGGAAGAGATGATATTCAAGCCATAGGCAAAGTAGCTTCTTGCAAGCTTTAACAATTCAGGCCTTTTGTCAGTGTAGATATTTTGTGACACAGATGCTCACACACATACACACACAGAGGTCTAAATAATTGACAGCAATGCCTTGATTTACCCTGCAGTGAAAGTTGAGTAATAGGAAGTGGAATTTGATTTTTTTTTTAACTTCCAAGAAAATCTGAAAACAGTTCTCTAGTACCTGGAGAGAATATTATCAGCCCAGCTATGTGTCTTATGAGGGGAAGAGGTATAGTGTGCTACACAAGATACTAAAATAGCAGGTATGCTTCTGAATGTTTCATCTGATTTTCTGCTCAGTTTGGATTTGCTTCTTCTGATCATAAAGAAGAATTAATGTTACAGAATTGTTTTACTATTCCATTATTTTTTTAAGCTGAATTTTGTACAGAGCACTGCTGAATACATCATTCATACATTCATTTCCTTTCCCTTCCTTTTCCCATCTATCTCTCCCTACTTTTGTGCCTGCTTGTCTGTTTGCCTGCCTTCCTGATTTACACCTGCTAACAAAGTAGGTATCAAAAGAGGCCAACAATGTCTCCATCAGATCAATAAAACAATACAAAATCAGTTAACCTACTTGGCTTCAGTTCTTGTGTGACTCAGCCACCTCTTCTCTATTGCTGGTGGGCATGTTCACATTGGTAAAACATTGTAATTTTGATGTTCTCATCATGCAAGGTTATAGCAATAAGAACATGCACTGGATTGCAGTGACAAAACTCTTCAAAAAGAAATCTTGATGTCATTGTCTATACAGCTGTATCAAGATTCTTCCTCTGTGATATTTTGTCAATGTTTAGGGGTATAACAAAAAGCTAACACAGTACAGTGTTGTGAGTGTTGGACTAGAATGTCAGGAGACCAGCTTTGGAATCCCTACCTGGTACTGGGTGACCCACTGGTGTAGGGATGGGGGGTGATGGCGGTGTGCACCCCTGGTGACGGCAATTTTTTGGAGGTGCCATGGTTCTTGCTTGCCCTCCCCAAGCACCATAGCCCCACCCTCATGCACCATAGTCATGCACCATCCATCCTAGCCCCACCCCCATGCACTGTAGCCCCACCCTATGTGCCATAGCCCTGCCCTGCCCACCATAGCCCAGCCCCAGTGTACTGTAGCCACACACCCTGCACTGTAGCCACAACTCTGCCCACCACCCCCCATGCACTCCAAGCTCCACCACTGGGGTGACCAGTTTAAAAAAAAATCACTGGAAAATATGCAAGATCCCTTGTAATCTTGTCTGGTTAATAGAAAACTTCCATTTTTTTTCCATGCTTGATCTGGGAATGAAATAAGCAAAGAATTGAATCGTTTTTGAATGGGTCTAAAGCAGATACAGTAAGTATAGGCCGAGCCAATATGGTGTAGTGGTTTGGATGTAATAGCATTTATTTCTATACCGCCTATCAACTAGTGTTATCTAAGCGGTTTACAGTGCATTTTAGCTAATTGTCCCCAACAAGCTGGGTACTCATTTTACCGACCTGCGGAAGGATGGAAGGCTGAGTCAACCTTGGAGCCTGGCAGGATCGAACTCACAACCTTGTGGTTGCAGTACTGGCATTTAACCACTGCGCCACCAGGGCTCCTATGGATGTCAGACTGGGAAACCAGAAGCCCTGTCAAGCAACACATTTATAGCACTATGATTTCCACTTTAGTTGCCATGGTTCTGTTCTGTTGAATCTTGGATTTTTAAACTTGAAGAAAAGCCTTTAGAATTCTCATAGCTCTACATGTCTCCCCAAGTAACAAACCTGAGGATTCAATAGGACAAAGTCATGACAGTTATAGTGGAATCATAGGGTTTTTCTTCACTACATTGTTACAGTGCTATTATTCCACTTTCAAAGTCCTATGGAATCCTGGGGTTTGCAGTTTAGGGAGGGGTCTTTAGAATTCTCAGCCAGAGAGCTCTTTGTAAACTACAAACCCCAGAATTCCACAGGATGTTGAAAGTGGAATAATAGCACTATAACAGTGTAGTGGGGAAAGGGCCACAGTATTATAACTGTGTTGTGTGTAAGGGCACCCGAAGAACAGGTTTTGAGTCTTCCACTTGATGTTGGAAATTCTGGGGAAGTCACACTCTCTCAATCTTCAAGGAAGGCAGAAGCAAATCTATGAATGGATTTTGGCAAGAAAACCTTAGGATGGGACAAACTAAGTTATAGTCAACTTTAAGACACAACAACAACAAAATGGATTTAATACTATGCCAAAAGGAACTGGATGCAATCACAAGAAAGGATTATGCCAGGAGCATTCCTTGGGCAGTCAGATCACTCACTGGATTAGAACCATAGCAGAGACAACAAATGAAAATTGTGCAGTGCTTATCATTTGCAATTGTAAATTGTTCTTAATATCATTAATAGTTTAGTTTTATTCTAATATTGGCCATTTCTGCACTGGGTGAGGCAATCGCCCTGTGCCGCTACTTACCAGACTTCTTGGCTCCCTGGTCCAGTCCGTGCTGCTCTGAAGCGGTGCTTGCTCATCGCTCCGCACTGCTCTGGGGACGAAAATGGCGGCTTCTGGTTGATCGAGGGTTTCAACCAATCAATGAAGCTCGCCAGCCTAAAGCCTGCCCTCAGCAGATCACAGGCTCATGCTGATGCAAGCCTGCAAATCTGCAGCAGAGAGCGGGGACGGAATGGTGCGCTTCGTGCTTTTGAAAGACCTGTTTTAAGCGGTCTTTCAAAAGCAGGCTTGATGACAACCTGGGGTCGTTCTGGAGCAGGCTGAGGTGCGGATCTACATTAAGTAGGTCCGACCCAGTCCACTCCCAGGTGTAGACGTCCTCCCTGGAGGACGCTCTGCACCGTTTCTATTAGCCTTTGCAGAAATGGCCATGGATCTTTTGGATGATTAAACTGTACTGTATCAATTTTAATTATAAAAACAGGGTAGGAATACATATTCAGGGGCAGCTATGCTGGTTTTGGAGCAAAATAAAACAAAATTCAAAATCAACAAGTTGCAATGTATTTTTTTGGGCCAACTCCAAAAGCATAAAATATGTTATGCAACCTTTCAAGACTTTACTGGTTTCTTCATCAGGCAAAAATGATAAAAATCATATAAGAGGAAAAATGGTGATGGTGTTACAGTTACAGGCCTACGTTCTGTCTGAGATGTTGTCAGTTAAGATGCTATTGAGGGATTTCCGCACAAGCAGAGGGTACTCCCCTTGTTGGCCTTGTGAGGGCCAGGGACAAAGAACAATAGAAGAGAATGCAATTCTCGGTTGCATCAATAGGAGTATGGTGTCTAGATCGAGGGAGGTACTGGTACCACTCTACTCTGCTTTGGTTAGACCTCATCTTGAATACTGTGTCCAGTTCTGGGCACCCCAATTCAAGAAGGACATGGTCAAGCTGGAGCAAGTCCAGGGAAGGGCGACCAAAATGGTGAGGGGCCTGGAAGCCATGCCCTATGAGGATAGACTTAGAGAGCTGGGTATGTTTAGTCTGCAGAAGAGAAGGTTAAGAGGGGACATGATAGCTATGTTTAAATATTTGAAGGGATGCCATGTAGAGGAAGGAGAGGGCTTGTTTTCTGCTTCTCCAGAGACCAGGACAAGGAGCAATGGATTCAAGCTGCAGGAAAGGAGATTCCACCTGAACCTCAGGAAGAACTTCCTGACAGTCAGGGCTGTCCGGCAGTGGAATGTGCTGCCTCGGAGTGTAGTGGAGTCTCCTTCCTTGGAGGTTTTTAAGCAGAGGCTGGATGGCCATCTGTCGGGAATGCTTTGAGGGTGTTCCTGCATAGCAGGGGGTTGGACTGGATGGCCCGTGTGGTCTCTTCCAACTCTACATTTCTATTCATTTCTATTCCATTCTATTCTATTCTATTCTATTCTATTCTATTCTATTCTATTCTATTCTATTCTATTCTATTCTATTCTATGAAATAAAATTCTAGCTCAGCTATCAACAGAAAAGTTGGATCTCTTGAGATCCAGCTGCCCTTGTCCTATGCAAAGATAACTGTTCCTTTCTTAGAAAGAGAACATTGCATTTTTCAAGGAGTCTCTGTACTGTTACATCTGGAAAAACATTTAGGTGCTCTATAGATAAATCTTAGAGTCATAGAATCATAGAGTTGGAAGAGACCACAGGGGCCATCCAGTCCAACCCCCTGCTATGTAGGAACACACATCAAAGCATTACCAACAGATAGCCATCCAGCCTCTGCTTAAAAACCTCCAAAGAACATGGCTATCATGTTCCTTCTTAACCTTTTTTTCTGCAGACTAAACATACCCAGCTCCCTAAGCCGGTGTTCAAAGGGCACAGCTTCCAGACCCTTCACCATTTTGGTCACCTCCCTCTGGACACGCTCCAGCTTGTCGATATCCTTATTGAATTGAGGTGCCCAGAACTGGACACAGTATTCCAAATGAGGCCTAAACAATGCAGAACAGAGTGGTACCATTACCTCCCTTGATCTAGACACCATACCCCCATTGATGCAACCACAAATCGCATTGGCTTTCTTGGCTGCCGCATCACACTGCTGACTCATGTTCAGCTTAGGATCTGCGAAGACTCCTAGACCCCTTTCACATGTACTGTTATCCAGCCATGTGTCCCCCATTCTATATTTCTGCATTCCATTTATTCTGCCTAAATGTAGGACCTTACCTTTCTCTCTACTGAAATTAATTTTGCTAGGTTTGGCCCAGCTCTCCAATCTGTCAAAGTCATTTTGAAATTTGATCCTGTCCTCTGTAGTATTAGCAACTCCTCCCAATTTGGTGTCATCTTCACATTTGATCAGCATGCCTTCCACTCCTTCATCGAAGTCATTGACGAAGATGTTAAATAGCACTGGACCCAGGACAGAACTCTGTGGTACCCCACTAGTCACTTCTCTCCAGGATGAAAAGCAGCTGTTAGTAAGCACCCTTTGGGTTCAGCTGGTCAACCAATTACAAATCCACCTAACAGTAATCCTGCCCAAATTGTAGTCCCAAACCGTAGTTCAACGAAAGAGCTTTACCATCATTGGAGGTAGAAAACCTCAAAGAGTTAAGTCCCAGTCCTTTGTTTCTCTCTTATTTAGGATTCTTCTTTTGCAGTTAAATTTGGTATCTTGAAATCCAATTGGGGGTGGGGTGATGTTCAGGGATAGCTATGTTTGCTGAAAAATACAACAAAATCCAAAATATATGAGCAATGATAGCTTTTTTGGTCCAACTCCAAAGCATAAAGTACATTAATTAGGCAAGCTTTTGAGCTTCACGGGCTTCTTCATCAAGGGGGAACCAAAGAACTTTTTGAGATTTCTTACAAAGGTAAACAAAGGGATGGTTTTCGCCATCTTTCCCTGATGAATAAGGCTATGAAGTTTTGAAAGCTTGCATAAGCTGGGAAGCTTGCAGTCACATAGGGATATGGGGGTGAGGTGGGGGTGATTCACTCTGAATCGCAATGTTTTTGGGGCATCTTGGCCTCTAGCCATGCCCCCATGTGCCCTGGACACTTCTCCACACACCATAGACACGCTCCCGTGCACAGTGGCCATGCCCCTTGTGCTGTAGCCCTGCCCCCTCCTGCCCTTCCCTACACTCCAAACTCCGCCACAGGAAGCTAGAAAGATCACAGTTTTAAAATGTGTAAAATTTGGATGAGTACAGAAGGCTTCAAAGAGTTCTGCTCAACTGATAGAGAGTGATAGGGGGTCCAGAACTCATACACCAGAGCTCATACCTCTGTACCAGTGTGGTCATGTGGGGCATTTGAATGTGTTTCCCCAATGTGTCTAACTTCTATTTTTGCGAAGTTTTAGTACATTTGTTTATTTTACATGGGGATGGGAGGAGATACAAATGAATGGACCAAGTTGAAAACTATGACGTATGGTACATATTACAGTTCTGGAATGTGTTACAGACATTTTCTTAGTTAAAGTACAACAGTGTATGAGTAGAGTTGAACCAGTTCAAGGAACCTTTCATTCCTGCATAGGAGTAGTGCACCTGAAGGAGTGTTTGGAGCGCTGGATTTGAGAATCACTGTGGACTCTGCATTGATTACAAAGTTATTTTGTGGGTCTCTGTTTTTTGTTGCTGAGTACTGTGGTGGTGCCATGGGAATACTGTAACCTTTGGCCTACAAAAAAGACTTCAAACCTAGTTATCTCAGATTATGGCAAATCAAGCAAATTCTACTCTTTTCATTTTTTTTCTGCTTTGAGTTCCTTTAATTTAGTGAAGGATCATTGGGAAATTGCCTCTCTCCTTCTTTCTCTGTTTCTTATCATTACACAGATGCCTGCTGTTTTCCAGATACATTAAAATTTCAGGGCAGTCCCAACCAGGATAAAACAAAGGACCTTTAAAATGTGTTTAGAGGCATGATGTATCCTTAAAAAGGATAACATGGGTAATGGCTGTCTTTAGGTTCTTGAAGGTGCTATGTTGTAAAAGACGAGGGAAAGAGAGGCACATTCATATTTTATATATACACACACACAGAACCAGTTGTTGGAATAATTCTTTGCCCAATGCCATTTTCTAACTGTTTTTATGCAACACATATGATGATTATTGCCCTTTCCGCACGTGGGAAAGGAACCAAACCGCGAAAAAACACTACTCACTGGACTTCTTCAGCATCCGGGCGAGTCCGTTGGGATGAGGAGCAGCTTGAGCTTGTCACTCCGCACTGCTCCGGCATCCAAAATGGCGGCTTCCGGTTGGTGGAGGCTCTCCACCAACCAGAGACGTTCGCCAGCCTAAAGCCCGACCCCGGCACGTTCGCCAGCCTAAAGCCCGACCCCGGCACGCACTTGTGCGCACCTGCAAATCTGCACCGGAGCACGAGGATGGAGCGACATGGAGTTGCATGCTGCGCCACCAGTTCCAGTCACTCTGAACCGGACTGAGGTGTGGAACTACAAAAAGTAGTCTGCCCCAGTCCACTGTATGGTGCGGAAGACCTCCGTCGGAGGTCGCTCTGCACCGTTTTAATAGCCCGGTGCGGAAAGGGCCTATGACTATTAAAGGGATATGAAAGGTATTAAGGGATCATTAATCTGTTTTATCATTAAAGAATATGTATGGTTTGAGTCATTCCTCCCATTAGTTCAGGCAAACTTGACTTCTTGGACTGATTGTCCACATATTAAATGGGACAAAGAAGAGAATCATATTTACTGTCTAAATTGCAAAAAAGTGTTTTGATACCTTCTTCCCACACTGTTATCCATTCTAGTAAGAACAGCATCAAATCATGTGGGTAGAATGAATGTTATGATCATTTAAAATGATGATCCTATAGGAAAGGACCCTGCAAATCTCTTTCTCCCACCCACATGTTCCTTTCTTCGTGTGTTACTAGTAGTTGCGCAAGGATGGAGGGGCGATAGGGGCAATGCACCCCTCACAGGAATTTTTCGGGTGCGCTGTGGCTCCTTGCTTGCTTCCTCTCACCTACGAGCCGTAGTCCTGCCCCCACACATCATAGCCCCACCTCGTCTATGGTAGCCACACCCCCACACACCATAGCTCTACTCTGTGCACTGTAGCCACGTCCTATGCACTGTAGCCCTGCCTCCACACACCATAGCCCTGCCTCTGTGTGCCGTAGCCATGCCCTCACATGCCATACTCACACCCCTGCCCCTCTGCCTCCCCTCCACCTACCCCTCCATGCACTCCAAGCTCTGCCACTGGTTACTAGATTAGTGTGGAAAGAAGCCTGGGAGGAGTGCCAGTTTATGACTATTCTCCCCATATTCCGCTTAACTAACAAAATCAAGAAAGAGAACCAGGTTCTTATTATTTGCCCTCTTTTGTATAAAGGTTAGCTTGAAAGACTGCTTAGATGACTGCTTAGATTCTTGGATAGAATGACTGTGTCAGGCTGGCAATTACATATGCCACATGCCATCCTTGTGATTCTGTGTGCAATGCTGCAGATGGATGCTTCACACACTATTTTCTGTGTTGCTGAGCTAGATGGGGAGAACTAGAATTGAGGGAAAGGATAAGCTCAGACATAGGCTGATGTCCCATAACCTTTGTGTGACTTATAGCTTTAATATAGGAAACATGCTATCAGTGAACCAATGGTGCAGCTGTATGATTCCAGATATCCAAGATGACTTGATCCCACTGTCATCAGTGGGCACTGAATTCCATTGTAAGAACCATTTAAGCTGAACTAGATTAATTGATAATCATATGAATTATGGCTTCTGTCATTTGAACCCAATGTGTGATCCAAGTATAATGAGACACTTTGAATGGTCATTCTCATTTAGAGATGGATACTTCAAAAAGTGGCCCAAGGCCTGCTAGAAGATCACTAAATCGTAGTGAGTAGATCACTAGACTATGACACTGAAGTTAGGGCAAAAGGCTGTTGAAAAGATAAGCAAAGACCATCAACTGTGTTCCAGCTCAGAATTTCAGCAATTCAGTAGGGTTTGATTGGGGTGATAATTCCTAAGCAGATCTTTTCAAAACATATTTAGGGATTACTGCCTTAGAAGACCAAACTAACAGATGAATGCTACTTGGTGCTGTTTGGTTAGTTATGAGAGGGTAACAATAAAAATGTAAAGGCAGCAGCTTTAAGACTATCTTTATTTTCACATGGGCTTTCATGGATATAAACCCGCTTCTTTGGATGCAGTACTAAGTGGTAGCTGAAAGGTAGCTAAAAGCTTCTGGACACAGTACTGTTCTTTCCTGGCCTCTGATTGGTTGCAGGGTGCATCTGAGACCTGTTTAGCTGCTCTTCTGAACCTGGCAGAAGATAAGAAGTTGACCCACTTCTCATCTTAAAAGTTGTTCTTCAGTTCTGATTTTACGTGGCTGGCTGGATAGCTTCCAGGTGCACCCTTGTGGGCAATCAGTGGCCAGGGGAATGGCTAGTGCATTATAGTACATCCTTCCGCAATGACTCTAAAAGTACTTACAGTGGTGTAACTTGGGAATTGCACCAGTGAGAGCCACCTATAGGATTTTGGCTAGTGCAGCCAGTGGTGACAATATTATTTTCAGACCTGAATCAGAAAAATTTAGTGGGAAGTAAAAATAATATAATAATATATTTTATATTTTATATTATGTTGTTTTTAATAATCTATTAAATAACAAATAATGTACTTCCCCTTCACGAGACTCAAAATCTGTTGCCCAAAATGGCTTCTCACTCTAACTAATGACAAGATCCTTGCATGACAACATCCTGTGCAATTCTCTTTTTTTTTTGTTAAACTTTATTGAATTACAAAATTATACAAACAATCAGAAAGAAGAAAACAGACATAAATTCATTACTATTAAATCCTCATACAATAAAAATATCCTTCCAATTATCTTTCCATAATTTATTCATTGGAGCCCATTCCTTTACAGTCTTATTTCTATCCATCTTCTCATTTAACATGGCGGTTAGCAGATCCATTTGAAAGATATCATGCAACCTGTGCAGCTCTCAAATTTGTAGTTAAGTGAAGCCTAAGAGCTCTCTGGCTGAGAATTCTAAATGCCTCTCCCTAAACTACAGATCCTAGGACTCCTTTGGATGTTGACATGGCAGTCTAAAGTGGAATCTAGCACTGTAGCAGAGTAGCGTGATAAGATAAGATGCAAAGGTGGCTCTGTGTAGGCAGTGCATACAATATCGCCCAAATGATTAAAAGCAGGATAAAGGGCATGGAATTTGCTGGCCTCACATGATTTTTTTCAGGGAACTAATTATACAGAAGAAGGCAAAATGAAGGGGTTGCCCCATCCAAATAAGAATTCTACCCTTCTAATGAAATTTTCCTTCAGTCTCCAAATTTCTAGCATCACAGTTACTGAAAGCTTCAGCTGAGTATTTGGGAAAGGGGCAGACAAATGACCAAGGGAATGTGAACACAACAAATAAAAATGTTCTAACATGTAAAATGTTCAGTGTCTCACTCTCTGGGATGCTAGAAATTTGAGGACTAAAGGAAAATATAATTGAGGGGACAGAAGTCTTACTCAGAAGGGCAATGCCTCCTCTCTCATACAGCTATACCTATGCTATTATTGTAACCAAGTGAATTCACTCTCAGATATCAATCCTGTTAGATAATCAACCTGACAGGCAAGAAGCAGGAAAAAAAAACACATACTGCAAAAAACAGCTCTTACCAAAAGAAATGCAGGTGTCCTGGATTTGTAGTACGCAATGGTATGAACTTACTGGCTGTGAAGATCTCCAGGCTGATTCTGTGGGACTGGTTCTTCTGAAAGGTGAATTCCTTGTAAGGTTTGGCACAATGTATGTAAGTTACCCATAATTTTCCAATTGCCAGGAAATCTAGCAGAAACACGTACACCTTTCATAAATATTTGCAAAGGAAAAATGCTAATAATTAATAATGATAGTAATTGTTTTTCAGCTGTGACTTGTGTCCCTTAAGTTTTCATTTAAACAAAGCTCAGCAAACCATCAAATGAATAGTAAACCTTTCATTTTTAATAATCCACAGGAGTAACTTTGAAATAATTGCATCACTGCCTGTTCTTCCCTGAGATGCACACTAGAGGACAGTACTGTTATGGCAATTTGGATTGGGAACATTCCAGCACGTATTTATTTATTTATTTTCATCTTGCTACTTCTGTAAAACATGAGAGATGCGGGGGGGGGACTCTCCATGCAGATTAAATGAGAATGAAGCAGTATGAAATTGTTTTAAAAAGCACTGTACCTGTTGGTTAATAGATATGAATTGCTTTGAGCGCTGATACCGCAACATGGCGTAACACTTGTAATGAATTTTGCAGATTTTTAAAAATATTAATGAACACTGACTAAATGCTTTCATTTGCCTTCATACCTTAGGGGGAAGCTAGCAATAATTCAGGATCATTACAAATGTGGTCGTTGGTATATTATTTTACATTTACATGAAAATGTGAGTGGGGCGGGGGAAGCTACTTTCACATTAGCCCAGGACAAAGCCTCTAAGGCCACATGGCATTTAGTGTGAAGGAAATTGGTTGCCATACCAGTATCTTGATCTTGGTAAGTGTGTACTCATTCATGAATATTTACATGAATTTTTTTGCTTTTTTTACCTTCACCTTTCCCTTCATTTTTATGGTTTGTTATTGCCAAATGATTGGTATGGAAGTTCTGAAGTTTTGTATGGGTAAGAGACAAATAACATCTCTGACCCTGCTGAACCTTCAAGAGAAATGCTGAGAGAAGACAACACACCTAGAGATTCATTAGAACTTCATTCTTCTCTCCCATAGCAGAGCCTTTAAAAGAATAAGTTTACAAAGATAAGGCACGAGAAATAAAAACATCCTCTTGTTCTTTTTTCTGCAGTGACAAGAGATATATATTCTAGATGGTAGAAAAAACTGCGTTGGAGATAAATTGTCTGATTTCAGCATCTCAGCAGCAGATAATGGATTCCCCCTCAGAACCACATAATTAAAAAATGACATTTCTGCAATAGCATGCCAACTCTGCTCCACCAGTGCCTGAGGACTGCTGGCATGTGGCAGACCTGTAGGGCTGAACAAATTTTTTTAAAAAAACATTTTTTTGGGGTGTGTGTGACAATTTAAAGCAAAGGCCATGAGGAGGAGAAGAAGGGGAAGGGGGGAGATAAAAAGGCAGATACTGAAAATCCTGGCTTGAGAAAGGTAGGAGCTTTGCTGTTCTTTGCTTAGAAGACTTAAAGTACACAACTCACCATAAAAGATAATTGCTATCATTACTTATGATCTGCATTTTTACTCTGTCAACTTTTATCAAAAGAGTATAGGTATGATTTGGATTTCTGACACTTTACAAACTAGGGGCCTTTCCACATTACCCTGTTATAGTGCCACTATTCCACTTTTGACATCTTATGGAATCTTGGGTGGGGCTTGCAGTTTCGGGAAGGACATTTAGGCCCTTTTTGCAGTGCCAGTGCTTGCGTGATGGGGGAGGGCGGCTCACGCGACAACCCTCTCCCGAAACGCCACCGCTCCCCCCGCACCTCCTTACCGCACGTGGATTCTTCTTGCGCATCGGTCGCTCTCCAGCCACACCCCCAGCTTCCACAGCGTTCCCTGGGAGCTGTAGGCGGCGCTGGGGGAGGAAGCACAACCGGCTCACAGCGACGGCACTCTGCACTTCAGGTAAGTGCGGGACGCCGCCAATAGCATTGCGCGAGCGCGGTTTATTTTTGGCTTCAAGCCGAAAATAAAAAAATCCGCGCTCACGCCACTTGAGCCCCGTGAGCAACACGGAAGTGGGAATGCGTCGTGCAGAGCGATGCTCCCACTCCTGCGAGGCTCACGGGGCTCTTGCGGGAGAGAAGGCCCGTGCGAAAAGGGCCTTAGAATTCTCAGCCAGAGAGCTCTTTGGCCTCAGTAAACTACAAATCCCAGAATTTCACAGGGTGTTGAAAGTGAATAATAGCACTATTACAGTATAGTGTGGAAATGGCCAAAGTCAGGTCATGTGATAGCCTTTCATCTTTAAACATCTGTGGCTCACCAAGGAGTCTAATCAATAAGAGAACTCTCTCTTCTTACTATATATGCCTGTTGAACACCCAGTTTAATTCTTGTTTGCTATTTCACTGTGACAGAATCTCTTCACAGCACCACAGATTTTGTCACTCATTTTCAGTGGAGCTTACTCTCAAGTAAGGATGTGTCGTGGGACTGTAGTTTATGGACGTCAAAATTCTATGGAGTACATCTTTATGAAACTTATTTGTCTTAAGAACATAAAGCTCCTTACAGTACTATCTGAGCAAATAAAGGGGTGGGAAGGGACTCCTTTAAGTCTGTGTTTCCTTGCTTTATCAGATCAAATGTCCATCTAAGGCAACAATCTATTCTTAACATCAGTTAGCCAGATGTCTTTAGAAGTTCATAACCAGGGTGTCATAGTAATGGTTATCTCTAGTTATTTGTCCTAGCATGTGGTACCGAGAGGCATACTGGGTCTGAAAATGGATGGTCTATTTTGAGCTGTCGTGGGTAATATTTCAGCTGGGGTCCTGAAGTGGGAGTGTTCCCAGTAAAACAACTGGAACAATCAGAAAAGATTCTATGCATGAAAAGGTTATATGGAAGTATGATGATTACTTGAGGAACCAGATACACATATTCAATACCTGCAATTTTTTAGGATGCAACATGAATCAAAGGCTTTGGTTTATGTTTGTTCTTCATCTGCCTGTGTACTTGATGGAAATAATTAGTAAACCAATGGTGACTATAAGAGTATTGAGGAACCTTACTCATTGTTCTGTAAGAATTCCCTGGGCAGCACCAATAGGTAGTTCAGTACGTGTATGAATCTATGCTAAAAAGTTCCACCAAAAACTATAGCAGCTGCAGGACAGATATGGCTGTGTAAGACAGTGTAGTCCTTTGCTTTTAAAGAAAATAGGAACTTTTTCTGCCTATCACCAATTCCTTAATCCTGGGACAGGACTTCTCTTGAAGCCTGTCTAGTAGATGTTTAGAGTTAAGTATTTTTGGGCAGCTCTCAGTAGCCATCAGTTCGTTTAGTAAATTTCTGAGTTGCTTCTCAGTGCCAAAGAAGAATCAAAGCAATGTATAAGAGAAAATATACAAAATAGTCATTATAGCAATAAGATACAAGTTACTACAATGCATAATCAATATGACAAAGGAATACAACTTAAAAAGTAAACATGGTTTGAATGTTATTCTAGGAAACTGGGAGACCAGGCTTTGAATCTCCTGTTGATCCACTTCAACATTAGGCAGGTCACACTCCCAGAAGCAAGAGGAAGGCAGAGACAAACTTCCTCTGAAAGCCTTGCAAAGAAAACACTATGATAGAGTCGCCACAAGCCAGAGCAGACTTGAAGGAATTTCGCAACAATAATGAAGCTACAAGTACTCAACTAATACACCACTATTTAAAACTATAAAATAACATAACATAACATAACATAAAATGACTGTTCATCTTTAATATCCATGTTAATACCTCCTTTCACAAAAACACTAGCTCATAGAAGACCTCAAGTGCTCAGACACTTGAGAAGATAAATACATCTTCTCTGTCTGCCACTGAAATAATGACAGATGTCATTGTCAGGTGTCAGTATCAAGTGAACTCCATTTGAAAAAAGCATGCCAGAGATAGGTGGAAAAAAGAAATCCTTGGACTTAACAGCCTCAATGAAACAGAGCATTTTCACTTCTTCCAACCATATTGTAAAAATAACATGCTTTGTTTCTAGAAATCACACCTTTGTGAGGGGATTAGAGCATTTTGGAGATACGAAGTATGCACAAAACAATGCATACTTATTAGAATATGAATGGCTAAAATGTATACTATGTGTGTGTGTGTGTATATATATATATGCATACAATCACACTTTTTTCAGTGGAAGAAATGTGTACACTAGGTAAAGTTGTATAATGTGTAATGGGTTCATGTTAGGAAATTTTGTAGAAAAAAATTGTAGGAAAAAATGTGTAATGTTCATGTAAAAAATTCAAACTAATCCAAAGGTAGAAGATGTCACATCCTAATATGAGACAAAGATAGTAAGAAATTATTGGGATCCTGAGCCATGCAAAACTTTAGATGTCAAAATCAGTGCTTTGAATTTGGTTTGGAAATACTTTGACAACCAGCAGAGTGAAAATCAGACATATATTCAGTTTACTTTTCTTTATTCACCCTTTCCCCCAGTTGTAGCTGTTACTGTGTGCCTTCATGTAATTTCTGACTTACGACAACCCTAAAGCAAACCTATTGTGAGGTTTCCTTGGTAAGATTTGTTCAGAGGGGTTTTGGCCTTCGCCTTCCTCTGGAGGTGAGAGAATGTTACCTGCCCATTGTCTATGGCCTGGTTGTCAAATGCTATAGCAGATGTGGTTTCCAAAGGAAGCCCAACATACAATCCATTGCAGTAATCTAACCTAAAGAAATCCAATTATTAGATGATCTCCATATCTTGGAGACCATTTGAGCCTCAACTTACTATGATGGACCCAGTTACAATGATGGAAAGTTACACTTGCTTTTTCCAAATGGTGTGTGATCCAAGCAAGTTGTACCCATCTATTGGGACAGATGAACTGCCCACTGACAGTCCCTGACTGTGTTTGGACTGAGCAGTTGCTTCCCCCACTCCTTTTTTTCCTTGTGACATCCAATAAATGACCAAGGTCAGCAAATTGTCTACTTCAGCACACTCATCCATGGATGAAATTGAGAAGTAGGTCCACATGTTATCTACATACTGAGGACATTGCACTTCCAAATTCTTGATGTGCCACCTGGTTGTTTCAAACAGATATTGAAGAGCATGAAGGAGAGAAAAGCAATTCCTTCAGGAGGGCTTAACAATGCTTCTGGAAGCACGAGGAGAGAAATAGTGTTATTGCCACTTCTAATTGTGGCACTTCTAATTGTGAAGCCACTTTCAAGAAACTGTTATTCCTGGATAAATCTAACAGAATATCCCACTTCGTGGGCTACAGATGGGTTGTTTAATTTCAAGAGATAATTTGTATACAGTTTTAGCATAAGATTGCTCCAAAAATTCTTGTAGTTGCATTGGGGTTGATGAGCTGCTTCATTTCTTTAATTTGCTTTGGTATGAAAGTTACTAAATAGAGATGAGAGAGGTGGGAGACATTTTTTTTTAAAAAAAGAAAAAATAATAATAAAAAAGAGTTTGTCACTCCTATCAGGATGACTAGAGAAAGTCAACAAAGAGAAAAGAAATCAAAGAGAAGAATATGCATGGACGAGGGAAAAAATATATGAATTCCTATTTGAGGGTTATAGAAAGGCAACAGAACAAGCAGTATACACAAGGAAGAGACTGGGGATGAAACACGAATACCTGAAAGCATTCAGACTGAAATGAGAAAACTGTAGCCAAAGCTAACAGAGAAAGTAAAGATAGAAAATGGAAAGAAAGATTATTGGATAGGTGAATATAAATACAAAAAAATATATCAAGTTCCCAAGGAGAAAACGGTCGCTAGAGGAAGAGATAGCAATCTTTTTGTTATTGATAGCAAACAGTCAGTGGGTGAGGAAATAGAATTAAGGCTGTCTTTTCCTCTTGCTCCGCTACAGGAGAAATGCTAAAAGGAGCTATATAAGGAATCAGGAACATGAGGACACACAGGAAGTATCAATCAAGAAGATTCACTGTTATACAGAACACTTATACAGGACAGTGGAACACATCTTTGAATGCAGATGAGGATTGGAGCTTTTTTTAAATTGTGAAACATGTAAAAGTTCTTCTTCTCTAGTCAAATGCAAGTGAGGTTAATGGAAGCAATGGAGTGACCCATGAGTACATGTAGAATTAGGAGGAAAGAGATCTGAGATGAAAGAACAGAGGGGGGACAAGCTGCAGAGCTGGCAAGCTAGAGAAGACATGGGCCCTTTCCGCAGAAGGCTGATATATTGCAGTAGCATTGTATTGTCGCTTTTACATCTGCACATTAAACCAGTTTGATGTCATTCTGTCCTCCTTAGTTCTGCATGAGTTTGAGGTCTTAGCGTGGGTAACATCAGTGTTAAACTGATGTATTGTAAAAATGGAAAAACTCTGATGTAAACCACCCAAACTGTTTCTGCTGCGTTTTTCCCTACATGCAGAAGTGTTACATTGATTCACGCGCTTGCGCTAAAACGTAGCAACGGTTTCTGCAACTTTTTTTTTTTTAAATTGACCAATCAGCGGTGGTGGGGTGGAATGAGGGAAGGGAATAAGAGTTTCATGAGAATTGACAATGTGGAAGCTACAAACAATTTTCTCCACTTTACTTTGATAGAAGCCAGAGGGCGTGCAGATAGGAATCGGGGTAAGTCAGCGTAAAAACACTGCTCATGACACGCGGTGAAATGCTCCTTCACTCTAGTGTGGAAATGGCCATGGAGAGATTGTGCTTAAAGCTGTAGGCAGGGATAGCAGGTAAATACAATGGAAAGGATACAGTATCTTGTCAAACAGGTGCAAGGGAAGGGAGATCACAGAATCGGGACAAGCTCCAGGGAGAAGTCTCACAGTGTCTGAGAGGAAGGTACAGTTCAGAGCCCTAGACACATGTTGTACAGAAGCCAAATAAATCTCACCAGTACCAAGGAATCACTCCTCTGCATCTGGTTTCTGGAGCGTTTATTCGTTTTTGAAGAAACACTGGCAATTAAGTTACATACTCAATTGCCTCTGGCTAGCTTTGAAGCAACATCCAAGTAAATGGGGAGGGGTGATGCCTACAGTGGAAATGAGGAGAAGGGAGAAATTTCTACACAGAATTGCACACAAGAAAATCCTTGCGAAAGCGGCTGATGTTCAGAGTTGTACTGTGACTGAGTCGGAAGATAATACATAGAGATGAACAGGATATTCAAAAATGGTTGAAGATAGTTGAAAAGACATACTGGGAAATCCTGATGAAGAGAATTCTAGACAGGCAAGAAACTTCACAATTAGGGACTTACTGGCTGCCATCCTGTTAGTGGAAAATGTAGATGTAATTTAACTTTACCTCATGTATTTGTGATTGTTCTGAAGGTTCATATTTTTCCCCTCCCTCTGCAGGGAACAAAGACACCCTGGGTCTATCATAGAGCAGCAAAAGCCTCCCACAGCCATTCTGTGCCTAGTGGAGAGTGCAGGGGATTGCAGAAGTGTCTGGCTATTTTCTCCAGCAACATGCAAAATTATTACTGAAACCACTGGAAGAGTCTGGCAGACATGATGTAATTATTCACTTTGTGTCCAGCTATATGATTGTTGCCAGATGCTTCTGTGAGCTCCCTCCCACTCTCTACCAGCATGGAATGGCCATTTGGGAAGAGTTCAGCAGCTGTACAGTAGATCCAGATGATGGGGAACTATGTTCATGGAAGTATAATTCTGCATTATGGAACTAATGTACTCATTGACCCATGCAGGATTGTGGCCTTTCTGTGCTAAAAATGTATGCAGGTTGGTTTTTCCCCACAGAAAACAGTGTTTTCTGCACCAAAATTTTTATATCTGTACATAAAGTTCATATCTGAAACTGCAAAATAGTCTTTGAGAACTGCACAGCTTTTGAGGTCTTTGGCCCTTTCCTCACGGGGGGGGGGGGCGAAATGGGGCCGCGCACGCAGGAGCGGAGCTTACCCGCGAGTGGGTTGCTCCATCCCTCCGGAGAGCGTGGATCTGCCGTTCCAAACACCGCCGAATTTGCAATCTAGCAAAACAATGTTTTACTGAGCAACTTGCTAAAGGAGGATGGGCCCTCTCTTGGACAACATTGTCCCTTTCCTATTTTGAAAATGTCCAGATTTCTATCATTCATAAGGACAAAAACTATACTAGAGATAGGATTTTTGAGTTGGATTCCTCTGAAAATATGCTTGCTAGTCATTTGCAAGTGTTCTCTCCATGGTACAGCCTTATCAAGAAGGAACAATATTTTCAACAGTATTTTCAAGAATTAACTTTCATTGCTCTGAGAAAAGCTTTTACTGCCCTCCGTTTCCAGACAATGCCTTCAGAGTATTTAGAGGGAAAGGATAAAGGGATCCCTTATACACTACGCTTGTGTATTTGTGGTTCTGGGGAGGTGGAAGACCTAGTGCATTATCTTTTACACTGCCCACTGTATAGGGACCCCCAGGAACCATTTCCTGGGAGACCTTTTGAACGCGAGGGCAAGTTGGATGCTCCTTAATATTATTTGTGACCTATTGGCAGACTACTCCAAATCTATCACACTTAAGGTGGCCACCTTTGCAGTAGCAGCCCAAAAGCTCGGCGGCAAATTTCTGAAAACATCAGCAGTGCACTGCAAAGGAGACCAGTTGTTGTAGCTTTATTGTTGCCCTGGCAGTTTCCCCTGTAATTTTATTCGATTTTATTCCTGTATTTCCTCTGTCTTTTGTATTTTGATGATTCTTATTGGTAAGTAGGTTGGCTGTATTATTATAATTTTCCTGCAGTGCTTTGGCAATATTTTGTAATGGACGTTGTTCCACAGACAAATAAACTTGATGGTGGTGGAACAATCACCTAGTCATGGATGACTTTGTTGTCTGTGATATCTAGCCCAGCCGCCTCTTCCCATAGTAATCTACCTCATAGGGATAGAAAGAACATTTGAAAATATATATATATATGTATATTTTAAAAATGGTCAAATAACATGTTTTTCAAATGTCAAGAAATCCTGACAAGAAAAATGGCAGACAAGAATCTTTGCAGTTCAGGACTGATTCTGCACAAAACTTGAACTTTGTTGTTTTGTGCACAAAACATCTTCTGAATGGAAAATAATATTTCAATGTAGAAACATTAATTCCCATGCAGGAAACATTGTTTTCTGCATAGAAAAAAAAAGCCGTAATTCGGGATTGTTTTTTCTGTGTTAAATTTGTACAGAATTTAGTTTGCATAGACATCAGCTTTTTCTCACCAGGAATCAATATTTCTACATTGAAGTGTTATTTTCCCTATTGCAGAAAATGCTGGTTTTTTTGCACAAAACAACCACATGTGTATTTTGTCCAGAATGAGTCCTGAATTAAAAATAATCTTTGAAAACTGTGGTTTTCAACTTTCTCAAAGCTGGAGGAAAATTCCTAAAATTACTTGTAGCCATCATAAGACAAGCAAGGAAAGCTTTTCTCTAGGTCCTGTTGGGGTATTATATGTCAAAGAAAATAAATTTCTTGGTGCCTAACATGTAACACACTGTAGGAGTTGACCAGATTTGTGACAAATTGTCTATTTTCTCCCCATAATTATTATTGTACTACTTTTTAAAATTTTTAACCCACATTCTTCTTGTCATGGCACTAAAGATGGCTTGCAACAGAGACTAAAGTACAGCTAACAAACACACAGAGCCAGCATGGTATAGTGTTCTGAACACTGGGCTATGAGCTTGGAGACCAGGGCTTGATTCCCCCCTCTGCCATGGAAACCTACTGGATGACCTTGAACATGTCACATACTCTCAGCCCCCAGAGAACCTCATGATAAGTCCACCTTAGGGTTGCTATAACTTGAAGGCACACAACGATACAACAACAAATACGCACATATATACATACACACACACTAAAGTTTCTTTAAAGTTATTTTGTGTATTTGCTGCCCTCTGCCATTCTATTTTAATGTCAGGGTTTTTTTTCCTTTTTTTAAAAAATACGATACTACATCAGTGTCGCTCTTTACATAAACAAATAAATAATACACTGTGTGAAGTGCTTTATTTTGTTTCTCTTGAAACTGCTGTCAATCAATTTAATTGGATGTTCTTGTACTATGAGAGAGGGACAAAAACCTATTTTCCCTTCACTTTCTCCACATTATAATATAAAAAAACAACACTCTATTATTCATGTTTCATTTAGTTATCTCATTTGTAAACTAAAACACTCCAAACTGCTCAGCTATGGTGCTTCAGTCTCTTTATGATTTTGATTGCCCTTTTCTACATGTCCCTCAGTTCTGCAATATATTTTGTGGGATGAAGTGACAATATTCCAGATGTGGCTACGGCCTAGGTTTCTACCTGAAGTGTGCAATTTTTTCAGCAAAATCCTGGATCATGAATCAAACTGGGCTGATTTGGTCTGATCCAGGTCAGGTTGAAATTAAATTAGATTGGTCTGAGAAAATACAGCATTGTTTCTTGAGATTAGTCTAGTATTAAGTCACCAAAATAAGGCTCCTTTTCTGGAAGGTTCATCACTTCCTCCCAATTTGGGCTGAAAAAGGGTAAATTTGTTGGTTTTGTTTCCATATAGTAATATAGATTTCACACCTTCCAAGGTAGCCAACAGGAGCAGAACACATCTTGCTTCATTCGAGTGAATATTTAATAAGACAGAGATTATTTATATAGTAATTTGTTGCCAGTAGGGTTCTACAAAGGCCATAGTTTGGTTAAAAACACTTTTAATGATTTTGATTGGCTTTTGATTTAGTTTGGACCAATTGAGACCCAGTCTTATCTGCTTTAGATCCCAAATCATAACCAAGATTCCGGAATCCAAATATTTGAGTGTCCCAGTGATTGTTGAAGTAGCTGGATTTAGGGATTGTAGTAAAAAAGCATGGGGCATATTGCCTTAAACTCTGTTAGTTTGACATTTTTGGGAATGCAGTATTACTTCTTCTTCTGCTTAATCTTCTTCCCCTTCGTTCTTCCTGTTTTTTAGTTAGGTACATCTCACCTTTTCCCCAATTTAGAACTCAAGGTGGCTTAAAAGACATTTAAAAAATAATAAAAATTCCCCAAATACAAAAGTGACAAAGTTATTACGCTGTGACTTGGGGGTCCCGGGAGGGGCACCCAAATAACAAAACAAACCTAGCAAGATGGGGAAAATTAGCTGGAGCACTCTCTTGGCTAATAAGAGGCAGGGCAAAGCAGCAGGATCTTTTACCTTATGTCTACAGCATCAGGTCAGTGAGGAGGCAAATGGTTCAAACAAAAATTAAGATGTATTAAACAGTAATTAAAGAAAAGCACAAACACACCCCTATCTAGAAAAGGAAAGTAGAGTTCAAGGGGAATGGGTGATACGCCACCTGTCCTGCAGTCCTGGGGAAGCCAATTGAAGAAGAGGAGACCCGGCGTGGTGGCCGAGGGGAATCTGCTGAACCGAGCGGCAGCAAGGCAGAATGAAGTCCAAGCGATCCGGTGAGAGTTCCAAAGAGCTCTCAGAGCGGGGGAATTTTATTGGAGAAAGAAAGACCGCAGGCTAGTCTGGTCTCCGGTGAAAACAATAAGTTTTGGGTTGGAGACAAAGCCTCTGAAAGGTCAGAATTTGCATGATTGAGTTAAAGTCCAAATTGACAATGGCATGGCCGGTATGTAAATGCGGCTAGCTCGGCAGTTAAGTACCTAGCTCACCAGGGTGTCCTCTCAGGGCAGAGGGTCCCTTTGTGGTAGCGTGCATTTGTAATGAAGATATTTGTTTTGGGAGGTCCCCTAAAGCAGATCTGGCAATATCTGGCTTGGTTTGGTGGGAGCAGCAAGTAGTAGCTTTGTGCTTGTTCAGCGGGCCTCACAAACACTTGGCTGGTGGCAGAGTAGGGCCGAATTGCGATATCAAAATGATATTTTTGGTTCACCAAAGGCCAGGCCAGGGCACTGTGGTAACAAAGTGATTAAACTAACAAAAAAATTAAAACCAGTTAAATACATAAATCATAACATCCAGAACAGTGCAACAAAAATTACAAATGAGAGGTCTTCCACATGTTAACGATTAATCTTTAGTGCCTGTTAAAGTAGAATGGTCTTCACTTTTTTATGGAAACAAAATAGGGGGAGTGTTGAGGCCTTATCACACTACACTATTATAGCACTATTATTCTACTTTAACTGCCATGGCAATATGGAATCATGGGATTTGCAGTTTAGGGAGGGTCATTTAGAATTCTCAGCCAGAGAGCAACAGTGCCTCACCAAACTACAAATCCCAGAATTCCACAGGGTGCAGCTATGGTAGTTAAAGAAAGTGGGATAATAGTGCTATAATGGTGTAGTGTGATGAGAACCAATGTCTAAACTTTCTGCCAGAAGATTTCCAGAGCCTGGGGGCAGCCACTGAAAAGGTCTTCTCCTGTGTTCCCACCAGATGGACCTATGAAGGTGGTGGGGACAGAGAGAAGAAATTCCACAACAGATCTCAAAGCCTAGGCAGGTTTGAAAGGTAAAATATAGTCCTTTAAATAACCAGGACCTGAGCTGTATGGAGCTTTAAGCAACTTGTAATGAGCAGTCTGCTTTCTCACCCCACATACCTGTCTGTCATGGTTTAGTTCCACCAGTTGTCAGTCTATTTTGGTTACTTCCTTCTCTTGCCTATGTTGGAATATAGGGAAGTCTGTAGAGCTTGCTTTATTTCGCTAGCTAAAATTTCTGTTTCCATATGTTGTTTGTAACAAATTTTGGTTGTTGTTGTTGTATGCTTTCAAGTTGTTTCTGACTTATGGAGACCCTAAAGTGAACCTATTGCAGAGTTTTCATGGCCATACTTTTTCGGGGGGAGGTTGGTTGCCTTTGCCTTTCTTTTGAGGCTGAGAGAATGTGATTTGCCCAATATCACCTAGTAGATCATAGTACAGTGTTCAAGCCACTACACCATGCTGGCTCTCCTATAATAAATAAAAACAATTTATCATTAGATCAGTCTCTCATGTGTGTGATTTGAGAATGAAATACGGAACATGGAATCATGCCTTCCTCCACTGAGGTCCAAAAGCAAAGATTGTACTTTTAATACTTTTTCTTATTCAAATAAACATATCAGACACATTCACATACCAAGCCTTCCTTCTAGTAAATCAAATTTCTACTAAAATGTTCACTGATAATAAAACAACTGTTTCTCCCTTTGAGTTCAGAAAAGAATCAAGTAAGGATGTGGTTCTACTCACTATATCCACCTTGTTAGGCAAAAGAGTTATAGCTTCTGATCAAGCTGTGAATCATAACCTGCATGGAACAGCCCATTTTGCAAATATTGAATTTTGAAGACTTGTAAAAACTGTCCATAAAAAAGCTGTGGTCCAAGATTTACTGGTTTACTATTCAGCAAACAATTTTAAGATGTCTGGAGGAACTTGTGGTATATCTGTAGATACCTAACAAACTATAAAGGACACCAGATTTGCTGAATACTAGATGTATTTTTATTGTTATCATTTGTTTATTTGGTAATTCCTTAAGCAAACTCACTAACTTACTCAGACTCACTAATGGAGGGAAGAATATTTTAAAGATTTAATGTATATGCTTTTTTCAGAACTTGATATTGCTGAAAGAAGTAATGTATATTTTTACTTTATTTGTCTCTAAGTATTGTATATTTTTTACTCACTTTCTTTCTGAGATTTTAGCCTAAGGAGCATCATTCTAATTTCATTTAAACACTTGAAGACAGAAACAAAAATTTGTAAGGCAGATGGATTCAGAGCTATGTACATATGTGACATAGGCAAGAAGCTGAATCCTGAGATGATGAAGGTGCTATTGATGGATATAAGTTTTGATAGAGATGTGACATTTCTGAAGAGAAGCAGCTGAGTGCTACTCAAAGCAGAACTCCAGCTTTGTATACTTTTTGGTAAGAAGATGCTAGATAGAGAGCACTGGAAACAGCAAAGCAGAGACAACTTTCTTAATGAAGGCAAATTGCACATTGGCTGTGCACAACCATGCCACAGACAAATTTATCTCACTGCTGCATTCATTTCAGTTCCCAAGCTCTCTAGAGAACACAAAGCAGCTCTTTTGTTTTAATGATGTCCAATATCTGCAATGATCACAAGTCCCCTTTGGAGAAAACACACACACACACAGAGCCCATCTTAAAAAAATGTTCAGAGGATTGAGAAAGATTCAGTCAGCAACTGTGCATGCATGATTAAAGCCAGATCATTGTGTGATATTTAGCAGATGTGGTTGATCTACTAAATATCACACAGTGATATTTATATGCTGACTATAGGGTATATACAGTCCCCTGTTGCAACAGCTCCAGTGTCTCCCAGTCCATTTACAGCCACAGTTCGATGTGGTGGTTTTGACCAATAAAGCCCTAAACAACGCAGAACCCCGTAATTTGAAAGACATTCTCTCTTATGAACCTGCCCATGTTCTGAGAGCTGCTGGGGAGGCCCTTCTCTCTGTGCCACCATTCTCACAGGTAGGAATATGAGAGAGGGCGTTCTCAGTGGTTGCCTGCAAGCTCTCCAACTCCCTTGCCAAAGAGGTTAGACTGGCACCTTCCCCGGACAATAGGCAGGACAATAGGCAGGACAGGCCTTGTACAATAGGCTGGATTTTCAATGTGTTGTTTTGGCTGCGCTTCTCTTTTCCTGTTACTGTTTTAAAACAAATGAGAGGGAGAGAAGCTTGTGGAACTTTGCGCCTCATGATTTCATTTCTTTATTTTGTGTACTGTGCACCTCAATAATAGGTCATGGGGAAATAGTATTAGCTGCTCTGTTGCAGCTGGCAAAATATATTGGCCTGGCCCTGCTTCTTTATGTAATGTCAGGGAACCCTCCAGACTTCAGGACTGGAGTTTTCCTGTTTTGTCCTTTTTCATGGACAGGGGGAAACAAGTAAAGGTGAAGCTAGATTAGCTGTCATCCTAACATATTCAATATGTTAATCATCCAGTTATATTAATAAGATATGCAAATTGCCTGGTAGACCTCCAGCTCATAATAAATGTTCAATGTGACACTGCCAAACAAACTCTCTGATTTTTTTAAAAAAGTTCTCCAGCTACAGACTAACAATAAAAATGAGACAATAAAATCTTAAAAATAGCTAGATTAAAGCTCTTCAGAGAGTGACAGTACACTGTATAACTCCATGTCTCCTCTTTGACTTACCCAGTTTTTAGATTGTCATGCAATAATTTTTAAAATGTCAATGACTTTGGGTGACATTTTTACCATTGCGTCCCTGTGGGCTTTCCTTTGGGTACACCAGAAGAGTTGGAAAGTTGCCTTGCTGTCTATAGATAGTATAGATGGACACTGTGTGCTTTGTAAGTTTCCATTTCTCAACTGTAGATAGTAAGCATGAAACTGAAAAAGCTCACATTTTAATCATTGTGAGAGTTTCTGGGAGTTGTAGTTCATCAAGTAACATTTCCCAGTCCTGAGTAAGTCCTAATATTTTATTTCTCTCTTTATTTGATTCATTGATTGATTTATATCACATCTTTCTCCCAAAACGGGACTCCAAAGCAGCACCAAGCATTTTACAAATCGCAACAGTAAGCCTCACTGGAAATTCATGCAATTCGGCTTCTTGATTCTGTGCAATATGCACTAAATATGTTTTCCTAGTATTTTGTCTAGTATTTATTCTGGTACTTAAATAACTAGTTCACCCGACTGGCTTACAAAAATGCAGTAGTGCTGTCAGAACATAACAAGACTACCATCGCTGTGATAAAAAAAATGTTTCTGATATGAAGCATATCACAACTCAGCAAGGCCAATGCACTTGGTAGCAATATTCTCCTTTCCTGTTGCCCCATTGGCTCAGGACAGCTACAGTGAAAACTAGAAAGAGCTAAAATTTAATTCATAAGTGTCACAGTTTACATCCTAAAATCTCTACCTTTATCTCTCTTTTTGTTGTGACACTTGGGTGTAGAGATACAAGTACACTCCATCTTTCAAAGCATGCCCTTAAAGCTCTGTCCAATATTTTTTCCATTGGCTCTTCTAGTGCCATGGCACTCTCTTTGAAAGCATAATATCTTCTGGTGTATTTGAAGGTAAAAACATTAGCTGTATACCGTTTGTGAAGCTAAAGAAATAAGTGCCTAAAGAATGTATTTAATACCCTGCTTTTTAAATCCAATGTTAGGCAGCACTGTAAATGGTGTTTCAGTTCACAGTGAAGTAAATCTATTCCTGGCATCATTCCATTACCCCTGAAGGGCCTACCCTTCAGGCATATTTCTCCAAGACACTTTCTAGACATCTGTGCAATATCATGAGCAATACATTTGTGAAGCTACCACCAAACATCCTGGGGCAACTGCCTTGTAGGGGCAAGATGTCTGAAGCCTTCAGATCTGTACTTGACTCCATTTGAATCTAATTGACTAGGCAAGACTTAGTAAGAAGCTTGTTTGCTCAGGAGCTCTGGAACTTTCAGACAGTTTGCTGACATGTTTAATGTTGTTATCAATGACTTGTTGCTTTAATCAACATCTGTGCCAATATAGGGGGATTAAAATGATCTTTGGTTCATCAGGAGGCAGACTAAACAGGAAACATTTATACAGCTTTAGAGCTTTAAATGCTCTCAATGAGCATTCATAGGGGGGAGTCACATTCACTTTGTCTACAGCCTCTCTGTCAATTGAAATGCATAATCACCAAAGAAAAGGTGTAAAGTTCTCTACTGTTTAATGAGCAGAATCTTGGCATTTGAAGGAACTGATGTCCTCAATTAGGAATGGCATTTGCAGCTTATTACTATTCACAGTGCAAAGCTCCTACCTCTCCAAGTCACACTGGAGAATGACATTCTGACTGGGTCTTTTTAGCTACGCTTTTGTTGATTTTTGGCAAGAGAAACATGGAGAGAGAGAGAGAGAAATGTGTATAGAAAGATGTTCTTTTGGCTTTTCATAGAAGTGTAACTTTTCTACAGACATTTATCTAAGACTGCTGACTGGAATACCATATATACAGCATATAATACCAATCTGAAAAGAATTGTGCTGGCTGCCAACACATTTGCAATCTGAATTCAAGGTGGTTGTGATGGCATTTGAAGCTCTAAATAGTTTAGGACTTCAATACTTAAAGGAGCAACTCTTTCCACATGTGGCTGCTTGAGAACTAAGGTCTGCCGCAGAGGCCCCTCTACATCCCACTATTGAGATCAAAGGGGTTGGGATATGGGAGAAGACCTTCTTAGTTTTTTTTTCTAAAAAATTATAATAAATAAAAATAAACAAACTTTGATTCCACATGTTAACTTGTCATTAATCACAATTTTCCACACTTCTGTATACCAATCCTCTATTTGAAAATCTCCTTGAATTTTCCATGATATAATTTTCCATGATATAATTCCATGATATAATTAACCTTGCTGCAGTTAATAAATTTGTAATTAGATCCGTTGTTGCCTGGGTACTATAAACCTTATCATATATAGATAACAATGCTATACTAGGACATATTTCTAAATTAATTTCTATTATCTCTTTTATCTCTTTAAACACTATTTGCCAAAATTTCCATACACATTCACAACACCACATTTGAATATAAGTACCAATTTTTTGACAATCCCTCCAACACAACCTTGAATAATTCTTATCTATGTGATTTAATCTTACTGGTGTTCAGTACCATCTCCAAACCAATTTATAATAATTCTCCTTTATCTGTACAGATAAGTTTTTTAAATGATGCTGATTCCAATTTTTCCCCCAATCCTGAATATCTAATTTTTGTACTAATTCTTCCTCCCATACTATTCTAAGATATTCCTCTTGACCTTTATGTTTTGACAGCATTTTATATATTTCACTTGTGGTACCCTTCAAAATTTCATTTTCCTCCATACTTTCTCTTTGAATAATCATTTGTTCAAATTTAGTGTATTCTCTAAACTCTGTATTCTTCCTGTTCCAATTTCTTGTCCACTGCTTTAACTGAATATAATAATTGAACAACAATATCTTTGTACCCTGCAATCTCTCCTTTATGGGAGAAGACCTTTTAAGACATTTCACCTTAAGTGCAGAATGTTCTCTCCCAGATTTCCACTAGTGACAACACTCATGTTATTTAGGCACCAAGTTCAAACTTGGCTTTTTGTTAAAGTCTTCAGACCTTATTAATTAATTCAAAATATTGTTGTATATAGTTTTTAAAAATTAGTTTAAATCTGTTTTAACTTCTTATTGTTGTTCAATATGTTTTTACCATATTAATTTTATTGTTTTAAATAGTTTAGCCTGTTTTAATGCTCTTTGTCAGCTGCTCTGTGATCTTTGATATAGGATGGGCTCATAAATATTTTAATCATTATCCTTATCATCATCATTATCATCATCATCATCATAGAATCGTAGAGTAGGAAGAGACTACAAGAGCCATCCAGTCCAACCTCCTGCCATGCAAGAATATACCGTTGAAGCATTCTCAACAGACAGCCATCCAGCCTCTCCTTACAAATCTCCAAAGAAGGAGATCCCACCACACTTCAAGACAGTGCATTCCACTGTTGAACTGCTGTTCCCATCAGGAAAGTCTTCCTAATGTTTAGATGGAATCACTTTTCCTAAAGTTTGAAACCATTGCTCTGTGTCCTAGAGCCTTTTTGTCCTTCACTGTTATAGTGCTATTATTCCACTTTCAACATCCTACGGAATCCAGTTTAAGGAGGGGCATTTAGAATTCTCAGCCACAGAGCTCCTTGGCCTCAATAAACTACAAACCCCAGAATCCCACAGAATGTTGAAAGTGGAATAACAGAACTATAACAGTGTAGTGCAGAAACAGCTCTAGTCTTGGAGCAGCAGAAAACAGGCTTGCTCTGTCCTCCATATGATATCCCTTCAAATATTTAAACACAGCTATCACGTCACCTCTTAACTTTTTCTTCCCCAGGCCAAACATACCCAGATCCCTAACCCTCTCCTCATATGACATGATTTCTAGGCCAATTCTGTAAAGGGGTTTCTTAGCACCTCTGCTATGTACCCTAGGTATATATAAAGTTTTATAATGTCATATAAGATTCCGGTATTGCTGCCCTTTTATGCACCCCAAAGCAGTTGCCTTAGGAAACCACCTCACTCTCCCTGCTCTTGCTCATAAGCAGCCATGAATGTTCCATCTGTTTTAATTTTTAATATTCCTTGCTTCTTTTTCTGCACTTTCTTCATTTCTACTTTATTTTTGCCTGAGTCAAACTGGAGCTAATTGCTGCAGGTAGGTCACCTCTACTCTGCCTGAGGCAGTTCGGTCAAGGCTGCTCAGATTAATCTGTGAAGGGCTAGTAGGCCAATGAGTTTGTCCCTTGTGCAGGAAGTGAGCTAAATGAGGAAGAAGCTTTAGGTCAATAGTGAAGCAGCAGACATGGTGAATATATAGTCTTAAGGATCTCAGATAATCAGGCTCAGAAAAGCTTCTGCCTCAGAGAGTTGAAATAACTAGTTACTAATCTCTCCCTAATATTTAATTAATTTCCCCAATAATGATGGTAAAACTATGTTAAACCACAATTGAAATTTAATGATACATAGCCTTACATCTTGCAGTGTTACAGTACATTTCTGTTACTTAATTTTCTTTATTTTTGTTAAATGGGAAAGTAAAAAGTTACTTTTAAACTATAAATATAATTACTACTTGGGGAGGCCCAAATTATAATTACAACTATTAAAAAACAAAAAAGTAAACAAAACTTTTCAGCGTAGAGATTTGAGCTGGTTCAGCCTGAGGAAGACTAAAAGATAATGTGACAGCTGTCTTCAAATGTTTGAAGTCTGTCGTATAAAAGATGGAAGAAACATGTCTTGTGCTGCTCTGTGAGATGAGGCCTAAACCAATAGATTAAATCACAATAAAGGTGATTCAGTTAAACACTGGGAAGAACTTCCTGTTGGAAAAGACCTCTTTGACGGCAGCATGACTACCTTGGAAGTTGATGAGTCACTTTTCTTGGAAGATTTTAAACACAGGTTGGCACAGCCATCTGTCTAGGGTGCTTTGGCAGTAAGTAGAGGTAGCTACCCGAGTATACATATACAGTGGGCCCACCTTTCACATGATCTCCACATGCATGAATGTGAGGTTGCTCAAAGCATCATGTCCCATTATAGTCAACGGATGTGGCAGGGACACCATGTCTGCAGGATGGCACCCTCCTGGTATGGGGATGTGAGAAGAGTGGAGCTGCAATGACACTTTTGTATGATGTTTTTGTGGTCCCACCCTTCTCACACCCCTAGCCGGTGTGATCCTGGGGTATATCATTGATGGAAAAACTCCATCGAGGCACCCAATCATGCAACAATCTCATCTCCACTGGCCATGCAGAAGGGGCAGAAGTGTGATCATGTACTTCTTTCCCCACTGCAGCACGGAAATAGGCTGGCTGCAGTGCAGAAAGAAGGAACATGTCGCTTGCTCTCCCTTCCACAGGGAGCTGGCTGGATGTGGAGGGAAGTGTTCATGTAACACTTTCTTCCTGACAGAGGTGCGACTGGGACTATGATGGGATGTCAGCAGGAACCAGTAAAGTGTAGAAATGGCCTCAGAGTGTAGGCATAGCATGTATTCATGTTATTTCATGTTTGTCGGTTTTAGCCCCAACCTCTCTCTTCCTATATCACTTTGTATGCAGTCAATCTTAGTTTTTGTTCTCCATTTTGTATTGTTCTCTTTTTTTCCTCTCTCATTCATGTTTGAAGAGCACACTATACAGAGCTTCTCACCATGAGGTGTTATGAAACTTTAAGTATTTATCAGTAAAGATACTTCATATATTTACCAAAGAAGACCAAGTTTGTTTTTTTTCTCTTCCAAACTCCGTATGTGGGTTGGGGATAGGGTAGGACCACTTTTTTCCCTTCTGAGTATAAATCTTGCTCATCACTGAATAGCAATGCCTCAGCTTGAGAGATGCTCTACCATCTCTCCATTTCCCAAAATTTCCTATTTCAGGAATGGTTAGACCAGAAGATCCTTGAAGTATATTTAATTGTATGATTATATGCTGTTTAAAATACTAGAAAACAAGTCACAGACCCCTGTTTAATGGAAGAAATAGACAGACTGTCTTTATTTTCATACAGAAAGAAAATGGGCCTACTGGATCATTTTGCTTAATATGTAGAAATAATGCAGCATATCTTCACTGTTTCCAGTCTGTTTCCCTCTTGCGGACTTGGCAAAAGATTGTTGTGCCAACACAGATCCTGACATCTTTGAGGTAAACTTGCAAGAGGTAAGGACAACAAGGTACAATATTAATTTAATAAACACTTCCCAACCGATGTTACCATTCTTTATCAGGGGAATTTGTTCAGTCCTTGTTTAGATGCAAAGTTCATCTCCTACTAAGAGAGGATAGGGGTCAGGGTGCTTTTGCTCCCATCATCCCAGGTACAACATGGCCTGCTAAAACTGTTCCACCTGAATGGCTGGAAGGTCATTTCTAGCTTTCAAAAAGGACATTTTTAATTGTGTGTGTGTGTGTGTATGTGTCTGTATATGTATGTATGTGTATAGATGATAGATGCAATCTGTTTAAAAGTGAATTGATGTTCCTGAAGCCATCTTCTCCAAGAAAGCCTCAGTCTTAAACTCTTCAGCTGTCCCAATTTGGCAGGGACAGTCACAATCAATTTTCTGTCCTACTTTTTCCTCTGCTTTTGAAATATTCCAGTTTCTCTCTCCTTCTGCCACTTTCCTCTTCTGTCTTCAGTTTACTTTAACTATTGCAAGCTAAGTTCAAAGTGCAAAAATACTTTTCAGTTAGTTAACTTAGCAGAGAGGAGAGGAGAGGCACATGCAAATATTCAACACTATACCTGCATAAGCATCCCACCCTGAACTACCAGTAAATACTTCAATTTTCCTCTTCATTCCCCCTCAAAAATGGCAACAGGACATAATTTCAGGTAAATATTTTGCAAGAGACTGCAAAGGAAAGCTAAGGTTCTGATTTTGAAAAAAAAAATGTGTGTGTGTGTGTATGTGTGTGTGTGTATATTAATGTTAGCTAGCATAGGGATGAGGAGAGAGGTCTGCAAACTGTTTAAATGGTTGATTGCTGTTCTTTAAGGCTTCCAGAAGAGGCATTTTACCTCTTCAGGAGGAGTGAAAGGATAATCTGGAAAGACTGGATATGTCAAATCTAAAACATTATTGTGGGCTATGGTTTGCAAACCCCTGATATATAACCACATGACAACTGGTTCCTGGTCATGATAGAAACTGGCAAGCACTCTCGAGAGCCATGGTATTATTTAGAGAGAGAAAAGAATTACATATTTCCTATCATAGTCAAATTGACTTAGCTTTGATGGATTCCTAGAATCTTTGCTATTCAAAACTAGAGTCAGTACCCAATCCAGATACTCTACTGACAGAACTGCTTCCATCAGTTGAACCAGGAAGAGAATGATCTGTCTCCCAACAGGAACTCCTGGCCAACATTTGTCCTCCAACCTGATCCAGAAGGCTGAGAAGTCCTCCACAGCAGCGGTTGGTTTCTTATGGATGGTTACAAGGACAAGAGAAGAAGAAAGTCCAATTAGAATAGTTGGGCATTAGCATGGCATTGGATTTATGCTTATAAATTTAGAAGATGTTTTATAAGTATGATCTCATCTGCATTTTCACACCTGTCTCTGAGTTATAAAAATATTACTAGGGTCTTATTAATTTTATACCTCTGTCATCTATAATGAGATGTCAAGCTCCATGCTACATTAAGCATTGGCTTTTCAACTGAAGCTTGTGGTGGTATAAGCACAATGAATGAGCCAGATGTATCAACATGGTGAAGAAACCTTCATGCCCCCCTTCCATTTTTTAAAGCACAAATGGAGGAAATTAATGGAAGTCAGTTAGGGGGTTAGATCTTCCCAATCAATAACATTAGCTGGATTCCATTTTTCATCATACCCACTTGCCCAGCTCATATGCAAACTGAATTGCAGGAGACGAAGCATAGTGATTAGACACAATTCTCCCTGTAAGTGAAATTCATAATGAATGGGCACCCTGGTGACAGTCAGAATCATTGGTTCAGTCTTTATTAAAAGCTCTTTGAGAGGTCAGTGAAATAATGAGCTTTGTTAATGGCTGATGAAGAAATCATACACTCCATAGGCATATTTTGGTTTTAGGTAGCTCTTGATTAGAAGTTTTGGGAAAAAAAACTAGAAATGAGCACATACTCTACCACCACCCCCATCTGAGATCATCTACATTACTGGATGTCTATGTCCAAATATCTGATTGCTTTAAATGTGAAAGATGCAATGTATGCACACATAGTCCCATCTCAGACTCCGCTGCACTTTTTCCTAGCTTGTAAAGTTCTCATGTCTGTCTCTTTCCTTTCAAGCAACAGCACAGACAATCCTTCTGTCTCCCTAATCCTGCATATTCCCCCATCTCCACATTTTGATTATGGGAGACAAACAAGCCAAGATGAGAAGTGCAAATGTAGAAGAAGGGTTGAGAGAGGGGGCTGCACAGACAAAAGGATGGGAGGTTTCAAGAACAACTTATAGAGTTGCTACATTTTAAGTAGGTGATGAGATGGGCTTCATCAACTTCATAACTGTATAACATTTACATAACATCAATAGCTCTTCAGTTTCACAGCGTTACCGGTATGCTTGATTTTTCTAAAAGTCTAAAAAACAAACAAAAAAATCCATGTTATTCCTTGTTGAGATATGGGGTTCATCTGAAACATTTTGCAGAACTATGATTATAGCTAATCATGTTGGATTGTTACCAAATAGTCTAAGTAATCAGGACAAAAGTAGGCGTACTCAAGGCTGAGATGCTTTGTCTTGATAGGTTTCAATAAAGCAGTATTTTTCCCTGGTTGGGAACATGCCAAATATTCTACTAGAAATTATGTAGATTTTTGGGGTGTGTGGATGGGTGGTATTTTTCCATTTGTGAATATATTAAATATAAAACAGTTGCTTTCACTCCTTTTTGAAGCCATTAAACAATTCACAGCCTCATCGTCTTAGGAAGAACCTTCTTGGGAGGTCAGGACAGATCAATGATCAGTTAGGACCATTGTCTATATTGTAGAGATGTTTGAAGACCTGAGTCTTTGTGAATTCCTGGAGGAAATGATCATATTTCTCAGATTAATGAGCAAGTTGAAATTTAACTGTCCACCAGTCGGGTTTCTTAACATTCTTCATTTTTAATTTACGTTACATACTTCCCATGTAGAATGCTCTTATGCCATCATACCTATATCTGCAATAGCTTTTCAATATCATCCCAAGAAGAGAAAGAAGAAGTCTATTATTGTTTGAATTGAACCTAAGTATATGTGTGTGCACATGGCCACAGCTATTTCCGCATTAGACTGTAATAGTGCTATTATTCAACTTTCAACAGAGGCCCATCTCTAAACTGAAAACCCCAGGTTTCCATAAGATGTTGAAAATGGAATAATAGCACATTAACATTCAAGTGTGATAACAGCCTATGTGCTTTTTCCTGACCACAGCCCCCATCCCTATTTTAGCTAACTTCGAGAGAGGACTGAAAGAGGGATAGAGTATTTGACAATTTAACCCTGTTCGTGAATTGTCATGGACGAATTTTGTTTTACTTCATATTTCTCATTGGCCAGGTTCATCCATGTCGTCAGTTGAGGAAACAATGGCCCAGTCTACATCAGCAGAGTTTGAAATAATGCCAGTGCATAGCCAGATTTTACTGATTAGATAGCATTATAAAGTCATGGTCATTTTGCTGTGTGATTGATCATTGGCTAGGATCATTCTATGAAGGAGAAAGAAGATTGTCAGCAGACCAGGAGATCTAAGGCAATGAGGAGATGCAAACAAGCAAAGAAAAAAAAAATCTTCATAATTAGGATCTTGCCTCCATTGTAAATAAATCTTGCCTTATTTTGTAATTAGGTGGTTCAAAGATGTTCTAAGGACTTGCTCCTTACTGAGAAAAGGATTCCAGATGGCTTTGGAAAAAACTTTTTTGGCCATCATGAAACTAGAAGGTTGTAAGAGTCTGTAAGAGTTACTGAATTGTGGCAAATTCTTGTTATTAAACTGAAGATTACCTCCCGCAACCACCACATTGCAGGAGACAACTTTAGCTGTGCAGAAAACAGTATTTCCAGATAGAAATGTTATTGTCTACACAGAAAAATGCTGTCTTCTGTATACAAAAACCTGTTGAATACAAAACAGCCATGTGTGAATTTTGCACAGAATAAGCCACAAATTATGAATAAGCTTTGAAAATTGCATCATTTTTGAAGATTTTTCTCACAGCAGAAAGAAAATTCCTAAAATTACTCATTGCTTCCTTTGTGAAGAAAATTAGTGAAGAATTATATCCGTACCTATGAAAGAAAAGGAATTTAGCTTTCTTGGTTTTGTCTATTGTATGCATTCCCATATAGCTCTCTGTATATTTTTATAGCTCTGTTTGTATAATATTTGTCTTGTAAATAAACATACCTCCAAATAATTTGGTGGTTGTGGGATGTGTGAATATGCATAGCTTTTTTGTTTGTTTGTTTGTTTGTTTGTTTCTGAGGACTATATTTCTACTTCCAGCACTTAGCCATTTGGTTATTTCCACTAATTTCTGAACAATGTTTTGGCTTGGAACTCCTGCTCTTCTGAACACAGGATATGGAGGTTTGCCTCCTATCAAGAAGTCTCAAAACTTATGCAGGCTGAATTGTGTCTTTCAGGACTGTTTCCTTTTTGTCATCTTATTTAGGTTGTGCTGCTAAATGGCTCAAAGCTGTAACATTAGAAAATATTTTGCTTCCCCAGTGCAATGCTTTTATCTTAAACATTCAATTATGGAAAAACCTCAGCACAGCCATGATTATTATAACATTTTTTCTCTTTGATAGCAAAGAGAATATCCAGTTTATTAGAACTTTTCATTTTATCTATAACAAGGATTTAGTCCAATGAAATGTTCCTCTTGTCCTAATTAATGATGAACTATTTTTATTCTTATGGGTGTCATTATTAGTACCAATTATGAATATGATTTCACTGATGTTACTATTACAAGTACTTACAATGAAACATTATCTGTGGAAAAAATGCTAAAGAACAGGATGTGTTTCAAAAAGTATGCACCAGTCAGTAAAGATGTATATTGGCCAATCAGCAAATTTTAAAGTTCTACACAGTATCTGCACAGTGAATTCTTCTCTTGTCCTTGATTCATGATGTTCTTCTGACTTTGCTCAGGGGAAGAAGCTGGCAGAATCAGTCTGCAGTCAATCATAAAATTCCATTAAATGGCCATAATAATATGCAGTGTCTAATCATATTATGGATCATTTTTAAGTTCACAAGAAGGGACACATGTCTTGAAATGATCTATTCCGTAAACTGGATGTTTTGTGAAAAGCTGGGCTAGTTGTTTTTTTTTTTAAAAAAAACAAAACAAAACCTGAGGCTTATTCTTAAAAACTTAAGCATATCTCACTTTTCAATCAACTTCTGTAGCAGAAACAACACAGAGAACAGAATTTTACAAGAAGAGAAGATAGACTGTGCCTTGAAGCAATGCAGGTCTACAGCTGTAATAAATGCAGAGTTCAGTAGAACTCCTTATATCTGAACCTTAGTTATGCAGAACTCTTACTTAGCTATATTCATGTTATTCCCATAACAATATATAGTTATGTAAAGTACCATTTATTTGCCTATTACAAAGGCTGTCAAATTTACACTTTGTCTAGGTAGGTTGGAAAACACTGTTGAGGAGGTGACTATTACAGTATCAGAGTTAGAGTGCACAGGCCATGCCAGCGAGATGTGAAAATGTGGTCATATTGTCTTGGAATCAAAATTTAGGTGGTATGGCAGGAAGTTGTGATCCAGGTCCTCCACTGTGGCTTTCTCAGAAATGTTCTTTGTTCTATATACAGAAACAATAGAAAGTCTGCATAGTTCAATACATCGATCAATGTCAGTGTTGGGAGAAGGTGTTTAGATTCATTAGGGTCTGGGGAACCTCTCAGGACATATCATATAGATACCACCCCCCTTTAATTGTAACAGACCTGGATTGCTGGCACTTTCTATAAAACAAAAGAGGAATAGCCATTTTTAAAGTGATTCCAGAGGAAAGACAACAGATGCTGGGGAGTATCTGGTTTTGATTCAATAATCTTTGAGGAACAAATATGGAGATGTTTCTCGTTGTCCAGATGAGGGAGTAGGCATTGAGTGAACAGTGGGTCATGATAGCCACTGGCCATAAGGAAAACAAACATGCCAGTGACATTTGGAAAGGACTCAGTGTATAGATGCTTGCATGCTAATACTAGAGCTGTCAGGGCTGGAGCATTTAGCTTTGAAGACTTGTACAACACAAAAGATGAGTAAGCATAGAAGAAATTGGGTTAATTAGGGAAAAACAGTGGGATATAGTTATCTGTGAATAGACGGTATCGGAATGATAGAAAGAGGTGTGCTGGGTGCGATATAGGGATTAAAAATATATTCAAAAATATCCAGAAATTATCCATAACATGTTTTTGGGAGGCTCATGAAACCCTGAGAAGAAGAATCCTAGATTGGCAAGAATTGTTGAAATTTGGGACTTATTCTGTGCAAAATTTGGAATTTATTCTGTGCAGAATTTACATGTGGTTGTTTTGCACAGAAAGCAGCATTTTTTGTACATAAAATAATATTTCTATTTCTCACTCAGGAAAAACTTCTCCTTGTACAGAAAATTCATCATGAATTTTTCTATTCACAGTTTAAAACTTAACCTGTATCAAGTTTGCATGTGGTTGATTTGGGCTGAAAGCAACATTTTCTAAACAAGAAGCAGATTTTTCTATCCTAAAAAAATAATATTTCTTCATATAGTAGTCTTACTTTCTGTGCAGAAAAACTATTTCTTATGCAAAAAACAAACAAAAACAAAACAAAAAATCAACATTTTTTTTCTTTCTCCCACATTTGAATTTTTCAAAACTCACGTTAACCCATTAATAAACAAGTTAGTGAATTTGGCAAGTTCTTATCAAAATACAAACAAAATTCACATCCATCTCTAGGCTACTAACAGAAATGCAAATGTTTCTTTATTCCTTTCTAGCCTATGTGAAAGGTTTTCTCCCTACAGATTGAGATTATATGAGTTTTATGAATATTTCAAAGGGTTTTTCACAGTTTGGTACTCTTTTGCAATTATTTTTGGGTGCAAAAAGCACTGGAATCACATTGTAAGGAGTGTAAAAAATGTGGTACTCTAAATCCAGTTGCTAAGCCCTAAGCTAGTGCAGAGCCATTGTAAATGTACTTGAAAGATGTTAGTAGTTATGTAAATTCCTTTGATTCAATCAGATTTAGGCTGTCATTGCTGCCTTCGCCTCCTCCTCTTTTTTTGCACACAAACACAGGTTATGATCCTACATCATGCTTGCTTAGTAAATCTATACATATAGTTACACAATGGTTGTGCTATATTCAGTGGTGAAACTTGGGACTATGGAGGGTGGTGGTGGAAGGGGGGCTACAGCACAAGGGGCATGTGGGTGTGGGTGTAGCCAGAGCTCACAGGGGTGTGGCTATGGGCTGGGATGCCCCCAAAACATTGCCATCTGGGGTGAATCGCCCCCCTGCCCCCATGTCCTTATACAACTGACTATATTGTTACCATGCTATACACCCCAATCTGTGCATCTGTGATACAGTATAATTGGCTATAAGTATTGTTTAATTGGCATAAAATAAATATAAACCTTAGAACTGTGGCTGTAGGCCATATGAGAAGGAATGAGCTCTGGCTGGAAATTTCTAGGCTAAGATAAAAGGAACCTCAGCATGGCCAGGTCATAAGTTTCTTTAGGAGGATGCATCAGAGATGAGTTTTATATCATTCTCTTAAGATCCCAAAGCTAGGGAACAATAGCACATGAAGCTGCTAGAAGGAATGTCCAGAAACCTGGCATCCTGTTACCTTTTGCCAGGAAAACGGTTTCTTTTATCTCCCTACTTTTCACTCATTAGCATGCTGCTGTGGTTTCCTTCAATGTTTGTCATCAGCTGCTAGGACAATCAGAAGTTTCCTTTTGTAGGCTCCACCAGAAAGCCATTGACTTGTTTCCCTCAAGACAACAGAAAAAATGGTATTTAAACCCCAACTATTTTGTAGTTAGGCTGCAACTCTGTCTATTTGTTCCCCAGTGCTAGGTTGCCCTCAAGCCTTCGGGTTTGAGCCTTCCAGTGCTGGTCCCCCTCTTCTGAAATAAAAACTATTACCCACTTCACTCCAAACTCTCACTATCTAACCTTTCTCTCCTTTATTTTTGCTAGCTTTATACGGTTGTGAAACTGTTTGATTGCTTGTGTGTGTTTGTGAGTTTCTTCCAATAAGGACTTTTTTTTTGTATTTCCAACTGGTGTTCTATAGCTAGCACTGGTATACACTGGTGAAAAGATCCTGTAAGTTACCCTACCTCTCTCAGGCCTCCTTTTTTGAGCTAATATTTCCCCAACTTTTCACAGAGGCACAGGAACTGCTGGAGAACCTCAAGGTCCCCCACCCTTGGGGGTAACAATACCATCCTAATGCTGAATACAAACATGTTGTAAGCAGTTGTATTTGCCTATGTGTCTGCTATGTGCCACTGTGCAAGGAGGAATGCACAATGGCAGTTTCTGCAATCTCAGAAAATAAAATAGTACATTGAAGGCACTGATAAGGTGTTACACTCCACCAACAATATACAGCTGCATGGATGGAATTCTGTTCATTACTCCTAGCAAGAGTAAAGCCATTGACTCAACTGTTGAATGATGAATCAACATATAGGTAAATTCAACTGGATAGAACATGTGTGCTGATTCACCATCAAGTCAAGACTAATTAAATTATTCAGGCCAGTGTTTCCCAAATTCTAGCCCTGCAGGTGTTTTGGACTTCAACTCCCAGAAGGTCCAGCTGCCTTGGCCAATGATCAGGGATTCTGGAGCTGAAGTCCAAAACACCTGGAAGACCAGAGTTTGGAAAACTCTGATTAAGACCATAGGAAATGGTTACACTTGGGGAACTTTGCTTACAAAACCAGGAATGGAATATATCAGTTGCACAATGGTCACAAACATATGTGCAAGGGAGTGCACATATATGTATGACATCAAGAGGATGCTGGCCATTGTGATTACCACCAAAACTGAAAATAATGAAAAATGATTGTCTTTCCATTTTTACTCAAGGGCAAAAATTTACTGCAGTTGTCATTTTTTTTAAAGTGAGATGTCTTGTCAAGGAAAACTTGAGAATATATTTTATATTCCTAATTTATAAACTATATGATTTATAAGAAGCAGTAATAAAAATGTCAAAGCTCAGCACATTTAGAATAACAAAATGTAAGCCAGAATAAAAATGTTTTTAAGGTCTTCTGAAGCCCAATAATCAGAGGATGGTATGTATGTATTTCCTAGGAGGGGGCTATAAATAAATGTTGAGCCATCACCAAAATCATGTAATGAAATGGAGCAGCTTGGGGATTTTTAGACTGCAACATATTACACACTAGCACATATATCCGGTGTTGCCTGGGATTTTATTTTCTCATAGGTAATACTTTTTAGAAAAAAATGACGTCCTGTGTCTCTAATTCCCCAAATTGTCTTGTTTAGTACCTGTAACTTTCCCCCATATTCCCCAATCCAGTCTGTATTCAGAGTTATCAACACACAGAGGTTGGTTTCCTGAGGGAATACACTGTCGTCGTCATCCTCCTTGCTGCTAGGTTTTGTCTCCACAGCAATTAGCCAGCCCCAAGAGCTCTTTAGCTGAGAATTCTAAAGGCCCTTCCCTAAACTGCAAATCCCAGGATTCCATAGAATCTTCTTAGGTAGCCATTCATATGAGGTCTTCACCTGACATAGCCAATCATATGAGGTCTTCTCACCTAACACAGACAAATAAACAAACTAACTTTGACTTTTATATATTAGTAGATTAGTAGAGGGTTCTATTTATCTCTATATCTCTCTATATCTCTTTATCTCTGTATATTAAACAAACTTTTCTGCCATATTGTTACCCTAAAAGGTGGGAGATTTTGAGGTCCACCTGCAATGCCAGCATCTCCTTAGGATATGGTGAATTATTAGCTCAGAGGAGGCCCATGAAAGGAGATAAACAGCAAGATCTTTTCACCTGTGTCTACTAGTACTAAATGTAGAGAGGACTCCAGTTAGAAGTTAAACGGAGTATTTTACTGAAAATTAGCAGACACACAATAAATCAGATACTCTCAAGAACCATACAAGGCTATCAGAAAATGAGGTAAGAAAGGTTGGACAGGGAGAAATTAGGTGGAAAGGATGATAGTTACTAATCCTGAAGCAGAAGGTTGAAGCAGAGTGGCTCAGACAGTATATCTGAGGGTAGCACATATGAACAAATATTTGGCTGCCATGTATTACATAAAAAGTACTACACATTACTGAGTTGGAGCTAGGGTTTTTAATACCCTATTTTTTGCCCTGAAAGAGGGTGCATGGACAAAGCTGTAATGGCTTCCCCACAAAATTGGTAAAGGAGCCTAGAGTGGACTGTTTGCCTTAACTTTAGGTGACAAAACATTGATGAGAGTCCTGACAATCTCTTAATGCTTTGGTCAGGTAAATTGATGGGGAAGGTGTCTCTGTAGGATACGTTCACAGTAGGGTTCCCGATTGCTTCATCTAGGCAGTTTCACCTGCTATTGTTCCCAGGAGTGCTTGCAACTTACAGTTTTTTGAAAGGATTATCTTAAACCCATTAGCACTGAGCTTTCCTGCCTAATCCTCTCTGAACATATGACCTGGTCATATCTCAGGTCATCCTGACCTGGCCTATGCTTACAGCCAGCACACTTTCAAACATGTGTTTCAGCTATGAAATATGTCTAATTAGGAAAAGTAGCATATCCTGGAGAGTGGGGGTGTATGGTGTAGTAACAAAATGCCATGTAAATGTGACAAAATTTTCTGTTTAATTTTTTCCCTTTGCTGTAGGGAGGAATGAAAAAGAAATTGCATCTGAAAACTATGAAACAGTGTGAATATTTTCAGAGAAACTTCTTAAGAATGCAGAAGTGCAGAGTGGGATATGGAAGCCCCAAGAAAGCCATGAAGTCAGATTCTCAGAGCAGTAGGTCTGAACCCTGAACATTCCTGGTTTTGGACAACATACTCCATAACCTTATGCTCTCATAATCCAAAACATCAGGGGCCAAAAGTTGATAAGACCTGCTCTAAGACGACTTCCAAATGTGTGAGAAAACAGAGAAGAGTGCAAAGTACAAGAGAACTGCATTCAGTCTGTAAAATATAGACCATGCATGTACACATAGACACGCTTTGTCCACCTTGCTCTAGTAGGGGAGGCACAGAAGTCCCATACCCCTTCCAGAATCCTTATCAGCATGATGGTCAAATGTTAACAGCTGTCCAGTGATATAGAAAGGGTTAGTTTGTATTTAGTAGGCCTTCGTGGGTGGCCTAAATACCCTGAAGGCACCAGATGCCAACTTATCTTGGAAGTTGATCAGACCACCAACAAATACCAGTCACTTTAGGCTATATTTCAGAAGGAGGAACTGGCAAAACCACTTCTGAATATTCCTTGGCTATGAAAACCCCATGAAATTCATAAGTCAAAAAGGTGTCTTAAAGGCACATACATACATTCACATACATCGGTAGCTAATTTCACTTTCCCATAGCAGCTCAAGTCTTGGAAAATGTCTGAGGTTGGGAGTAGACTAGGAAAATAAATTTTCCTTTTATTCATTTGCATGTACAGTTTCCATTAGGATGAGGGATGGGCCATGCCTGTGCACTTCAGTTTTCTTTGTTTGCTTCTGTGCTGTATAAACCATTTTTCCAATGGCCTCGCTCTAACCCAGGGAACCTATTAATCAGTTGTGGGAATCTGGAATGTCAGTACTGGTATTGTCCAGGTAGAATTAATTGTTTAAGGGCCCGGTTCTACCACTTGCTGCAAGGAGATGCTGGAACGTATTAACTAAAGGATTGTGATGCTCCCTTAGCTGCAAACCTTATGCTACCATCAATTTATCATCAAAAAAGTAGGCATGTAAATCTTTGACTATTTTCTTTTTGTTTTGGGGCAGGGGGACACTGTGTTACTTTCAGTCCACTGAGAAAACAAATATTCCAGTGGAGTGTCCTTCCATACGCAGACATACCAAAGTGTTGTGGAGGAATGATTCTGCAGAGAAAAACATGATTTATTTATTTAAATAAATAAATAAATCAGAGCTGAAAATGGGTTCCCTGAACAGAAACAGGAACAAAAGTGTTTTTCTCTGCAGAATAATTTATCTGCAAAACTTTATGACATTTGAATACAAGGAGAAGACTGCACATCATTTTCAGTGGTCCATTATTCTTCCTCATCCTTCCAAACAATTTGGAAATGTGTTTGATCTAGAAACGAATAAAAGAAATATTGGTTGCTTCATATTCACTATCTCTATGGGGTCACCATAGTGGCACTATTGCTTCAGTCATAAATGTCCTCCCAAACCTACTTTAGCAGGCATCAGCCACATCAGGCAAAGGAGGTCTGTTCTACTGATGATTGGCACATGAGCCAGTTATGTTTCAGCCCTGTTCCCACCAGCCAGCAAGTCTGTGACAATCAGAAGCAGGAGACTTGTCACAATTCCTTGTTGCAGCTTTACTCCCTGCCAAGAGAAGTATGGAAATGGCATTCACCAGGACCCCAGTTGTCAGCAGAGCAGACCACCTTCACCCAATGTGGCTGACATCTGTTAAAGCTGGTTTGGGTGGACAGACCAGACCAGACTCAGTTGCATAATAAAGTAGACAATGTAGCACATTAACCATTCTTTCCATTCCTGAAATAAAGCTTATCTTACAGCAATTATTTTTGTTAGTTTTTAGTACCAAATGAAGACCCTTTTTGCTCCACCTTCCCAAAACACCATAGGAATGAGAGAAGGATGGGACCACAATGATGCTTATGCACAATGCGATTGTGGTTCTGTCCTCTTCCCATCCCCATGTGGTGTGATCATGCTGCATATCATTGATGCGTTTTCCCCGTCAGTGACTAGTGATCGTGCTGCCATCTCTTTTCACACCTACACTTACCTTAGCTGTGGAGTCTCTGGAAGCACAATTACTGCACTTCCTGCCCCAGTGCAGCCTGAGACAGTACCTGGCTGCACTGCAGCAGGAAGATGTGAGGCCATTGCGCTTCCTTCTTCAGTGAGTGAGCTGATGTGGAATGGGGCGTTGGTGTTTGTACTCCCATCTGGGCAAATTCACAGCTTGGATGATGGTGGGATGACCCAGGTAAGTTTCAGAAAAGGTTGAAGTCTTAAGGAAACCTGGGATTGCAACTAGTTTTAGCTCAGAACAGAGGCTAAAAACTTGCAAAAGAATAGTTGGAGATTCAGCTCATTAAAGGTTAATCAAAATAGTATATATCGTGAAATTGCTATTTCTACACTGGTGTTACATAGTGGTGGTGATGGAGAGTAGGTGGGTCTCCATTTGACTTTGCTTTCCTACCGTGTACCTAAAGCAGAATAGGATGGGGTTGTTACCATACCATACCCTACACGCCTACTGCGTAGGATGTGCTATTTTCATAATTTAACATATTGATGGCTGGAAGACAAGATCAAAGGCTGGAAGGTGCGTTGCTAGGTCAAGCTGACCTGAGACATGGTCAAGTCATAAATTCAGAGAGGATTTGGTGGGAAACTCAGACACGAAAGGCTCTATATTAATCCTTTCAGCATGTCAGGCTCTGTGCACACCCAAAAACAATGGAAGGTGAAACTGCCCAAGAGAAGCAATCAGGGACCATCCCTTGATCTTGCCCTGTGGAAATCTTCCCCATACCTCCAGCTTGACCTGACATTAAAGATTTATTATTACTCTCATCAATATTTTGTCACCTAGAATTAAGACTATCAGCCCATTCCAGATTCCTTTGAAAATCCCTTGAGAAAGCCATTACCACTTTAACAATGCACTGCTTCAGTGTAGGAAATAGGATATATAAATCCTAGCTTTGGGCCCAGCAAATGGTCTACATTGGACATAGTGCCCAGACTTCTGTTTTTCTGTGCTACCCTCAGACACTGTCCGAGCCTCTCCTTTTCAACACTTTTCTTCAGGACTGGTAACTATAACCCTTTCCACCCCTAATCTCCTATATCCAGCCTTTCATTCTTCACTTTCTGATAGCCTTGTATGGTTCTTGAGAGTGTCTGATTTCTTGTGCATTTAACTTTTAACTGGACTCCTCTCTACAGTTAGTACTGGTATACACAGGTGAAGAGATCCTGCCCTTACCCTCCTCCTGCAGGTCTCCTTTGAGCTATAATTCCCCAGATTCGAAGGAGATGCTGGCATTGTGGGTGGACCTCAATGTCTCCCACTTCTTAGGGCAACAGGGTGCTCTGTTTTGAGGTCAATAGGCACAGCTCCTCGGTTCACATGATTTTTCACAGTTAAGAGTAGGGAGAGGATAACTGTGTGAATCAAGCTTTTGTGTGCCTATGCTTTTATCTGGAGCCCCTGTATATCCTTCAGTTAACAGACATGGTGGAGTGAAGTGTCCCAACTGTTTTCCCCTCATATGAGGGCTGTTGTCTCTTGGCAAATGTCTGGACCAGGCCCCACTGTTTTATTTACAGAGTTCGGGACTCTTCCCACATATGGTTTGATTCTCTATCTCAGCATTTTTTTCCATGAATAAACTTCTCAGTCGATCATTAATTCCTCATTTCCATATGGGGAATTAGAACAAGGACTATAAAGTGCAGAGGTGATGGATGGAAGCATAAAAATGGATTGATTTTATGGCTGAGCTGTGTAAAATTATCATACATTTGATTATTTATGTTGCCACTTACCATTAGTATCACTTTATCATGGAAAATATTTGAGACTCTCTTAGTTTAGAATGTTGTTGGATTTCAGGACATAAAAATTGCCAATAAGGGCTTGATTTAAATGCCCAAAATTTAGCAGCTTAGCAAACACTAATTTGTTTGCTAAGTCCCATTGATTTCAGTGAAGTGATTCTCAGAGTAAACATTTTTCTTTCTCACCCAGCTTGTAATGACCATTTTAGATTTCCTCAGCATTAAGGCACTAATGTAATGAGCTTCTAGTATACTACCCCCGGGAGGACTTTGGTGCCCTCTTTGCTCTCACAGTCTAGGGGCATGCTTTGCAGTCATCCAGGATGAAAGCTATAAAAGCAGAAATGATAACTAGATCAGGTTTCTTTTGAGGAAGAAGGCTCTTGACACTGTAGAAACAATAATAATAAAACCTAATATTCAAGAAGAATACCTTCCCAAAAAAGCTTAAATATACCTAGAGTTGTCATTAAAATTAGAATTGGATGCTGAAACTTAAACTGGACTTATGATCTTATAACTTTTGGGAATCACATTTCACAATGAAATGTGACTTGCAACACCTTTGTTTTTGGTCAGACAGTGCTCTAACTGAAGAGTTTCTAAAGCACTGCAGATTGAAGCACTGAAATGAAGTCTACTGTGGTTTCCTGGTCAGAGGACATCATAGGAAAAACAGTTATGGCAAGACCCCAAATAGTCTTTCCATCTATCTGTTCTCAACATGTCATATAACTGGAAGAACATATTTCCCAGGATCCAGTCTGCAGAACCTCAGCAACACTTCAGTTGGGGTGTTGTCTGATTAGAAATGTAAGATTTTACATGGTGTCATCAGGCATAACTACAACAACAGAGCTCTGTCACTGTGGTTACATCACATGATGCGGGATCTTGGCCAATTATAAAATGCTATAAATTCAGGTTATTAAGTGGATAGGAAATGGAAATCATTCTAGGCCTGTCTTATCATTTGCTGGTTGTATCAGCATATCTGATAATTTTTGCCCAACTTAAGTGGGGACAAAGATGAATACAAGGATTTCTTCATAATACGTATTTGCTTCATTATCTCTGTACCTCAGCTAGCATTGGTACATCCAGTAGTACAAAAGGTACACAATATTAAGAATACATAGAGTTCATGGCAGTCTATTCCGGTCCCTGGAATTTGAGGTTATAATCTAGGGTTCATGCTTTTTCTTTCAGAGGGAAAGAGCAGAAGGACTTGCAAGTGGATTCATGGGGCAGGCCCATAGCTTGAAAATGGTAGTTGCAGTGCTAATGTATTAAATAAATTGCTAAAGAAAAGTGACGGCTTAACTTTAAAGTGTTATTGAAAGTTTATAAAATTAGACATTTCTTTAAACTGAAGATACTTAAAAATGCTATATTGAAAATGACCAGTAACAAATTAAAATTAAAAACAAATGGCACCTGTTGCTCAAAAATAACATTGCTGACATGTCTCCATTAGATTAACCAGTAGCTGCTAACCCACCGGAAAAGACAGCCAGGTGGTCTAATAATACAAGTTGCATGCATGTATAGGTCAACCCAATGGACACAAACAGATATTGGTGCAGAGTTCCATGCACTTCAATGGTCACACCTAGATGCTTCAGGATCTCAGCATAAAATGACCTTCTTTCTCACAATGAAAGCCAGTTGTTGTTGTTTTTTTAAAAATGTCAAATGTCAACTGTGAAAGCCTTGCTTTAACAAGAACATGTGCATAGCCAAAATTTAAGAAGAAAGTTTCTGGTTCAAGACAAAAGCCTTTCTCAATGTGCTTTAGATTCAGAAAATAGCCCAGGGGATGCCTACAAGAAATCCCCAAGGGGAGAATCTCTATCTTCTCTAAGTGAAAAGAGAGCCTAAACATAGAGAAGGGGTTATTCTCAGGACCATACTGTTACCTCAAAAGGTGAAGGACCTTGAGGTCCTCCAGTAATACCTGTGCCTCTGTGAAAAGGTGGGGAATCACAGCTCAAAAGGGAGGCCTGCAACAGGTGGGGTAACCTTACGGGATCTTTCACCTTTGTATAGCAGAACTAACTGTAGGACACCAGTTAGAAATCAAAAAGAATGTGGTATTGGGGTAATTCACAAACACACACAAACAGTCTCACAAACCAAATAAGGCTAGAGAAGGTAAAGGAGAGAAAGGTTGGATAGTGACAGTTTGGGGTGAAGTGGGTGATAGTTACTGTTCCTGAAGCAGTAGAGGATTGAAGCGAGATGTCTCAGACTTGGAGAGTCTGAGCGCAGTACAATGAACAGGAATCTGAGGGCCCTCACACAATGTAACATGCCAACGTGTGTCCAATGTATTAGCAACTAGCCATGGGCTGAACCAAGGTTAAAATACCATTCCTCTGCCCTGAGGAGAGTGTGTTAATTGCTGTCTGGCAGAGTCAACCAAGGGGCCTGGAAGGTTCCTTTTGTCTTTGCAGCAGGTGACAAATCAATGACGGAAATCATGATAGCCTCTTAATGATTGGAAAGGTGAGGGAATAAAAGGATAGCTTCTGCAGGAAGAGGTAACAAGATGTCAGCCTTTTGGATTTTCCTTCTAGCAACTTTGTTTGCTATTGTTTTCTAGGCTTTGTTACTTTCAAGGACCATCTAAAATTTATCAGGTATTACTCTCTGACTGATCCTTCTAAACTTATGATCTGGCCATGCTGAGGTCTTTTGTCCTAGCTTCAGGAAGCTTCCAATCAGAGTTCTTTATTTTCCACACAGCTTTCTATCATAAGTGCAAGATATATATTCATTTCATACTACATAAACTGTATTTATAGGCAATCATACTGCTTCACAGATTGGGGAGTGTATGGTCTGGTAAGAATATAGACAAGGTCTCTTGGTTCAATTATGGTTTGTTCTTCCTTTTGTTTTTGTTTGTTTAGAAAAGAAAGAAACCTGAAGAGTTGGCTGAATAGAGAAAGGCAGGGTGTGATTTTCTGTTCAAGGTAGGCCCATTTCTAAAGCTTATGGACCTAACTGGCTGTTGGACCTACTTGGCTGTTGGACCCACTTGCTCTGCTAATTATTCCAAACTTTTAAAAGATGTGCATTCACAGTTTAAACTCTCCCTCATTCAAAGTCACATTTAACAATCAAAGCATCGCCGCTCTTTCTGCTTCATTGCATGTGATGCCTCCTAAACCCTTTATCACTGTTCTTTTTTCTTTTTTTTTTAATTGGCACACTCCAGGAAAAGAAATGATGCATGATTCTGTGGAGTTTGAAACTTTCCTCCCCCTCATATTTACACAAAGTTGGCTTCACTTCAGACAGTTTGATGAACAGGATCCACTCTCCTATTCTACATACATCAGATGTAGGCATTTTCCGCACTTTGTTTTTGCAACGGGGCAGAGCGTCCTCCAGCGAGGACGTTTGCACTTGGGGGCAAACTGGGTCTGGACTACTTTCTGTAGTTCCAGACTTCAGCCTGCTCTGGAACAACCAGAAGTGGTCGCTCGCCGTGCTATTGAAAGACCGCTTAAAACAGGTCTTTCAACAGCGCGGCACGCCCCACTCTGTGGCTATGCTCTGGTGTAGATTTGCAGGCTCGCACCAGCACGAGCCTGCAGATCTTCCGAGGGTGGGCTTTAGGCTGGTGAGCTTCACCAACTGGAAGCTGCCATTTCAGTCCCCAGAGCAGTGTGTAGCATGGCCACGCACTGCTCCGGATCAGCCTGGATCCTCCAAGGGAGCACGCCAGTCCAGTGAGTACCAGAACGGGGCGATTTCTTTGCCAAGTGCAAAAAAGCCCTTAGTTGGATCTTCTTCTGTCAGTGACACATTGTGCTCCAAATCATATTAGAACAACACTGCCATTGCAGTTCGACAGCTCTGAGTATCTACCAACTCAGATGGTCACTTTCTTTTTCCTAATGGTATGCCTTATCCAACTTTCTCTGGTTTTATCTATTTTTTTTATTTTTTTTTTTGGTAGCTAACATGATTTTGCTGTAACAGCTGTGGTGGTCCAGATGGTTAAAAATCCAGATGATGAAGGTTTAGTCACATAACTCTGGATGTGGAAACTTACAGGTGAATGCTTTGTGGAATATGGGTTGATACACAAGCTCTGATAGATTATAATATATGTGCATTGCCACCATGGAGAAATCCAAAGGTGCCCCATGTTGCTGTAATCTCATGAGTGAAGGCAACCTGCAGCTAGATTATTTTCATATAGATGCATGCCTGTGGACTTTCCTGTATCCCCTTGTGACTGTTGATAATGTCATCATCCATGCCTACCTGGAGATCTTCTGGACAGTCAGCAACCACATGTCTGAAGGTTTTTATTCATAATATTTAGGTATGTGTTTCCTCTCATTACCATCACCCCACCAGCCAACACTGTGCAAGTATTTTGGCCCATGTGAGTTTGCTGTCAGAAAACAATAGTCCATGTTGGTATTTCAAGTGTATCAGGCTACTTCCAAATTTCTCACCCTCCCTGCTGTACACCTCTATTTATGTGTGATATCCTTTCAGTGACAACTGCTCCCAAGGATGCATGGTTTAAAGAAAGTAACAGTAGAAAAGTTCTCCTTGCACAAAGATACTAGCATTTGGAAACATCCAAACAAGGTTGATGGCTGGAGTCTGATGACAGGCATGGTTTTAGGATCCTAGGATGAGACTAGCATATGATATGTCCTAAGTCTTGCGTTGAAAAAGTGACTTAGGAGTATGGAACATGAAAATTACACTGTACAAGCAAACTCTGTTGGCATGCTGTCTCCTGATATGTGGGTATTATCCTTTTAATGTGTTTACTTAAATAACTGGACTTGTTTTGTTAGAGATTGTGCAGGAACATGTTGTACACCATGCATAATATGACTATCAAAGCAGAAAGAAAATGAGAACAATATTAAGCAGTGCATGCTGAATATTATGGCTTATGCAGCTGTAATAAATCAGAGTTATCTCTCAGTGCCATCTTCTGCTAATGCTAATGTCCAAGCAATTGATCTAGACTTCAGTTATTTTCCTTTATTTACTATAAAATAAAGATTTTTTTTTGAAAACTCACTACATATCTAATATATAGTTTCAATTTTTGAGCCCTGGAGTCATATTGATATATCCTACAGATATATGCTTGTTAGCATCTATGACAGAGACATACTGATCAATGTAGACAAATACTTAGGCATTTATATCAAAGTTGTATTTTTTGTTATTCTTTCTTTTCTAATAATCATACAGGCAACTTTAAGTAGAAGCAAAATTCAGTCATTTTCAATGGACTTTCACCCAGGTAATGGTGCAGAACACCAGCGTAGTGTAATGGTTTCTGCATTGGACTATAACTGTGGAGACCACGGTTTGAATTCCTGCTCAGTTGTGGAAACCCACTGGGTGATCTTGGACAAGTCACATGCTCTCAGCCTCAGAAGAAGGCAAAGACAAACCCCTTCTGAAAGGAGCTTGCCAAGGAAACCTCATGATAGCTTGCGTTTGAGCAATCATAAATTAAAAATGACTTGAAGATATACAGCAAAAACAATAGTGTATAGTGAAAGATTAATGTTGCATTTTCAGTCAATAAGTGAAAGGTTGACATTGACTAAGTCATGATGCATTAATGAATACAGACTTTTTTTTAAGACAAAAACTTCCTAAAAGTATGAACATCATCTAATAAGCAATGGTTTTAAAATAATTTAATTTCTCCCTTTAAATCCATGAATTTGAGTTTAGTATTTTTGACAGTGAGAACCAGCATGGTGTAGTGGTTTGAACATTGGACTATGAACCTGGAGACGAGGATTTGATTCTCCACTCAGCCAGGGAAACCTGCTGGGTGACCATGGGTGCATCACACACTCTCAGACCCAGAAAACCCACAATAGGTTCACCTTAGGGTCACAGTGAGTTGGAAACAACTTGAAGGTGCACAGGAATAACAAATTTTTGACAGTATACATGCTGTGCAGTTCCATATCTTTTCAGGGACTAGAAACCACAATACTAAAGTCACTGCTCCAGAGACTAGGACAAGGAGTAATGGATCCAAACTACAGGAAAAGAGATCCCACTTGAACCTCATGAAGAACTTCCTGACGGTCAGAGCTGTCCAGCAGTGGACTATGCTGCCTCGGAGTGTAGTGGACTCTCCTTCTTTGGAGATTTTTAAACAGAGGCTGGATGGCCATCTGTTGGGAATGCTTTGATGTGTGTTCCTGCATAGTGAGAGGTTGAACTGGATGGTCCCTGTGGTCTCTTCCAACTCTATGATTCTATCTTTTGTTAAATACTTATTTTTCAAAAAAAAAAAAAAAAATGGTGAGAGCAGTTAAACGGTACAGGTATTTTGGGGATTAAAATATGGCAGCATTCTTTTGAAGAAAAAAAAAACCTTCTGCCAATTTTCTCACTTTACTGTTAAGTCCCTTAAATATTTACACTAACCAATATCTCTGAAGAACACCTCTCCTTTTCTTGGCCTGTGGATGGGGCTGTGCAAATGAGAGAGCATCTTGACCCAGCTTTATTTAAAGACAACACTGCCTCTGCTAAGTAACCTCAAAGCCTTTTCCACTTGTGTATGTATTTATTTGAGAAAATTTCTTTTGTGCAGGGCCAGGGACAGCTTATACACAAAAAAGATTCTGACCAAGGATATCTGTTCCTTGTCTCGCATGGCTGAATGAAACCAGGTAAGTATTACATGCAACAGTAATAATGGCCAGTAATTTCCTTTTCACCTTGGTCTTTTGTAAATCCGATTGAGAAATAAATATTTCAGCCATGCCTATAAGAGGAGACATCCCAAAATCTGAGATATTAACAAGGCCCTACTGTTAAGCTGATCACTTCATAACACAGCTAGCTTTACCATTAGACAGAGGGAACTGCTGACATTAAATGTCATCAAAGGGCAGAAAATTCTTCACTGCTTAGTTTCTTACTATGTAATTTTTACTGTCAGTTAGAGGTGGGGGTTTGCTGCTCAGGGTGTCAAAGTAACTTGGTTGGCCTTGCATGCTACATACCTTGACTGACCCTTTGCCACTGTGACTTAAGTAGCAAAATAACTTTGCCTGACCCTGCTTCACAACATCTGCTCAAAGTCAACAATAAAATAGCCAACACATTAACTATAGATGTACAGTTTTCTGGTCATCATGATATTTTAATCATTATTCTTTCTGCTGTGAGGAAGTTCTCCAAAATGGTGGCCCTTTCCACAGCACTCTCCCATCCTGCATTGGGGTGAGAGAAGAACAGGACTGTGATGATCCTTCTGTATGATGTTGTCATAGTCCTGTCCTACTCCCGTCCCCAGGTGATGTGATCACGGATTAAACCATTGATGGGTTTTGCCCATCAATGACATACAATTATGTCACCATCCCAGACTTACCTGTCCTGCAAAAACTGCAGAAGTACAATGGCTGTACTTCCTGCTCCAGTGCTGCCTGGGAAAGTACAGAAAGAAGAGGCATGGCCATCTGATCCCTCTCACAGGGAGCCAGCTGGTGCAGAGGGGAACACTCCCATTGCGCTTCCCTTCTGGCAGAGCCACTGCTGGTTTCCTCACCAGAAAACTTCAGGAAAAGGTTGGCTATGGAAAGGGCCTGTATAGTTTTCATGGCCTATTGGATGTACAGAATTTCTTCTGTGAAAAAAACACAAGTCTCCAAAATCATGTGTACTGCACAGGAAACTTGTTTCTATGAAAAAAGAAAAAACAATCAGAATTTTTTTTTTCTGAGCAACCCCCTCCCCACATGTACATTCCTCACAGAATGAGTCCTGAACTGCAAAGGTTCTCACATCTCCTTTGGGATTCAAAAATATACAAATATTCCTTCAATGCCTTTATTCTAAGGCCCTTTCCACACGAGGCGAGGGAATCGCTCCATGCCGTTACCTACTGCTTCTTCTGGGGTCCGAAGTCCCTGAAGCCCTTCTGCAGGCCTCCTCCTTGGTCCAGGGCGAATCAGAGCAGTGCGAGGTCTGTAGATCCGCACTGCTCCAGCTTCCAAAATGGTGGCTCCAGTTTCCAAAATGGCGGCTTCCAGTTGGTCATGGGTCCTGACCAACCGCTGAAGCTCACCACGCCTAAAGCCCACCCTCCGCAGATCGCAGGCTCGCATTGGTGCGAGCCTGCAAATCTGCACAAGGGAGCAGGAGTGCAATGGCATATTCCAGGAAAATAAAGACCTGTTTTTTCTGGTCTTTCAAAAACACGCTGGAAGACCACTTGAAGCAGACTGAGGTGCGGATCTCCGGTAAGTAGTCCACTCCTAGTCCGCTCCAAGGTGCAGACGACCTCCGTGAGAGAACGCACTGCCCCATTCTAATTACCTGAATTAATTAAGCTGCTGAAGAAATGCTTTACCACTTATGAACTGGCATCCTGCTAGTAAGTTACAATATTGTAAGTCTACCTTACAACATCTCAACTCATTTTTTTTGTAGGGATGTAATTCTTCACTAAGATTCCCCCCCCCAATGGTAGCAATGAGTAATTTTAACAATTTTCTCCCCACTGTGAGAACGTCTTCTAAAACCATGTAGTTTTCAAAGGCTATTTGTAATTTGAGACTTATTTATTCTGTGCATAATTTACACATGGTTGTTTTGCAAAAAAGGAATATTTTCTGCACAGGAAACAGCATTTCTGCTTGGAAAATAATATTTCAATGCAGAAATATTAATTCCTGTGCAGAAAATGCTATTTTCTATGCAAATCAATCACCTGAGGATTTTAGGCAGAATAAATTCCCAATTACAGCATATTTCGTGAAGGAATCAGCATTTTCTTGCATAAATAGATATTGCTGCATTGAATTATTATTTTCCGTGCAGAACTTGGTGTTTCCTGCAGAGAATATGCTGACTTTTTACACAAAACAACCATGTGAGAATTGCATTAGAATACATCCTGAACTGTTAAGATTGTTATCAGTCCAAGATTGTTCTCACCATGGTTTCTCAACACTTGAAAAATATTTTTTCCCAAACATTTTTTGAATAATTTCAAATATTAATTCCATCCCTCTTTTTTGGTTCTTTCATAGGTTGGAATACACTGACCATACCACTACTAAACTCCCCTAAAAACCAGCTTGTAAGCCATGTAAACCCCGCCCCCCAACAGAGCTACTGTCTGATTACCAAAAAGCAAAGATATCAGTGGGGATATGTCCAGCTATTTTAGTTCAGCTGGATGTGCTACAAGCATCTCATCTGCATGATTGTCACAAGGATCCCTGAAGGCCACTGGCAGCTATCACAGAATGTCCAGCTGAATGAAACTAGCCAGATGCATCATTATTGATTGCCTTGCTTCCTGACAATTCAGAAATGGCTATGTTGGGAGAAGGCTGCACAGCTCACAAGATGGTTTTGAGGGGCAGGATCAGGCGATGGAACTATGGAGACATAGGAAAACGGGACACATGCATCCCCTGAAGTGGGTTGTCAGTTAGTGTCTTTATCTGACATCTCAGATGTCGTTAAGAGAAGATATGGAAACAAGCCAGTTGATAAACCAGAATGGCATGAGTGACTCTCTTCTCTTGTACTCTAAACACAGGGGTAGTATGATGCAGGGAAACTTTATCACTCTCCTTGTGATCCTAATCTATAACTCTTCTATAATTTATGTTGTGAAACAGTGATCTTTTGTTCTAATAGTTCACACTTTGGTAAAATGAATTGCAGGTATGATGGACCCTATCCATGCTGGGATCCCAGAGGAAAACAGATGTTGCCGGCAGGTGCATGTTTACAGTTGTGCTTGTTCCAGTCCACAGTCAGGATCTTTTGCGAAAGGTTCTCACAATGGTAAACAATCCTACCATGGAGATTACTATTACTCCTGGGCTGGAAACAGTAAATATTCTTTGTAATCTCTTTAAAGATTCATAGACTCATAGAATCATAGAAATGTAGAGTTGGAAGAGACCACACGGGTCATCCAGTCCAACCCCCTGCCATACAGGAACACCCTCAAAGCACTACTTACGGATGGCCATCCAGCCTCTGCTTAAAAACCTCCAAAGAAGGAGATTCTACCACATTCTGAGGCAGCATATTCCACTGCCGGACAGCCCTGACCGTCAGGAAGTTCTTCCTGAGGTTCAGGTGGAATCTCCTTTCCTGCAGCTTGAATCCATTGCTCCTTGTCTTGGTCTCTGGAGCAGCGGTAAACAAGCCCTCTCCCTCCTCTATATGGCATCCCTTCAGATATTTAAACATGGCTATCATGTCCCCTCTTAACCTTCTCTTCTGGGAGATGGATATAGCAGATGTTCCTTTTAATCCCTAGCAATCCTTCTTCTAAAATCTTTGTTTCCTCATACTGTAGCAGTGAGCTTCTTGGACAGGGGGGGGGAGGAGATAGAATCAGTTCTCCCAGAACTTCCAGTGATAGCACTATTGAGATCAGTGTTCTCTTACTGGTAATAGTGGCAGAGGGAAAAATAAACAAAACAATCTCAGTAGAGGTCATTGGGTAAATGGATGTCTTCTCCTTCTCTCTGGGATCCCTCATCCCATGATCCCTAGATCTCAACAAACAAGGAGCAAACTTTTCCTTCCTTATTAATTCTATATGTTTGGGAAAGCATGCATATAAAGCCACACTTCTTTATAAGCTTCTGGATTCCCAACTAATGTGCAGGGCCTCTAAAAGCTGGCACTGGACCCAGGGAAAGATGCAGGATCAGGCCCCCATCCCAACCCCATCCGAAATTTAACAATAGACATTGTAGCCCTTTCTTGGCTATTCAGTTAAAAAAATTATATTGCATTGTATTGTTTATTGTTTTCTTAGTCTAATTTCTCCAAAGGCCCAAGTCTTTTTGGGCGAGAGGTATTCCTCTCCCAGCAATTCTCTTCTGCTTTGTTTACACATGGTGCAATGCACAAGACTGATAAGGTTGTTTATTCCTCATCTTACTCCTCAAATTAAGCACATACCAATTTTGTATATAACACCAAAGTGGCAAACAAATAAGTTCTCAGTAATAATCATAATGGTGAAAGAAAAAGTAAAGAAGGGAGAAGAGAAGGGAAGAGAAGAGAGGAGAGGAGAGGAGAGGAGAGGAGAGGAGAGGAGAGGAGAGGAGAGGAGAGGAGAGGAGAGGAGAGGAGCAGAAAAAAAAGGCGGTGTTCTGTTTAAAAATTCACTTGGCAAAATCTCTTTACATAAGCATCTACATAAATTTTAATCTACCACTCACAAACTGGTAGTGAGAAACTGTTTTTGCCTTTGTTTAATCAGTTTTTTAAAGCATTTTGTTAATTTTTTCCTTGCTCCTGAAGATGTGTTCAAAACCAACCTCAGAAAGTATACTTGGCCACCTACTTGGCAGAAGAACATATTGCTGCAGTGTAGCCAAGAAAGCAACACTGAGTTACATTGCCTAAAGACACAGTTAATGTTGTTTACTAATTTAAGGCTTTGAGCTGATTTACAATTAGACATAGCTTGAAAATACCCTTTAAAAAAATTACAGTAGACTAAAAAACATTGTAGTACAATGCTGTTAGATGAAGCAGGGATAGAACCATTTAAGTCCTAAGCCAATATTCTGAATCACCTGCTGGGTTAACTCTTGGGGCTCAATGCCCCCAAAAAACTAATGGAAACATCATTCAACCATGCTTTAATCATCAGCAGAATAGTCCTTCTTCTCCTCACAAAGATGATGCCCAGTAAAATAGGTTGGGCAGGGAGAGTTATGATTGTGACAATAGTGTCACAATCACGACTAAATAGTCATTGTAAATGCAGAACAGATATGAATGAGAAAGTCTTGGTAACTGTTCTGTATACATGATTGCTATTGTTAGTTAAGTATACTTAACTAAGAAGCTGATGTAGAATGTGGCACTATGTCTCTCCATACAAAAGAGAGAAGTCTTGGAATGTTTTCAACATTGCCACTACATGTGTTATACTTCTTGACCCACTTTGGCTTTTTGGATCATGGCTTGAAATTCCAGGAACATGGGCTTCTGGCAAGGGATGGGCTGCACCTCACGAAACTTGGCAGGAACGTTTTTGCAAACAGTCTCACAAGGAGGATTAGGAGGGCTTTAAACTAAGTACAACTGGGGAGGGAGACAAGATTATTCAGGACAAGGACTCGGCAAGTGCAGGGGAAAAAGGCCCAAATGATATTGGCCAAGTAGGAATAGCATCCAATCGTGGGGGGTGGGGGTGGAAACAATGCTATGGGACTTGCAGGAAGGGCACGGGGACTTAAGTGTCTCTACACACTAATCCACGGAGTATGGGAAACAAACAAGATGAATTTGAACTCCTAGTACAGCAAAATAAATATGATTTGATAGGCATCACTGAGACCTGGTGGGATGAGTCTCACGATTGGAATATAGGAGTAGAGGGGTATAGCCTATTTTGTAGAAATAGACCAAATAAGAAAGGAGGAGGAGTAGCCTTATATGTCAAGGATGTTTTCACCTGTGAAGAGATCCATGACTTGAACACCGGAAGCCAGGTCGAGAGCATCTGGGTAAGAATTAAGGGAGCGAGAAACAATAGGGATATTATAGTGGCGGTTTACTACAGACCTCCAAGCCAGACTGAGGACCTCGATGGCGCTTTCGTAGACCAAATGACTGCACATTCAAAAAGGAGAGATACAGTAATAATGGGAGATTTCAACTACCTGGATATATGTTGGCAGTCAAACTCTGCAAAGGCGGCAAGGTCCAGCAAGTTTCTTGCTTGTCTTGCAGACAATTTCATGGTCCAGAAGGTGGAAGAGGCGACAAGGGGATCAAATATTCTGGATCTGATCCTGACCAACAGGGAAGACCTTGTTAATGACATAGAACTGGTTGGATCTTTAGGAGAGAGTGACCATGCCCTATTAGAATTTGGCATTCAGTGGGGAGGAGAAGACAAGTGTAACCAGGCATTCGTCTTAGATTTTAAAAAAGCAGACTTCTGTAAACTGAAGGAGCTGCTGGCTGAAATCCCGTGGTCAAGAATAGTCAATGAGAAAGGAGTTCAGGAGGCATGGGAGTTCTTTAAAAGGGAGGTACTGAAGGCACAGGCTAAAACTGTGCCATTAAGGAGGAAAAATGGAAAGCATCTGAACAAACCGGAATGGTTGACTAAAGAGCTCTCAGCTGAGCTAAGTATTAAGAAAAACATGTACAGGAAATGGAAGAAGGGGGAAATCACCAAAGAAGATTATAAGCAAGTAGCCAGGAGATGTAGGGAGAAGGTCAGAAAGGCTAAAGCACAGATTGAACTTAGGCTGGCCAGAGACATTAAAAACAATAAAAAGGGCTTTTTTAAATACGTCCGCAGCAAAAGGAAAAAGAAGGAGACGATAGGGTCACTGCGCAAGGAAGATGGTGAATTAATAACAGGAGGAAGAAAAAGGCAGAACTCCTCAACACCTTCTTCGCCTCAGTTTTTTCCCAAAAGGATAAAAACACGCAACCTGGCAGTTGGGGAGCAGGTGAGGAAGTGGGGGAAATGCAGCACAGAATAGATAAAGAGGTAGTACAGGAATACCTGGCCACACTGGATGAATTCAAGTCTCCAGGGCCAGATGAATTACATCCTAGGATTTTAAAAGAACTAGCAGAGGTCATTGCGGAACCTCTTGCTATAATCTTTGAAAACTCTTGGTGGACAGGAGAAGTTCCGGCAGACTGGAGGAGGGCAAATGTTGTCCCCATCTTCAAGAAGGGAAAAAAAGAGGACCCACATAATTATCGCCCAGTCAGCCTGACATCAGTACCTGGAAAGATCCTGGAGCGAATCATCAAACAGTCAGTTTCTAATCACTTAGAAAACAATGCCGTAATTACGAAAAGTCAACATGGATTTCTCAAAAATAGGTCATGCCAGACTAATCTTATCTCTTTTTATGATAGAGTTACTTGCTTGATAGATGAAGGGAATGCTGTGGACATAGTATATCTTGATTTCAGTAAGGCCTTTGACAAAGTTCCCCATGACATTCTTGCAAAGAAGCTAGTAAGATGTGGACTGGACAGGGCTACTGTCAGGTGGATTTGTAACTGGTTGACTGACCGTACCCAAAGGGTGGTCTCCAATGGCAGATTCTCATCCTGGAGAGAAGTGACTAGCGGGGTGCCACAGGGTTCTGTCCTGGGCCCGGTGCTGTTCAATATCTTCATTAATGACTTGGATGAAGGAATAGAGGGCACGCTGATCAAATTTGCAGATGACACCAAATTGGGAGGGGTTGCTAATACGCCAGATGACAGGATCAAAATTCAAAAGGACCTGGACAGATTGGAGAGCTGGGCCAAGGCTAACAAAATGAATTTCAACAGAGAGAAATGTAAGGTCCTACACTTAGGCAGAAAAAATGGTATGCAGAAATATAGGATGGGGGACACATGGCTGGCTAACAGTACATGTGAAAGGGATTTAGGAGTCTTCATAGACCACAAGCTGAACATGAGTCAGCAGTGTGATGCGGCAGCCAAGAAGGCCAACGCAATTCTTGGTTGCATCAATAGGAGTATGGTGTCTAGATCGAGGGAGGTATTGGTACCACTTTATTCTGCATTGATTAGACCTCATCTTGAATACTGCGTCCAGTTCTGGGCACCCCAATTCAAGAAGGATATGGATAAGCTGGAGCAGGTCCAGAGGAGGGCAACCAAAATGGTGAGGGGCCTGGAAGCCATGCCCTATGAGGACAGACTTAGAGAGCTGAGTATGTTTAGTCTGCAGAAGAGAAGGTTGAGAGGGGACATGATAGCCATGTTTAAATATTTGAAGGGGTGTCATGTCGAGGAGGGAGTGGGCTTCTTTTCTCCTGCTCCTGAGACCAGGACAAGGAGCAATGGATGCAAGCTGCAGGAGGGGAGATTCCGCCTGAACCTCAGGCGGAATTTCCTGACAGTCAGGGCTGTCCGACAGTGGAATGTGCTGCCACAGAGTGTGGTGGAGTCTCCTTCTTTGGAGGTTTTTAAGCGGAGGCTGGATGGCCACTTGTCGGGAGTGCTTTGAGGGTTTTCCTGCATGGCAGGGGGTTGGACTGGATGGCCCTTGTGGTCTCTTCCAACTCTACATTTCTATGACCCTATACACTAGCCCAAAATAACTTGCAACACAAACCTCTACATATCTGATCAAAACTAAGCCCTATTTGATTTAGTTAGGTTTACTCTAATGTAAAATTAACTAAAGTTCTAGTAAATATCAAGGATTAATTAAGCTTTGAATTTTTGTCCAAGCTGAGCTATGGAGGATAGGAGTAGAACACAAGCCCACAGAAAACCAATCACAATGAATTAGAGTGCTCTTTCAGTTTTCAGTGCAGCGGCATAAAAAGAGTTTGTCTGTGCTAAGTGGAGATGTGAAAGAAAATTGTTTGTAAAAATAGATTTAACCCATTCACTGTTTCTGAAACAACACAGAAATGGGCTCAATTTGCTATAGAAATAATTTTCTTTCTGATCTGGTGATGCATTTGCTGAATGTGTTCATTTGAAAAACACACCAAGATTTGTTGCATATATTTCTAAAATGTGCTGATTACATTTTAGAACAATGAGGTCTGTACCCATTGATGGATCTAAGAAGGTGTACACTTGAAAAATTTGCAAAAAATGTACATGTGCACATATTTTTTTTGTTTGATTCTAATGTTGAATTTCTGAGTGCTTTTAATAATATTGTAATCATTTAAATGTGTGAGCCACTTTGAATCTCAGTCATGAAAAGCTGGGGCATAAATCAAGGTAATGACAACAACTACAACAATAACAACAGCTTGTCCTATATAATTACCAAATGTAAGGCTAATTGTAGTTCTTCAGACTGTAGATGTGTTGTAAGAATGGAAAGAATATTCAAAAATATTTAAAAAATTGTTCAGAAACATGCTGTAGAGAAACTTTGATGAGAGGAATCTTAGACTGATGAGAATCTTTGTAGCTCAGGACTGCAAAAAAAAAAAAAAATCACATGTAGTCCTTTTGCACAGGGAACTGCATAAGAACATTGTTTTCTGTGCAGAAAATGCTGACCAGAAGCCTCCTGGGGAATTACAACTGAATAACCACTGTTCTTACATGACAGCGCTGTGAGTCACAGCCCAAATCCCTTTTCCCACTTACTGGGAAGCTACTGCTGCAATTGACAGGAGTTCATTGCCCGTTCATTTGGGAAGCTGCTGACTCGTGTTCCCACCCCTTCCTGTGAGTGATCTCTGTTGCAACAGGCAGAAACAGTGGCCCTGTTGCAATTCCCACATGCACTGGAAATGGAGTGCATGAGGAGAAGTGAGAACATCAATCAACTACTTTCCCAATAACAAGGGAACAGATCCCCACCAATTGCTGTGTGGTAAGTGGGTTCCAGGGGACTTTTGTGGTCCCTACATGCCTCCTAAGGTAGGTTACACATTTATAACTCCTTGGCAGGATTCCAGTCATTGTTTTCTGTTCAAAGCAATCAGGTGGTGATTTTGCATCAAATAAGCTCCAATTTGTAAATAGGCTTTGAAAGTTGTGTGGACTTTTTCAGAAAGTTGCTGAAATTACACATTGCTTCCATCAAGAAAAAACTTATTAAAAATTACATTCCCAGTGTGGAGAGTGTTTACAGTGCAGGTCTCCTTACTGAACATTCTGCTATGAAAAATGAGTGTCTACAGAGAGAAAACTTGTTTTCCAGGTAAAGGAAAACCCTAAGCCAAACTCCTTGCGATACTCATTTATGAACACCTTCCATCACCATCTACATCTAGATACAAACGAGGAACAATTTTGTCATCTAATCCCATGCTAGTGGGATGGTAAACCTGTTCAGGATTTTAGCCCAATTTTCAGTGGAGCTGTCTATGAAAGTTGATCTTATTTTGGGAATACAGTTAGAGAGCTCCTGTGAAGTTTGGATTAGAACCCTCATTAGATTAATTGCTCAAATGGAAACCCCCAACTGCCTTTATATTTGAAAGTTTGACACTGGGATCCATGATAGCAAAAAGAAAGACTGCTTGACATTGACAATATAATGGATGACCCTGTGAAATATGTATGAACATGTGTACAGGGAAGTAGGAGTAGAGATACACTTGAGAGTGTGAATGGAGAGAGCTTCGGCTAATTAGTCAATGCAAAACATCTTTATCCACATTGCAGTCCGTGAAATGAAACATTGAGAAAAGCATCAACATTCATCACCACATCTCTAGTGCCCAGGTTGCTCAACCTTTTGCCATTGACAACATTAGCATCAATTAGTGGAACAAGGCAGTGAATTAATTTATTTAGAATATTTGCTTCATCTCCATAAGCATGCTGAGATCATTTCAGAGGCATGCCATTCACAAAGGGGGTTTCAAAGGACAAAGGGGATTGCTAAGGTTGTGTTGCTAACATTGATTCAGGGAAGAGATCAGCTACATAAAATCTTTGAACACTGCCCATCAATTACTGCCATTCCAAAAGTCTTTTCAATACGCCTGTGTAGTTTTGCATTGCATTTTAGAATTCTTTTTATCCTAACTGTATAATTAGTGGGGGAGTGAAAGATTCTTTCTCCCCCACCCTTTAGCATAGCAGACATTTATCTTTTGAGCACACAATGCTTGAGACATAATAGCAATTACAAACAGAAGATGTAATCAAATTATTGTAACTAATAAGACAGAGGCCAATTGTGATGAAGGTTCGTGGGGAAGCCTGTTTCAATGTACTCCATTACAATGACTGACTGTACCTTCGCCAAGACAGAATGTATTGCCTGTTTACCAGAGATTTGTGCACCAACCGCCAAGAAGAATAATGATGTTCTTGAAGCTGAACCTTGAACTAAAGTCAGAAATTCAGAAAGGGACAGTTTTTTTTATGAGCATGAAAAGGATTACAAATTTCATGTTTGAAATTTATGTTACTGTTCACATAGTTGAGACTGTGATTTTTATGTTACTATTGCAATATGTCAACAGGTGAGTACAAATATTGGTGAAATTTACCAAGCTAATGTTCAGAAGTGAACTAGGGAGATGTGGGCAAAAATCCAACATCTCAGTAGTGCTAGAGCACCAGCACAATGTAACTTTCCTCTGCTTAAGGTTCCAAGACCATAGGGTTTAGTCTGAAGGTTATGATCCTGGCTGTGCTTTCCCAGGTCTCCTGGCAATTGAGATGAAGCTCTGGATGAGAGGACTGCCATGTAAATGTTAATTGTCTCTGTGTTAATGCTGGACTCTCCACAGCTACTGCTCACCAAATGCTTTGGAGGTTTTTAAGCAGAGGCTGGATGGCCATCTGTTGGAAATGCTTTGATGTGTGTTTCTGCATGGCAGGGGGTTGGACTGGATGGCTTCTGTGGTCGCTTCCAACTCAGTGATTCTATGAAAAGCTACTTGACTTCAGATCATGAGAACAAGCTGCTTAGAATTTCCAGGACATCATCTTCCGATCCTCCATGCTCTAAAACCTCTACCAATGCAATGGGTTAATGGCTGGGAGTGCTGCATGGAGTAAAAAAGGACTGAGCTCACATGAGATAATAGACAGTAAATGTAAGCAGAGCATAAAGAGAGCACTAAGAGCTGAGCCTTGATGTCAACAATTCTATTCGCAACAGCACAGGTTTACTAATTGCTCTCTTTTATTCTCCCACTTTGTATTAGTACAAGGAAGAGCAAAACCCAATGTAGAAAGGAGAATGAGAGTCAAACTTTGGAATGGAGGAAGTATATGGATTTAATATGGGTACTGCTTAAAAATAGTTTCAGTTGGGAATCCTGCTGGCACGGTACTACAGTCTGTACTACAGCCTGGTATTGGAATCCTATTGTTATGGTTCTGGGTGGCTGAGTCCTACCATATGGAGCCCTGGTGGCGTAGTGGTTAAATGCCAGTACTGCAACCACAAGGTTGTGAGTTCGATCCTGCCTGGCTCCAAGGTTGACTCCGCCTTCCATCCTTTCGCAGGTTGGTAAAATGAGTACCCAGCTTGTTGGGGGCAATTAGCTAAAAATATATTGTAAACCACTTAGATAACACTCAGTTGATAAGCGGTATAGAAATAAATGCTATTGCTATATCTTCTTGTTATTCTGAATTTTGATTTTTTTTAAAAAAAATCCTTTGTTGCACTGCAACTCCCATTTCATACTTTACACCCACATCATGGAAAATTTTTGCAAGCTTCAGTGGGCTGTAGTTAACTTTGTGGAGGATCACTAGACAAGCCTTACTACCAGCACAATAAGCACACCTACTCAGAAGTGAAGTCCCACTGATTTCTATAGGACAGTTTTAAATGTAAATAGAACTGCTGCCTTCAAAACCATCAGTGTTTACCCCTCAAGATTCCCATCTGAAATCTCCACCCTGCTAGTGTCCCTCCTTCCAAAAGCAGCTTTCTTGTGAATGGCATGAAGATAACATTGTAATTCTTCACTAAGGCCATTTCTACACAGGCTTAAAGAAATGGTGCAGAGCGTCCTCCAGGGAGGATGTCTGCACCTAGGACCGGACTGTGTCAGACCTACTTAGTGTAGTTCCGCACCTCAGCCCACTCCGGAATGACCCAAAGTGGTTGTCCAACGTGCTTTTTAAAGACCTCTTGAAACAGGTCTTTCAAAAGCACGGAGTGTGCCACTCTGTGCCCGCGCTCCAGTGCAGATTTGCAGGCTCACACTAGTGCGAGCCTGTGATCTGCCAGGAGCGGGCTTTAGGCTGGCAGCTTCAGCGGTTGGTGGAGAGCCTCAACCAACCGGAAGCTGCCATTTTCATCCCTGGAGCAGTGCGGAATGGTGGCCACCCACTGCTCCAGACCAGCCTGGACCCAAGTGTGGAGCCAACAAGTCTGGTAAGTACTGGCACAGGGTGATTCCCTTACCCCGTGCGGAAATGGCCAAAGTTTCTTCTCAAAGGAAACAATAATTTTAACAATTTTCTTCCCACGGCAAGAAAGTCTTCAAAACTAAGGCCCTTTCCACACAGGGGATGGGGGAATGGGCAGCTCACGCAGGGACGGATCTTACCTGAAAACGGGTTGCTCCGTCCCTGTGGGGAGCGCGCGTTCGCCGCTCCACACGCTGCGAGTTTCGGCGGTGTTCGGCGGCGCCCAAAAAGGCGGCCGGCGACTTCCGGCGGCGCTCCGCCAATCAGGGCAGCGCGCCAGCCGGAAACCCGCCCCTGGGCAGCTCTGCAGGGACGCGCTAGTGCGTCCCTGCAGTTTCACACGGGGCGCTGCAATGGGTTAGCGCGCTCGCGTTTCATAAAAACCTCATAAAATGTGGTTTTTAAAAACGCGCCGCGCCGCGCCACCCCTTACGGCCGCGCTAGCGCGGTTTGAGGTGTGGAACCTCCACTATTCAAACCGCTCTAGCGCGCTCCACGGTGTGGACGACCTCCGGATGAGTCGCCCTAAGCCGCTTTTTTTTCCCCGTGTGGAAAGGACCTAAGACTATTCACTAATCAGGCTTATTCTGTCCAAAATTTTCACATGGTTGTTTGCACAGAAAACAGTATTTTCTGGAAGAAAACAGCATTTTCTGGGCAGGGAATAATGTTTGCTGACCAGCCATGGCAATAAAAAGACCAGACAACAAAGAATGGGTTTAAAGGGGGCCATTTTTAACTATTAACCTATTTAACCTTTAACCACTGAGAGATACAAAAAGGGGAATCAACACAGCATGGGAGCAGCTGAGTAAAATGGTCTTACCCAGACCTCATCTCCATCTTCCTGTGGGTAAAGCACTTGAGCCCTGTGGAGAACACAAATGCTGGGTTGTTCACTGGTTGTCTGGAACATCAACCTGAGTCTTGTTGGTCTTGAACCTACTGGAAGACCAACCTGAGAAACTCTCATCCAATTCTCATCCAACCCTCCCCTTCACCAAACAGGTTCCATAGGTATTCACTGAATTCCTTACTTGTCTTCCCCTACTACCTGCCACTAATAAGGGGCAAGTGTTTGTTTAGCCCCATCCCCCCCCCCAGGCTGGCCAAAAGAGTCCTACTCCATGCTGCAGATCTCCCAGGCAGATTACCTGCTTCCAATACGTGAATACCATCAGCTCTGTAGAGATCAGACTTCTGAAAAATAAACTAGGTTGTAGCAAAAAGTGTCCTAATCCCTTCATTAAAGCATTTTGAATCTCCCTAGTCACCATTCTCAAGGCTCTGTCAATGCACCAAGAGCCCCCTTCACTCTGCCATACCTGTTGGGGCACAACAGCACACCACATTACGGAAACCCTAAGCCAGTTGGCCTGTATGATCCTCATGTTGTGAATGGCTTGAATAATCAGTGCCTTGTCCTTCAACAAACTTAGGTCATTATCCTACAGATGCATGACCAAAACATGTGGTAGAGGCCTCTTGCACTACCCAAACAATATTGCAACAGGTCATACCGACAAAGCCCCCTGTTCCCCATCCAATCAACCACAGCCAGATTGTTCAGTCCTAGGTAGGATCTGAAATGGCAACTGCAGGCATGGCATAGCACCCAAAAGAACATACAATGGCCACAATTCAGGACCTGATGCCTTACTGACCATAATCTAGCATCTGAATGAAACAACAAAGCAACAATAAAACACATTAATATTGAAAATAGTGAACATACATCTAGTATGGCAAAGACTTCTAGTGCCCAGTCCTCTGAATAAGTTAGGAATCCATGCCTATTGCTGATGCAGTTGCAGCAGCCCGAGTCCCGAACAGTTGGGGACCAAATTTCTCTCTTAAAAACCAACAAGGATAAGGGCTGGGAGGTGATGGACCAAAACTGGCATTTAGGTAAGGGCAACAAATCAGAATGGCAAAACAAAGGGTCAACGTGGGACCACCTGACTTGAACATAAACCTGTAAGGTACAAATTGGGCATAGAGACTGGTTATTGGAAGTCTGAAGCTATAAATGGAATCCAGCTCTATCTTGATCTGGTTTGGTTGAGTGTATGGTAAGGGCATATGATGAGTTCCCAAGCTAAGTTTCTGGAACTCCAAAGCCTTTCTTGAATTGTAGTCCCTTGACTAGCATACTTATTCTCAAATCACCAAAGAAAGCAGTCAAAGAAGCTGCATTAAATAGGATGATTTTATATTGCGAGGTGCAAATACCTGCCCAAAGTCCCCCAAACCCTTACGAGTATTTGGGAACAAAGATTTTCTGTTATCTTCCACTTTCATGAGACCACCTTTGCAGAACCTTACAAATGTTAAAGTCTATAATATCCTGAAAATTTGGCCTTGAGTGGAAAAGCCAGAACTGACAATCAGGCTCCAATAGACTGAGGAGACAGCCCTCTACTACTGAGAGAAGCATAGTATTGCAGAAGATGAGGAACAGGCACAAGCCACTCATCATTCAAACCCTGCCATAGTCTAAACTCAGAAAATCCCTTCAGTGCCCTAATATAACTCTTTCTGGTACTGGAGCTAAGGATACGCTAATGATGCTCACTACCTGACCCTTCTGAGCACCCATAGGTCTACTGGCATTGGGTTTGGAACAATAGCTGCATCTGGCATCAGCTGTCTGAAGCGTTCCATCTGTGTGCAGAACAGAACATTGCTATGCTGTTGTCCACCCCAGCCACATAGAACACATGGGTATTATGTTGCACACACTGAAGGGTAAAGGCCCTAAGCAATCTCATAACCCTGGGATGACAAGGAATTAACATTTGGCACTGTGGCCATGTTGTTGCACTAGAAATGAACAGAAGAGTTACCTAACTTCTCCACCCATACCCAGACAGTGGCCAAGATCAGGAAAAGCTCAGGAAATGTAAGGTAAGCTGTAAGGCCAGCCTCAATCCAATCACTACTACTGAAATGGGAACACCATTGTCCTGTAAAATAAACTTTAAAGCCCACTGACCCTGTAGCATCTGAAGATACTCCTAAGGCATACCTCATACCAAAAGGATATCCCATTGAAAGTTGTGAGAAATTCCAGTCGTATTCCAAGATCTTTCCTGATCCCTTGCATGAGTCTAATCCTGTGGTGTGGTTTGCTAATTCCACATGTGTCATCACAGGGACACATGAAAAGCCCTGCCAAAAGCCACTACACAGCAAGCAAAATTTAGATGACCAATGGAACTTGCATATCACTTTCACTCCTAATAATGAATTCAGGTACAGATTGGTGACAGGACTGGAGACAAATCAGGACCAGTAAGAAGCAAAGAGGCAATATAAGCATCCTCGACTGAAATCTGAAATATGCAGGATATATTTTAATTTTCCTTAAAATGAAACCAAAGTGAAAGAGGGCATTACCCAAAGACAACTCAAAGAAAAACTGCATATGTTCACTATCTGCATAATGTTGAATGTCAATTGAGGAAGAAAAACAGAAGATGTAGGAGGGGTGGAAATTTGTTTTCCAGCCATGAGTATAGTAAAACTGTTTTCCTGACAAGGAACAATTGTGCGAGTATGCTCTTCTACATTGTGTTGCAAATCCCATTCAGAATGTCTAAAAGCAATCAAATACATATTTAGATCTACTTGGAGGTCACCCATTTTAGAGCGAGTTTTAGGAAGTTCGCGCAGTTCTACCTCAGGCTGCAAGTTCTCCCCACCCAGTCACCTCTGGGATGTACAGGTCTTTTTGTGGTGACAGGGCAAACCTGCACTGACCTTATGATGCAAGAGTATCTGCAAAAACAACAGGCAAAAGAAGCATAGATAAAATTCCAAAGAACAGAAAAACCGGGAAAGACAGAAGGTCCATATACCTCCTTTGGCTATAATCCACAGAGTAGTGATATAGAGACAGGTCCTTTTCTGGCCATTCATTGCATCCCTAATGAATCCTCTGCTGAGAAAACAAGATAAACAAAGTGTCCAGCAGTGCCTTGGGAAAACAGTTCTTATTGATCATGGCAAATAAGGGAGCAGCAAGAGTGTGACTTGGAACTCAAGCCAGAAGATGACAGCAAATCATTTGCAAATCAATAGATTTAAGTAACAAACTGCAAAACCATCAGACTTTTAAAACAAGCTCTTTTATTAAGAACATCTCACAGCTTCCAGCTGAGATGCCACAGCCTTGAGAAGCATCTTTAATCACTATGATTTGGCCCCTTTCATAATGGCTTTGTAGCTGTGTGCAGTGAGCTGTAACAGGTTATGTAGCAAGTGCCACCATGCTTAAAGCTTCACATCTGTGTTCTGTTTTCCATTTAGAAGGTTTACACTATGGGTGCAGCCACATCTGAGAAGAATGAGAGTTACAGTGAAGCTTATATGTACTGGACAAATTTGCCTTAAAATCTGTTAGTACATATTTCCTTTTCTCTGTATACCAAAGTGGTGATATCCTTGTGATGCTAAACTGCCTTGTCTCAACAGAACCTCCAGCTAGACAGGAAGAGTTCCTTGATATTTGGAGAGCAATTTAGTTATATGACTTGGTGATGAATAGTAATTAAAGACTTCATGTGGGAAAAAAACACATGTACCTTGCTTTATACATTTGTATATGAGTTCTGAGGTGAAATGCACTTATTTTGAATTTAAAAATGGCAAAAATAAGGTGCCTACTTTAAAAAAAATGTGCATAAACATTCTTTAGTCTATAGAAAAAAAGATGTGCAAGTTAGGCAAATTATTCAAATAACTGAGCTGGGAAACTGCACTATAATATGTATGAATTTCAGGGTCCTTTCACACTAGACAGTTAGAGTGCTATGACCTGATTCCTATAGCCATGACAATAGCAACCCGGGGGGCGGGGGGATGATTTAAATTTGCAGCCAGAGAGCTCTTGTGCCTCTCTATATTACAACCCCCAGCATTCCAGAGGATATAATCATGGCCATTAAAGAATTATAGTGCTTTATTTGTCTAGTGTGAAAGGGCCCAAAGTTGCTCAATGCAATGTGAAACACAGACAGGAAATAAATGCAAAACAACATTGTTAGGAGAGCCACAACTTCATCCAATAAGGCTGAAGCAAAGGAAGAATTAATCCACCACTCTAATGGTATAGCAATGTCATGTGATAAACACCACAGCCTGGAATGTTTAGACTGATGGATGGAAACTTGTTGGAGTTTTACATCTTCATAAGTGGACTTATGTCAGCAGGAATTAAAACTGGGCAATTCTGTAATGTCTGTATGCATATAGCAGAGCTGGCAAAGTGCCCAGTGTCACCAAAGCACAATGGGAAGCACATTGCATTGGTCCCAAAGAGCACCATGTCAACCTCAGTGTGCATTGGGCACTAATGCACATCATCCACTCATGCTGGAGTGCTCATGTGCATCTTTTGAGTTTAGTGAAGGGGTTTCTCAATTGCTCTGCTACATAGCTAAATATACATAAAATTACGTAATAGCAGAATTATAATTTTTTAAAAAATTTATTTTATATATTGTCCAGAAAACTGTTGTTGCAGAACAACTGATAAAATAAATGAGTGTGTGAATAGATACATATCTCAGAATCTCTGGTAAGAAACTGATACTGCGAACATCATTTTCATGGGGACCCAAATCCTTCTATGGAACTGAGAGGATGATTTCCTTCGGTTCTTCCTGTCTCTAGTTCTTACTCCAGTGCTTCTGACAACAATATATGGTGGCTGTTTATTTAGAGGTAGACAGAGATTAAGTTTTGATACAACAACCAAGGCATAAAATGTAATATATGCACAATCCATTACAGTGTCTCAGAAGACGATTTTACTTGAAATGATCCAGAAAAAAAAGGGAAAGATAAAGTGGTTTTTGCCACATGAAGCCTCATCAACCAAGGTCCCAACCCTCAGCATGACAATACACGTTCAAGCTTGAAAAGCAGTATTTTCGGATTGTGCAATATGGATCGCTTGATGGCTCATAAATTCAATCTATTATAATGAGCTTGCGGAGGAAAATTATGTTGTAGAGTGTTATCTAAACCTGGGCAAAGAGGTTCATCAATAGTTATTCCGCAAATATCCATGCTGTGTTTAGCATATTCATGGAAACTTGCAGTTTTTATCTACCCATTTCTTGTGCAGAAGCATATTTTAAAATAATTCTGCCTTCGTTGCAAGCTTTCCCATTAAACCAAAGGCAGGCAGCTGGCACTTTTGAAGCAAATGTTAATTGAAATACCACTTTGTAAATCTACATGCGGTATTCTCTGTACTGCACTGTGGGGCCCAATTGTCTGTCACGTGTATTCATCATTCCCATTAATGTTAATAGGAAGTCTATGGGCCTATGAAGGTGACAGTTCCTTATGTTTTATTCAGACAATAAAAAGTGTATGTGAGGAAGTTAGTGTGAGGAGATTGACTGATTCCCCCCTCCCCAAAAAAATTGATCATCACTGGAATGTCAGGAAAAAATATAATTTGTAGAATACAGTTCCTCCCACAGGAAGAGTATCTTTTGGGAATATGAAATTGTCACTTGCCCCATTCATTTGAATTAATTCTATGCCCAGAAACATACCCTGAACTAGTTTTCACATAAAAACAGCAAGGTTAATAGGCCATTAACGATCTTTTTGCACAACTATTCTTTTTAGTGAAAAAAAATAGGGTAATTTAGTGAGCCTCAAGATATGGCAACTTGCAGTGTTGCTGCACAAGGAGCTTAGAATATATGACAAGTGTAGTGGGAACTAACCTTGTAGCAACCCCTTTCTGATTCAGAGACTGCTGTGGCATTGGCCCATAGAAATTTTCTCCTTCACACCATTTAAATAGACACAGAGTTAGAATTAAAAATGTGACAGAAGATCAAAAATGTGACCCATATTGATTCATTTTCAAGTTGTGCTCAGTTCTATTTTGAATAAGGCTGGGTCCAAAATGGGCCTCTTATCCCACTGCATCCAGTCTCTTCCTTTTTTTGTCCATCCTAATAAAGAGGTGGTTTTGTTTTTGTTTAGTTTTCTTTGTGAACCTCTCAGGACTTTTTGTCGCTCACAAGACCTCCCAAAGGCCCCACACTCCTACACAATGGAAACAGGGCAGGCATCACCTCAATTTGTGAAGCACCGCTCCTGGTAGCAGATGGCTAAAATATTACTTTTCTAAGGCAGATGATTGATTAATTGATTGATTGATTGATTGATTGATTTGAAATAATTCTGTATTTCCTCCCAGCCCACAAAGGCCCCCAAGGCAATGAAGAAATAAAAAAATAAAACAATACAAAGATTTTTTAAAAAATTAAAACACATTAAAATACTCTTTAATAACTCCTGAAAGCAGTCTAGAAACAATCCTGGAATCCAGTTTTGAAACAGTTAAGACAGTATTTTCAAACACTGCCAACTGCAGAGGATGCAAGGATTAATTTTGGTCCCTGTGATCCCATGGCAGGTTGCACTGCTCCTCACCCGAATCATGCAAATACACAACTAGTAATAATTTCCAATCCACAATTCTGGATAATGGCATGGAACACATCAAAACAAATTATAAGAAGTCATAAAATCTTAGAGTTGGAAAAGACCATAGGAGCCATCTTGTCCAACACTCTGCTGTACTGGAATACAAAACTGTACTCTTGAGAGATGCCCACCTAACTTGTTCAAAGACCTCCAAAAATGAAGACTCCCCCACTGTCCAACTTACACTCTTCCACTGTCAAATAGTTCTTATAGTAAAAAAGTTCTTCCTAATGTTTGCTTGCTTCATCTTATACATGACATCTCTTCAGATATTTAAAGATCACTATTATGTCATTTCTCAGTCTTTTCTTCTCCAAGCTAAACATACTTAGCTCACAGAGGTCATTTCCACACATGGCAAGGGAATCGCTCCCTGCTGCTACTCACCGGATCTTCTTTGGGTCCAGTCTGGTCCAGGGCGAGGAGGAGCAGTGAGTGATCACAGATCCGCACTGCTCCGCTGTCCAAAATGGCAGCTTCTGGTTGGTCGTGGGTCACGACCAACCGCTGAAGCTTGCCAGCCTAAACCCCACCCACTGCAGATTGCAGGCTCACATTGGTGCGAGCCTGCAAATCTGCATTGGAGAGCAGACACGCAGTGATGCGCACCAGCATTTTGAAAAACCTGAAAAATCAGGTTTTTCAAAAACACGCTGGAGGACCACTTGGGGTCGCTCTGGAGCGGACTGAGGCGCAGATCTACGCTAAGTAGTCCGGACCCAGTGCGCTCCAAGGTGCAGATGCCCTCCTTGGAGGACACACTGCACCGTTTTTTTTAACCCATGCAGAAATGGCCTAAGTCATTCCACATAAGGTTTCCATATAAAGTTTCCAAACCTTGGTTTCTCTTCTCTGTACATGTTCCACCTCGTCCTTATCACTCTTGAACTGTGTTACCCAGAAGTGGATGTAACATTTTAAGTGAGGTCTAACTGAAGCAGAATAAACTGGCGTTACTATTTCCCTTCATCTGCACACATAACTCCTGTTGATGCAACCCAGAATTGCACTGGCTTTTTTTGGATGCTGCATTATTTATTGATTCATGTTTGACTAGTGCTCTGCTAAGACCCCTAGATCTTTTTCATAGTAAAACCAGTTTAAAATGTTAGAATTTGATCTGGTGGAGTGAGGTTTCATCCTGTCACTGCAAGACCATCAACCAACGGTGAACAAGGGAGAAGATCCTTTCCCGTGTGCCCAACTTACACGCTTTTGCAAATAGAGTGTCCTCGAAAGGGTCTCTCCCACAGCTCATAATAACTGGGGAGGTACATATCAAAAGAAGTGGTCTGTAAGATTAAAACCAAACCTTGAACTGAACCTTGGGAAAAATGGCAACCTGTACTGGTGTGACATGATCACTGTATCATGTATCAGTTAGTAGCCTCAATACTGCATTTTGCACCAATTGAAGTAGCCAAGTCTTGAATACTCTGCAAGTGCAGCCCTCTGCACAGTACATTGCAATTGTTTTAAACCATAAAATTGTTACAAGCTTCATAGCTGTATTTGGCTGACTACTATTGGAGCAAGAATGTTGGAATATATGGGCTAAACACTGATCAGGTAAACAATTTTCTAATATAAAAACCCACTCTTGTTTTTATAATCTGTCTTAGTTGACTATGTTTCTTAGCCTGTCTTCTTGAATTCTTATACAGGTTGGGATTTGTCTGTTTTGTGTTTGTTATTTTAAATGTGCAGCAACCTATGGCTAAACACTTAATAAAATATTACTGAAGACCTGACAACTCAACTGAACACAGTGTGTTTTCTGCTCTACAGAGGCACGTCTATTTTGATGTTAATACTTCAGAAATTATTTGATAGGCCACGCCAATAGACCCATGGAACTGAGTCATTCAGTTGGCTTGTTCTGTAACAAGGTATGAAGACCTAATGCACTTAACATAAAAGAAGCGTATCCATTTTCCTTTGTGAAAATGTTGGAATATTTGTTAAAATTGCCCACAGAGGCTGTTGAATAAAACAATTGAGAGGCTTTTGGCAGACTTTGGAATAACTGGATTCTAGAGCCAGGAAATAGCAGTCAGGAATAATGCCCTATGTTCACCACTTTTTATACACATAACATGGAAGACATTGCCAAGATATTAAACTTCATTGAGTATAAGGCTATTTTATTTTATTTTATTTTATTTTATTGCTGGTGAAGTGTGTAGGAGAAGGTACTAATAGAGAGGCAACAACATGGGATAGGGGATAACTCTTATATGTACTGCAATTAGCTCCACATGGAAGAAAACAATACAGATGCATTGAGGAAAAATACATAAATAGTGGGAAGTAGTGCCAAAGCCACAGTACTTTGCTCTGTGAGAAGCATATCTTTGCTCCTCATGCTGCTGCACAGTTTTATATGCTGTTTAATTGCTATTGATTCTATCATAACACTATACATAAGCGAGCTCCATTATTTCTAAATGCCTGTTACAATACTTGTGTACAATGACAGCAAAAGAAGTTTTTCAGCAAGTCGCATGTGTTTAAGGAAGAGAAGATAATTTATTCCCTTCTTGAGCATCACATGTTTTTCAAAATGTGGCCTATTACTGGATCTTTCTGTGCCTCTCTAGGAAGCTTCTTCCTGTGCCTAATTGCTCACACATTTAATACTTTCCTCCTTCTTCAAATTAGGATACATTTTTTTCCTAATGTGCAGCTAATACTCCCCATTCCTCCAAAACCAGAAGAATTAGCACCTTCCATTAAAAAAACAAACAGTTGCATGTTTCATTTTCTTTTATTTTCTGTCTCTTACTCCTCAATCTATAGAAGCTCTCAGTGTCATCTGCAGAAAGACATACATTGTAGGTTGTGTTTTCTTGCAATCAAAAGCCTTTATGTATCAAGCAGAATAAATAATTATGCCTTACTAAAAGCTTTCCCGAAATACACTTTCTCTACCTCTCTCTTTCAGCACACAGAACAGAGTTGAATTAACCATGGTGAACTAGGAAATGGTTGTACAATTTCACATGTCTTTAACATCTCTGGAATTTTTTTTTTCATCCCTTTCCTCTATATTTGTCCACTTTTCTGCTTCTGTCTCTCTTTGTTTTATACACACATGCTCCCCCTTCCAGGAGTATAATGACAGGTTAGATGACATATGATGGGGTCAGTAACTGGCTGCCCTCTAGATTTTGGGGCTGCAACTACAGATATGATCTATGGTTAAGGATTATGGCAATTACAGTCCAAAACATGTGAATAGCATCAGGTGGCCTACTACTGATATAGCATAAAGGTATTTGCCTGGAAGTCTTAGGCTTCCCAAATTACTGTCTTGCCACTCTACCAGGAAAGTACAGTTTTCTAGATTATCATTCCACTTCATCCACTGGTAGTAATGGCAAAGAACCAGTCACCTTTTACATTATTTGCAATAAAGTAAGCCCACACTATTAATGCAGGGTTATTAGTGAACCAATGTGAGGTTCAGAGTGTAGGTGAGAGGGACTTCATCACCCCCGTATTTTCTTTCTGCCAATTGGATGAGAGTATCTTGGTAGCAGTAGAAAAGCTATAGAAAAGGGCCATAAGAAATGAGGCATAGTTAAAAGCTCATTTTTCTGGCATGGAGTTTTCAACCTGATATTTTCTTCTTTATAGTAGGTTCATCACTTCAAAATAATTGTTCTCTCCTCTACCACAAAAGAAGGTAGATTGATTGATTGCTATTGTGCTGTTGTGTGCCTACGGGTCATTTTTGACTTATGGTGGCCCTCAGGAAAACCCATCACAGGATTTTCTTGGCAAGATTTCTTCAGATGAGGTTTGTCATTGCCTTCCACCCAGGTGAGAGAATGTGACTTGTCCAGGGTCAGCAGTGGATTTCCATGACTGAGCAAGGATTCAAACCCTGGGGTCTCAGAGTCGGCCCATCATTCAAACCACTATACCACACTTTCTATGACTGATGGGAATAAGGACATTGGGAGGTTGAAGAAGTTAATGTTGTTTCCAGTGCCTTCACCCACTTCAGGAATGCAAACTCTGTGGTCCCAATTCAGCTCTTTGGGCTCTCCTAGAAAGCCACACTTCCATCTACAGTATATCATCGAATGATGGTTTTCCTTCATTTGTACATTTTCCCTTCCCATTCCAAAAGATCCAGGTACCTCTTCTAAGACTTTCTTCTTCCAAGATTTGATCCCAACATTTTGAGAGACTTACAATCCTATACTCACTGTACTGGGAGTAAACCCCACTAAATTTAATGGAACCAATTTCTGGTAGATAGGGATCTGGGAAAATATTTGCCACTTTTCATTTCCTGGCTGAAAGATGGATTTCCTCTGGTCAGGAAGAAAAACACAGTGACAAGAATGTTGCAGACAGTTTACACCAAGCCAACATTTTGCACAAAAATGTGGTCACCTGGAAATGGGGAGAGGGTTGCATGTAAAATGTGCTTTTTGCACAAGGAACTATGATTTTTGCACAAATAAAGCCCATGTTTGTTAATTTCCTGAAACATTTCAGGATGGCAAATCCCAGCTAAAGGCTACATCAATATTTGTTGCCCCCACCACAGTGTAGAAAAAACTGCCAAAAAAAAAAGTCAGATAATTACATCCCTACTCTTACACATGTAGTGGGAAAAGAGGAAAACTGCATTACAGGTGGATAAACCCAATTGAAGACCATGGTCCAAAGTTTGCAAGATCTGAGAAGGTCTGTCGCTTACAGTTTGAATGAGTAGTCTCTCATTCATAGGCTTGCCATTAGGTGACGTCAACTTGATGGCAATTAACATCAACCATAACTTATATACATACATATGATTATGTTCAGGGGAACAGTTTGGGGGTAGGGGGAGAAAACATTGGCCTTTCAAAAAAGAACACTACTCTTCCCATTAAATTTTCCTTCGGCTCCCAAATTGCTAGTGTTACAGAAACTGAGATGTTGAAAATCACTCACAACCAGAATTTCATTGTCTTTGTTGTCTTTGTATTCCCTTGGTCACTTCTCCTGTCATTTTCCTTTGAATGTCAAAAATATGTATCTAAATGCTCAAATGAAGTTTTAAGTGTAATGTTAGAAATTCAGGGAGTGAAAAGCAATTTAAATGGGGCAGTTAGAATTCTTACTTGAAGGGGACAATGCTCTTATTTTGCCCCTCTCCTCATAGCTATACACCTGATTATGCTGTGAGACTTTGGAGAGCTGGCAATTGTATTGACCCTCTTAATAGATTCATTTTAATAGTATGGAGACAGTAGTCGCTGTATATTCAAAATCGTATTAGATTTGCACATAAAGTGGGATTTAAAATTTCTGTTTTTCCACACTTTAATGGCTGAATTTAGTATCCTCATTTAACTCACTCATGCATTCTCGGCCAAGTGAATTTATATTAACTAGTCTTTAACAGAGAGATCCTTTGAAAAGTATATTTTTTTTAACCCCATGAAATTTCCCTGGAGATAAGTTTGTGTTTAAATTCCCCATGCTCCCCTTTAGCTAAAGAGACCAGCAAGCAACTCAGACCTCTAAAATACTCTCTACACATAAAATGTCAGATGGATGACCTTTCCCTCTTTTTGCATTTAATGAAAAATAAGACTCATTTCCCACTAACTTTATACTGAGATGGATGTTTTATAGAAAATATCTGTTACTATGAAGCCAAAAGGGTAGGGACTGGATCCATTTAAAAGCTCTGAAAGAGGGTGATATTCAAGACCAGCCTTATGATTAGGCAGAGTGAGATGGTTACCTCAAGCATGTTATTCTGGATATCAAGAAAGGACAGAGAAGACTTAGTTATATACTTTATTATTATTGTGTGTTTATTGCTGAAAGGTGGATTAAGGTGCAGGTTGCATTTTCTGCTTTTGGTGCCAATATAATTGGCCGGCCTTGGGTGTTTAGGAGATGAGGGAAAAGTTTTGGCCCTACTCTCATAGTTAAGTGATGTAACCTGAAAAGTCCCCCCCTGCCTATTTTTTTTTCAGATTCTTTTTTTAAAGCCTTGAAATTATTTTCATGAAACTCAAGGTGTCGCATAGCATGGAAGGTTTCGCATAGCATGTGAAGTTATGCATGGATTGTGCAACACAACCTGTGTGCTGAAAGGTAAAGTTGTACAACTGAATGCCCACCCCAATGTGCAAGTGAATGCCTAACCACATGTAATGCATCACATGTGGTTCCATTTCTACTGTGTGCACATGTGCATCTGTTTAGCAAAATGGCTTTGCATACACAACTCTGCTTCCCCAACCTTGAGATGAATGTGGGTGTTCTGCATTGGATTAAAATATCCAGCCACTTCTGTGGAAGAATTTACACCTGTATCAAGCATCGATAGGATAGTGGCCTCCATCAGATTAATTATTATTGATTTTGGTGTTTCAGAAACTTTGTTTTAATTGATTTTCTGTCCCCTTAGACATTTTCTTGCATGCACCTCTTATTTTGACCATTTCAAACCAATGGAGACAGCCCTATCTACACTGGTTTGTGTTTGGGGATGCAGACAAATTGGTTGAAGGTGAAAAACAGCTTTCAGTCAATGAAGTAAGATGATCTTGGTCAGAATGGTAAGAATTCTTCTCTGTCCCTAAAGGCATTCATTCCTTTCATCAGTAAAAAACAACAACAACAACAACAACAAAACAAAACAAAACAACAACAACAACAGTGAAGATAGCCCAATTTCCATTTTGTTTCATTCAGGGGAAGAAGGGCTCCATGTAGGAAAATAGGAGGAGGAGGAGGAGTGAAAATTCCCACTGAACTCTACCAAAAGCCTGTAATCCAAAAAGTTATTGGTAAGAATTGTAAGAATTTTGTACTCCCTCCATTTGTGTCATATAGTGAATAACCTGCAAGCCACAGACTTCACTCTGAAGTAGACATTAGTTTATATTAGTAGGAAATACAGGCAACACAGTACACTTCTTCTGAAGTTGCTGAAAACAAAGGCCATTTCCACCCTACACTGTTATAGTGCTATTATTCAACTTTCATCATCCTATGGAATCCTGGGGTTTGCAGTTTAGGGAAAGGCATTTAGAATTCTCAGCCAGAGAGCTCTTTAGCCTCAGTAAATTACAAATCCCAGAAATCCGTATGATATTGAAAGTGGAATAATAGCACTATAACAGTGTAGTGTGGAAATGGCCTAAAGCAAACATGGATCTCACACCTTATATAGATACAATTCCAAATTTTAGACGTGCAAAGCTATGTTTGGAGATGACAATAAATTCACCTTCACCCCACTTCTTTCAATAGTTCTCAGACCTGGATTTGGTTCCCATATCTCATCCTTGAGGCAGGCACATATTTCCTGCCTCTTATCATAGACACACCAAGTTCTCAAAACACTCACCATTATACTTCGGCTCTTTCCACACAATGGAGCTCCCATAAGTCTTCCTGTTGCAGCCCCAGCAAGGGAGGGGAGCATTGCGAGTGTGCTTCCACCTTTCTGCATGGCCGGGAAGACAACAGCACCGTGCAATGGTAGGTGTAAAATGGATTTTTTTTTTCATTTTGTAAATACCACATGTGCAATGTTCTTTGGGTACAAGATGGCGGCAGGTGGGCGACAACATCATGCAGAAGCACAACCATCCCACCATTGCCATTCTGGTCTCACAGCAGCACAGCTCTCTCATGTAGAAACAGGCAATGAAACTTTTAGGCAATAAAAACAATTAAACATTTGATACTTTGTAATACTACAGACAGGCTCCAAATAGATGTTGCAATCATCAATTAGCGATCAGCTATTAGCACTGGATACTTTGTAGCATTACAACAAAGTTTAGGGCAGTTCTTCTACATTGACTACATACACTATTTCAATACCCATCCAGCAGACCAACATATGGCAGGAGCAACATATGTCATCATGCACTCCTAGAACCTACTCAAATCTGTGGACATGTATCTTAATAAAAATACTGCTAAAAAATCAATGGAAAGTGGGCTTACTCACAAGTCCAATGACCTATTACAACTTGTTGATAAATTATCAGAGGATGTTCTATGGAAGTGAAGTTTCATTAAGAACATCATATCTCCCATGGAGCTACATTTCCTCTTTTCCTCCTCCTCCTCTGTCTTCTTCTTCTTCTTCTTCCTCCACCACCACCTCCTCCACCACCACCACATCAGAAAGGATTTATGAGTAAAATGCAGGCTGGACAGGGCTACTGCTAGGTGGATTTGTAATTGGTTGACTGACCACACCCAAATGGTGATCACCAATGGCTGCTTTTCATCCTGGAGAGAAGTGACTAGTGGGGTGCCTCAGGGTTCTGTACTTGGCCCAGTGCTATTCAACATCTTCATCAGTGACTTGGATGAAGGAGTGGAGGGCATGCTGATCAAATCTGCAGATGATACCAAACTGGGAGAGGTTGCTAACACACCAGAGGATAGGATCAAATTTCAATATGACCTTGACAGATTGGAGAGCTGGGCCAAAGCTAACAAAATGTATTTCAACAGAGAGAAATGTTGGGTCCTGCACATGGGCAGAAAAAATGAAAGTCACAAGCATAGGATGGGGGACTTGTGGCTGGATAGCAGTATGTGTGAAAAGGATCTAGGAGTCTTGGTAGGTCACAAGCTGAACATGAGTCAGCAGTGTGATGCGGTAGCCAAGAAAGCCAATGCAATGCTTGGTTGCATCAATAGGAGCATGGTGTCTAGATCGAGGGAGGTAATGGAACCACTCTATTCTGCATTGGTTAGGCCTCATTTGGAATACTGTGTCCAGTTCTGGGCACCTCAATTCAAGAAGGATATTGACAAGCTGGAATGTGTCCAGAGGAGGGTGACCAAAATGGTGAAGGGTCTGGAAGCCATGCACTATGAAGAATGGCTTAGCGAGCTGGGTATGTTTAGTCTGCAGAAGAGAAGGTTAAGAGGGGACATGATAGCCATGTTTAAATATTTGAAGGGATGTCATGTTGAGAAGGGAGCGGACTTGTTCTCTGCTGCTCCAGAGACTAGGACAAGGAGCAATGGATTCAAGCTGCAGGAAAGGAGATTCCACCTGAACCCCAGGAAGAACTTCCTGACAGTCAGAGCTGTCCGTCAGTGGAATATGCTGCCTCGGAGTGTGGTGGAGTCTCCTTCTTTGGAGGTTTTTAAGCAGAGGCTGGATGGCCATCTTTTGGGAATGCTTTGATGGGTGTTCCTGCATAGCAGGAGGTTGGACTCGATGGCCCCTGGGGTCTCTTCCAACTCTTTAATTCTCCCCCCTCCTCCATTTCCTTAGCTTGGCTCTCAAAGTGGCTTAAAACAAGCAGAATTAAAAAGCCACGGAATACAATAGTTTAAAAGCAATTAAACCATCATAAATGTAAAGTATTAAAAAGAATAACATCACCACCACCAAACCTAGGTTTTTCCAAACAAACAGTTAAACTGAATGACTAGGAGGCTGTCCCAAATTTTTTCACAGTTTAGCACCATAGCTTGCACACAATGAATGGGGCACTAGATGGTAATATTAACCATATCATGTATATGCATGTGTGAATCAGTCCACAACATTACTTTGCATGTAAATAACTGCAACTGTTCTCTCCTATCCGCTAATGTGATTAGCTGGCAGAACTCTTGAGCTAATTTTAGTTCCAGTTGGTATATAAGCTACCTGATGAGTATGCTGTTTTTGTTCTCAACTTTATGGAGGACCACTGGGTGTCACTGCTCATTTTCACTTGCCTCCAGGTAATCATGCTTCTGTGGCAGCAGGAAATTAGTTTCTTCATGTAGTCACAGGCTGGGGATTTATAAAGGCCTTAGCCAGAAGTGTGAATGGCTTCCTCCTCAACAAGGCGGTTTGTTAGTTTTGTATTGCTTTCTAATCCCTGGATGGTATGTTTTCAATTTTCCCTCACTCTCCCCTCATCCTGGTGATTTCCAAATGTTTAACTTTGAAGAAAAGGGGGCAGAGGACATGTTTAATGTTGAGCTCATCTTCAGAAATAATTTTGTCATCCTCTCCCACATGCAAAGATGTAAAGTAAAATAAAATCAAAATCTTACCCTCCATGCCTCCTGACGGCTTTCTCTGGAGCAATGAACTTTTCCCCTCCCTTCTGGTGTGAATTTATTAGAAGGGTCTGCCATTTGGAAAATATTCTTCCTAGACCAAATTCATGGGGTTACCCAGGAATAAATGGAGATTGAATTTCACACATCATATTGCAAAGTGCTTAACCTTTCCAAGGAGAGAGATTCCTCAACCAGATTATGATATAAAGCTTTTTGAACATTTTAAAAATTATTTTTATTCAAGCTATGCATTGCTCTGAGCCCAAATGTCAGGAAGAGTTAATTGTCATGAGCCAATAAGTGAGATCAAGTACAGAAGAAAGTTCCAGACCTTTAAAAAATATGCTCGGCTAGGGTGGGATGGAGGAAGTTTGACTCTGCCAATAACTGTTATTGATATAACTGCAAACATCTATGTAAAAACTGGAAGAAAAAGGGAAAATGGGTGAATGATCAATAGCTGACCCTTCTTGAAGGCCTTTCTTAAAAAAAATAAGGCTGTACTACAACTGGTCTTGCCAGAGGCTTTGGCAGCTTCAGGTATATCCCAGAGAGGTAAATCTTTTATTATTAAATTCAGGCACCCAGGAAAGAATAATTTCAGCAATTATTGTCTCCTTTACATAGGAATATGAAAGTTTCTGCCCAGTTTTCAATTCCTCTTATTATTCTTATTAGTCACTTAGATTATGTCTTTTCCCACCTAATAAGAGGACTCAAGGTGACTTACAAAATATTAAAAGCAGTACAAATTAAAAATCATGCAAAACCTAATTTTAAAAAACCAAATGATCTATACAGTGTAAACCTTTTAAAATTCATTAAAAGATATTTTTTAAAAAAACCTGCCATTGAAAGCTTATCACAGCCAGTGCTATAAGATGGATGGAATAGGAAAGTTTTTACGTGCCAATCAGAGGAGAGCAAACCATCCTACTTTCCTCTGGAAGGGATTACAAAACTGGGAGCAGATACCAAGAAGGCCCTCTCTGTTGCTCCAAACAAATGAGTCTGGAAAGGCAATGAGACAAAGTCTTCTAATAAAGATATTACAGCTTGAACAGGACATATAGGAAGGTACTGTCCTTCAAACAGCCTGGGTCAAAGCCTTACAGGATTCACTTTTTAGAGATTCTTTGGGGAAAATTCATTTGTGAGGAAAACACATTTTTCCAATGCAAATTTTTTCCAGTGCACCTTTTTTCCAGTGCCTTAAAAATTCTGGTTAAAACCAAAAACGGAGTCACCACTTTACTGGCATTGAAACCAGCAACCATCCCTACATTTAATACAATGTCAAGCTTGGTAATGATGAATTGTAGTCCAAAGGCATGGGTGTGCGCTGTCCATCTACACATTGGATTCTTTCAAGAGACAGATTTTACTCACAGAGACCACCTGCCTCCGAGGATTTTTTTTTTTTTTAACATTTCTTGCATCTGAGAGTGATACAAGTGAACCTTTATTATATCCCTGTCATAAGTCACATGATTCTGTCATAACTTACTTTCATGAAGTAATAACCTCTCTTGTCAAATATATACATTCTTACTGATATTTGTATGTTCTGAATGTGTATGTTGGGAAATATGAAAGACAGTAGTAAATCTCTTAAGCAGAATAATAAAATTGGCAAGGCAGAAGGAGAGCAACAACCAGCTCCATACCTACCTACTTACTGTGTATAGAAGCTTAATGTTCTTGGTAAGATATATAAAGTTGCTTTATTTACCTTCTCATGATCAAATGCATGGTCTTATGGAGGAGAGGGAGGAAAGAATTAAAATGGCTGCAGGTTAGAATGATGTAGGGAAAGGGTGGATGAAGAAAAGCAAATAATCAGAAAGTGTACCAAACACACAAGCATTTGCAAAAGTTACACTGTCTTCTATTCTTTGTCTTACAATGTCCCCTTTCATTGTAATCAATGTGAGAGCAGTTATTTGAGTTAGGTCAAGATGATGTAAAATTGTACCAGCATGGTCATATTATGGAGAATATGGCATAAGTATGCTCCTTCCCTATGCTCCTATGAACCCACTCATGACTTATCCCCATTTCAGTTACTCTGTCAGCATAAGAATATATGAAGAGTCCTGCTGCCTCAGACCAAAGTCCTTTCTAGCACATCAACCTGTGCTCACTGTGGCAACCATGTGTCTATAGGAAACCCATAAACAGAAAGGGAAGACAATAGAATCCTCCCACTTGTGTTCCACAGCAACTTAAAATTCCAAAACATGGCTTCTCTGGTACCAGAGGGAATATATATGATCACTTGTAGGTACTGATGGCCCCATCAGTATTATGCCAGCAGCTTATATGATATATATGATATATCTTTGGCATTGAGGGGCTTCTACAAAGTCTATTGCCCCAGAATCAGCATTATTTAAATATAGGAATACTAACTAAAATGCCCTTTTTCAACACTTTTCCCTTGATAGTTTGTTTGATCTAATATAACTGAAAGTATCAAATAATTCTAACATTAGAGAATATAATCTTTAAAAAATGATATTTATGAGCAAGCACAACTAATGCCATCTCCCTGAACTTCATAATTTGAATGTTTTACTACGACATTAACTACAGCTTCACAAGATTAAGACCCATCTATGTTGGAGAAAAAAACCAATATCTGTTTTTGATGTCAAAACAATCTATGGCTGTGCAAGTTCAGCAACAATTTATACAACGTGTCTGGCAGGAAACTTCAGGGTTGCTTTCTGATTTACTTCAACTTCTTATCCATATTGGGAAGGCCACATTCCAGAATCTGTTGCTAGATTCTAGATATTTTAAAACACATAGAAAATCAACTGAGCTGCATAGGAGTCATGTTTATGTGATGGTATCTAACCCAGGTGTATGGAAGTAATCAGTAATTCAAGCAACATTCCAACCCCTGTGAGACAGTCCTCAAAAACTGCACAGTTTTCAAAGTCTATTTGTAGCACATGATTTATTCTGCAAAAATTCACATGTGTTTTTTAGGGGCCAGAAAAGAATATTTTCTGCATAGGAAGTAACATTTCTGCACAGAAAATGCTGATCTCTGCATAGAGAATGCTGATTACTGTGCATACCAATCATGTGTAAATTTTGCACAGAATAAGTCCCCCAATTACAACATTTTCTGTGAATAAATGGTATTTTCTGCACATCAAGTAATATTTCTCTCAGGAATATTATTTTCTGCACAGAAGATGCTGGTTTCTGTGCAAAATAACCACATGTGAATTTTGCAAGGAGTAAGTCATGAACTGTGAATATTCTTGTCATTCTAGGATTCTTCTTGCCAGAGTTTCTTGACACTCTAAAAATATGGTTTTGAGCATTTTAAAAAATATCTTTGAATATTTCTTTTCATTGCTAATGATAGTAATAATAATAATAAGCAAGTATTCACAACAATGCTGCAATGATTACAAATGATTATAAACATGCAGACTTGCTTATTACACCCTATAGCCAATTGGTAGCTTACAATACCCTATATTTAGCCCTGAATCTCCCAGTAAATAACCATCTGAGTTATTCGGTTACAGCACTACCTCCCTAGCTTTTCTTGCAACACCAACAATAATAGGAACTAATCTCCCTCAAATTGTGCCAGTCCACCATGTAAACATCTTGGGGGTGATCCCCATCTGCTAAACAAGGACCTAGAAAAGGAGATGAGGAAATCAGAAAGAAGTTGGGAATTCCAATCAATATGGGCTAAAATGTCCTTGTTCAGGGCAAGATGAAAGGAGATGAAGCCCTTCATCTACCCTGTCTAAAGTCCAAGAGTTAAACTGAATTTTTATACCCTCCCGAATTTCCAGAAGAAGACCACCAGTCATTCTTGTTGACACCATTGTTGGAACACTGTGGTCAGGCAGGCAAGGAGTAGCCTTGAAAAGTTCTCAGACGGTTTGGCGGGTTGGGGAGAAGAAGAACTGTATTATGACATCCATTTCCTGCTATTTTCCACTGGAATCTGAGTCCCATGTCAAGAAAAAGGTTGGATACAAGAAAAACAAAACAAAACTGCACCCACACAGACACAAACCATACATTCACTGGGCAGTAGAACCTTCTCTATTTTTTTTTGGTGGTTTGTTTTATATTTCCACTCCAAATAAAGAAGCAGAGACTTCATTCTGCCACCAGCACTACTTTTGCAAGGTGGACCTTAAAATGATCCTAGTGACAGCTTCCTTTCTCTTTCTTTCCCCGTGAGAGTTGTGCAGCAGGACGTGGATTAGAACATGCTATAGCATTCCCCACTCATATTTTAATTAAGCTTTCTTTCTTTCTTTCTTTCTTTCTTTCTTTCTTTCTTTCTTTCTTTCTTTCTTTTCTTTCTACCTAGACATTCTTTAGCTTCACCTCATACTTGGAATGCCCTGCCACAAGATGTCCGCTTTGTTTTCCTTCATTCTTCTTTTACTCAGATATATTTATACAGACCCAGCTATGTCAGGAATGGTGTTTTGACTGATAACTGATCCAGAAGTGTGCAGGGAAAGGCAGGGGATAAGAACATACATAAGCTTTGATAATCTGTTCAGGAGCTGTTGCATTCCCTGTTCTCTGAATCCTCACGTACATGCCATCTGTGCTCCAGAATAAACAAGACTTTAAGATCTCTCAGCGTGCTTCTCATCGAAGGGGTGACACTTGATCAGCCATGCCTACCACTAATTCTGTCTGCACTACTTATTCTCTGTGCCAGAAACTATTCAAGCTGTATCAAAGGCATCAATCATAAGACAAGTCATAATGCAAAAATAACAGTGACTGTGAATAGAGAACACTCTGGGGTACGTTAGTGTCTCCGTCATCGAGGATGATAGGATATCTGAACGTAAGCAAACACTCCTGTTAAAAGGAAATAATTCCTTTTGGAAGATGTTACAGCTTCCTGGGGACATGAAAGAATAATGTTCCCAACTGCCTCTTTGTATCACATAAAGTTATTCCCCTGGTGCTCTTCTTTCATTCATTGAGGAAAGGGAAGGTAATAAAACAACTAGGTATGGCAGCAAGGTTTAACGGGGAAACACTCTATCACCTTTATTTATTAGACTAATAGTTTGTTTCAGTCCTACTCTGCTAATTCATTTTTTTTTCCACATAAACAAGAAGAATGATATATTGTAGGAAACTAGGAGCACCCTCCCAGAGAATGTTCCCCGGATCACACAGACTTTGCCTCTTTTGTTCTCTCATAAAATAAGTGTGTCATTACTTTACAAAGTTTGTCAATTGTCAAGAAATTACAGGTGGTTTGAGGGGCTGAAATATGTGAGCCTCCACAGGAAGTTTGTGTTGGAAATTTCCATAAGGTCGGATGTTTAATCATTTCAAATACTTCTGTACCAGAAAAGAATAAAGATATACTGAAATATTTATCTCTGTCCCCAAACCAACCCCTTTCATTAATTTTATTATTCTGAAATGCTCAGAGTGGAAAAGGTAGAAAAGTTTGTCCTATTCTTAAAAATATAAAATCCCACTGCAAAGGTAGAACTGTGCCCATCCCAGGTGAAATACACTGACTCCATCATAGGTGAGAAACGAAAAGAAACCAGATAATCTTTAAATTGATATGCAGTCACTTATTTATTAATATAGTGTTTATTGAAATGATTTATTTATTGCCTCTCAGCATGCCAGGGCTCCTGAGGCAATGCATGGCAGATGAAAACAAGCAAACTTCTTTTTAAAAAAATCAGTTTTAACCAATATCCTCACCTTCTCTGCAATTTCTCCCAGCATACGTATTTTTATTTTGGTTTGAAGGTGCAAAAACAGGTAAGTTTATAACCAAATGTTAAGTAATCATATTTTTCCTCCTAAATCCATGTGAAAGTTAATTAAATCTTCAGCTAGGGCCTCATTCAAATGTCTGCAAAGCCCTCCTCTCAAATTCTGTCTCAAGATACTACACAGAGACTGTGACTTCAACATCAAATCAATTTACCACCCCATCTTTTTTTTTCCCCATAATATCTTACTTAATGTAGTGATCTGGGGATTTTTGGAAGTTTGCGCACATTCTTCTGTGCCCTTCTCCCTGTCAAAAATGAAATAAAATAATTACATAGAAACAGATTTTAGCAACTATGTAATGTCGTCAGATGCATGCGTTATGGTGAAACGCATAGCATATGAAGAAAAGCCATCCTTTCCTTACTGTGTTCATATAACAGAGTCATTTGTTTGTTTGCTTTTTAATGCATGAAGAGTCACCCTGTTCATTGGAAAACAAGGGTGCTAAAAAAAACAACTCTATGCCCTACTAGAGTAGCCTTACAAACCCACAAATCTTACTGAATCCAAAGTGGGAGAGTCATAATCTTTTCCTTGAGCTGTTTCCCCTTTGAAAATCTCCCCCAGAAATTGCCATTTGCCTGGGGCAGCTGCAAAATGAATTGTTCAAGAGAGGGCTCATAGTTCTGTAGTAAAGCACACATTGTATTAAGAAAGATCCAGATTCATTTGCTGGCATCTCCAGTTAAAAGAGCAAAGGGTACTGTTCTGACATAGAGGTAACTGTTTCTTTCTCATACGACAAACAGCAACTGTAGAGAGGGATGTAAAATTTGGGAAGATTGTGCTAAGAATTACAGCCAATCTGATTCCCCAGAAAAACAGCTAATGTTTAAAATAAAGACAAAGGAGAACTTAATTATGAAACCCCCATGCCTCATACTTCTGCCTTTAACTCTGAATCAAGAAGTTCAAATATTACCTCTGCTCATACTCTAGGTGGTTTAGAAAAAGCATCACATCATCTTTAAGCCCCATATTTCCAATATAGGATTAATAGTATTTTGAGACCATACAAGGATTCTGTAAGGATTTCTAAGAAATTGAAGGAAAATGGCTATTTTTTTGGAGGAAGAGGAGGAGTGTTACCCTAATTTTGAAGATCCCTTGGGGGACACCTCACCGCGCTCCACTTGATGGGGAATGGAAACTAGCCAGAGCACAAGTAACAGCACTGCAAGAGGCAGGGTAACCTAGTGGGGTCTTTTTACCCAGTTTTTACAGGGTCAGGCCAAGCCAAAAACCAAACCAAAATGTCCAATAAATGATTCTATTGAATGCAAGTCTTACATACCAATGCACTCATGCACACACGCACCCAAGAACTATTAAGAAACAAAAGAGAGGAAATTTGACAGGGGGGTATTGAAGGGGTGTAGTTGGGGTAACACTGCACCTTTTCCTGAAGTCCTAGGTCCAGGAAGGCAGCGGAGAAGTGGGGCTCAGCATGGAGAGGGCTGAGGGGATCACTCAATGAACGGAGAAACGGTCTGCTGGGATGACTGGGAGTGATCCAAAGAACTGCTCAAAACTGGGACTATTTGTAGGGGAAAAAGTAGCTGGAGGATTAATCCTTTCCCGGGGAGAACAATGGGCATTGGAGCAATAACGAAGCTCCACTATGGTAATTTCCTTCATGTGATGGGATTGCAAGGTGTTGCCAAAGTCTCAGGATCTTCAGCTGTGTTAGTTTGTGGTGTGACTTCATGTAAATGGTCCTCGCCTGATGGAATATTTGCTCAACTTGGGGGAGACATGCTAATCCCCTCAAGTCAGCATCTCAGGGGCTGAGGACCTTTTGTTTATTGTGGGTTTACGCATCTTGAGGTCTCCTGGGGCTACGTGATGGGGGATTTTACTGGCCTGACCTGGTTTTCGATCTTTGACCATTGCTGCCTACGTGTCCATCTGGTGAGCTCTCAGGCACATTGAATCATATTTTAATATCAAAATTGTAGACCCTGGGATAGGGTTCTTCCAGTAGAGTAACAGGAGGAATAGTTGTTGTGTGCCTTCAAGCTGTTTCCAGCATATGGTGACCCTAAGGTGAACTTGTCACAGGGTTTTCAGGACAAGATTTGGTTGGGGAGGGTTGCTTTTAGCTTCCTCTGAGGCTGAGAAAATGTGACTTGCCTAAGGTTACCCAGTGGGCTTCCATGGCCAAGCATGAATTTAAATCTTTGTCTTCTGAGTTGTAGTACAACACTCAAATCACTACACCACACTGGAATTCATTGTTGTTCTGATAATACTGATGACAATTCTAAAAGTCATTATAGCAGGTGATAAGCAAATACATTAAAGATGATATGAGAACTATTTCACTGAAGCTTGAAGCTTTAGTGATCCAAGGGATTCCTTTGTGCCATTGTCCCAGTTTAATATTTCTCTTCGAAGCTGCTATTTGTCATATAAAGAAAAAAAAAACATACTACTACAATAAGAAATAACTCTTCTTCTTTGGTTCTCTTTGCAACACAGGGTGCAAGAGTATTTCTGCACTTAGAGAAGAGAGATTGCTTGATGGTAGACCTCATTTCTCCTGTTACATAATAGGTCCCAATGGAAAAATAGCTACATTGAAAACACCTTCTCTGAGTTAGCTTTGAAACTGCCAGCCTTGCCTCAATTATGAAGAACTCTGAGTTCATCACAGGTGAGTCATGGGATTAGAGAGCATTAACCAGGGCCAGACTAAAAATCAGTGTGTTTTTTTTCTCTAAAGGTGGGCTGTTATTTTTCCCCCATTCTCATATTTGCTTTCAACCTCTGTTTAATTTCCTGGCTTAGACTTGGCAACTAAAGGACAATTCACACCTTTTCACAGTTCTGGTAAACTGGACATATAGTTCAGGTCCAACATTCTTAATGTCCTTTTTGTTGTTGCTGTTTAACTCTTTCAGTAATAGCAACCTGAGAACTTATCTTGCTTTCGTTATGCAAAAGGAGTGAACAATCTCCATTGTTCTTTCCTATTAATAATGCTTTCCTGATACCTTATTGGCACTTAGAACAAAGACAACAACTTCCAAGAATAATGGGCTGTACTCCCAAATCTCATCAGGGTACTCACATCACCCCCAAAGATGGCCCTGCCATAGGCACCTAGATATGCTGCTGTACTGGTAGTAGCAACACTCATTTTATTTTATTTTATTCTGCTTTTGCCCTGGGACTTCCTTAAAAACTTATTTGTTTGTTTATTTATTTCAAGCTTACCTAGGGCCAAAGATCTCAGGCCAGCATACAACAAAATCTGTTTAACCATTTTAAACAGTGTTTTTGTTGCTGCTGTTACTGCTGCTGCTGCTGCTGTGTGCCTTCAAGTCATTTTCAACTTATAGTGATTCTAAGGAGAATCTATTATAGGATTTTCTGGACTGGAAAGTCTGATGTGCCCAGTGAGTTTCCATGGCCTGGTGTGGAGTTGAACCCTGGTGTTCTAGGTTATAGTCCAATGCTCAAACAACGAACCCATGTTGGCTATCTGAAGTGGTAAGAAATCACTTAAAACTGATCAAAAGCCTAGCGTATAATTTGATAAATTAAACCAAGACAATCGAAAACAATTAAAACAATTTAATACCGTAACACATGTAGCAGCTATGGATTAAATTGATCAAGCCCTAAATAACTTCAAGAAAAAGGCTATATTTATTTTTTTATTTGGCTTGACACTGGAATGATGTCAGTGTTTGTACTCATCAGGCCTCTAATGGACCTCTGTATCAGAGAAGGCCCTCTTTCACATAATCCCAGGTTTCTCCCAAAATTCTATGTTTAGAAGCAGGATTGTACTTTTTGGAGCTTTTTGGGGATATTGGGTCCATTTGTGAAGAAGAAACTCCAACAGCACAGACCTTATTTCAAAGGAAAGGTGGCATTTTCCCCCCTGCCAGAGATACTGTAGCAGCAAATTCAGTACTAGCGATGGCAGCAGGGGCCAGTGGGTATGTAGGCTAGAGACATCTCCTCCCACTTGTAGCAAAGGTGGCCTAAGCTCTCAAGCCTAAGCTGGAGGTAAGAAATGAAGTGCTGGCACTGACTTCTGGGAAATTGCTGTGGTGCACACCTTCTTACTTTATCCTACTGGTGAAAGTCAAAAGTCCATGTCCATAGCTCTTACAGCGCCACCAGCAGCTTCTTGTCGGGTCTGGTCTCATGATTAGGTAGAATGGAACAGCCACTTCAGACTACTGTTTTTGAGTCTGATGAAACCACATCCAATTCTTACATATAGTGATCTTTTTTTTTATTTTATTTTTCCTGACAGGAATGAAGAATGGCACTTCTCAGATCTTCTGCTTTAAATACCAAAATAAGTTTCCAGGTCTTGAGTATAGCACACCTGAACTTGGTGTATGGTGAACTTGGGAACGGACACCATTTCTTCTCTATCTTAGGCAGCAAAATATCTTGGGTTCACATTACTCAGCTGAAGCTGAAAAACATAAACTCAGCCAGGTGACAACTCTTTGTGGGTAAAATTTCATCTCCCCATTTTATTCCCAGAAGTAATGCATATGGATCTGCCGGTTTTATTCTTTATAATGTTATCTTTAAGAAGTAGAGCCATTAAGGTTATTTTGTACATAAAGCACTGAAATTATGCATGACTCTTCAGTGCATGAGAAAATATGTCAAACAAGAAAATGAGTTTATCTCATATTATTAGATGCTAATAGATAAATAATTTGCTGGAGGAATTTCTCTAGGGAAGAAAATCCATTTTTATTTCACATTTTTATAATACAGTTTTTCACCCTCCCAGTTAAATGTTATGACTACCTGAGGAATTAGCTTCAGAAATTGCTATGGATTGAATTCCACTATTTCATCACTAAAACGAATATAACAACCCTTAATCTTCAGGCTTTCTGTTCAAATGAATCACTTAATTACCCATTTTTATAGAGCTTTTATTGGTTATTTTTAGCTCCAAGTGACTGAATCTGTCACTTGAGCCTGATCTTTCAAGTACTTGTGGGAGAGTTAAAGGCAATGCTGTAGTGCTTTCTAATATTATTTACATTACCTAGGGTTACATTCCCTTGATTTATCTAGTAAAATCATGTGCAAATCCTGCTATTTTGTCTTATTTTCCTGCCTTTCCACATCTCCCTTTCATTCCTCCATCTTTGATGCACAAGTAGCTATAATACTGAAGAGAGAGAGAGAGAGGAAGAACATTTTAAAATTGTCCTTGTGAGAAAAAAAGAAGGACGGAATCAAGGTAATTTGTACTTTCATGAAAGGAGAGATAAATCTATCAGTTTTGCTTCCTTTCATATTCATTTTAAAAAACTGTGCTTCATATGAAATTTGTGAATTTTGGTTGGTTCTTATCAACAGTAAATTGAAAGAAATTCTCAACTATTTGCACTAGCCAAATCCAAAAGGTAAAGCTATGCTCAACTTAGAGAGCATCATGTTGTACCTGCCTGCCATGCAGCTGTTAAACGAAAGGAACTTGTGAGAACAGTTGATAACTCTTTTTCAGCAAAACACTAACCAGAGTTGCTCTTCCATCTCTCTGATCACCCACAGAGATTTATCTTTCTTTCTTTTTGTACTCTCTGACTAAATTTGGGCACTTTACAATTGCTTTTCTGCATTCCCTAAAATGCACAATAATTGGAAAATGTAACAGTTGGTTTGTTGGCTATATGAACTGGGTAGCACTAGCTACGTTTTCTGTACACAGAGGCGCTTTCTGCAGCCTACCATTTCCTGGTGGCATCCAGTGATGATGATGGCAGTGAGTCTCCTGGGAGGGGAGTGCAACAGAGCACTCCCCTCTGCACTGGCTGCCTTTGTGTTCCAGGAAGAGTGATGGGCATGCCTCTTCCCGCTGCAGCAGAGCTGGGTAGTTTCCCATACTGCACTGGGGCAGGAAGTGCAGCCATTGCACTACTGGGGCCTCTGCAGACAAGGTCTGAGATGGTGGCCTGATTGCCGGTTATTGTCATGCCCTGCCTTGGAGACCCTGGCAGTGAAGAGGAGGATTCTGAATCCAAGGCAGAAGTGTCCCCAAAGGCAGGAGTTTCCCTAGAAGCTTGCTCAGGAGAAGATAACAAGCAACAGCAGGAGTCTGAGCAAGGCAAACAAATATCAGAGGATGAGAGAACACAGATGCTTACCGTGCAAGAGAAATGACATCAGAGAGAGACTGCACTGCTCAAAATGTTTTAGTAACAAATGAGCCCTAATGAAGGAACACCTGTGGCAACAGCATCAGTAGATAAAAGGCTTTCAGCTGGCTCTTCCTCTTTAGGGTCAGTAACTGGTCTTTACAGTTGTGGAAAGTCTGTGCTGTCCTGTATCAGGGCTACTTTGAACCTCTGCCTGTTTGACTATGACTTGGATTTGCTCTTTGGATTCGTTTGCTTTGGAACCTAAACTCTGTTTGGACATTTCCTGCTCTTGCCTTGTGAGTAAACCCTGCTCTGCCATTTGGTGATTAACTGTCTGCTTTGCCCTGGACATGACAATCATTAATGGGGAAAATCTGTCAATGATTTGTGGTGCAATTGTGCCATCTGTGGACCAGGGAAGGACAGAACCATGGCAATGTTGTGCATAAGCATTGTCATTGTCCTGTCCTCCTCCTATCCCTGTGGCAGGTTGGGAGGTGGAGTGGAAACGGCTAGAGTCTTGGGCTGTTCTTCAGAGTGGAAAAGTTCTGTATTAACTTCTAAGAAAGCAACCTATTCTTACTTTTAGTGATCAGTAGTTATAATTTGGAAAATCACAGAAAACATGACCAGTCTCCCATGACATCTGCTGGCATCACAGCCATATCCCCGAGCTGATTGATGAGTTTGTTGATGAATGATCATAGTGTGGTCACAGCATACTGAGATACCCAGATCTGAGAAAAATCTCAGAGATAGCATGATTTTTTTACACTTGTGGTTGTTATTTGTCATCAAGCCAGCTTTAGATTCCCTATTCACAAATCAAAAGGGATTTGCACTGCTCATCACATGTAATAATAATCTGAGTCAGACAATATTAATAGCAAGAAAAAGACAACTGTACCTGAAATTCTAAATTCATAACTGATAACAGCAAGTATTTTGAGCTGGTCTCTCACTATTACACTTTTAAAAGAGCAGCTATGGCAGGGGTGGAGGAGGGAAAATGATGACATTGCCCACAAAGTAAGAATCCTCACAATCAATGAAATGCTTGTCCACTACCTAAATTTCTACCAATTGCTGTAACTTAAAATTTCAGCTGGACATTTAGAAACACAGCTCAGACATCCAAAGAAAAGGAGCAAACAAAGTTAAAGGGAAAGTGAAAATAGCAAACAGAAAGCTTATAGATGAGCATATTTTTTAATCACTCCCTTACTGCAATGCTAGACATTGAAGGCTGAAGAAAAAAAATCATGACAATGACTTCATTTTGCCCTCTGCTTCTAGTTTGCACCTCTGAATTGGAGCAATATTAAGTGACCAGATCAGACAGAATATATTTTGCTGATATTTGGACTTGAATAGAAACTGTCCTCCTTCATTTTAATCCTGGCTTAGTGTCTTTATTGATATAGATGTAACAAGTAGCTTCTCAGTCTTTGAACTGTGAAGCCTTGACCACATTTACCATAAATTCAGTATGCAACCACACTTCATTTCCCAGAATATGGTTCCACTTCCATATGGGGAAAAGCCATGAGGAAAATGTAGGTAGCCTTACACTAAGAGTTTGTGCTAGGACAGCATTCATCCTCCAAGAAACAGAATATAATTCATTCTTCTTGGTTCATGAGTTACTTTTTCAATATTGACCTATAATAATGTTAATTTTTGGTCTGTAACAGCCACTACAGTAATTTACAACTTTTTACTGAATGATGAATGGGATATCTTATTATTAGGCCCTTTCGCATGGCATTTGCCATGCGAAAGGGCCCCTCAAGCATCGCACGAATGTGAGGAGCGGTCCACATGATGCACTCACAATCGCGTGATGCTCCAGGGTCTGGCAGGTGCCACTCGTGCACTTTTTCATTTTTGGCTTTAAGCCAAAAATGATGTGTGATCGCACATTGCTCCGGGGCCCTGCGCACACTTGCCGTGCATGTGGAGCTCCGGAGCTGTGACGCTAGCGCTTCCTGCCCCAGTGCAGCCTGGGAAACTCCCAGGCTGCACTGCGGAAGGGAGAGGGGGGCTCTCGCATGAGCAGCCGGCAGCTGCGGAGCTGAAGCAATGAGGATGCAAAAGTCTCTCGCTGGAGGCTGCTCGCGCAATCTCCGCACCCCAGCGCTGAGTTCAAAGATGAGTTGCGGAAAGGGCCTTAGCCACTACTAGGTCTGCTCTGACTCAGACTGAGCAATGGGGAAACAGGTAGAATGGTCACATATGCAGCTGCTTTATGCTGCAACTGTGAAGGATTACTTTTCATTCCCTTGTATGTTCCAACATAATATTTGGAACGTAGCAGTAACTTGTTAAAGAAGAGCTAATCAGTGAGTTAGCTCTCCAGATTCCAGTAAAAGTAACAGGTAACAACCGACTGGGTAATGAAAGTAAATGAGTAAAGTAACTAGTATATTTTTTAAAAAAGCAACATTCCAAATTCTGCTCCTACCTCCTTTCTCTGCATCCACCTACTGTCTCTTTCATCTACATGTTGTAAGAGCCAATCATGGGGCAAAGTGTTTGAATTCATGACATAATATAAACAGGAACATTGTATGGTTGGTTTGTTTCAGAGCATTCCTACAATATTTTTCATTTAAAAAAAGCAGTTTGCTATAAAAGCAAACAGAATAAAAGCAGCAGCTCAAAAGAGTAAAACAATATACATTTAAACATTAACTGAAAATTGAAACCTGGACATGGAATGTGTGTAACTGATTACATTAATTAGGAAAATAATCAGGAAAATACCTAGGTAATGCTAATAGAGAATTATCAGCAGAACAACAGAGATCACGAGAGACAATTGCCTCATGGCATTCCCAGTTTTTATAACCACTCACATGGAAGCATCTTGAAGCTTCCACACCTTTCTCCAAACTGGTCATCTTCATTGGGCAATTGCCTCACATGATCTCTGCTGCTCCTTTGTGATGATGACCGCCAATAAAAGTAACTTAAAACTAACACATCATTGACCCTTTGTTTACCTGGAGGAAAGCCTATACTCCCTAGCTATGTTGCCCAGGTAGTGGGACAGCCTATTGTCACAGCTGTCAAAATGCAGTGCAGTACTAAGCAAACTATAATATTTAGGCAAAACAATTTTGAAAAAAAAATCAATGTAAGAGGGCTCTGAAAGAACAAGTTTTTAACATTAATCTTCCATGTCTTTTAAAATGATTGTTTTATTTCTTAAATCTAAATGACTGCAAATCAGAATCTGTTGTGTTTATTATGTTTCTGATAAAAATGCACAACACTAGTTTGTATCTATGAAACACAACAGGGTAGAATACCGCTCTGTAAGAGGCAAAGATGTGCTCAGCTGCCAACTGTTTATTCAACAAAAATTCTCATTGCATTGATTTTCTCTCAGAGAAGAACTGAAGATAATTTTACTACACCATACACCCCCACTTTGTAGGATTTTCATAATTGGACATATCTATGGCTGGAACTGTATTTGAAAGTGGGCTGCCAGTAAGCATATACCAGGTCAGGATGACCTCGGACATGATTGGGTCATAAATTTAGAGAGGATTAGGTGGGAAAGCCCTATACTGATGGGCTTGGGATAATTCTTTCAAGAGAGTAAACTACGAGCACTCCAAAAACAAACAAACAAACAAAAAACCACAGTCAAACTGCCCAGGTCAAGCAATCAGGGACCCTACTGTGAGCATATCCTGCAGAAACCTTCCCTAGTCATACTACCTGACCAAAACATTAAGAAATTGTCTTAACTCTAGGTGACAAAACATTGATGAGAGTCCTGACTATCAGCCCATTCTGGACTCCTTTGTCAACCCCATGAGAAAGCCATTGCCACTTTGTCATGCTGTCTCCTTCAGGGCAGGAAATAGCTCCAGCCCCAGTAAATTTTAGGATGCTGGGCATGTGATGCTGCACATGTTCCTCCAGATTCCTGTTCTCCTGTGCTACCCTCAGATGTCTGAGGGCTGTCTGAACCTTTCCACTTCAACCTTCTGCTTCAATCTCTCTCTATCCAACCTTTCCTGCCTCACATTCCAATAGTCTTGTATGGTTCTTGAGAGTGTCTGATTTCCTATATGCTTGTTAATTCTCCAAAAAATACTCTGTGTAAACTTAAACTGGAGTCCTTTCTACAGTTAGTACTGGCATACACGGACAAAAAGATCCTTCCATTACTCTCCTCTTGTAGGCCTCCTTTGAACTACAATTTCCCCTATTTCTAAGGGGACACTGGTATTGCAAGTGGAGCCCAAGATTCCCTACCTTTTAGGGTGACCATTGCAGACAGAGAATGCTGAAGAAACCATTGGATAATTCCTGATAGTGTGTGCGTGCAGTGACAAGTTATTCTGATTATGGAGCAATAACACCAACGGTTATAGAGAAGAAACTGAAGTTATACTGAAGGAACTCTGTTGGGGTGGGTAAGCTCTCTAAGGCTTCCAGGCTAAGCCAATGTAAGCACAGACAGGTTAGGAGCAAAACTAAGTTAATTTCACTTTTATAGGACTGAGATAATAAAAGGAGCAGTGGGGATAAGAAATGGGATGATCCCTAAGAACAAAAGTTCTTAGCTCAAAAGTGCAGAGATGGTCAGATAGGTGGATAAGATGTGGAAGATTTAGGTCAACATAACATTATTTAACTCTTTCATTGTTTCTCTCTTTAAGACACATTTAACTCTTGTATATCCAACAATGCCATTGTGCTATTGGGTAAGGAAAATTCATAAAGGTGCAAAATAATATCTGCTCAATGCAAACATAAATACACACAAGCTCATGCATATGTGTAGATCATCACTGGCTTACTGGTCACAACACACTGTCATTGACTTAGAGGTTACAATACAGACACACTCCTCAGAGACAGGATTTAGAATCCCTTTCATTCCAGCTTTTCAGAATGTTTTGGAAACTTATTCTCTCCCTTACCATGTCCCCATAACAAAAAATGGGAATTATGTGACTCTCTAGATGTTGCTAAACTCAATTCTCAACAAGTCTTGCCAGAATAGCCAATAGGGAGGGATGTTTCGAACTGCAGCTCATGAAACATCTGGAGGACCAAACAGCACCCACCTCTTCCTTATATTTTGACCCCCCCATCCCAATCCAATCCTTGCTCAGATTCTTATGTGTAACCTTGTCAATAATATCCCAAAGAATTAAGTCTGGTTCTTCACAGTACAAAGGCAATAACCACACCAGTGAATGGTAGATATGGCTGATTTATTAAGCAGCAAGCAAAATTTAAAGATGTTAGAGCAAGATCTCTACTTAAAGCAAGTCCCATCCTGTCTCCAATCAGCTGTTTGGAGCCCAGAGAATCTATAGTGGAGATACCATAGGACAATGATATATAGCATCTTGCCAGCCCTTCTGGATGTATGCTGAGCTTTCTCCAGAACAATTCTACAGGGTTTTTTTTTTCTGTTAAGATGAAAGACATATATTATGTGCACCCTTGCATGCTCAATCAACCACAACTTTCTCATGCTGGACACATATTCCTAATCCATGGCACTTATATCTGATCTATATATCTAAAACAAACTATTTAATAATAGCTATTGTAGTAACTATTAACTTATATTTATGTTTAGTGGGTTAGAATGGTTGGTGCAAGTTCCTTCCTACATTCCAATGCTTAACCAAGCATGTACTGATGATAGACATAGACCTTTTCTGCATGAGACGCTAGAAGCGGTTCGCCGTGTCTCAAGTTGGGTTTAAATAACATGGTTTATCTTTGTTGCTTGCACCACCACCCCCCCCGATTTCAAGCAATGTCGTGCAAAGGAGTGCAAGTTCGTGCATCCACACTACCTTGTCACTGGCCTCTACCCTGGCTTCCCTCACCCTGCTCTGGTAGCAGTGATTGGCTGAATTTTTTTGTTTTGTTTTGTGTTGGGTGGTTCCATTTGTGTGTACCTATGCAGGTACATCTACGTACTATATACCTACTTCTGACCTTACAGCCCACCCTCCGCCAACTACCAATTCACATTGGTGTGGATTGTACTTTTCTGCATACTGAGAAAATCCAAATCTGCTTCAATGTCAGAATGTGGATCAGACTTTTCCCGTTTTTTAAATACCGCACTTTCCTACCACATGGTGGCATATTATCGCAGGATTCTATGCAGAATGACAGAAAATAACGCGAGGTTACTGCACACCCATGTGCAGAACAGTACGTTGCAGTAAATACCTTGTGCAGAAAGGGCCATAGTCTGAAAACAGGTTTGTGCATGTTTAACATTAAGGGAAGCCAAAACATAGTATTAGCTAAAGCTGCAGATGATTTTGGGAGAAAACAGGTCAAGAAGGTTAACATAAATGGACAAATAGCACATGTCATCCTAATCCTCTTCTTCCTAATACAGCGGCCCTTTTTGCAGTTCACCTTCTTATGGCTGTGTCTGATAGCGATCCTGGCAGCAGTTTTGCGAGGAAGGGAGCACAACAGCAGTGCTCTTATTCACACAGGACCAGCTCCCTGTGGAAGACAGTGCAATGCACATGCCACTTCTTTTCGCAGTGCAGTCAGGTATTTTCCCAGGCTGTGCTGGGGCAGGAAGCACCACCATTGTGTTTCCTGCCCTTCCATAGGACAAGTAAGAGAAGGATGGTAGTGCGATTGCATGCCATTGATGGGGAAAAACTGTCAAAGATTTAATCTGTGATCATGCCACCTGGGGATGGGAGAAGAGCAGGACCACAATGACATCATGTAGAAGTTTCATCGTGGTCCCATTCTTCTCTCATCCCCATGGTGAGATGGGAGGGAGTTGCAGAAAGGGCTAAAGTTCTACCAGTTATTTCTACTAGAGATTGATGCCCATTGTCACCTCTCTAACACCATTTTACACTCCAATTATGAAAACAGAAGTTTCAGGTAGGTGGCAAGATCAAAGATCAAGACCAGGGAGTAGAATCTGCGTAGCACCAAATCCCAGAACTATAATTAAAAAGGGGTTGAGGGCTAACATCTAGGATCTAAATTAGTTTGATGCAGACTGTTCAGGTCTTCACTGAAACCAAAAATAATGTTACTAGGAAGAAAATATGCATGGCACGTTTTCTTCCTACTCAAACTCTTCAGGGGCCAAATAAAAATAAAAGGACAATATTTAACAATGTAAACACATATGCCAGAAGTTAAATGAATGCAGCTGCAAAGTGCAGGCCAGAGTAAGGAATTCAAGCCTCGGAGCTTTTCAGCATATGTTTCAACATCTCACAACTTGTTATTTACAGAACAACTCACCTCACTTTATTCCCATCATAAAAAAGGGTTGTAAAACAGAAATATATAAATCATTCGTCTTTCCAGATCCTTAGCTGTAAACCTTGAAACATCTGGGGCTTAGAGGTTTGGTATGCAATTTTTAGAGTGGTCAGTTCATTAGGGTGTATAGTAGAAACATATTTTCATCTTGCATTCTCCTTTTTTATTTATATAATGTGCCTATTTTTAAAATGACATTACTCCTTAAATTTTGGTAAAGGATGTTTCTCCAGCGGATGAAACAAGAAGAGTGGATCCCTAAGAATTTCAGGTTAAACTGAGGAATGTTTTTGATGGACCAATCCCTTGCTTCTCAGAAGTAAGAAATAACCCATCAGCTGTTGAAAGAGAAGTGTGGGGAGAGATCTTCAGTTCTGTAATATTCACCTCCTTCCTTCCAGACAATAGCTCAGCAGGGAGTATGAGTGGGCTGCCTGGGAGTTCAGCTAAAGCCGGTTCAAACTTTTTAAAGTTGAAAGACAAGAAGCATAAGTTGGGCTACCTCTGCTCCCTGTTTTTTTTATAAAGATATTGTCCTGCACTAATCTGAGGGACCATGAACATCTATTGATGCTTCAGGGAAAACAGCACAAAACAAAATAAAAAAAGCATAAGGAGAGGCTGAAAAATTTATCTTTTCAGCCATAATGGCTGGGGGATTCTGGGAGTTGTAACCCAAGAAATAACTTTCTTTAGTTCTCACAAGATGAATTATCAATGCAGCTACTGACCAGCTGATGTATTTTTTTAAAGGTTTTGTACTTCTGCAATCCTCAGGGTTCCTCCAAGCATATTAACACCTTCTTCTTCCTCAACAGTTCTCTTTTTACAAGTCCTGTTGGCACTCTACACTCACGAGTGGGTTGAAATGGCTAAGTGGAGAACTGAACTCTGGTCTTCAGAATTGTTTTCTAACGCTCAAAACACTATACCATGCTGGCTCACATACCAGTATCAAATCTTCCTTTTCTAGAAAGGTGGTTGCTTTCCAACTCCCGGCACTCATGGATTATACGCCCCTCCCTGACCCATTTCAAACTGGCTTCAGAGTAGGATAAAGAGTTCAGATGGCTATGGTCGGCTTAGTGGATGACCTTCATCTGAGCATTTACAGAGGTAGTGTGTCCTGCTGGTGCTTTTGGACCTTTCAGAAGCATTTGATACTATTGAATCTGGTATCCTCTTGGAACATCTAAGAGATTTTGAAACTGGAGGCACTATGCTTCAGTGATTCTGGTCCTATCTGTCAGGCAGATTCCAGATGGCGGTGCTTGGGCGCATCTGCTCCTCAGAAAAAGGAGCTGTTATATGATATAGCAAAATGTGTTATTCCATTGTAAAGCTATTGGGAGAGATCACCCAGAGGCATGGAGCAGGGTTTTCTCAGTATGCTGGTGACACCCAAATATGCATCTCTGTGCCTTCAACAATATAAACAGTAAAGGATAGTGTCTCCTTTGAATGGATGCCTACAGGAGGTGATGGATGAGGAAAAACAATATAAATCTGAATCCAGACAAGATGGAGGTGCTTCCTATCAAGGGTCTTAACCTATGGTTGGGGGTGTGTCAACAGTCCAGGATGGGGTTACACTTCCCCTGAAAGAGTGTGCTCACAGCTTGGGGCTGCTCCTGGATCCATTACTCCAAATGACAATCCAGAGAGATGTAATCGTAAGGAGTGCTTATTATTATTATTTAAACTAAGTTCCGCTGGGGAGGGAGACAATATTATTCAGGGCAGGGACTTGGCGAGCGCAGGGGGAAAAGGCCCAATTGATACTGGACAAGTAGTACAAGAGGCCAATGGCGGGAGCAGTAGAAACAATAGTACAGGACTTGCAGGAAGGGCCCACGGACTTAAGTGTCTATACACTAATACACGGAGTATGGGAAACAAGCAGGATGAACTTGAATTCCTAGTACAACAAAATAAATACGATTTGATAGGCATCACTGAGACCTGGTGGGATGAGTCTCATGATTGGAATATAGGAATAGAGGGGAACAGCCTATTTTGTAAAAATAGACCAAACAAGAAAGGAGGGGGAGTAGCCTTGTATGTCAAGGATGTTTTCACCTGTGAAGAGATCCATGACTTAAACCCAGTAAACCAAGTCGAGAGCATTTGGGTAAGAATTAAGGGAGTGAGAAACAATAGGGATATTCCGGTGGGGGTTTACTACAGACCTCCAACCCAGGCTGAGGAGTTTGATGACACCTTCCTCAACCAAATGACTGCACATTCAAGGAGAAGAGATACAGTAATAATAGGAGATTTCAATTACTCAGATATTTGCTGGCAGTCAAACTCTGCCAAGACAGCAAGGTCCAGCAAGTTTCTTTCTTGTCTTGCAGACAACTTCATGGTCCAGAAGGTGGAAGAGGCCACAAGGGGATCAAATATTCTAGATCTGATCCTGACCAACAGGGATTACCTTGTTAATGAGGTAGAAGTGGTTGGATCTTTAGGGGGGAGTGACCATGCCCTAGTGGAATTTGGCATTCAGTGGGAAGGAGAAGATAAGGGTAGCCAAACACTCATCTTAGATTTTAAAAAAGCAGACTTCTGTAAACTTAGGGAGCTGCTGGCTGGAATTCCATGGTCAAGAATAGTGAAAGGGAAAGGAGTTCAGGATGCATGGGAGTTCCTTAAAAAGGAGATATTGAAGGCACAGTCTAAAACTGTGCCAATAAGGAGAAACAATGGAAGGCATCTGAAGAAACCAGAATGGTTGACTAAAGAACTCTCAGCTGAGCTAAGTGTTAAAAGAAACATGTATAGGAAATGGAAGAAGGGGAAACCACCAAAGAAGAATTTAAGTAAGTGGCCCGGAGATGTAGGGAGGAGGTCAGAAAGGCTAAAGCACAGAACGAACTTAGGCTGGCCAGAGACATTAAAAACAATAAAAAGGGCTTTTTTAAATACGTCCGCAGCGAAAGGAACAAGATGGAGACAATGGGGTCGCTGCGCAGAGAAGATGGTGAATTACTCACAGGGGGAAGAGAAAAGGCAGAACTACTTAACACCTTCTTTGTCTCAGTTTTTTCCCAAAAGGATACAAGCACTCAACCTGGCGGTTGCAGAGCAGGTGAGGAAGCAGGGGAAATGAGGCACGTAATAGGTAGAGAGGTGGTACAAGAATACCTGTCCACACCGGATGAATTCAAGTATCCAGGGCCAGATGAATTGCATCCTAGGATATTACAAGAACTGGCAGAGGTCATTTCGGAACCGCTTGCTATAATCTTTGTGAAATCTTGGAGGACAGGAGAAGTTCCAGCAGACTGGAAGAGAGCAAATGTTGTCCTCATCTTCAAGAAGGGAAAAAAAGAGGACCCAAATAATTATCGCCCAGTCAGCCTGACATCAGTACCCGGAAAGATCCTGGAGCAGATCATTAAGCAGTCAGTTGCTAATCACTTAGAAAGCAAGGCGGTAATCACGAGAAGTCAACATGGATTTCTCAAAAATAAGTCATGCCAGACTAATCTTATCTCTTTTTATGATAGAGTAACTTGCTTGATAGATGAAGGGAATGCTGTGGATGTAGCATACCTCGATTTCAGTAAGGCCTTTGACAAAGTTCCCCATGACATGCTTGCAAAGAAGCTAGTAAAATGCGGGCTGGACAGGGCTACTGTTAGTTGGATTTGTAATTGGTTGACCAACCGAACCCAAAGAGTGAACACGAATGGCTGCTTTTCATCCTGGAGAGAAGTGACTAGCGGGGTGCCACAGGGTTCTGTCCTGGGCCCAGTGCTGTTCAATATTTTTATCAATGACTTGGATGAAGGAATAGAGAGCATACTCATCAAATTTGCAGATGACACCAAATTGGACACCAGAAGAGGACAGGATCAAAATTCAAAATGACCTGGATAGATTGGAGAGCTGGGCCAAGGCTAACAAAATGAAATTCAACATAGATAAGTGTAAGGTCCTACACTTAGGTAGAAAAAATGGAATACAGAAATATAGGATGGGTGACAAGTGGCTGGATAGCAGTACATGTGAAAGGGATCTAGGAGTCTTCATAGACCACAAGCTGAACGTAAGTCAGCAGTGTGATGTGGCAGCCAAGAAAGCCAATGCAATTCTCGGCTGCATCAACAGGAGTATGGTGTCTAGATCGAGGGAGGTACTGGTACCACTCTACTCTGCTTTGGTTAGATCTCATCTTGAATACTGTGTCCAGTTCTGGGCACCCCAATTCAAGAAGGACATGGTCAAGCTGGAGCAAGTCCAGAGGAGGGCGACCAAAATGGTGAGAGGCCTGGAAGCCATGCCCTATGAGGATAGACTCAGAGAGCTGGGTATGTTTAGTCTGCAGAAGAGAAGGTTAAGAGGGGACATGATAGCCATGTTTAAATATTTGAAGGGATGCCATTTAGAGGAGGGAGTAGGCTTGTTTTCCGCTTCTCCAGAGACCAGGACAAGGAGCAGTGGATTCAAGCTGCAGGAAAGGAGATTCTACCTGAACCTCAGGAAGAACTTCCTGATGGTCAGGGGTGTCCGGCAGTGGAACATGCTGCCTCGCAGTGTAGTGGAGTCTTCTTCCTTGGAGGTTTTTAAGCAGAGGCTAGATGGCCATCTGTCAGGAATGCTTTGAGGGTGTTCCTGCATAGCAGGAGGTTGGACTGGATGGCCAGTGTGGTCTCTTCCAACTCTACATTTCTATGATTCTTTGATTCTATCAGCTTCAGTTTTTATGCCAGCTGTACCCATTCCTAGAATTATAAGAGCTAAAGATAGTAGTACACCTCGAGACTGGAGTAGAGAATGAAGGAGGAGATGAGAGCTGAAAAAGTGTGACAACAGATTGTTCCTAGGAGTTGTTCCTGCCAAAGCATGAGAGGTGGAGCATGTGGAATATACTATGCACCTTCCAAACAAGTGAGTTACATATATAAATGAACAAGCACCATTTTCCTTAGGTCCTGGGGGGGACATTATCTGGATATGTGATGCTTATAAATCCCATGCAATTAATGTGCATTTTACCATCTTGATTAAAATATGTTTCTTAAAAGGAACTAGCATATCTGATATATGAAAGGGGAAAGCTAGTTATGTTTGTTAAATACACCATACACCAGAGCACCTAATTCTTTAAAATACTTCAGTTCTGGTTTATCTACAACTACTTTCCTTTCTATTAATTTTTGGGTGCATATTGTTGTTGGGAAATAAGTGTGTGTGTGTGCATGTGCATGCATGCCCATGTTATTTCATTGTAGGTTTTCCTAGGCAATGACTAATTTGTGTATTGAATCCTGAAATCTCATGACTGATCATGAGTTCATGGCACAGGTTTTGCTTTTTGATCTTTGCTGAACATCTACTTGAAAGTAGTGCTGTGCGGTTCATCTCCAGATGCATCCCTTTAAAAATAATAATAATGCAATTATGCAGAATTATTACTTTGAAGTATGTTCTCATAGGACTCCACACAATCAGTTAATCACAGCAGAACAGGATGCTTTTGCATTTAACTTGCGTGTAACTACTGTCCGGATTGGAATACTGAGCAAAAACCTTCCAACAGTCCTGATTCGGCAAGGACAGTCCCAATTAATTTTTTTCAGCTTTTGCAAAATGTCCCAATTGCTTTCTTCCTTTGTCTTCACTTGTTGCAAACAGGGATCAAAGTTCAAAAATAGTTTGTGCTCAGTTAAGTCAATAGGAGGAAGAGGAGAAATGGAGGCAGAATCTTTCTTTCTTTCTTTCTTTCTTTCTTTCTTTCTTTCTTTCTTTCTTTCTTTCTTTCTTTCTTTCTTTCTTTCTTTCTAGTAGGGTCAGGCAAAAGCAAATTGCTAAAGCTTCTCCTTGCTTTCATGTTTTTCCCTATTAATAACTTTTGCTACCCTGACCACACTCTAATGTTGCTTGGCCACACATGTGCCAGTTTTCATCTATAAAATGTTGGAGGATATGAAATAACCATGTACGTGGTGTGTTGTGATCTATAAGTAATTTAAAGGTAAACGTGCCACCTAAAACTGCTATCTCTTAGAATTTGTAATGCATTTGCCAGGAAAAAAGAATAAGACACCAAGTTTTAAAAATGCGGGTGATCTGTAATAATGTTATTAACATTATTGAAGTATAAAATATACGTACAGTATTTTTGTATGTTTTGTTACCCTGTTCTCTGGGGGTCCCGGGAGGGACATCTAAGTAACCAAACAATAAAACGCAATTTTGCGGGAAATTAGCTGGAGCACTCACTTAAGATAGCGAGAGGCAGGGCAACTTAGCAGGATCTTGCAACCCAGCGTCTACAGGGTCAGGTCAATCAAGCAGCCAGACGGGTTTAAAGTAATAAAATGAAGTTTTATTGAATACAAACAAATATTAAAGACATCACAGTCACACAGCTAACTAAGAAATTAGAGGTTGAATTAAGGATAGGGACTTTCAGAGGAAAATGGGTGATACGACACCTGTCTCATCGTCCTGAACCTCGGGAGAGAAGCCGGGGATGCAGAGAAGAAGCTCAGCTCAATTAGCTGAGGGGAGCTCGCCAAGCAAAGCAGCAGCAAGATGGGTTGAAACTTAGGAGTGATCTGAGGAAGGTCTCGGAATCAAGGATTTTTATAGGGTGAATTGGGACTGCAGGCTATGCCTTACTTGGGGAAAACAATGAGTTTAGGTGCGAGACAATGTCTCGGAAAGGTCACAACTTTGCATGATGAAATCAGAGCTGAATTAACAATAGTGTGGCCAGTATGCAAATGTGCAGCGCTTACCAGTGGACAGCACAACCTTTGTCCAGTAGCCTGCCCGGGGCAGGAAGCTTTTGTTAACATTGCGCATATGTAATGAGGTGTTTGCCGGAGAGGCCCCTGAAGCGACAAACCGGCTGTGTCTGGCCTGTCTGGGTGGGGAATGGAATGTCCAGCAATTATCGGCCATGCCTGTTTGCGTGCTTATCCAGTGGCCTCACAAACATGTGGAGTGGGGTGGCAGGGAAAAGCCGAATTGTTTGGTATCAAAATGATATCAGGTGCTATCTCTGGGTAGGCCTAGACTGCAATAACAGTTTGTCTGAATTTGTTGGGCCATAGCTTATTTGTTCCCTGACCTGAAAAAATAATGTTCTACCTACTCAACTGGTAGGGCAACTTTGGCCATTTCTGCACCAGAATGTTCTAGTGCTATTATTCCACTTTCAACATCCTATGGAATCCTGGAGTTTGCAGTCAAAGGCCCCTCCCTACACTGCAAACCTCAGGATTCCATAGGATGTTGAAAGTGGAATAATAGCACTAGAACAGTCTAGTGCAGAAATGGCCTTTGTGCCACTCCGGCTTGCAGCTCTAGAAATCTTGCAAGCTATATATTTTTCATGTCTTGTTCAATGTAGATATTAAAGTTGTTAAAGAAAAGACTACTACGTCCTTTTCTCCCCATTTTCCAGCTAAATAGATCCTTCTGTTAGTGAACGTTTCCTGGTATTTGGGCTACAATTCTTCTTTCCTTTCAGTTCTTCCACTGGTCTCAGCCTCTTCTTATGGACCATTAAAACCTTTCCTTTAAGCATTGCTTTACAAGAAATGGTCACGATGTGGACACCGTCTGAAATTATTTTAGCCTAGTGAGACAACTACATTCAATTTCCAGCTTTGCTGATATGAGCATTGAGCCAGCATGGTGTAATGTTACCCTAAAAAGTGGGGGACTTTGGGGTCCACCCACAATGCCAGTATTTCTTTAGGATTTCGGTGAATTATAACTTAAAGGAGGCTTGTAGGAGAAGAGTAATGGCAGGATCTTTTCACCTATGTATACCAGTAGTAACTGTAGAGAGGACTCCAGTTTAAAGTTTACACTGTAGAGAGGATTCCAGTTATGGCATATGCTTGGGATAGCAGACGTGGGTTATATGCTCCCCCCCACCTCGGCTCTTCATTCATGCTTATTAATGGATTCCTGGGGCAGCCGCTGTTTATCTGACCTTTGGTAGGCAGGCACACATGTCTACACTAGAATTATTAAACTAGAAGCACATTTTCTCCCAGCTCAAGCTTTATTGCATTATCTATTGCAGGTAAGCTGCAGCAGACCAATACCAAAAATCCCTGTCTTCATCAACCTCCCAATGCTAATGCTACATCATCACCACCATCCTCCTCCCCCTCTCCCTCACTAGTCAGGGGTTGAGAAAGAAAGAAGGTGTGGGCGTAAAAAAAGACTTTGTAAAAAGGAATTTCTTTCTCATAGGCTTTGTTAACCAAGGAATGTCTGTACATATGTGAGTTTCCAGATCACATGAAGGTTTATGCTCATACAGTTCTATCTGGGCAAGGGAAGTATGGCCATGCAGATGTTGTTGGACTGTAATTCCCATCAGTCATAGTTGACAAAGCCAGTGATGAAGAATGTTTGTGCAGAATCTCAAGCCATCCTTCTACAGATGCTTGCATTATATCTGTAGAATGAAATCATGGGGGTACAAAATGCACATGCCATTGGAATAGGACTATGCAATTGTCTCCCTTCTCTGCTCATGTGTCCAGAATGCCTAATCTTCTGGACAATAATAAAAACTGGATTTCCCTCACTTCTCTTTTCCATTTTTCTGACACTTCAATATCCCTTGGGAAAACCGCTTTGGCATAGAATCATAGAATCATAGAAATGGAGAGTTGGAAGAGACCACAAGGGCCATCCAGTCCAACCCCCTGCCATACAGGAAAACCCTCAAAGCACTCCCGACAAGTGGCCATCCAGCCTCTGCTTGAAAACCTCCAAAGAATGAGACTCCACCACACTCCGTGGCAGCACATTCCACTGCCGGACAGCCCTGACCGTCAGGAAATTCTTCCTGAGGTTCAGGTGGAATCTCCCCTCCTGCAGCTTGTATCCATTGCTCCTTGTCCTGGTCTCAAGAGCAGGAGAAAACAAGCCCACTCCCTCCTCAACATGGCATCCCTTCAAATATTTAAACATGGCTTTCATGTCCCCTCTTAACCTTCTCTTCTGCAGAGAAGGACTCTCTAAGTCTGTCCTCATAGGGCATGGCTTCCAGGCCCCTCACCATCTTGGCTGCCCTCCTCTGGACCTGCTCCAGCTTATCCATATCCTCCTTGAATTCAGGTGCCCAGAACTGGACACAGTATTCAAGATGAGGTCTGACCAATGCAGAATAGAGTGGTACCAATACCTCCCTCGATCTAGACACCATACTCCTATTGATGCAACCAAGAATTGCATTGGTTTTCTTGGCTGCCGCATCACACTGCTGACTCATGTTCATCTTGTAGTCTATTAAGACTCCTAGATCCCTTTCACACGTACTGTTAGCCAGCCACGTGTCCCCCATCCTATATTTCTGCATACCATTTTTTCTGCCTAAGTGTAGGACCTTACATTTCTCTCTGTTGAAATTCATTTTGTTAGCCTTGGCCCAGCTCTCCAATCTGTCCAGGTCCTTTTGAATTTTGATCCTGTCATCTGGCGTATTAGCAACCCTCCCAATTTGGTGTCATCCGCAAATTTGATCAGCATGCCCTCTATTCCTTCATCCAAGTCATTAATGAAGATATTGAACAGCGCTGGGCCCAGGACAGAACCCTGTGGCACCCCACTAGTCACTTCTCTCCAGGATGAGAATCTGCCATTGGTGACCACCCTTTGGGTACAGTCAGTCAACCAGTTACAAATCCACCTGACGGTAGCCCTGTCCAGCCCACATCTTACTAGCTTCTTTGCAAGAATGTCATGGGGAACTTAGTCAAAGGCTTTACTGAAATCAAGATATACTACGTCGACAGCATTCCCTTCATCTATCAAGCAAGTTACTCTATCATAAATAGAGATAAGATTAGTCTGGCATGACTTGTTTTTGAGAAATCCATGTTGACTTTTCGTAATTATGGCATTGTTTTCTAAGTGATTAGAAACTGACTGTTTGATGATCTGCTCCAGGATCTTTCCGGGTACTGATGTCAGGCTGACTGGGCGATAATTATTTGGGTCCTCTTTTTTTTCCTTCTTGAAGATAGGGACAACATTTACCCTCCTCCAGTCTGCCGGAACTTCTCCTGTCCGCCAAGAGTTTTCAAAGATTATAGCAAGAGGTTCCGCAATGACCTCTGCTAGTTCTTTTAGAATCCTAAGATGCAATTCATCTGGCCCTGTATATTTGAATTCATCCAGTGTGGCCACGTATTCCTGTACTACCTCTCTACCTATTCTGTGCTGCATTTCCCCCACTTCCTCACCTGCTCCCCAACCGCCAGGTTGAGTGTTTTTATCCTTTTGGGAAAAAACTGAGGTGAAGAAGGTGTTGAGGAGTTCTGCCTTTTTTCTTCCTCCTGTTATTAATTCACCATCTTCCCCGTGCAGAGACCCTGTCATCTCCTTCTTTTTCCTTTTGCTGCGGACATATTTAAAAAAGCCCTTTTTATTGTTTTTAATGTCTCTGGCCAGCCTAAGTTCGTTCTGTGCTCTAGCCTTTCTGACCTTCTCCCTACATCTCCTGGCTACTTGCTTATAATCTTCTTTGGTGATTTCCCCCTTCTTCCATTTCCTGTACATGTTTTTCTTAACACTTAGCTCAGCTGAGAGCTCTTTAGTCAACCATTCTGGTTTTTTCAGATGCCTTCCATTTTTCCTCCTTATGGCAGTTTTAGCCTGTGCCTTTCGTATCTCCCTTTTAAAGAACTCCCATGCCTCCTGAACTCCTTTCTCATTCATTATTCTTGACCATGGGATTTCAACCAGCAGCTCCTTCAGTTTACAGAAGTCTGCTTTTTTAAAATCTAAGATGAGTGCCTGGCTACACTTGTCTTCTCCTCCCCACTGAATGCCAAATTCTAATAGGGCATGGTAACTCTCTCCTAAAGATCCAACCAGTTCTACGTCATTAACAAGGTCTTCCCTGTTGGTCAGGATCAGATCCAGAAGATTTGATCCCCTTGTCGCCTCTTCCACCTTCTGGACCATGAAGTTGTCTGCAAGACAAGCAAGAAACTTGCTGGACCTTACCATCTTTGCAGAGTTTGACTGCCAACATATATCCAGGTAGTTGAAATCTCCCATTATTACTGTATCTCTCCTTTTTGAATGTGCAGTCATTTCGTCTAGGAAAGAGCCATCGAGGTCCTCAGTCTGGCTTGGAGGTCTGTAGTAAACTCTCACTATAATATCCCTATTTTTTCTTGCTTCCTTAATTCTTACCCAGATGCTCTCGACCTGGCTTCCGGTGTTCAAGTCATGGATCTCTTCACAGGTGAAAACATCCCTGACATATAAGGCTACTCCTCCTCCTTTCTTATTTGGTCTATTTCTACAAAATAGGCTATACCCCTCTTCCTACATTCCAGTTGTGAGACTCATCCCACCAGGTCTCAGTGATGCCTATCAAATCGTATTTATTTTGTTGTACTAAGAGTTCAAGTTCATCTTGTTTGTTTCCCATATTCCATGCATTAGTGTAGAGACACTTAAGTCCCCGTGCCCTTCCTGCAAGTCCCATAGCATTGTTTCCATCCCTCCCACGATTGGATGCTATTCCTACTCGGCCAATATCATTTGGGCCTTTTTCCCCTGCACTTGCCGAGTCCTTGTCCTGAATAATCTTGTCTCCCTCCCCAGCTGTACTTAGTTTAAAGACCTCCTAATCCTCCTTGTGAGACAGTTTGCAAAAACATTCCTGCCAAGTTTCATGAGGTGCAGCCCATCCCTTGCCAGAAGCCCATGTTCATGGAATTTCAAGCTATGATTCAAAAAGCCAAACTGTTGCCGGTGGCAAAATGTGCAGAGCCAGTTGTTGACCTCTACTATTGTCCTTTCCCTTCGTGCACCATATCCTTGAACAGGGATGATTGATGAAATGACCACCTGCGCACCAAGGTCCTTAAGCTTTCTCCCCATAAGCTCGTAGTCCTTTGTGATGTGGTGAAAGCTGCGCCTCACCGTGTCGTTGGTTCCAACGTGAACCAAAATGAGGGGCTTACGGTCAGTGGGCTTGACCAGCCTAGCTAGCCTCTCTGTTACGTGCTTTATCTTGTCCCCAGGAAGACAGCAGACCTCTCGATTGAGCTTGTCCGGTTTGCAAACTGCCGGTTCGGTTCCTCTGAGAAAGCAGTCCCCAACCACCAGAACTTGCCTCCTCTGAGGCCTGTCCGGGGTTCTTCGACAAGCAGATTCGTCCAGGATTGCCTGGGCATTGTGTTGAGGCTGGGAGTGCTGGTCTTCCCAATGTTGGATGCTGTCCTGCTGGTGTTCAAGTTCCTGTTGCCGAAGTTGGATTCCTTCTTGCTGGTGTTCTGTTCCCTCCTTCTGGTGTTCCTCATCTTTCATAGCATCAAGAACGTTGAAGCGATTCTGTAGTTTGAGAGTCTCTGTTTCCTTCCTAGTCCTTCTACTTCTCTGTGTGACATTCCTCCAAGCATCGCTTTCCTGGCTCACGGAACTGATTTCCTCATCTGGCAGCTCCTCCACATATCCGGTCTTCAGGAAGGTCCTCTCTGCCCTATCTAAGACCTCACCTTCCCTAATAAGACGAAGATTAGAAACCTGTGCCTCCAGCTGCCGAACCTTGTCCTCCAAGAAGGTGACCAGTTTGCACTTGCTGCAGGTGTACCCGACAACATCTTGTGGCAAGAAAATGAACATGCCACAAGTGCTACAGGTGACAGCAGCAGCTCCCTCACCTTCCATACTTGATAATACAGAGAATAATTGTTAAAAAAAAAAAAATTGGGCCTTCTTTCTCAAATTGAGCTGTAGAAGCTATGTCTGCTCAGCTAACTGCCAAGCATGGTACACTGCCAGATGATAATGGAAGGAAGACATATCCTATCCCTTTCCTTCTACTTCCTAGTGAAACACATCCTCTTCAATCACTGAATTTGCCCCTTATGTGAATGTTATAAGTACTTGCACAATTACTGAACTCTTGAACAGCTGCCCCCATTTCTCTACATTTTCAAGCATAAAAAGCAATGCCTCCCCCTCACCCAGCACTGACTACTATGATGGAAAACCTTTGATTAAAATATATTTAAATCAAACCTCAGCTTTTCTTACAAGAACAAACAAAAAAAAGCCAACCAAAATCCTGTTTTGCTTGATATACCATATTGCCTCATCTGCAGGTGTCTATAGTTTTGGCACTTCTGAAATAGCAGGAAATGTTTTAACAATTAGAGTGAGCAAATTGCTAAGGGAAATAAGGTAGTGAGTTACCGACTGAGTTCTTAAATAAAACATTCCATCTCTAATGGAGTCCTGATGCTGTTCATCAGCCTTGGGAAGCTGGAGCTCTGTACTAGTTTGGTAGAGGCAGTTATGTTCTCTGAAAGAGCAAACTCTATTTTGAAATGGACTGAAAAGATAGCATGGAACAATTTTATCTTTTCATTTTGATTTCTATAGAAGATTACCCCGATATACAAAAATAACATATTTGCTTTCCTTTACTACTTTTTTTTTTTTCATGATTTTTCTTTGGTGTCAATGCAATCAGATTCTGAGAGTGCTATGCCCCTTTTAAAAAAAGCACATGGAACTCATGTTCCATCTGTGTGCATCAGATAAACATGAGTTCCATGTGCTTGTTATAAAAGGGGCATAGCACTCTCATTTGGAAGAAAATAAAGTAATTTGAATATGCCACAAGTGGAGCTTAAATTTTAAAGAAGTGATACTGTAGCTCCTGAAATCTTCCACACAGCATGATCCTTGGACGTTCAAAAAAGTAACTTCTCCAGGCTCAAAAGCTCTAGTCCAGAAACATACATTCCCAGGCCTCTGAGGCTGGAAGTAATATATAGGATTGAAGACTAGTAACTATTCGGAATTTTATCCTCCTTGAGAAAACTATGAGCATGGTATTTCTAAGAATCAGCAAGCATTTGAACAAGCTTGTATGCATTATAGAATTACACAGACATTCAGAAATTTAAAAACATAAATATCTCTTCTAGAATTCGAATATGTCAAAATGTTACTGTTTAGACTAAAGTCCCTGTCAGTATGGCTACCAGCATTTGGAATGACCTAATTTGGAGTGTATGCTTTTGGCCCTACTATAGACTGCATTACGACTGAAGAATCAATTCCCATATCAATTCTTCTCCTCTGTGGCATTGTCACGGAATTGGGGCCCTTCTCCCACTCAATGCTGACTTCTACCCTTGAATAGGAGGTAGAAACTCTCATGTTCCATTAATTAAATGCTGCCAGCACCCACTGAATTAAATCCCTATCTCAGCAGCATAGCGGAGTGCTGCAAGGGAGCCAATTCTCTCTAAGCTTAGAGATCCCTTTCCTCCCCTCCATCCCTTCTGGAACAGAGGAATCATATCTACACATGTCACTGAGAAACATGTGGGAACAGAGAGAAAGCAGGGAGTTCTTTATAGGAAAGCATTTACTTTAAGAACAGGCAATGAAGATAACAGAAGATATCACCATACATGATAGTTACAAATTACAGATAGTATCTCATATCAGCCAGAGCTTTCAAAAGAACAGAAATTCTAATGTGACTAACTAAATAACATTCCAAGCTATTCACATCATTGGTCAGTTTCTGAGATGGTGTGCCGAGGCCTAGCTTGGCCTACTTGCAACCAGTATTTTGGCCCCTCTGGTTGATTTCTTGAATATTCTTCTTTGTTCTCTCATGTCATGGTCTCTTTAGGGCTTATAAAACTTCTTCACCAAAGCATCTTGAAGATTCTCACCTTTCTCCTCCTGATTGAGCAACTATCTGTCATGACCTATGACGTCTTCTGTGATGCTGATGCCCTATAAAATGTAACCTAACCCTAGCAGTGCATTAAATCTTTTTCTGCCTGGAAGGACAGCTATCTCACTTCAGCTTTGTTATCTGGATAATGGGAACTTCCATTATCACAGACATGTTAAATGATGCTGTACAGATGTATAACCAGGCCCTTATACTGGCATGCATGTAAACTCTAGTTGATGTCAACGAAACCACTTTGAAAACACACGTGCAGATCTTCTTTAATGTTAGTCTGTAAGTCTCAATTAAATGTCCTCTTGATTACTGTGAATTCTGTCACCAAATTGTATCATTGTTGTCTTTATCTTTTTCCTATTTGGATCATTTCTCTCAATTGGTTCTTGGAAACCTTTTATGTGCAGATCTAATGCTATCTCCTACCACATGGATAGCCATGTGTTGGGAGTGCTTTGATTGTGTATTCCTGGATGACAGGGATTGGACTAGATGGCCCTTCTGGTTTCTACCAAGTCTATGATTCTCTGTTTTCCCTCTGGTAGGAGTGGAAGAGTGATTCCTAAGTTGGGAAGAATAGGCAGGGAGGGATATGTTATGGCTAAGAATGGGGAAAATATTCTAAAAAATTTGAAAAATGACTGAAGAACATGATTCTTCAATTTAATGAAACTCTTGATGAGAAGAATCCTGATGAGAACCTTGGTAGTTTTGGATTTATACCACGTGAAATTTTCATGTGGTGGGTTTTTTTGGGGGGGGGTACATAGTAGCCTTTTCTGAGGTTACAGAGGTTACACAAGCATTTAGTTCTTTTTAGACACTATGCAAACAGGCATCCAGTGATTCCTTGCACAATGCTTCCCCTCTATCTGTGCAGATGGTGCCAGGGTACATCTCTGCTCCAAACCAAGTGATGACTGATTAGCTAAGGGGCAAGAAATGTCATTTGCATTGTTGTCCACTTTTGTCCCTGCCTCCTATGTTAGTATACTGTCACTGTACCAACCAGCATAATTTTTCTGACAGAACCTTACGCTCCACTGGCATCAAAGAGGATCTTGATCACATTGAATTATTCCTCAACTGCTTTACTGTGTCCCAAACTGCAGTTCAGCCTACTAGTAAAAAAAAATTAGTAATGGATAAAATAATGCTAACTAAATATACCTGATGAATGGTGAAAAAAATCTGTGAACCACATACCCTGATGTTTATAACACACATCTAACTACAGAATGTTGGTTCTATAGGTTGGCACTAAAAGACTGAAAGAGCTGCCTACTGCATCTAGGGGAAAGCTAAACCCAGATTAATAAGATTTAGATCAGTTTTTTAATCGAAGCATTTTACTAAACACATTACCCTGAGCATAAATGGCTATATATGGGTGCAGACTAACTGTTTATCCCCATGTAGATCACAACAGTTATCTGAGTCCTATCAAATTTACTGGCTATGCCCTCTGATGCAGATGAAAATGAACTTTCCATTCAGTGCCACCCATTCTTCTATGCAACTAGTTGTCCATGACTAGAGCTGGATCAAAGCCAGAGACCATATGTATGTAGCAGTTACTAAAGAGTATAATAAATACTCATTAGGAGAAACATTTTCAGTGGAGATTTCTCAACTGAGGAAGGTTTACATGTGATTTATGACTCAGGAACAGGCTTGGTAATTGTCAATCTGCCCATCTAATCATCTGCCAAATTAGAGGGAATGCATTTTCTAGCAAAGCCATTAGCTTGGTTTAGAAGTTTGTTTTGTATTAAAAGATTTTTTTTTTCATAGCCAGTGATGCATGGGAAGGAAGGACATCTTGGGAAATACTTGAAGGATGAAAGTTTCAGGCTGATTCATTTAATCTTTTAAAATGGCAGCTTCTACTTTTTATGTCTGATAAATTTCAGCTGCTCCCATTATTTTTTTGTGAGAAGAAACCATCAGGATGTGCTACCATGTGAAAATTCTTATCTTGTCATTCTGTCACATAATTCTGCATCTATTTCCTTTGTATGCAAGACTGGCACACTGTTACACACACTTAAGACCCACTCAAATGAGTAAAACTGTGTGATCTAATCTAGGCCCACAGATTCACAACTAATGAGAGAATGGCTATGGGATTTTTCACTTCATGGTTATTACCTGTTGTTAGACATGAAATGGGGTGATCTGAAGAGGAAATAGATATCTGAGGAGAAAGTTGAAAAATACTTGGAAATTTCAAGTTTGCCATGGACCACGTTCATATCTGGTTGATACACCAAAATATATATGAATTTTTCTGTATCAGAACAAACGAGTGTTGTTATATTTAATAACAGCAGCAAGAATGCTGTTTGCAGGATCTTGGAAACTACCTATTGTACCAAATATAAAACAATGGTTGTTAAAAATAATGGAAATGAAACAATATGATGTTTTTTCACACCATTTAAAGAAGAAACGAACTGAGAATATGGTAAAACCATGGCAACCAGTTATTGATTATGTAAAAGGATATGGTAAATAGACATTTAATAATGGTATATATGACTAGAAAGTTCAAAGAAATAAAGGGATTTAGAATAATTTCGAGCTTTTAGAAGACAGAGATATGTGTAAATTAATGAATTACGGAAAACTGTGAGAAATTTATGTTTTAATTAAGTATTGTTTTTCTTTATCGTAAACCGAATTTGTAATTAATTATGTTCACCTTTGGATGTAAAAAAAAAAAAATCAAGAAAAGATGTACTCAACAGTCTAAAGGGTGAAGATAAGGGATTTTCACATGTTGAAAGCTAGCGCAATGACACTATTCTAGATATTTGGCGAGGGAAGTCAAAAGGATTAAATTCATTGTTTTGCTTCTATAATAAGAAAGCAAATGTGTATATATACATATGAAAAATGTGGAATATGGAAACATATTTGTAAAGGTACACAATTTATCTTTTTTTATTTATTTCTACTTTTTTAAAATAAAAATAATTAAAACAAAAAAATATAGATAATTTTTTTTGAGTAATTGTCCTAATATGCACATTTTTGTGTGCATTTTCCCTGGCAGGTGCCCATTTGCAAGCCTATTGTTCTAAACAACATTTTATATATTATTATCCCTAAAGGGCTCACTTTTGTAATAACGGCCATTTAAGCACTGGACACCATTAATGCGTTGTACGGTTACAATCCTAGCATTGCCACTCACCCGATGGTAGCAGAATAGGAATGCTGTTTTCTGCACCCTTCTGCCTTCAGTGGATGAGTTGTGGTATAGCCACCTGTGTTCCTTCTGCCCTACAGCATCCTTGGCCACTCCCTGTCCCCACCTCCACCCTGCCCCGCCACCCCTCGTTGGTGATTTTTCTTTCTTTGAAAGCCATACTAGCACAGCATTGTTGTAACCACACTACAAGCCAGTACACTATTGTATTTTCAAGTTATAAATGCTTAAAAAGGTATTTTTAAAAAATAAAAAAGCTTTAACACAAAGGAGAACTTTAAAATAAACATGGAGAGGTGAAAGATTTCAAAGTTAACACACCATAGGAGTCAGGGAGGGAGGGAAAAGCTAGGCATGCCCATGCCCTACCCAATGCTGGACCCATGACAATAGGATGCAATATCAAGCACTATTACGATACCATACAGAGCCTGCTGATGGGATTGAAGCACTAAAGGAGGTGCTTAATGGAGTTTTTCTAGAAATAGTGCAAGGCACTTCGGTGGTGCTTGGGGACAGGATAGCAACTGGATAGTGATGATGTAGTGTGTTAGCACAGCTCCTGGACCGGCAACAACCTGTTGCTGTAGCATTATAGTAATGTTGTATGGAAGTGGCCAATATTTGAATTAATATTTTTATTCACATTTTCTGAGTTGCAGCCTAGATTGTGAAACTCTGAAGAGTGCTGATTTTGGCACGCAAGTTCATTTGGGTTTGTTTTACCAACTGTGGGTATCTATGTCTCTCCAAGTATTGTTGGATTGCAACTCCCATCAGACCTATTTAGCATGGCATTGGTGAAGAATCAGGGGACTTTTAGTCTAAACGCATATGAAAAGCCACAAAACTTTGCTTATACTGTAACAGTTTTAACAGGTCCAGATCTGGTAGATTTCAATCTGTATTTGTGACTTTATCTGCATTCGTGTCTTTAAACCCTTTTCATATTATTTGTGAAGACTTCAATATTCATAGAGGCACTTCTTCATTTTCTCAGAATTTTTCTCCCTTCTGGAAGTTTTTAGTTTGGAAATTCTGGAAACTGCTTCCACTCATGTAGCTGGAGGAACTCTGGATCTGTTCCTGTTTAGGAACTTAGATACTGAGCTGAATGAGGTTAGAGATGCAAGGATGTGAGATCATTTCCTGATGTCCTATAAGATTAGGATACCACCTCACATCTCCCCCATCATACAAAAGAAGGATTGTGTGCATTTATCTAGGATATATCTGGATTCCTTCTCCAAATCTTCAGTTAGTTACACAGTGATGTTTTAGGTTCAACCTTAGAGCAGTGGAGGAATGAAAGGCAGAATGGAGGACCCTGGTGTGAGACAGAGCTCAAAGACACTGTAGTGGGCCAGAGCTTTGTGGAGAATGCGTTAGATACAGATGTTCTGGCTAAACATTTTAACAGTGCAATAAAAACTTCCCTAGAGATCATGGCACTATCAAGAACTTGTATAGTCATACAACATTGACCAAGACCTTGATCGCATGATGAGCTGTATAAGGAACAAAACAATTGTCCATCAGTTGAAAAGGCCATGGAGTCAAAACCCATCAGATGACTTGAGTCAAAGTCTGAAGATTGCTTGTGCAATTTATTATCCTCATATTGGTGAATCACAACAATCTTATTTGCAGGAGAATATTCAAACTCAAGCTTGTATGCCTAGTCAGTTATTTGCCACCTTTTACACTCTACTGAGTTGAGTGGCAGCTTGTGATGAAGGTCCTTCATTTCAGGATCTCTCTGCAAGTTAGCCTCTTTCTTTGATCAAAAGGTGACCTCAATTGTTTTGCTGGATTTACCTCTGTCTCCATAAACACAGATCAATTTATTAGAGCCTTTAGCTGAGGCCATGTCTCCACTGACCTGAGCAGAGTTTCTCTTTTTCCCCATTACAGTTTCTTCTCTTCACAGATCCCCTCACTGGCTACCAGTTCAGACCAGGTCCTGTTTCAAACTTTTGTTTCTGGTATTTAAGGCTTTGTGTTTTAGCCTTCCTTAGTACCTCACAGCACAGCTGGTAAGGTATGATCCATCCAAGAATTTGAGACCTCCACTAATACACACAGCTCTGTCAAGGCTACAGAACTTTGAAGATCTGGCTCTGCATTTGTTGAACAGTCTTCCTTTGGACCTCCTGCTGGAGAAAGATCTCACCTGTTTTTGTAAAGTGTTGACCTTCCTCTTTGATTCAGTGGCTTAAGTTGCTGAGTTGTGTTTAAGTTGCTGAGATGGGCAGAGACTGGTGGGGTGTTGGGGATTTCATTCCCTATGTTGATATAGTGTTATGTCTATTGTCCTTGTCACTGACTGTATATGTTGATGATCACTCTCTGGTGAAAAGGACATTATAAATAAATGATGGTGGTGGTGGTGCTGCTGCTGCTGATTTGTTATTTGTTTAAAAAGTCAACCCAGATTAATTTACTTTTCATTCCTAGTGCACATATACTTGTTCTGGCCAATCCAGCAAGTACAGCACAAATACAGCACATCATGCATGGTTATAAAATCCTTGGAGGCTCTTTAGGCTGGTGTTACCAGGCTGTAGACTCCCACACTTAGATATGGTTCAACTGGCAAATATTAATTGACATAAATATAAATTATACTGTGCTATGGATGCATGGCCATCCTGGCTAAAAGGATGGATTGGCCAAATACATGAGAAATCTAGGTCAGAAAGGACCTCAAGGCATGACCATGTCATAGTTAGGAAATCATCAGGGAATGCAAATGTCCATCTACAACAGTGGTTCTCAACCTGTGGGTCCCCAGATGTTTTTGGACTTCAGCTCCCAGAAGCCCCAGCCACTATGGTCAATGCTCAGGGCTTCTGGGAGCTGAAGTCCAAAAACATCTGGAGACTCAAAGGTTGAGAACCACTGATCTACAATTCAACCTCCAGAGACAATGGAATGCAAAACTAAACTAACAATCTTCAACCCTCCTCCCACTCCCAGGCAAAGTCTTTCTTTACTTCCATTCCTGCCTCAATCAAGAGAGATCATGACCCCATCAGTCCTTTGTCACCTAATGCTAAGGCTATTAGCTCATTTCCTGACCTTCATTGTCCACTCTCTGCACTCCATTATTTACTCTTCCAGAAAACCATTAACACTTTCATCCTCAAGGCAGAAAAAGAATATTTAAACCCCAGTTTTGGGCTAATCAGCTCACACTACACTGGTTGCTGGTTATCATTCTGCCACTCCAATTTCCATTTACGTACTCTCCTTGAACTCCTACTCTAAGCTACATCACTCTTCACTTCACATCACATCACTCTACTGGATTGGTAAATGTCACCCACTTCACCCTGAAGTTTTGCTATCCAAACTGTTCCTCCCTTTTCCTTCAGCTAGCCTTGTGTGATTGTGGGACTGCATGGATCTTGTGTGTGTGTGATTTTTAATTCCCCCAATAAAACAAATGAGCTTACTTTTGATTCTCAGGCTGGTTTTCCCCTGCATTAGTATCAATATACATAGATGCAAAAGATCTCATAAGGTTACCCTCCTGTCGCAGGCCTCCTCTTTGAGCTGATATTCCCCACTGTTTCACAGAGACACAGGCATTGCGGGTGGACCCCTGAATCACCCACTGGAACAGCCACTTCTTTGAGAAGACTGGTTCATAGATGCCTAAGCATTAACAGTTCTGCAGGACTAGAACCTTGATGCGCTATTGCTGTCCACGCTCAGCCTGGGTAGCCAGACAAAGGGAAGCTGCAAGAGATAAGAGGCATGCAGTTTTAGCAACAAAGTAATTACTTAGTTTACTCTAAGAAGGAAGCAGTCTTACACAAATATGAAGCAAACAGCAGTCTCAGCAATGTCTAGAAATCAAAGACAGTCTATACAATCCTACGACAGAGGGATGTACAGGAACAACAGGCAGGAATATAAGCAAGGACAACAGGCAGAGACATGGCAGGAGAAATGGTCAGTTAATCACTGAGAAGTTCTGTAGGGAATGGCTTAGCTTTTGTAGGCTCAGAGATCAGCGCAGCTGGTGCTTGATTGATAGCTGCTTGCTGTACATTTGGTGGGAGCGGCATAGGTTTTCCCTTTAGTACCTACACTGGGTGAAGGTGGGTATTTGTGAGTCATTCTCCATGTCAAAAGGAGCAGGGCTTCCTTCTGGGGCTGGCACTGCCCCCTGTTCTGTCTCTGGTGTGGGTTGTGGCACAGTCTGCTCAGCAGGTTCTGCTGTTACAGTCTCTGAGCCAGAGTCTATGATTGGTTCAGCAGGTTCTACTGTCTCAGACTCTGAGTCTCAGTCCTGGAAGCCCATGCAATTGCACCCTATCAGTTGGGCTGGTTAACCTTGCTCATAAGATTGATTGGCTGATTTAAACGATATCCTGCCTTTCTCCTTACATGGTACCCAAGGCAGGACAGCACAGCACAGATGGAAGAAAAGAAAAAGAAAAGAAAAGAAAAGGACAGCTAAAGTTGTTGTTGTTGTTGGCCTTCAAGTCATTTATGACTTATGGTAATCCTAAGGTGAACCTATCACAGGCTTTTCTGGGGACTGAGAGTATGTGATGTGCCCATGGTCACCAAATGGGTTTTCATGGCCAAGCGGGAAATCAGACCCTGGTCTCCATGGTCGTAGTCCAACATTCAAACCGGCTATATCGCTCTGGCTCTCATGCTAAATACTTAATGGAAAAAAATTGCTTAAAAACAAATAAATAATCCTATTAAAACACCATTAATCTAAAAATGTATAAAAGCATTTTAAGAAGGTAACAGGAACAGCCAAACACCATTAAACACCCCCTCTTTCCATGCCCAATGCCTGCTTAAATAAAAAGGTCTTTTTTTACTGTCTTGCTAGAAGAAGGAGAGCAGAGAGGATGCCAGTCTAACTTCTTATGGAAGAAAATTCCACAGTCTGGGAGCAGCCATCAGAAAGGCTCACCAGATAGGCCTGCATCAATGGTGAGACAGAAAGCAAGACCTCCTTTGGGGAATATATATAGGGAAGCACAGTCTATCAAATATTAAACCATCTGGAGAATGAATTAAAAAAAAGGGAATAAAATCTAGACAAGCCACCTTAATATTTAATGGGAGAATTATGCAGTTCTCTTTCACCACCCCTGGCTACACTATATTGGCCCCATCTAACTTCCTTGTTCCAAATAGAGTAGGCCCATTGAATTAATGAAAACTTGATAAGTCATCGCTTATGAAATTTCAATTGCTTTGGTAAATTTACCAAATGGATATAGGCTATTGGATGCAAAACAACTTAACTTCAGCTAGACCATGTCCTTTATGTGGAACATCCCACAGGTTAATAAAAACAAAGGAGAAAAACTGTGAAAAAGAGCCACATGACAGCTGTAGCTCATTGCACAGAAAGCACTGCTCTCTGAATCATCCTGTAGATGTTACTTTATTATGGCAATCCATTCTCAGGAGACCAGCAGCATATATTGCATATACCTGAACAAAGCAGTGCATGTGTTCTTCACAAGCAGGTGTGTGATTAAGAACCTTTTCTTCATAAAACCAATTTTAAAAATGCCAGTAATATAATTTGGGTCTCCAAATATAAATAATTAGGACACTGAGTATCATGCAGGTGACAGGAACAGGCTTGGGACAAGCCTTGGGAAATTAGTTCCTTATATGTGAATGATTTTCAATTGAGTTCCTGCTGGCAGGAAGCATCTCTACTTGAACATCTCTCCACAGGCCATCTGGTAGTGCTTTCAGAGATCAGTAGTAGTCTGTTCTTTTGCTCTGCTTATCTTTCTCATCAATAGTCCAGAATGCTTTTAGAATAAGGATTTGCAGGATAGGGAAGTGGAGGAGGAGAGGGGAAAGAAGGAAAATTACTGTGATAATGGGGGAGAAAGATATAGCTATCATTCCAGAAAAAGAGTCTATAAAAATATGCACCAACCAATATTCACATCCCTATTGTTTTTCACTGCAGATTAATTTTGCAGATTACCTGTCTTTGATTTATGATTGTTTTAATTAATTTTAAACATCTTTACTGCAGTCTTAATAAATTTCCAAAACATCACTTTGTTTATTTATTTGGTACCATCAATATATATGCCACAACAGCAATTTTTAGCCATTTCTGCACTACACTGTTATAGTGCTCTTATTCTACTTTCAACATCCTGTGGAATTCTGGGGGTTGTAGTTTACTGAGGCCAGAGAGCTGAGAATTCTAAATGCTCCTCCTGCAAACTGCAAACCCCAGGATTCCATAGGATGTTGAAACTGGAATAATAGCACTATTAACAGTGTACTGCAGAAATGGGCTTTAGGTCAGCTCCTGGCGACCCCACTATAGCTATAAAGAGAGGATGACAGCATTGCCCTGTTAAATAAGAATTCTACTCTGCTAAGAGAGAGACAGATATATATATATATATATATATATATATATATATATATATTTCAGTCCTCTAATTTCTAACATTGCAGTAACTTAAAATGCCAGTTGAACATTTAGAACTGCAGTTTGGACATCCAAAGAAAAGGGACAGGCAAAACTACCAAGGGAATGCCAACATGGCAAATGTAAGTGTTCTTGATGTGAATGGTTTTCAATATCTTGTTTCATTTCGCTTGGTAAAACTCGTATCTGGAGGGGCAATGCCTTCACCCCACCACCCCATAGCTACATTCACAGGAAGAAGGGAAAGTAAATTACATTGTGTCAGGACACTTGCAACTTTTACTAGAGATTATGGAATAGGAGGATGGAGTAAACATGTTGTTGGCATGTCTAGTTTCACAGTCTAACTCTGAGTTCAGTGTGATTTGGTTCTCTGGAAGGCTGAAAAAGACAGCAGCTGATGAAACAGACTTAGTTTTATGGCTGCAGAGAGTCAGACTAAAACCACTTTGTGGAGACAGCAACAAAGTAGATTTCTGTTAAGCAGTAAGAAAAATCTCAATGGTAGCCATTTGACAGGAGAAGAACTCTGCTTTGAGAAGTGGTATCCTCCTTCTCTGGAATTTAAAAACAAAAGCTGCATGGTCACCTGTCAGAGATGCTGTAGCTGCAACATTCTTGTGTTGAGCAGGGCTCAAGAGTAAATGATCTTTGAGATACTTTCCAAGCCTAAAATTCAATAATGTCATGATGCCATGCTTCCCATGTCTGAATCCAATATTAACTTTTTCTTTAAAAAAAAAGTCAAAGAATTGCTTGCGTCTCTCCACCACAGATCATATTTCTGTCAGGTAAGTGGAGTTTGGAAACAGAATAATAGGTCACAATCTATTCCCCCATCAAATCTTTCATCCTCAACATGGAAGCAATGGCTAATTACTTTTTGTTAAGGATGGGACAAATCTAGAATTTTCCAGATCCAAATCCATGGAAGGTTCTGGGAATCCACAAATCTCATGAATCTTAAATCTTTCGAATCCTATTTTAAAAAAGGGTTTAAAAATCAACTTAAAAAAAAACTTTTAAACTTTTTTAAAAATTTTTTTAAAAAACTATTTTTTGGTTGGTGGATTCAAAAGATTCAGTTCACCTATTTTGACAGGAGGATTCGGATTCGTGAATCTCACATCCTTGTTGAGGATTCCGTTGGCCCATCCCTACTTTTAGTTCTTTCAATCACAATAATGAAGCTGAAGCTAACTTATCACTGAAACTCAGAGGAATAAAATCACTCTTCTCAGCTACAATAGCTACTTTTAGGTTACTTTTATATTCATGAGATTATGGCCTCACTAAATTGCAGAGGAGGAATAGAGCCATGAGAGCCAGCATGGTTTTAGTGGTTTCAGCCTTTGACTGCAACCCTGGAGGCCAGGGTTTGATTCCCTGATTGGTCATGGAATCGCACTGGGTGATCCTGGGCATCTTACACACTCTCAGCCCCAGAAAACCCTGTGATAGAGTTGCCTTAGGGTCACTGTAAGTTGGAAACAACTTGAAGGCACACAACATCAACAAGAGAGCCACCTTGTGCCCTGTTATGAGCATTGAAGTAATTAAGAAGTCAGCAGAAGTAGGATATGTTTGTACCACAAGCCAGAGGCTTGTAGCATTGAGATTCATTTTAGGAGCAATTAAAAAACAATTGTTTCAGTTACTTCTGAGATATAGAAAAGTGGAGGTTTTTTTTTTTGTACTTTTGAAACATTCAGCAGACCATAGAGAATGTGTTCATTTCCCACATATTCTGGATGTCAGCACGAGCTTTGAACCCATTCCAGTACATACTGTTCTGATACTCTATTTGTCAGGGCAAGTTCACACATCTCCTTTCATCAGTTTAGTGTCTACATGCTTGTAACACCAACCAATAAGTTTCATGCCATTGACGTCATCAAAGAACAAAGACCAGAGCTTTCATAACACCTCACCACAAATATCTGGCATATTAAAATGCTGTATACAAAATGGATGTAAAAAGTGCAGACAAAATGTTTTTATTCCACCAGCCCTTCCCCAACCAAAGTCTAAATTGTGCTCTGAATATTTGTTAAAAAGCAAATGAAAGAAAAATGCAAAAGGTTTTTTTTAAAAAAAAGATTGTGAGAGAGAGGGATCTGTTTTATAGTATGTCTGAGACTGTCACGGAATGGAAAGTAATTAACAGCATGTTAAATAATGATGTAAGTGCCCACAAATAAGTTTACACTGTGAAGTATAAATATTGTGAATTTCTGGCCGTTTGAACAAACAGACTGTAACTACAAAGGAAGAAGTGTGCCAGTGTGTTTTCCAATAAGTTTCCTGCTTGGGCACAACTTTTTTTTTTTTAAAAAAAGCCTGAAACATTAAAATCCAACCCCTGTGAAGAACAAAACATATGAAATCATTGTTTCAGCAGTGTTAAGAATACAGGGACTTTTAATAGAACAATTTCATTTCAAACCTATCAAAAGTTTATTGCTATGGACATTGGCTTCACTGTTAAAATATATATTTTATTAAAGGAATTGCAATGAGGGAAATGACCCTGCTAACAAAGTTCACTCAGGGGTGGGCCTCCAATCCATCCCATTACAAAACAGAGCCACGTCTGTTCCCTATTTAGTGTGCTGCAAAAAGAATTAACACCTCTAAAGAATGCATGTAAGCATGGAACACTGAAAGGATCTCTCTTAATAAAGAATATAAGCAGAAGTTGTATTGGATCAGACCAAACGCCTATCTGTTTCCATGTTCTGTATCCTAGAAGGATCAGCCTAGGGGAAGCTGAAGTCAGCTTATGGAAAGCCCACATCACAGACTGATCCTACTGTTAGACAGAATGAAGAAACTGCCTCAGATAACAGTGTCAGGAGAGTAAAAGTTCCTGCTCAGTTCCCTAGCCATTTCCTCCCTTAAAAGACCAAACTTGCTAGAAATAGCAGTCTTAGCATTCTTATACTCAGTAGGTCCTAGTTTGCAGGTCTCTAAGGGTACAGATGTAACATAAATTCGTGTCATTTCCTATTGGTTGTAGCCAAATCCTCTCTCTTCCTGCATTAGTTAGTCTGCAGTTTGTCTGAGTTTGTTCATTTTCAATTTTGTAGTCTGTAGCTCTCTCCATATTTAAAGACCACATGATTGCAGGGCCTGTTATAAAATCTTATTTGTAAGTAAAGCTACTTCTGTGGGTTTCGTTTGTTTTTAACAAAGAAGACAAAGCTTCCTTTATTTCTCTGCTAGATCCTATTCATGGGTAGTGGTCATGTGAGACTAGTTGTTGTTCACCTTCTGCTTCCAAACACTAATTACTCTGCTTGTGAAACACTGCTACCTCTCACATTCCCAACAACTTGGTCTGTGTCTCCTAAACTAGGCTGACCTCCTCAGATGTGGTGCAGGACCTGATATTTTTGGCAATGTAAAACTGAGTTTCAAAAGCTAGTCTACATGGAATGGAAGAGAATATTAACTTGTCCTTTGCTTCAGCCAGCAAAATGCTATGGACTGGCCCTGACTGAGTGGCATATTGCCTCTGATACTGGAAGTCATTTGTAGTCACCATAACTAGTAGCTATTGACACGAACTGTAACTCAGAATTAAATGGAATTCAATATATTACTCTTTCCCATCGCTATTGGGTCAAAGATTATTTTACCAAGCTTATTTCTTGAATCAAGCCAAGAGTAATTCACCTATGAGTACTTTTTATTTCCTGTTCAGACTAAAACCCTATAAATCTTCTGTATATTTTAAGAATAAGACATCTACCTTAAAGAAATAAAATGACATGAAATGGTTTCCATTTTGATTCCCTGAGTGCATAGCAAACTCCAACAAAGAGGCTGCAAATTTTCATAGCATCCCAACTGAAATATAATTCATTCGTCTTCATAGCATGCAATTCTTTGGAAAGTAACTCTTCAGTTGGCTTTAGTGTGTTTTATGATGTTTTTGATTCTGTTCAACACTGCTTTTACAACAGTTGCCCAAAAGACACAAATGTCATAAATTATATTGAGAAAAATCATCTCCAGCTCACCCTAAGCTTAACAAAGAACAGCGACTGAAGTCAGGTTCTATATCTACTGCTAAACACTGTATGATGGATACCACATGTAGTCCATGCTAAGAACTCAATACTACCATTGAAGAGAAGAAATCATATTTTTGTAGTAGCTGTAGTCATCATCACCATAACCATCACATCTATATCCCACCCTTTTGTCCCCAAATTGGGACTCAAGGTAACTAACATATTATAATTTTATGGTTCGTTTGAATAAGCATGATTATTTATCCAGTTATTTATAGAACATTCTGAAAAGGCAGAATCTTTTAAAAGTTTTACAATCTCCCATGCTTTATTTAGAAAACACAAAGCTTCTGTATAGTAATTACCGAGATTGGTCCATTTAGCTACAGATGGGAAAGAATTTATGTGGTTATGAGATTTTTTTCATTATAGCCTTCTACTATTTTGTATGAGACAAAGCATACTTTGCCTCTGAAACCTGCATATTGGATGGGCTTGGGGTATATTTCACTCACCGCTCTGAAGTTGATTTCAACCTATGATGACCCTTATAATGAGAAACTTCCAAGTCACCTATCCTTAATCGCCCTGTTCAGCTCTTGCAGCGTTGGGGACCTGTCTTCCTTGACTGAGTCTATCCATCCATAATGTGGCCTTTCTCTTTTCCTACTGCCTTCCACCTTATTGTCTTTTCTAGTGAGTCATATCTTCTCATGATATGGCCAAAGCACAACAGCCTCAGTTTAGTCATCTTGGCTGCTGAGGAGAGTTCAGGCTTTGCTGGAGGACCTCTTCATTTGCCTTTTATCAGTCCATGGTGTCAGTATAACTCTTCTCCAAGACCACACTTTGAATGGGTTTTCTTCCTATCAGCTTTCTTTACTGTCCAGCTTTCACAACCCCACATAGAAATTGGAAATAAGATGGCATGGATAATCCTAATTTTAGTATACAATGATTTGTCTGTATACTTCAAGATCTTGTCTAGTCCTTTCATACATAGGCCAAAATTCAACTGCTAGTTTGTAGTAAATTAAGCCCACTGAATGATCAGTTTGCACTTATATAAACCTTTCTGATCCAGTAGGTATACTATAGTTGGGACTACCAATTGGATTTAGATCATAGATTTTTAAAATGCAGCACTGCTTAAACAATAAACTTGAAAAATATACACCATGGGGAAAATGTGGACAAAAAATGTGCACATAAGAAAAGGGTAATACATAAAGGTGTACATCATTTAGAAAGCATGTGGAGAAAATGTGTACAAATTGCCAAAGTGGAAGGAAAGACTTGCGATATGAACAAATTAATGGCGCTTTCCATGTGAGGCGACTGAATTGCTCCGTGCCGTTACTTACCGGTTCTTCTCTCTTCGAAGCAATGCGGACTTTCCCTTAAGCCCTTCTGCAGGGCTCCTCTGTTGCAGGGCTAATCGGAGCAGTGCAAGGTCCATAGATCCTCACTGCTGAGGCTGAAGATTGTGGCTTCCTGTTCTTCGTGGGTCTGGACCAACCGCTGATGCTGACTATGCCCACAGCCCACCCTCCGCTGATCGCAGGCTCGCATTGGTGCGAGCCTGCGCATATGTACAAGTGAGCAGGAACGAAATGGCATGCTTCAGAAGATTGAAAGACTGGATTTTTCTGGTCTTCACTTAGCATGCTGGAGGACTACTTGGGGGCATTTTGGATCGGACTAAGGTGCGGAACTAAGGTAAATAGTCCAAACCAAGTCTGATCCAAGGTGCGGACGACCTCCATGACAGGCCTTTGCCCGTTTTAACTTTCTCGTGAGGAAAGGGCCAACAAAAGTTGGGACAGAAATGCAGCTGAGATTTAGAGTAAAGCAATACAACTGAGACTGGAGGGTGGTCTCGTCACATTCCTGCACCCAGCTCAAGGGTAGACAACTTTAGAAACTGCGGAGATGATCTTTCCTTTGTGGCAGGCCACACCTACCTGAAAAGCAGCAGCTATGTAAGCAAAAGCAAACACAAAATTCTCCATAGAAATATTATCTGTGCAGAAAATGTTGTTTTCTACACAGAAATGGCTGTTTTCTGCACAAAACAACCACATATAAATTTTGAACAGAGTTAATCCTGAATTGTGAAAAATTCTTGTCACTTCAAATTACTCTAGGGGTTCTCAATAATTAAAAAAGCAAGTTTTGACCATTTTTCTGATGTTTTCAAATTTTCTTTCCATCCCTACCTTGAAGTAGCAGCCTTATTCTAGTGAATGAGAAGGCTGTCCCAGTCCTATAACATATTTTCTACCCCTGATGCATAGCCACAACAAGAAATTTTATTGGATAGTAACATATTTACCCAGCGTTGCCCAGGATTATATTTTGCTCTTAAGAACTCATCAAACTGTCTTCTCCATTTCTGGTAACTTTGCTCCAAATTTCCCAATACAATCTGTATTTTGAGTTATTTACATACACAGTTTAGATTCCTGATGGAGTACGCTGTCCTTCTCCTTGCTGCTAGGCTTTGTGTCCATAGCAACTGGCCTATTCCTGTACCTGTAAATTTTCCCCATATTCCTTAATCCAATCTTTATTCAGAGTTGTTAACATTCAGAGGTTGGGTTCCTGAGGGAATACACTGTCCTCCTCCTTGCTGCTAGGCCTCATCTCCATAACAACCAGCCTATTCCAGTACCTGTAACTGATCCCCATATTCTCCAATCCAATCTGTATTCGTAGTTGTTAACATACAGATGTTGGGTTCTTGCAGGAATACACTGTCCTCCTCCTTGCTGCTAGGCATTATCTCCATAGCAACCAGCATATTTCAGTACCTGTAACTTTTCCCCACAGTCCCCAATTCAATCTGTGTTGTCTGGCAATGTTGATGTACTGGCTTTTCATTTTTTTGCTTTCTGTTGAATTTGTGCAATGGCTTTACGTTTTTCTGGAAGCATTTTTTGTTTTGAATTTCAACTTTAAGATTCCTCACATATGGAACCCATGCAATCTACTGTGTAAGGCGAGAAGACCTTGCAACATGTTGTGTATGTCACTTTAATTTTTCTCACACATGCCTTCCAAAAGTTTTCTGGCATCCTTATTGATGGTAGGCCTCGTTTCCATAGCAACTGGCCTGAGGCCCAAGAGCTCTCAGCTGAGAAGTCTGAAGGCCCCTCCCTAAACTGCCAACCCCAGGATTCCATAGAATCTTCACAGCCAGCCAATCCTATGAGGTCTTCTTGCCTCACTCAGCCAACTGTATGCAGTCTTCGCCTGCCTGACGCAGACAAACAGACAAACACACAGGCAAACATTGACTTTTATGTAGTAGTTAGCAGTGCCACATGCACCCTGACACTGTCTCGGCTGTACCCCCGTCAGTGCTGCTCAATACTCAGACTACTCCGCTTCTTCTCCTTTGACTGGTGATTCCTATATCAAGGAGGTGATGAATCCACTCTGGATTTTATACTGAACTTTACAGGAGGTAGCCAAAGTGCTGAATATATTTTGGAGACTGGAGCCATCATCTAGGACAAAAGAATTCAGACCAAATTCCAGGGCAGCTTTCCCTGGTTTCTGTATAGATCCTCTCTATAGTACATGATTGCTGATTTTGTGTTCTGCTGAATGGTTGTCTTTAGTGCAATTGTAGTGTAAGGTGCAAAGACTGTTCCATTAGTTTCATTAGAGCAAACAGAGGAAATGTTTATTGGACCTTTTGTATCAATTCTTAAATTTTCTTTTAAGAAATTTTACAGACTAATGTACAAGAAACATAAAAAAAAGTGGCATTTAATATCTAGATAAGAATAGCTGATCAGTGTGGGATTTTTTTTCATGAATCTTCATGTCAATAATAACAAAATATTCAAACTGAACATCTCATTCAAAACTAGCAAATTATTGGGTATGCAACAGAAAAGAGGAGGTCACAAATGCATATAAGAAATTACTGACATGCGTATAGCATGCTATTCCTCTATCAGTATTAGTACACAGAAAGCAAGAAAGTAAAGTTGAAAGAACCACATATTTTAATATACTAATAAGTATAGTTGGACCTCTATATCTGTGGATTCTGTATTCACAGATTCAACCAACCACAGCTTGAAAACATTTTTTTAAAAATCCAAAAAGCAAAATTTGTTTTTGTCACTTTATATGAGGGATACCATTTTACTATACTATTGCACATAATGGGATTTGAGCTTCCACAAATTTTGGTATCTACAGAGGGTCCAGGAGCCAAACACTAGTGGATACCAAAAGCCCAGTGTCCATTCAAAACTACATGCCATTCTTGTACAGTAACAAGTTGACATATCTTTTTAGGAGAGGTACTGTGAGACTCCAACCTCCCATCATGTATAATAAACCTGAATTATGATTTATAATAACTACATTTAACTTTCTTTAGCATAAAAAATCTCTTGGCTGTCAAAGACCTAATCACTAGATCCCAACCTTTCAAAGTCTATTAATATTTTTGTGAGTTTCTCCAAAGTGTTGTCAGCTTAACCATTTCCACTTGCTCCCATAATTTCCATAACACATGAGTCTTTCTTGATTACTGCTTATTTTCCCACATTTTTCCATGCTCAAAGAATATATAAAACTCATACTTAGAAGATGGTATTGAATTGGGAGTTAACATTGCCAAGTAATGAATGTGTCTTCTAACACATGGTTAATGCCTATAATAATATAGGCACCAAATAAATACAAAAATGAGAGCAACAATCTTTTTATCATATGTAGTCAGGTAAATTTGGAGACTATCCATACATTAAATCACAAAGATCTTTAAGAACAGCTTTTGTGGAACAGAATTCCCCATGCAGAAAAATAACTTTTAAAATCACAGCAGTGATCCCAGCTGGTTTTGATTTCAGTGTTGACTTTTCTAAATAAATGGAACAATTGAACATAGCTAGTTTTTCATGGCTGGGGTCATCTTTGAAGCAAGGGGCAAAAAAAGATTTTAATATAGGGAATGACTTTCCTTCTCCTCCACACCTTGCCTCCATCCATCCATCCACATCCAGCAAAGGAGTTTTCTCTCGAATTTGGTGGTGCCAAATGAATAGCCTTCTTTGGTTCAAAACTACTTGCTATTGTTGTCTGCAAAAATCCTCATGAGATTTCTGCTGGGGAATTCTACTAATTGGTAAAGCCTGCTTTTGTCTGGCCACCAGTTGTAAGTCAAAATCTGTCTGCTTAACATAGGACTGCCAAGTTTCTCAGTCTGGAATAAGCCCTTGCCATTGGGTATGAAGCCGATTCATAACGGCACTGTTATAAGAACTTTTCTATTATAACATCAGAGTGTGAAATAGTATAGTTAACAGACACTCGAGGGCACCTTGGGAGGAATAAATTATAACTAGATGTTGTCATCAAACTGTACACCAGCATATTTTTACCAGCTCATGTGGCGCACACCTGCAGTTCTCTGGCAGACTTTCTGGGACTTCATGGAAAGGAAACCTCCTTCTAGTGGTACATATTTTGAAGTTTTTTACACTCCTTCAGCCATGTGGTAAGTGGTAGCTATCTGTTCTTTCTGAAAGCCTCTTTGGCACATAGTTCAAATATGCAAATTGCAAACCTCCACTCAACCCACACAACAACAGAAAACAGGAAACTAGATTTGTTTCTGGTAGGAACATGAGAGGCCTTTGAGCTAATCTCAATGCAAATTAAATTTACAGGGCAAATTACAATTCAAACGTAAATTACCCAGGCAAAGAACGTTGGTGCAATTGCAGCTCATTTTACTCATATTATTTATTGTACATTGGGCACAGGAGAGAGTGAAGACAAGAAAAGGAACTAATGACACTTGACATTATCCTACATATTCCCGCCAAAACTTTTCTATTCTTTGTTGAAGGCAACTCGGAATTAATTTATACCACCAGTCTGTTGGTGGTTGGACACTTCCCACCCTTATAATCAAATTTAGATTGAGGAAGATGAGAGAAGAGTCAAATCATAGTTGTGGTGATGGGACAAGTTTTCTGCCCTTGTCTTGGAGATTCAGATTAAATTTCTTCCATGGGCCATTTCATAAATGCACAGAAGAACTAGTTTAGAGGGGCCTTTTTAGATAGTCTAGTTGAACCCCTTGCTTGATGCACCAGTTTTGGGCATCACAATTCACAAAGGATATTGACAGCATGGAACATTGCCAGAGAAGGGCAACAGAAATGATAGAAGATCTGGAAGCCAAAATCCATGAGGAACATTTTTAGCTTTGAAGAAGATAAGATAGAGTGGTAAAATTAGCTGTCTTTAAGTATCCTAAGGGAAGTCATTTTAGAAGATAGAGTAAGCTTGTTTTCTGCTACTCAGGGGACTAGAAAACAAGCAAGGTATTGAAATTACATTAGGAAGAACTTCCTAATAGTAAGAGATGTTTGGCAATGGAAGTGATCTTAGAGAGTGGCGGAGTCTTCTTCTTTGAAAGTTTTAAAGCAGAGGTTGGCTGCTCTCTGAGGAAGCATTTAACTGTGTATTTCTGCATGACAGGCAGTTGGACTAGATGATCATTGTGGTCACTTTGAACCCTATGATTCCATGATGTCGTGATGCAAATTCAGAGGTAAGCTGTGCAACTTCTACCTGAAGACCTACAGTGAGGAAGAGTCCTTAACTTATGCTGGTAGTTGCCTTATTGTTGAACTGTTCTTTGATGCACTATACTCACAATTCCCCCCCCCAGAATTATGCAGCCATAGTGAGGATGGCAGGTAAAATATTCAGGTTGCAAACAGCCTATTTTTCCAGTACCTTACCTCCTCCATGACTGCAGTGCCTGTAGCATTTTTCTTCTGGCTGCAACCCCCTACACAGGTGAAATTACCAACACGGGCCAACAGGATTCTAGTGATCATCACGGAGGTCCTCCATCAAGAAATGTTAATCTAGGCTGAAATCTAGGTTCCTAATGTAAGCCCATCTGACTAAACACCCACCTGAGAAACACTAAGCAAGTCTTTACACTCTTCTGTATAACCTCTTCAGATATTTGAAGGTAATATTCCTTTCCTACACTTCAATCTTGCCTTTTCCAGGCCGAAACATATCTAGTTCATTCAACTTTTCTCAGAAGACTATTTTCTACATTTCTGACAATCTTCATTGTCCTATTCTGAATTAGTTCAAAACTGATAGATTCAAAGATGACTTGCATATTAGAAGTAGGGGTAGAAAGAATATTAAAAAATACTCAAATAAGTGTTGGAAAACATGTTTTTGAAGTATTGAGAAACTCTGACATGAAGAATCTTGGACTGAGAAGAATCTTCACAGTTTGGGGTTTATTCCACACAAAATATACATAAAGTTGTGCAGAAAACAGCATTTTCTGCACAGGAAACAGAATTTTAGAGAGAAAATGATATTTCTGTACTGAAACATTATATCCAACACAGAAAAAGTGCTTGTTGTGGTGAAAATGCTGTAATTGGGGAATATCTTTTTTGGAATATGTATCCTGGAGTTTTTCAGCCACTGCTTTCTGTCCTAGTCCCTGCAGCAGGAGAAAACGAGCATGCTCTATCTTGCATATGACATCCCTTCAAATATTTAAGTTTGGCTATTATGCCACCTCTTAACCTTCTGTTCTGCAGGCTAAATACAATCAGCTCCCTAAATGGTTTCTCATAGGGCACCGTTTCCAGGACTTTTATCATCTTTGTCACCCTACTCTGGATCTTTCCACCTTGTCAATAACCTTATTCAATTGTGGTTCCCAGAAGTGGACACAGTATTCCACAAGAGGAATGAACAAAGCAGAATAGTGTGGTACTGTTAATAATTTAAATCCTCTTCAACCATTAATCAGGAGTTAAACTGAACTTGTGAAGATAGGGTGTAAGGTACCTCCACTATAGCTCTGCACATGAGGAAAGCAGTGTTTTGAAATGGAGAGTCTCTTCTGAACACAAAACATGATTGCTAATGTTGATTTTTCATGATTCCCAATTGGGTGGAGAGAGCTCTTGTATGGAGGGGACTATCCTCTTCAGATTCTCTCTCTCTCTCTCTCTCTTTCTGTATATAGTTGGGCTAACCAGCACCACATATAAAAGAATACATCATATTTGGATGCAGTCTTATTAGTTTTGGTCATCAGAAAAGGAAGAGCAATGTGGAATCATGTATATAGTTATCTTGGTCCAAAAATTGTCAATTAATCATGTTTTTATTAATTTGGAAGGTCTAGTTTAGGCTATCTGCCTACACATATTCTGCTAACCCCAAGGATATTGCTTCTTAAAATACATAGTACCTAACTATCATAATAATTTCACTGTAATGAACATTGTGAAAATTCATCCTGACATCCCACTCAGGGTAATTATATTCATTTAGGAAATCTCTAAATAGGATTATTGTGCTCATATATTACATTGTGCATTACGCCATACTACACAATTTTGTAGGCGGACGGAACTCTGCGTTTACACTGGGGAATCAGAGTCAATTCAGAAAGTTCTTGTTTACCTATAATCCACTTGTATCTGTCAATGTCTTTAGTATTTTATTGCAGTCATGAAATTATGGAGACTAATTTATGGCTCACTAAATACAAGTGTTCGAAGTTGCAATTTTAGCTCAGAGCAGCAGTTCTCAAGGAAGGAATCTGGATGCTCTTCAAGGCATGGCGTGGATACTTTCAGAGGCACAAAAAAGACAGTTATGTAGATGGAACCTATCTATAACCAAAGGTTACATGTAAGTTGGCTACTAACTATGAAAAAGTGCAGGCTATGCTAGAAATACAAAGCCCCTCTTTCTTACTTGGGCTGAAGAGAGACGTTAACTTTAAAAAATAATGTTCAGAACACTGCAAGTGCTATGATTGAGATGATTTGGCCAGTAGATTTAAAAGAGTTGTGTTAGAATCCAAAAACTATCAAGTTCTGTCTGACTATAATAGGACAGAGGAAAGAAAAGACTATACAGTAAAACAGAATATGATACAAAAAGTTTTGAAATGTCAAATTTACAAGAATCCCGAATTGGTTTTGCTAGGAATTTGGAGAGAAGACACCAACACTGACAAGAAACAACAGAAATTATTTCAATATATGCTAATACCAGCAAGATTCCATCATTGTCCAAATGATTTAATAGGTTGATGGCAATAGTGGAAATGGATAAGCTTACAGACAGATTAACAGTTTATATTGAACAAGACTTTCTTTTAGAATTGAAATCTTTTATTGATTATCTAAGGGAAAATGAGGATGAATTGATAACCTTCAGATTTTGACCTGGGACATTGTTTATTTTTATTTTTTTTATTTTTACTGCTTTCATGAGAAAGATACTATGTAAATGAAAGATGACTTTAAGTTATTGCAATTTTAATTTGTTAATAATACAGTAGGCCTTTCATACTCGCAGGGGATAGGTGCACAGAACCCGCATGAAAGTGAAAAAAACCAAGAATAACTGCCCCCAGTGAGCACTCCCCCTTCCCTGGGTACCCTGACCAGGAGAGCACAAGGGACAAGATCACTCTGCCCCCTTTGCTCTCCCACCTGCCCCAGCATGATTGCGCTTTCAGTGGGCATGGAGCAGAGCAGGGGAGGTGAGATTGCCCTCCCTACTTGCCTCTGTCACCTGCCCAGGTGTGATCGCACCCTCAGTGGGTGTAGAGCAGAGCAGGGAAGGCAAGATCACCTCCCCCATTTAGCTCTCCCATCCACCCCAGCATGATCACACCCTCAGTAGGCATGGAGCAGAGCGGGGAAGGTGAGACTGCCCTCCCCACTTCCCTCTCCCAGTCACCCTGGGCACTTTAGTACCCTCAGCAGGCATGCATCAAAGCAAAGAGGGTGATATCACTTTTCCCACTTTGTTTTTCCACCCACCCAGGTGCGATTGTGCTCTCAGCAGGCATGGAGCGGAGCAGAGCAGAGAGGGCGACTGTGATAACTGAAGCCCCTGTCAGAGCTGCTGATGACGAGCAGCAGCTCTTGGTCCCTGTGGCGCTGGCTGGGGATGAGTCCTGCAGCTCAAGAGCTCCCCCTGCTGCCATGGACCAAGCAGGCGCGGACGTCCCTCTGCCTGCTCCTTCAGGGCAACAGGGATCCTATTCTGTAGATGGTTTGGAGCCTGTGCCAACCAGCCCACAAACAAGGTGGAGACTCACGAGAACTGAGCAAAGGGAGGCTTCCTTGGTTAAGTTCAAGAAGCAGTGACTAGCCATACCTGTGTCTTGGGCTATATAACTGCCTGCATGGAAGCTTCCCTTTGCTTGTGGCAAACTTCTTTCAAGCCCTCCTCTTGCCTGTTCCTTGCTCCCAGCACCCGGTTCCTGCTACCTTGAATTGATCTCTTGACCCTTGGCTTTTGGAACTCTGACTACGGCTTTTGCTTGACGCTCTGGTAAATGAACTCCCTTGTGTAAAGTGCTTGCTTGTCTCCTCCTGGCTGGACTTTGCTGGCTCTCACACTCCCTTCTCTGGGCTGGCTCACCGCCTGGGTCTCTGACCTTGACAGTGACATCACTCTCCCCACTTCCCACTCCCACCTGCCTGGGTGCTATCTCACCCTCAGCAGGTGCAGAGCAGACCAGGGAGGGTGAGATCCCACCTGGTAGTCCCTGTACAAGGGAATGGGAGGTAGAGAATGGGGGGGGCATGTCATACTGCGAATAATCAAATCCATGAGTCTCAAACCCACGAATGTGGGTTTAGTCTAAAGAACATGTGCTAAGAATTTATTGGTTGTTTTTAGAATTAATTTGTATAGAAATGCTTGGACTTTACTGAGAAGTGTTATGGATATATAGGTTGGAATGTAGAAGTTAGAACATTTCAATATTCGAACAGTGGACTTATATAAATAATAGTGATTTTTCTTTAGGGATTGAAATGGTATGAAATAATAACGAATATGAGAAACAAAATTTAAATTGAGTTTAAGTAATGATTAAAAGATAGGTACATTTATTTGCTAGGAGTTGTTTGCAACAAGGGAAGGAACCAATTTTTAAACAGTTGTAGTTTTAGCTGTCCCCCCCTCTTATCTCTTTTAGTTTAGTTAAATTTTTGACCCTATAGTTTAGGTGTTTTAGAATTAGGATTGTAATGTTAGGTATTGTTTTTTATCCTTTCTTTATTTCTCTTTTAATTTTGATTAGTTATATTGTTTTGTATGGTGTGTCTGTTTTTCTGTTTTTTATTTTTGTGTTTAAATGTTTAAAAATTGTAATAAGAACTGAATTCTTCCTATTCTTCCTTTTACTATTTATTACTCAGGATGTCATAACTTGAATCCATTGTTCACACTTTCCATGTTCCATTTGTTCCATTGAGTTTCCATGGCTGTGCAGGGATTCAAACCCTGTTCTCCAGTGTCCTAGTCAAATGCTCAGACCACTACTCCACACTGGCTCCCTTGTATGTTTGTATGTTTTCCTTTAGCAGGGACAAAAAAGCTGGATGGATTAGATCAGAAAAAAAAATGTATGAGAAAGAAGAGCTACATTGTCCTTTTCCCAGCTTGAAGTTTCAGACAAACTTGTCCCAGGATAACTGCTGGAGCCATAGGAGTGGCAGCAACAAATCCAAACTGTTTTAGAGCCACTCCTTCCACGGGTGCTCCAGGCTGTCTGGGAGTCATTCAGGTGGTGGACCCTATTCCTAACAAAAATTCCTATTCAAAAGAGAGTAGCTACAGAAGAAGTGGCCATAATACCACCAACTACCCCTGACTTGAAGCTCTCTGGCTATAATGATAGCTCATCTATTTTGTCTCTTAGAGTTGCTCTTGAACTTTGATTTATTCCTATAAGATCACTTCTGTATGATCCACTGCAGGAAAGGAGACAACTGTTCCCTATATTTCATTATAGGTATGGGGCTGAGTGTGCTGCTGGCATGTTAGTTTCTCTCCCCCTCCGTTCTTTAACAGACTAGAAAACTATCTTCTGAAAGCACAAGCGTACCTCAGTTAACCAAGTGGATGTGTTCATGGGTATTACTATTTTAACAGAAATTTTGGTATTAGTGGCAGAAATAACATGGATGGAATAAGGACAGGATGCTACAACATGTTTCAGCAAACCTTTTATCCAACTAACAATATACATGTGTAAAATGACACAATGAGGCCATGTAACTCTTATGTATATAAGCAAAAACATTTTTAACCTTTTAGAGACCACTTGAAAATACATCCAGGGATCATTTGTAGTGCCAGTTTTTTTTTTATGATGGCCCAAGATATAGTTATTTATTTTTTAACATAGATGTTTTAATATAGTTATTTATGGCCATTTCCACATGGGCATATTGCCCACGCTAGAGCGACCTCCCCAGGAGGTCTTCTTCACCGGGGTCTGTGCTAGAGCAGTTAAGAAAAGTGAGGTTCTAAACCTCAAACTGTTCTAGCGCAGACCCGGGGGTGGTGCTGTGAGTTTTATAAAAACCACCCTCAAAAGTGGTTTTTATAAAACTTACCCGCGCTGCCCCGTAGCAGCCCCCGGTCAAGAACTGCAGGGACGCGGCAGCACGCCCCTTCAGATCTGCCCGGAGGCGGGCTTCCGGCTGGCGCGCCGTCCTAATTGGCGGAGCGCCGCCGGAAGCCTCCGGCCGCCATTTTGGGTGCCGCCGGGAGCCGTGGAGCGCTGCGGAGCGTTGCTGAAATTCGGCAGCGTTTGGAACGGCGGATCCGCGCTCTTCAGAGGGACGGAGCAACCCGCTCTCAGGTAAGCTCCGCCCCTGCGTGCGCGGCCCCGTTTCGGGCCCCCCCCGTGAGGAAAGGGCCTATGTTTTAACAACATGCTGGAGATAGCTGCTAAGGCAGGCTCATCTAATCCCCAGTTCTCTTTCTATTTGCTGTTGATGCGTGTTCGTGCAGTTCTGGAGGCAGCTACTGTTTACCCTGCCTGCTGTAGGTAGGGAATGGCTCAAGCTCCATTGCATTTTTTAACTGCAAACACGCTGCTGCAACCTGACCACATGAAAAATCTGTGGCCATTTCTGCACTATACTGTTATAGTGTTAGCACTTTCAACATCCTGTGGAATTCTGGGGATTATAGTTTGCTGAGGCCAAAGAGCTCTCTGGTTAAGAAGTCTAAATACCCCTCCCTAAACTGCAAACCCCAGGATTCCATATGGTGTTGGATGTGGAAAAATAGCACTATAACAATGTAGTGCAGAAATGGCCTGTGTTTCTCTAGCCCTCCTTTGCCATCCTCCCAATGCCAACACTGCTAAAAACAACGACAATACTTTCTAGTTAGACGAAGAAGGAAAAATGGGGGCCTCTGAAAAAGAAAGTCTAAAGTGAGGCTATCACAGGTTGGCAAGATTTATTCAGAGGAGGGGTTGCCTTTGCCCTTCTCTGAGGCTGAAAGAGTAATGAATTACCCAAGGTCACCCAGTGGATTTCTGTGGCCAAGTGGGGATTCACAACCTGGTCTTCAAAGTCATTGTCCAATGCTTAAACCACTATACTACACTGTCTCTCTTCTTTTCCCGCATACCACACACAAAATTTTATGTTTCTACCTTGTCACCCATTGATTGTCATTGATTGTGTTTTCCTTAAAGCTTTACACCACTCATAGAGGTTCAAGACTTTCTCTACAGGTTCCTCCCACTCACTGTACATCTTGGAATGGCTTTAGAGCAGTGGTTCTCAACCTGTGGGTCCCCAGATGTTTGTGGACTTCAGCTCCCAGAAGCCCCAGCCACTATGGTCAATGCTCAGGGCTTCTGGGAGCTGAAGTTCAAAAACATCTGGGGACCCACAGGTTGAGAACCACTGCTTTAGAGTGACATGATACAAGTAACATAATGAGTAGGGGGTTTCTGGTACAGGCTGGGTCAATCATTCTTCTGTACATAATCAGTGAGGCTGCTGCTGCTAGTCAGACACTCCTGCCCTATGTACACAAATAGCTTGAGAGGATAAGGCAGTTGCTAGTCAGACACTCCTATGCAGCTATTCACACACACTGGAATTTTAGGGCCTTTCTGCCCTACATTGTTATAGTGGTATTATTCCACTTTCAAAATCATGTGGAATTCTGGGGCCTGTATTTTACTGAGGCCAAAGAGCTCTTTGGCTGAGAATTCCAAATGTCCCTCCCTAAACTGCAAACGCCAGGATTCCATAGGATGTTGAAAGTGGAATAATAGCACTATCACCGTGTAGTGCAGAAATGGTCTCAGCTGCACTTCTTGAGATGTATTAACTGACTGTGGGTAAAATGAAATTCTAATTAATGCCATCGGCAACAATGATTTCAAAGTTTACTTTTAAATTATTTATTTTAAATATTATTCTCTTTTTCTTTTAATTTTTCCTGCCTCAATGTTGCCTGAACTATCAAGCTCACTATTTACTGCATTTGTTCTTTCTTTTGTTACTTACTACAAAAAAGTGTACACTAAGATACTTTACAATGTAAATCATCAATGCCACAAACAGGTGCCTGCATGTAAACTTTTCAGGGAATCAGCACTGTTTTGGTTCAGTGGTAGATGCAGGTTTGTCCTATATAATATATCAGATGCCCCTGTCTATACAGTACAGTACAGGCGGCTGTGTGAGCTGTTACTTCTTCAAAGCTTCCAGTTTTTCTTGATAAGATGATCTATGCAGGAAAAAAACCCATAAATCAAAACCATCCTATAAAAAGTAATGCAAGCAAAAACACAATGGACTGCAACAGTCAGCAAATATTAATAACTCTCTTGGATTAAAAATGGTTATCTAAGTCAGCATGGATGCACATATTTGTAATCATGGACTAAGAGAAACAGCCAATGTGTCTATGCTTTGACAATGCCAGATGCAAATGTTATCCACGCTAGGCAACATTATTCATGATGATTTAGCACACAGAAAGCCAGCTCCTCAGACCTTCCTGCATGATCAGCGAAAGGAGACTCACATTTTAGCCTTTGTAGGCTCTCTTGTGAATCCTGGTCCGTGAACAGTAGTGAAGTATAATATCCATGCTTTTTTAAAAAGAAATCAAGCCTATTAAAGAAGAGCCTTGCCATTAAACCCAGAACTTGCAAAGTTTCTTTTCGGAAAACTAATACCTTCTCATTACTCACTTAAGTGTTTGGAAAGTAACCTGCTGTTATTTATGAGAATGTTGTGGGAAGTAACTTGTAATGTGATTTCTCGCCCTATTCATTACTTTTTGTCACTTTCTAATACTTTTTTTTAAAAAAAAAAAACTTAAGGTGGATAAGACGATTACATGAACACTTGGCAAATTCTTGTCAAAATGCTTTGGGGAACAGTCTTAAGATACTCTTTAAACTAACTTTTGAAAGTGGCTATAAAATATTACTTTTTACACTGGTGAGTACCTTTGATCCTACTCATTGTGCTACTTCAGAAGTGTAATTTAATGGCACCACTGTTACACAAAAGTAGTTAGTGTCAGGCAACTTTATCACTGGCAGCCAGTTGCTTCCATACAACTTTATCACTGGCAGCCAGTTGCTTCTTTTTCCTGTAGGTCCTAAATATACAGATGGAATATACTATACTAGCCAAGCTGCGAGGCGCTGAGGAATGTTAGAATGCAAAGTCTTGAATACCAGATCCAAAAGTTCGAAACAGGGTCTGGTCCAGAGAAGGGATGTACAAGAAAAAGGTGAATATTTAGGGAGATTTAAAACAATGATAGGAGTGACAAGAGTACAGTGTCTAGGTCAGCATCTATTCTGCTTTGGTCGGACCCCATCTGGAATTCTGTTCTGGGCACCACAATTCAAGAAGGATATTGACAAGCTGGAACATGTCCAAAGGAGGGCAACCAAAAGGGCATAGAAACACTTCCTTATGAGGAGTGGCTTAGGGAGCTGGATATGTTTAGCCAAGAGAAGAGAAGGTTAGGAGATCACATGAAAACTATGTTTAAATATTTGAAGGGAAAAGAGATTCCACCTAAACATTAGGAAAGACTTGCTGAAGTTAAGAGCAGTTAGACAGTGGAGTGTCCTTGGAGTGCGGTGGAGTCTCCTTTTTTGGAGGTTTGTAAAAAGAGGCTTAATGGCCACCTGTCAGGAATAAATACTTTGATAGTGTATTTTTGCATGGCAGGGGGTTGGACTGGATGGCCCCTATGGTCTCTTCCAATTGTGTGATTCTATGATTCTCCTTCCCCCACCCTTCTCTCCACCTAAGTTAGAGAAAGGGAGGCATATTGGCTATTTCTGAAGCCTATTGGTAAATACTCTGAGATGTTCCCTGTACATTTTTTAACCCGCAAAAGTTGGTTTGTGCCTCTGGAAGACTTCAGCAGTTGTGGTTTTGTACCTAAATGGGACACAAGGCCACATAAAGCTCAAGGAATTTCCTCTCATTATTATTGTTGTTATTACTGTTATTATATTTATTTATCTCCTGCTTTCCCGCCAAAATCGGGACTCAAAGTGGCTCTCAATTTAAAAGAATGATACAATTAAAAATATATAAAGGTGAATATTCAAACAGAATTGAACTATTTACAGTATTAAAACAATTACCTCTCAGTAGAAGAATAGAACTGAAAAAGGATTTTAAACCCCCTTAGCCCATCCTTTTGAAGATTTCTGTTTTAAAAGCTAATCTGAATATAAAAGTTTTAGTCTGCTGATGGAAAGACAACAAGGAGGGTGGCATTCTGCCACCCCTGGAAAAGAAGTTCCAGAATCTAGGGGCAGATACTGAGACGGCCTTTCTCATGTCCTCGCAATTGTGGTAGGACTGAGAGAAGGTCCTTTCCTTATGATTTCAGAGCCTGAACTTAACTCATACAGGGAGATATGGCCTACCAAATAGCATGACCCTGAGCCATATAGGGCTGTATAGATCATAACCATCACTTTGAATTGTGTCTAGAAACAAACTGGTGGCCGGTAAGGTTGTTTCAACAATAAACTAGTAAGCCAACAGACAAAGTGGCTGTGAGAGCATGCTCCTATGATACAGATATTGCTTTCCTCAGTATTGGAAGATGACCGAGCAGAATTGCATTTGGCACAATATTATACTGGACCAGCTGCCATTTAGAAGCTTGGCGCAGAACTATCATTTACATTATTTCTAATGTGGACATAATGTAAATAGCACTAAGGAGTGCTGTTTTCTGAATGTTCACCAGAAAAAGAAAAGACTTATAATAGCGGTTACCCTTAGGGCAGTGGTTCTCAACCTGTGGGTCCCCAGATGTTTTTGGACTTCAGCTCCCAGAAGCCCTGAGCATAGTGGCTGGGGCTTCTGGGAGCTGAAGTCCAAAAACATCTGGGGACCCACAGGTTGAGAACCACTGCCTTAGGGTGATTTAGCAAAGCTCTGCTCCTCATCTGACAAAGTATGACTTGGCCAGAGAATGTTATTTTTTCCCCTGGCAGGTGCATACCCTAAAAACAGTAGGCATGATTTTCTAGTTACTTAAGAGGTAATCCCACACAGTCTCTGTTATGCAAATCTTTTATTGATAATTTAAATAAAGTGTGGCATCGGTTCAATATATGGATATGTGCCTTGTTTCCAAAGTTTGGAAAAATAAGTTATTGAATTAAAACTGCCAGAAATTCCCAGACATCATGACCAATAGAATTAGTTATTAGACAGACAGGCTGACAAAACAGTTCTGGGAGATGTAGTCTGCAAAAGTAACATTTCCAGTCTCTCCGATTCTCCTTATCTCTACTGTAAAAATATATTAAAAAAAAATTCAGATATGCTGAAGACCAGGCATGAGTTAATTTCTCAATATGTCACTGTACTATTATGTTCCCTTTATGTCCCCTTCCTTTATGTGAAGCATAGCCAGAGAGTAACTATGAATCCACCAAGAAAACAAAGAAGAACTTTTGCCAGTCAGTACATGACAGAAAGTTGAATTAAACAACATTGCAAATGAACAGTTCTATTGTTGTAAGCCACAGGAAAAATCTACTAACTAGATTTATTTGGGGGCTTACTGCCAGTAAGGCTATTACAGGGATATCAAGTTGACAAAATTTGATTAGGCAATTGGGGGAATTATGCAAATGAGAGGCTAATTAACCAACGGACATAGCTAAATCTCAGGAAACAAAACACTGTTGTTCTGTACAAGATTCAGATTGGGCACATAAAATGACTATATCTGGCCAATGTCAAAACATTGGAAAAAGGAGAAGAAAGTATCTGTCTCATTCTCACACAGAGTATCATATAAGCTTGCTGAACTGGAAGGTTAGAGACTAAAATGGCAGATCAGCAGGATGATGGGCCATTTAGAATAGTCTTTCCACAGATCTCCATAAATTTACATAGGGGTCAATACATTTTAATGTCTGAAATGATTAGATAGGCATATTTTTCACAATGTATACCAGCTAATTCACATATATGTGTGTTTCTGTACTGGGTAGATCTGTATGAATAGAAGCCTTCCTGTGAATAGCACAACAACCTACTGCAATCTTCTGTTAATCATTAATCCTGAATTGTGTCTTTGAACATTTCTTCCATTTCCATTCGAGAAGAGATGAAAGCTGTAGGTTTGGAGGCTAATCCTCCTGGGGATCAGCCAAGTAAAGCAAAACTGGGAAAAAGAGAGAGAAAGAGACTGAGAGAGAAGCAAACAGTATGTAAAAAAATACAGGGGTTCATTTGGGAGTAGTTTTTTCTTTAAAAAAATACATTTCCTTCTTGTGTTTTTGGGCCACTACTGTCAGATTCTCTTGGACACATTACTCATGGCTCTAGGCCTGATTATCTGTGGCCATTTCCTCACTAAACTGTTATAGTGGTATTATTCCACTTTCAAAATCGTGTGGAATTCTGAGGTTTGTAGTTTACTGAGGTCAAAGATCTCTCTGGCTGAGAATTCTAAAGGCCACTCCCTGAACTGCAAACCCCAGGATTCCTGAGGATGTTGAGAGTGGAATAATACTACTATAACAGTGTAGGGCGGAAATGGTTGGTGTTTCTATTGGTATAGTGAACAAGGCTCCAGTATTTTGAGGGGCCCTAAGCGAATATACCCTCCGACTGACCTGACTTAGCAAGGACCCTCTTGATTAATCCTCTGTTGTCCCACGTTCCCAGCTGTTTTTTAAAATGTCTCAGTTTCTCTCTCCTCTTCTCACTTTACCCCTTGTCTTCAGCTTACTTCAATTGCTGCAAGCTGAGTTGAAAGAGTAAAAGGCATTTCTACTCAGCTTAGCTAAAGGTTGAGAACCACTGAAGGAACAGGCTAGGAGGAAATCAACAACTTCTCAAGGCCTGAGAAAGTTTGGGAAGGGAACCAGCCTGGGAAAGAAAGCATGCACAAATGTAAAAGATCGCTTATAGACATATGCACTTATGCTTCGGAAGTTAAGCCTTTTCCACACCCTACCTTGTCCTGTCATCCTCTAGTGGTGACCTCAGCAGTTGATCTGCCAGGAAGGGAGCATGATGGCAGTGCTCCCTTCTTCATGGGATCAGCTCCCTGGGGAAGGGAGCGTCATGGATATTCAGTTTCCTTCTGCAGTGCAGTCCGGTACTTTCCCAGGCTAGTGCTGGGACAGGAAGCGCCACCATCATGCTTTCTGCCCTTTTGCAGGACAGGTAAGTGTGGGATGGTAATGCAATCACATGTCATTGATGGGGAAAACCTGCAACCATTCTGCCTGGGGACAGGAGAGGAGCAGGACTACAATGAGGTCATGCAGACGCGTCCTTCTGGTCCCGCTCTGTTCCCATCCCCATGCTGCGATGGGAAGACACTGCAGAAAAGGCCTTAGTTCTGACAACTTCTGCCAAAGCAGGCAAATGGTACTCATAAATTTCTACTACATAAATTTCTGTAAATTTCTTTGTTCCCAGTCCCAACTTTTCATAGCACAGAGCCCGTGTGTGTGTGTGTGTGTGTGTATGGGGGGGCTGCATGTGCTGAGCATAAGCAGCATTGTTGCCACCATTTTCCCTTCCTTTGCTGCCCCAACACCTGTGTTTGGGCTCTGGAAGCACCTGCCCACTGAGGACCACCATTGGGGAGAAAGACTCTAGGGGAAAAAAAAGCAGATCACAACAAAAGGGAGGGAAAATAGAGAGGGAAAGGAATAGAGAGCAGATGCTCTCAGGTTCTGGGAAGCAGATCTTGTTCAGCTACAGGACCAAGGCAGGGAGAGACCATGAAAATTATTTCTATGTTTATATACAACTGACTCATGTACATGTTGCTAAACTTCTACCATCTGCAAAGAGTTTATTTTATAGAACTGGCAAAGCCTGAGACTTTGTAAAATACAAATGTTTGCCATATTGTGGTGAAACTATAAATTATTCTTTTCCCTAGGCTTCAGCCTTTGCACTCGTGTCTGCCTGTCTTACAGAACTGTATGCAGTGAGAAAATCTATGGCTTAACACACATTTGAGTTTTGCAAAGTTAAGAACTCTCAGACATTTATTAGGGACAAATTAGAGGCTTGTGTTGACATAAGAACTAGCTTCTTCTGAGCCCAATACCATGCATCTCCATGCAGAGGTAAGCTCCTGGGCTTTCTGAGGCTAGATGTGACATGATAACTCTATTATTATGTTGTATGAATTTCTTCTTCCTCATTGTTTCACAGACTTGATCTTACAATCTTTCTCACTTGCAAAGGTTGGAACTGTGTGGCTCTACAAATGTTGTACTGTAGCATGTTCTGCGTGTTTTTAACTGATGTAATGTGTCTAATCTGTGGATGAATTTTAATCAGTTGCTGTTTCCCATTTCAATCCACAACAACAGCAACAACAACAACAAATTTTCCTTTTAACATGTAGTCACACAGCTTTCCCTGCACTCTAGAAGCCACCTGACTCTTACTGCTTGCCCCCACTTGGGCTTTCTGGACTATATGGTCACCACAAGACTGCTCATCTTATACTGACCAAGCAAGGATCAACAGATGCATCCACAAATGTAAATAAACCTTATCCCACCTCAGTGTAGGGTTCCTCACCACCCACTTCCTAAAAACCTCATCATAAAGAAGCCACACATGCCCCACAAAGTCTATGGCCCTTTCCACACAGGCATATTACCTGTGCTAGGGCGACCTCCCCAGGAGGTCTTCTACACCGTGAGGCGCACGAGGGCGGTTCGCAAATGGGAGGTTCTAAACCTCAAACCGCCCTTGCGTGGCCACGGGGGTGGTGCTGCGAGTTTTATAAAAAACACTTATCAAGTGGTTTTTATGTGACTTGCGCGCATTGCCCCGTCGTAGCGTCCTGTTTAGAACTGCAGGGACACGTTAGCGCGTCTCTGCAGAGCTGCCTGGGGGTGGGCTTCCAGCTGGCGCGCTGCCCTGATTGGCGGAGCGCCGCTGGAAGTCAGCAGCCGCCATTTTGGGCGCCGCCGAACACCGCCGAAATTCACTACCGTTTGGAGCGGCGAACGCGCGCTCCCCGCGGGGACGGAGCAACCTGTTTAGCGGTAAGATCCATCCCTGCGTGCGCCCCCCGTTTACCCGTCCCACGTGTGGAAAGGGCCTATGTAAACCCTATGGGAATTCCATCTAAGCCAGCTAGCTTATTTCACCCCTCACCCATCCAGAAGTACTATAATCACCTGCACCTTGTGTATCTGGAATTTTTTATTAATTTTCAAAATACATAAAAGCATATATAAACACAAATATATATATCATTATTATAATCCTTCTGTTCCTCCACCTGCTTCTGTATATCAAAAATTATCCGGTTGAATCCTTCTTCTCCTTTAGACATAATCTTTGTCAAATACCCTGACATGCTTGATCCACAAACATTTACATGTTTAACCAAAGCATTACCCTTTTCCATTCTATTTCAAAATTCTAAACCATTTTATCTTAAGAGAGTATGCTAATTTTTCATTCTCTACCATGTCTAACATTTTTAATTTCCATTCATCTAATTGAATATCTGTATTATCTTTCCAATGTTGTGCATAGGTCAACTGTACTGCTGTAATCAAGTACAATAATATCTTCTGTTGTTTTCTAATCTCCCAGTTCTGACCTAATATATTCAATAAGTAAAATTCTGGTACCATTTCAAAATTAACTTTACAAATTTTTTGAATTTCATTGTGAATTCCCTTCCAAAATTTCTTAGCCTTGGGGCACATCCACCACATATGAAAAAAAGTCCCTACTTTTTCCCCACATTTCCAACACTTTGTGTTTCCATTTTTGGTTATTTTTTGAAGTCTTTCTGGAGTAATATACCACCTATGTAACATTTTATAGTAGTTTTCTCTTAAATTTACATTTGGAGTAAATTTTATGCCTGTTTTGCCCATTATGTATCTGAAGTAGGTGTGTATTACCAACTGACTCAGTTGATAGCTGTTACTCAGATTTGTCTGCCCAGTCAGCAGCCAACGTAGAATCCTATTCACCTTCCACTGGCACTGCAGCTTTGTTCTCCTGGGACCACTTGTCCGAGGCCTCTAAACAGGTAAAAAACCATTCTTTTAAAACTGCCCTTATCCCCTATTTTAGAACCCTGCTTTACAGAACACTTATTAGAAGTCTGCCTCCTCTCTAATTCCTCCAGTTTTGCAAGAATGCCTGTCCTTTCATCTAGCTCACCTTCATTATCTGAAGAAGCTGGGGATACCAAGGGAGGGCATTTAACAGGCGGGTTCTTAGCTGTCCTTTTCCCTTTGCAGGCATCTGAGCCTTTCTTAGATGCCATACTAAATCAAGGAACCAGACTATTTCTAGTCCAACACTCAAAAAATAATAGGGGAGACCAATCCTAGTCCAGCACCCAATCCAATGTAAGCAGAACCAAACCTAATCCAACACTCAACTCAATTTGAATAAATTAATCATCCTTACCCACAAGGAACACAAAACACAAAGGCCTAACAAAACCAAGCAGGTCCAACAAACCACACAGCTCCCCCCACCACTCACCCCAGAGGCCCATGGAGCCCCAAGGGAATACAAGGCCCTATTGGACCACACCTTAGATCTCTCACTAGGGCCCTTACTAGGCCACCAACCAGGCTGGATCAGGCTGCCCAATAGACACCTCACTAGACTAGACTGCTCACAAGTCCATCTGTCAGGCTGCTGCCCAGTCAGGACACTAGGCAGTTCGTTGGGCTGCTTACTCATAAAGTTCAATAAGGCCTAAATCACCATTAGGCATCTCTGAGGTTGCTCCACAATGTACTCACTCAAGGCCTAAAATAAGCCCCCAAGATGCCAAATGAGGCTCTCAACTCTCTATTCATCAGGCATGCACACAGGCAAAAATTTAAAAGAAAAGAAATTCCCATATAAGCTATCTAATTCCTGGGAGTTGCTGAGATACTGTTAGACCCCAAAGGCCTTATGTGGAACCAGCACAAAATGGCCAGTCCTCACAAAATGGTTGCTACCCCAACAATCACCATGGCTAATAGGAACCAGTTCTTCAAGCTGAGAAAAAAAAAAGGAGAAAACTAAATTATGTGACACAAACAAAATGGCTCATGTGACACAAACTAAATGTAAATCATGTGACACAAACAAAATGGCTGCACCTGCACACCTCAAAACAAATGGCCACAGCTTAGATACTAACAAAATGGTCACTCATGAATCACACACCCTTAAACAAGACAGTCATGCTCACTAACACAAACAAAATGGCTGATCCCAAAGTGACAACGTTCACTGAACACAGTGTCTGCTCATAAAAAAGAAATGTGGTTGCATGTGCCAGAAAAAAATGGTTGTAAGGGCTGCCCTGCCCTTAAAAATGACTGAATGCTCCACAGGTCATCAAAACAGCTGATGAACAGCCCTAACACCAAACAAGGTGTGGAGGACAACACGACCACCACCACCACCAACAAAGTAAGAACCCTCAATAATCAGCCCAAACCATCTCTAAAAGGCTCAATAAGTCCTATGTCATCCAGTCAGTCACACCAAATGCCATCAAAATGCCTGATAGGGCCTCTGCTATCCCAACAATCACCATGGCTAATAGGAACCAGTTCTTCAAGCTGAGAAAAAAAAGGAGAAAACTAAATTAATAATAAAAGGGGGAGGAGGTAGGTAAATGGGTTGATAATCACACTTCCAAACAGTGGGCTGCCCCTTCAGCCCCAAAAGGCCAGCAACGAGTCACCACCAGAGAGCAGCGACAAGACATCCCTAAATCCCCCAGCAAAGTAAAATTAATTAGGGGAACTAAATGCACTAAAGTTAAGTCCCAAACCTCCCAATCATCCCCCCAATAAACCCAGGTAAATTAACAAGACCCTAAGATAGTAATATTAAAATAATAAAACTACTCATTGCCAGGAACAGTGTGGAAAAACTACCCTCTGTCCTGCCTCTGTCAATCAACTGTGCCATTTCAAACTGCTTTTGAATGCTCAGCCACCACTCTTGTGCTTCAACAATCCGAAGAGGGCATGTGAAGAAGCAAGCAGGCTTCAATAACTTATAGCTCTGCCCCTGTTATGTGCAGCAATATGGTGCCCTGTGCCACTCACAAAGCACCTTAGTCTCTACCATGGAGGCTATCAAAATACTACCTTCCTCTGCTGCAGCATTGGCCGCACTGGTCCAAGTACTTATTATTAAAGTATTATGGTGCATTTTTAATATGCATGGCTTTCACAGGCATGTTCCAAAAGTATGCATTATTCAGATACTTTTGTTGTAGTGTGAATAGCACTGCAAGTTCAGAAATGTAGAGAGATCCAATTGCAATTTACATTTGGGTCCGTGTTGAAGTCTAGGAGGTCCAAACTGAATATAATTACATAAAATTCTGAACTTAACAATTTTTTAAATTTGTTCCTGCTTAGAATCCACTTGTCTGAGAAGCAGAATGGAAGACTTAACTGAAACCTCAAGAAAACTGATCATAGAACCATTTAATCTTTCTAGCATTTTCTCACAATGTGAGTCTTTGTTAGCTACTAACAACTGCTATGCTTTCTAGGATACATATTACACCCCTTTTACATTTGATGTGCACAAGAAAGCATTTATGATATTTGATTTCCCCCCCTTTTCCTCCTCCAGATAAATACACAGTTATCTATCAATCTTAGGCCATGACATTTCCAAGTACAATGTGGCTATTCATAAAAGGTTATGCCTTAGATGTCTTAATGCATGTTCATCCCACATTTGGTTTACACAGCTGTGGGTTATGGATAGCCAAAGGAACACACACAGGGGCCAAGGTGACAGCGATACTTAGCAAAGTAAGAGATTTAAGGACAAAAGAACTCCACAAGATTTCCTCTGAGAAGAATTGTGTGTTACACATTTGGTCTTGTCCTGAACAGTAACAAGCATTGACACAATATATTAAACAAAAGTATCTTCCCTTTTCATTTAAGCTTTTGGGGTACCTACTGAGTTCAGGCCTTTTATGTCAGTCAAGATCACTTGTCTGTGTGATGAGACAAAGAAGCTTACACAGTGTGCATGAGATCCCTGAGATACAGAAGGCCTCACAGAAGGAAAACCATGACTATAAAAGGAGCTGGACGTGATATATAATGAACAAGATACCATGAAACTACAGTAAGGAGTAGAGCAAGGGAATAAAGCAAGGGAGGAGGAAGGGTTCACAGCCTGAACCCACTTTTGCATTCTTCAAAGTCCTCTTTTAGTCACTCAAATTCCTTGAATGTCCCCTGGTTCCCCCACCCTCAGGTAGTTTTCATGTGATTTTTCTGCCTCAAAAACCACCCCAGTGTACTAAGCCCCAGACTCTTTGCTGTAGCCCAAAACTGTCCAAAATTGGTGACCAGAAGTGAGTTGACATATTAGCGCAACCCATGTAGAGGAGTGGAAAAATTAGCACTTTATCCACCTGAGCAGTTGCCCATCCCTTGTAATACAGTGTTGGAGAAGGCTGGCCCTCCTATTAGACAGAGGGAGGGAATGTCTCTTGGTGGTAAATGCTGCGGACAATCCATAAGGTATTGATAGAGATATTTATGCTTTGTGGCTTGTTTTTGCACCCCTCTGCTAAGCTGCCCTTTCAGGTATCATGCAAGATGCTGTCCCATCTCCCATGTTGACCAGTCATCTCATAGTCCACTTGGCTTCTGTGACAGAATGGATGTAGACATCATCTTTTCTTTCACTCCTGAAGCAAAATGTCTTGAGTCACCTCACCAACCCACTACAATATTGCTCATTGTCTGCGCTAGGACCAGTCACACATTTTCAATTTAGCCTACCTGATTTGGTCAGTGTGAGATGACTCCCTCACCTATACTCCTCTGAGGTTCTGGGAAGAAGAGTAATAGGGCTGTCATTCTAGGAGAGATGTTTGCATAGATGGGTCCCCCTCCCTGAAATGCACAAGAACAGAATCAGGGGAAACACACTCCTGCTCACACTGGTTCTATTAACTGCTTCTGTTGCTTCTTTCTTCCTCTTCAGCATGCTATCTCTTTGGTGCGAATGGGTTATATAGCTAACAAATTGGGAGAACATGAAGGAGATGCTAGTACTAAGTCCCATCATCTGTCATGCCTTCACTTGAGGATTCTTGATCAGACAAGGGGCAAACCTTATTTGCTACAAGAAAGGGATTCCAGGCCAATGTCCATTCAGGCAGATAGCCACAAATCAGCCATGCTCTTCTCCTGTTTGACAAGACTTCTCAGGATCCAAGTAGGATGTGTAGAAAAACGTGGTCAGCTCAGACTCTACTTCTGAGATGTAGTGTATGGCTATGAAAAAGGTCTGCTTGGGAGGAGCCCATCTAACTTCCAGCTATGAAGCTATATGGGGCTAATGAGCCTTCTGTGCTGTAAGCACACCAGTCTCTGAACAGTGTTGAAAATAATACCAGTCCTGGTGTATTTCTGTTTGAAATCTTTGACTGCTGTTGAACCCTTTGGATCTCTGACTTTGATTTACTACTTGGCTCTTGACTTTGGACTATTCTTGGCTTCACTACTTCTCCTAACAGAATTCCTAACCTACCAGTTGTAACTGATTTGGTTTTTCTTGTCCATGGTTCCTGCACCTCTAAATCCTTCCAGCTGTAGCAGTACCTTTAAGACTAATTGGTTTTTATTTTAGCATGAGCTTTTGTGGATATCTGCTTCTTCAGATGCACTAGAGAGTGATATTCAGACCTCTAGAGATAAAGCATATTTATACAGTTGTGGGAGTGGCAGGGAATTTAATAGGATCCAGAAAGATGCAAATCATAACCCTTATTCTAAATTTTCAAAGTCCTGCATTAGGTGATTGAGGTCTTTTGGATCTTTACAGTGGTCAATTAGTATTGATGTGTGAAAGCAATAAATGCACTTACCCTTCCTTCTTCATTTTCATATTGCAAGAAACTAGCATAACTACATCTTTGAATTCTTCCAGCTGGGCTGCACTGTACCAGAAAGATTCTCAAAGTCAGATCAGGAGGGCAATAGTGGCTAGCTTGATCCTTCTGGCTCATCTCCCTCTTTGTTAGCACTTTTCTTCTCTTAGAGTATCATTCCTTTAGAACCCCAGATGCAGTGAAAGTGATTTACAATGGCAAGTATTTGCCTGATAGACTGGTTGTTTTTCTACCCTAAAGTGAATAGGAAGGGGGAGAAATGGAAGCTACTACTGATGCTATAGGCTAAAAAAAGAAAATCCACCTTTCCCACTTCCAACTTTATATCTAGAGACAAGATTCCATTGGTATTGCGATCCAGGGAGTTCCCTCTGTTGAGGTCCCAATTAAATCTGGTCCTGTATCAGTTAATATTGGTATACGACTTTTAAAATTAATGGGCATTTTCTACATAGAGAAAATACTTTATCAAATGGTACTTTTTTACAGGTTTTTTACAGGTTGAAAATAAGATGAATCCAAGACATTCACAGAGTAATTTTACTCATGATGATGTTCAGAAAACCAAGGAAGTTCCAGGAAATTATGAGCTTTTAAGGAAAACATTACACAAGAAACAGGCAACATGATGTCCTTCAGATGTTTTGGACAACACACATAAACCAGTTTTCAATAATCACCAACACAACTGGTGATCAGGGGTATAGTCTAAAACATCTGGAGGGTGCTCAGTTGTCTACCCCAAAATAGAGATCTGTATTTCTTTTTCATATTTTAAGCTGGATCAGAATGGAGTAAAAAACTGCAGGCTTGATTCTCCACTTCTTTACGTTGAGTATTTAAAGTGTCTTTTCATAGAATCATAGAAATGTAGAGTTGGAAGAGACCACAAGGGCCATCCAGTCCAACCCCCTGCCATGCAGGAAAACCCTCAAAGCACTCCAGACAAGTGGCCATCCAGCCTCCGCTTAAAAACCTCCAAAGAAGGAGACTCCACCACACTCCGTGGCAGCACATTCCACTGTCGGACAGCCCTGACTGTCAGGAAATTCCTCCTGAGGTCCAGGCGGAATCTCCCCTCCTGCAGCTTGCATCCATTGCTCCTTGTCCTGGTCTCAAGAGCAGGAGAAAACAAGCCCACTCCCTCCTCGACATGACACCCCTTCAAATATTTAAATATGGCTATCATGTCCCCTCTCAACCTTCTCTTCTGCAGACTAAACATACCCAGCTCTCTAAGTCTGTCCTCATAGGACATGGCTTCCAGGCCCCTCACCATTTTGGTTGCCCTCCTCTGGACCTGCTCCAGCTTATCCATATCCTTCTTGAATTGGGGTGCCCAGGACACAGTATTCAAGATGAGGTCTAACCAATGCAGAATAAAGTGGTACCAATACCTCCCTCGATCTAGACACCATACTCTTATTGATGCAACCAAGAATTGCGTTGGCCTTCTTGGCTGCCGCATCACACTGCTGACTCATGTTCAGCTTGTGGTCTATGAAGACTCCTAAATCCCTTTCACACGTACTGTTAGCCAGCCACGTGTCCCCCATCCTATATTTCTGCATACCATTTTTTCTGCCTAAGTGTAGGACCTTACATTTCTCTCTATTGAAGTTCATTTTGTTAGCCTTGGCCCAGCTCTCCAGTCTGTCCAGGTCCTTTTGAATTTTGATCCTGTCATCAGGCGTATTAGCAACCCCTCCCAATTTGGTGTCATCTGCAAATTTGATCAGCGTGCTCTCTATTCCTTCATCCAAGTCATTAATGAAGATATTGAACAGCACCGGGCCCAGGACAGAACCCTGTGGCACCCCGCTAGTCACTTCTCTCCAGGATGAGAATCTGCCATTGGTGACCACCCTTTGGGTACGGTCAGTCAACAAGTTACAAATCCACCTGACAGTAGCCCTGTCCAGCCCACATCTTACTAACTTCTTTGCAAGAATGTCATGGGGAACTTAGTCAAAGGCCTTACTGAAATCAAGATATACTATGTCCACAGCATTCCCGTCATCTATCAAGCAAGTAACTCTATCATAAAAAGAGATAAGATTAGTCTGGCATGACTTGTTTTTGAGAAATCCATGTTGACTTTTCGTAATTATGGCATTGTTTTCTAAGTGATTAGAAACAGACTGTTTGATGATCTGCTCCAGGATCTTTCCAGGTACTGATGTCAGGCTGACTGGGCGATAATTATTTGGGTCCTCTTTTTTTCCCTTCTTGAAGATGGGGACAACATTTGCCCTCCTCCAGTCTGCCGGAACTTCTCCGGTCCGCCAAGAGTTTTCAAAGATTATAGCAAGAGGTTCCGCAGTGACCTCTGCTAGTTCTTTTAAAATCCTAGGATGCAATTCATCTGGCCCTGGAGACTTGAATTCATCCAGTGTGGCCAGGTATTCCTGTACTACCTCTCTATCTATTCTGTGCTGCATTTCCCCCACTTCCTCACCTGCTCCCCAACTGCCAGGTTGCGTGTTTTTATCCTTTTGGGAAAAAACTGAGGCGAAGAAGGTGTTGAGGAGTTCTGCCTTTTTTCTTCCTCCTGTTATTAATTCACCATCTTCCTTGCGCAGTGACCCTATCGTCTCCTTCTTTTTCCTTTTGCTGCGGACGTATTTTAAAAAGCCCTTTTTATTGTTTTTAATGTCTCTGGCCAGCCTAAGTTCAATCTGTGCTTTAGCCTTTCTGACCTTCTCCCTACATCTCCTGACTACTTGCTTATAATCTTCTTTGGTGATTTCCCCCTTCTTCCATTTCCTGTACATGTTTTTCTTAATATTTAGCTCAGCTGAGAGCTCTTTAGTCAACCATTCTGGTTTGTTCAGATGCCTTCCATTTTTCCTCCTTAATGGCACAGTTTTAGCCTGTGCCTTCAGTACCTCCCTTTTAAAGAACTCCCATGCATCCTGAACTCCTTTCTCATTGACTATTCTTGACCACGGGATTTCAGCCAGCAGCTCCTTCAGTTTACAGAAGTCTGCTTTTTTAAAATCTAAGACGAATGCCTGGCTACACTTGCCTTCTCTTCCCCACTGAATACAAAATTCTAATAGGGCATGGTCACTCTCTCCTAAAGATCCAACCAGTTCTACGTCATTAACAAGGTCTTCCCTGTTGGTCAGGATCAGATCCAGAATATTTGATCCCCTTGTCGCCTCTTCCACCTTCTGGACCATGAAATTGTCTGCAAGACAAGTAAGAAACTTGCTGGACCTTGCCGCCTTTGCAGAGTTTGACTGCCAACATATATCCGGGTAGTTGAAATCTCCCATTATTACTGTATCTCTCCTTTTTGAATGTGCAGTCATTTGGTCTATGAAAGCGCCATCGAGGTCCTCAGTCTGGCTTGGAGATCTGTAGTAAACCCCCACTATAATATCCCTATTGTTTCTCGCTCTCTTAATTCTTACCCAGATGCTCTCGACCTGGCTTCCGGTGTTCAAGTCATGGATCTCTTCACAGGTGAAAACATCCGCTGGGAATTCCTAATAAAGCCTCCTTCCCCTAGCTGGCTCCTCCCCCTAGCTTGATTAACTCTCCCTAGTTTGATTGACAGTTAACTGACTAACTAACAAACAATTAGCTGACAATAGGCTGTGAGCTCAGGGAGAGCACACAGCCAGTGCAAGCAAAACACACACACACACACACACACACACACACACACACAACCCACACACACAAAAAACAACACAGAGAAATAAGCAAACAAACTCAGCCCCACAGTCCTGCAAAAACACCTATCAAAGTTGTCTTCACAGACCCAGCTTACCTTTTCTTCTGACATAGCTCTCCATTTAGTGGAGCTTTTTTGCCATCATACGCTATTTATGATTAGAAATATGTATCATCCAAGGGGATGAAATAAATCAGCTCCAAGTGCCTAATGTGATCATGAACCTTGTTTAAAAATCACTTCACCTTCTTTAAATATTAACATTAATATTTCCAAAATGGAGTAAAATCAAGCTTCAGGACAAGTGCAGTTTATAAAACATGACAATATTTGTGACCTGTATCTCATAAGCAATTATTCATTATCAGAGGGAAATCAAATCATATTTTCGCTACCAGATAGTGAAGGCAACTCTTTTTTTTAAAAAAGAAGAAATCTGCTAATGGAAGTGACTTATAGAATAAGTGCTTCTATACAACAAATCAAGCATTATTAAATCATGCCTTAAATAAAGCCTCTTAAATTTTCAGTTATGATTTAATGGAATATTTAATTATGGTTTTATGTCAGACTTGCCTGTGCTAGGCAGTTTTATTTCAAGCCTTCACTAAGCCTTCTAGTGAAGATCTGTTGTGTCCTATGTTACCCTTTTGACATTTTTATTCCTGTTTGTATATGTGTACTCGGTTCCCTTATGAGCATCTTATAAGTGCCACTGAAGAGAAAGAACACCTCTTTTCCCTCTATGTGCATATCAGTGCAGGAAGCATCACAGAATTATAGCTAGAAAGTAGCTTGGAGACAATCTAGGTTGAGTGTTCAGTCAAAACAGTATCTGCAATGCTGGATGCACCTACAACATCACTAACTGGCTTGGCAGAGATTTATCTTGACTCTGCTTGAATATCACCAGTGAAGGAATACCAACTGTTTCCCAGGGGAAACTGTACTACTATCAAAGAATGCATAGGAAGATTCTTTTTTTGTTTAGTCAAAAACTTTTTCCTTGCATTTTTCAACCATTGCTTCTGTTCCTGTCCTCTAGAAACCTTCTTTGTTCTCTGCAAAACAGCTTTTCAAATACATGAATGAATACAGGTGTCATATCTTTATTGTAGTCTTCCTCAGGTGAGCCATGCAGAACTCTTTCAATCATTTCTTGCTGGGCTTAATTTATACTGGAAGAAGGAAGGTACCTCTGAGTCTATCTCTAATGTTTGTATGCCTCCTGGCCTTGCTACCCCCCCAAACTTACCTGTGGTTACATGAACATATGTCATCAATTAGATTCCAGACAAAGACTTGGGATGTTGCAGAAGGAGGTATTCAGTACCTCTATATCCAATGTCCCCACCACACACACATCCAGGAGGCAATTTAAAAGAAGTGAAGCATGATTTCCTTGATTCAATCAATCCACCTGGGTTTTGATCTTCTCCTCATCCCCCCCCCGACCCCACTTTGAACTTTATATTGTCTTTCTCAGTGAGTTATATCTTCTCTTGGTATGGCCAAAGCATGATAGCTTCAATTTAGTCATTTGGCTTCTCATGAGACTTCAGGCTTGATGTGCTCTTTTCTCATCCCCTTTTTTTGTCATCCACAAAATCCACTGTAGTCTCTTCCAGCACTGCATTTTGACTGTGTTGATTCTTTTTCTGTCAGCTTTCTTCACTGCCCTGTTTTCATGTCTGCACGTAGACATAGGATAAACGATGACATAGATGATCCCGACCTGGCATCTTTACACTTGAGGATCTTATCTAGGTCTTTCATAGCTGGCCTTCCAAGTCCAAGTCTTCTGATTTTTTGAGTATAGTCTCAATTTTCATTTATTATCTGAGTGAGGTTTCAGTGTATGCTTCCACATTAGAGTACTAAGGGAAAAACCTCCAGCCTTCAGCCTTTTGCAACGTCCTTCCCATTTCTTATTTTATATTATTACTAGTGTATATACCGGCATTGTCTGGGATTTTTTTTTTCTCATAGGTAATACTTCCTAGAAAGATTTGAGATCCTGTGTCTCTAATTCCCCAGATTGTCTTGTCCAGTACCTGTAACTTTCCCCTATATTCCCTAATTCAATCTGTATTCAGAGTTAACATTCAGAAGTTAGTGCCCTCCTCCTTGCTGCTAGGCCTCATCTCCATAGCAACCGGCCTATTCAAGACAGACACAGATGACTGAGGCCCAAGAGCTCTCTGGCTGAAAATTCTAATGGCCCCTCCCTAAACTTCCATAGAATTGTCTTAGGCAGCCAATCATATGAGGTCTTCGCCTGACACAGACAAACAAACTTTGACTTTTATATATTAGATGATGATGATGATGATGATGTCTCTTGCAAGCCAGCAAGGCATAGTGGTTTGATCTCCTGATCAGCCATGGAAACCCACTGGTTGACTTTAGGCATGCCCCACAGTGTCAGTCCTAGAAAACCCCATGATAGGCTTGCCTTAGGGTAGTCATAATTTGGAAATGACTTGAAGGCACACAACAACATCTGTGACTCTTAGAAAAACTATCTACATTACAGGAAGAACAATTTTGTACTTTCCTTTCCCATCCATGTTAAACATGAAGAACCTGTCAGGAAAAAAAAATACTAATTCTGTAATATAAATATCTTCCTAAATGTACAGAGATTCAAAGCTCTCTGTCTAGATGTGCAAATCTAATAGTTTGTCTTTTCTACATTCATTTCCTCCACCATATAAAGTTCTTTCCATTGGATTGATGAATAAATTTACAGATTTTGGTATTTTTTTAAAAATAAGCCAACAGAAACTTTCACTCATCTCTAGACATTGCTGTTCCTTTAAAGTACGTGGCTTTATAGCTAATCCTGGTAGGTAGCTCAAGTACTTATTAAAACAGACATGGTTTGGAGGATATTTCTTACCAATGTGCTAGAAGGGTATATGCATGTGACAGGAGCAAGGGAGAAAGAGAGTTTATGAGGGCAGTAAAATCAATGAAGTCTTTATTTAATTTAGCCTGCAGGATGACCGCCAGCTGTTACTGCCTCAGATCAAAATCCAGAACAGACACCCACAGAGAAGGCAGTTGTCATGGGAACTACTGCCAAGAAGATGAACACAGAGCTGTCTGTCAGTACAAAACAGGGCAAAGGGAGCCAATAAATTGATGATCCTTTGCACAATGCAGAACAGATAAGACTTTTTTCAGAATTTCTGCTCACCGCTTGGACTAGCTGGTCACTATATAAGACTTATGTGCACCTTCTGCAATCCACAACACTGATGGTTACATAACAAAAATATATGACAGAAGAAGATTTGAACTGGATAGAGGTAGTGGTGGATCTTGCATGTGGCTGCATTCATCATGGAAAGTAACAGCTATTAGCTTTAATGTCATCATAGGTAGTGAATCTGTCCTAGGTTTTAGTCTAGACAACTATTCAATGTACTCACATTATTTGAAGAATGGGGTTCAGCACTCTGGAAAGCTCCTTTAAAGTTCAGATTAAAACCTGGACCGGAGGCAATGTTCCACTCACATGGAAGCCACCAGTCACCGCTGGCAAGACACAAAACACAAGCAAACATTACAATGAAAGAAAACTATAATGTGATCCTCCCTCAAGACCCATGTTACCCTGACTTCTGGGGGTCCTCTGGGGATGTCTTGATTAGCTCCCAAAATGCATAGACTGAGGCCCTTTCCGAATGAGGCCAGGAATTGCTCTGTGCCGTTACTTACCACTTCTTCTGGGCTCAAAACAATGCGGACTTTCTCTTAAGCCTTTCCGCAGGGCTCCTCTGTTTGTTCCAGGGCAATTTGGAGCAGTGCGAGGTCTTTAGATCCGCACTGGTGAGGTTGACAAAATGGCAGCTTCCTGTTGTTTGTGGATCCGGACCAACCACTGAAACTGACCACCCACAACCTGCCCTCCGCTGATTGCAGGCTTGCATTGGTGTGAATCTGCGCATCTGCACAACTGAGCAGGAACGAATTGGCATGCTCTGGAAAATTTAAAAACTGCTTTTTTCCAGCCTTCACATAGCATGCTGGAGGACCACTTGGGGGTGTATTGAATCGGACTAAGGTGCGGAACTAAGGTAAATAGTCCGAACCTAGTCCGATCCAAGGTGCAGATGACCTCTGTGACAGGACGCATTGGCCCATCTTAATTTCCTTGTGCGGAAAGGGCCTGAGGGAATTAGTGGAGCACTGATCTTGGCAGAACGAAGGGAAGGGTAACTCAGCGAGATATTTAATGCAATTCTTATGGAGTCAGACCACACAAAAACCAGCCAAAGATTAAAAAGTAAGCTAAAAATGTGTTTTTATTGTGGGAATTCACTCATGCATGCACCACAAGATACATACAGTCAAGCGTTCACACAAGAGCTAACTGAACGAGAAACAGAGGAAAAAAAATATGGATAGAGAGGCTGAGGGTTTTTGGGGTTATACAGTTACCATTCCAGAAGAATAGTGAAGAGCTTGAAATGTGACTTAGGCCATTTCCACACTAGACTGTTCTAGCGCTATTATTCCCCTTGCAACATCCTATGGAATCCTGGGGTTTGCAGATTAGGGAGGGGCCAGGTGTCCCCTCCCAAAACTGCAAACCCCAGGATTCCCTAGGATGTTGCAAGGGGAATAATAGTGCTATAACAATCTAGTGCAGAAATGGCCTTAGACTTCTGTCTAAAGGCAGACAGATCAGGATTCAAAGCAACATAGTGGAGTCTTGCATTTCATCTGACTGCAACTGACTTCTCAAAACCAAGGGTTTATATACTCTCTTTTCCTCCCTGAAGGGGTGTGAGTTGATTGCTCTCCCAGCCTAGTGAACAATAGGAGTTGCAACACAGACAATGGGATCTGGAATGGACTGATTGGTTTCAATGTCCTGGTTGAGAGGGGATTTCTGGGCTAGCTGCAGTAGGATATCCAGACAATAGGGGTCCTTGCCTCTGCATCTGGGCACCTTATTGTTTTCTGATGTTGGCAGTTGACAAGATTAGCTCAGAGCCATTAAGTCACGCTTTCTTGGATAATGTCAGTGAACTTTTGACCTGGCCATGCTGAGGTCACCTCTGACCTACTCCCAGCCAGTGTCCCTTTCTACATGGCCTTGTCAGCCATAAGTATAATTTATATTTTATGTCAACACATCTGCCAATTAATATATTTTGCCAATTAGACCATATCAAAGCATGGAAGTGTATGGCTTGGTAACACCCACACGCTTTGTACACAACCAGAACCCCTGTGCTATCAGGATTCACACCCAGCCAGGCAAGTGTAGGTTCTCACTTCAGAGCTTCCACACAACATCAAAGATTTGGGGGAAGAGTGAGTAGACACAGGAAGACAGGAGGCTGGGCCATTGCAGGCAAGATTCTTTCCCCATTTACATGTTCTTGCAATCCATGGAAGCTTCTTTCTCCTCAGGGTCTGAATAGTGTTACCCTATATCAGTCTCTCCCCTGCCCTCATTGTGATGTTTGACTTAGACCATGGAGACCTGGGGCACTATCACACTATGTAGTTATAGAACTATGATTTCACTTTAAATTCCCTCTAGAGTATAGTATAGAATCCTGGGGTTTGTAATCTGGTGAGATGCTAGAGTTCTCTGGGTGAGAACTCTAAATCCCCCTCCCTAAACTGAAAATCCCAGGATTCCATGGGATGGAGCCAGGGCAATTAAAGTAGAAGTATTGTGTTGTGTGAAAAGACCCCTGGTTTCAGACTGTCAGTCCATGTAATGCTTACCTGGTGACATGGACTATCTCTCATTCTGGCCTATTTCACTGAGAATAAAATGGAAGATAGGATCAAAATTCTCTGTACCCTGATGCTATGATGATAAAATAATACCATGATACCATAATAAGTTAATGAGTTGATGGGGTGAAAGAAATGATTTGATGGGGTCTTTACAAAACACACAGATATGTCCTACTAGATCTAAGCTACTCTTTGTTGCTTGTTGTTATTTGCCATCAAGTTGACCTTGACATAAGCCATTCCTATGAATGATAGGCCCTTTTTGCACTGCATTTGCCATGCGAAAGGGCCCCTTGAGCGTCGCACAAATGTGAGGAGTGGTTCATATGATGTACTCACAATCACGTGACACTCCAGGTGCTGCTCGCGCATATTTTCATTTTCGGCTTTAAGCCGAAAATGGTGCACACTTGTGCATCGCGCTAGGGCCCTGTGCGCACTTGCCGTGCATGCGGAGCTCTGGAGCTACAGTGCTTGTGCTTCCTGCCCCAGCACAGCCGCTGCACTGAGGAAGTAAGAGGCGGGGCTCTCGCATGAGCAGCTGGCAGCTGTGGAGCTGAAGCAACGAGGATGTGAGAGCCTCTTGCTGGAGGCTGCTCACACGATTCCCACACGCCAGCACAAAGAAAAGGTGAGTTGTGGAAAGGGCCATAGACATGAAGGGCCCCAGTTATGGAGTGCCCTGATTAAGTCTAAGCTACTCTATTCATTGGTAAATTAATGTATTTTTGTGCTCAGGTTTGCACTGTTGTTCAAAAGTTAGCTATCTAAGGCAAACTTCAGTTGTCTTGATTTAAATCAACCGAGCCTGTTCTAAACTGCCTCTTTTGGAACAGAAGCAAGAAGGAGGCCTCTGAACACTGCAGTCTGCCATTACTCATCCTAAGGAAGAAAGCCAGGACAATAGAAGAATTGATTGGATGCTGCTGCTGTTGGCAGACATGTCATTCTTATTGTGCTCTTTGGGCACTGGTGGGGTGTTGATGAGTCCTGTTCTCGCATCTCATGAAGCAGCTGTCTCACTACCTGCTGAGCTGCCATACCTTGGTTAAATACTGTCCTAAATACTTAACAGTAAGGTTTAGATAGTATTTTTTTTTGTCAGAAACTGACAACTTCTGTTGCATGAGCAGATGCATTATCTCCCTAGCACAGTATTCTCTTCCTTTCAATAACTCAGATTTATAGGGGATTAATTTTTTCCTTTTATAAGTTAAAGGGACTCAAGAGATGCCTGACACCACCAGCTGCTGTGAAATACTGCTGGTGTCCTGAAGAAAAAGACTTTTGTTCTTCTAGATTGCCACTTGAATGTCTTATGGCTCCAGAAAATGATTTAAGCACAGTTATATTTTTAAAATTGCATATTGCATGTACCTGTGTATAAGACACTGCTTGACAAGGTGAGCAAAAGAATTAAATAGTGTCAAAATATTTTACATTTTAAGACTTGATCCTGTTTTAAATCAGTAGTACTTAAAAGATGTAATTTAGGAATAATTATATTATATACATATACCTTTAACATCTTGAAGTGGACATAAAATTATAGCCATGAAAAGGACTGTAATGTTGTAATTTTAAATTATTCTACAATCATTGGAATACGAGTGAAAACCTGATTTATGACCTGAACATCTCTTGGCCAGATACTATATTCATCATGCCTCATGCCATTGTTACCCCACTGGAAAACCCTGTCACGGGGTCTCCAATTTTGATATTAAAATATGATTTTAATCAGGTCACCTGGATGGGCATGTAGACAGCAATGGTCGAATGATCAAAAACCAGGTCAGGCCAGTAAAATCCCCCAGCATGTAACCCCAAGAGACCTCAAGCTGTGCAAACCCACAGTAGACAAAGGGTCCTCAGCCCCTGAGAAGCCGACTTGAGGGGATTAGCGTGTTTGCCCCAAGCTGAGCACTGATAGCAATAAAATCCTATCAGGCAAGGACCATTTACATAAAGTCACACCACAACCCAATGCAGCTGAAGATCCTGAGACTTTGGCAACATCTTGTAATCTCATGATGCAAAGGAAGTTACCATTGTGGAGCTTATTTCTCAATGTGACACTCATTGTTCTCCCCGGGAAAGGATTAGCCCTCCAGGTACTTTTTCCTCTACAAATAGTCCCAGTATTTGAGAGGTTCTTTGGATCACTCCTGTTCATCCCAACTGACCATTTCTCTGTCCATTGAGTAATCCCCTCAGCCCTCTCTGTGCTGAGCTCCACTTTTTCACTGTTTTTCCCAGACCAAGGACTTCAGAAAAAGGTGCAGTATTACCCCAGCTACAATCCCTTCAATATTCCCCCTATCCAGTTTCCTCTCTTTTGCTTCTTAATAGGACTTGAGTGAGTGTGTGAGTGATTGCACTGGTGCATGAGACCTTCATTCAATAAAATCATTTTATTGGACATCTTCATTTGGTTTTTGGCTTGCCCTGACCCCGTAAAAACTGGTAAAAGACCCCGCTAGGTTACCCTGCCTCTTGCATTGCTATTGCTCGTGCTCTGGTTAGTTTCCATTCCCCATCATGTGGAGCACATTAAGGCATCCCCCACAGGACCCCAGGAATCAGGGTAACACCATTTCCACACTACACTGTTATAGTGCTATTATTACACTTTCAACATCCTATGGAATCCTTGAGTTTGTAGTTTACTGAGGCCCTCTAAATACCCCTCCCTAAAGAGCAAGCCCCAGGATTCCATAGGATGTTGAAAGTGGAATAATATCACTATAACAGTGTAGTGTAGAAGTTGCTCCAGCTCTGTTTGGAAGTCAAGCACTATCTCATCTTTAAACGTATGACATTTCTTCTGGATTTTTTCAACTGGTTCTCATTCCTTCTCATATCCAGCAGAAACTCTTCCTTTTTACCTTTAGAGGTCTTCAAAACCTTCCATCATGCATCACTAGTCGCATAGGGATGAGGGGGCTATGGAGGTGGTTCACCCCTGGCAGCAACGTTTTTGGGCATCCCAGCTCATTGCCATGCCCCCACACACTGCAGGCACACCCCCACACACTGCAGTCACCCCCCATGTACTGCGAGCATGCCCCTCTGCACTGTGGCTATGCCTCTGCACTGTAGCCCTGCCCCTGCTGCCTCCCCCATATACTCCAAGCAATGCCACTGTGCATCACTCTGTTTAAGCCAGCTCTACCATCCTCATCTATGTCAAGGTCAGTGATGCAGACCTGAATCTAATAACTTGGACTGAAGTCATTTCAGTGACTTGACTTGGACTCAACTCAGCAATAAATGACACATTGACTTGACTTGTATATTTTTCATGACTGACTTGCTCCCCTTGGTTCTGTAACATAATTCATTCATCCAGAAACTTTTTGACTTTGAACAAAGCTTCCATCTCTTTTCGCACACAAAAATCTGTCTGAAGCCCAAAGCATGGACACATTTCTTGGAGGGGAACAGCAAATGTGTTAGGCAAGAGGCTGGACTGAGGTCTGATTGGCAGCTGTTCCTGCTGCATAATGGAGGAGCCTTCAAAAACTTTTCCTAATAACAGAAGGCGAGATTTGCCCCCAGAGTGCAGGGCACTTTTCTCAGGGGGGACAGCAAATGTATTAAGCAATGGGCTTGAAGAGGAAGAATCCTTCCTTCTATAGCTTTCAAAGTTTCAGTAACAGGGAGTAAGGAGGATCCTATTCCTCACTTCTGAAAAAGCCTCCAGTTTGGAAAATGAGAAGTAAGAATGTTCCCTCACGTCAGAAGCTGTAGACTCTTTTATGCCCATTGACACAAAAGTTTCCAGCTTGAGGAATGGGAAATAAAAAGGTCCTTCTTGCCTATTCCTGTAGCTACAGACCCTTGTAAGGTCTTGACTCCCCCCACTACACACCACCAGCACCTCCTCTCTCTCCCCCCCCCGTTAAAGTTGACTCCCACACTTGAGACTTGGCTTGCAGGTGTCTTGCAAGGACTTGGGACTTGACTAGAGACTAAAAGTTAGAGGTGTGAGACTTGACTTGAAACTTGGAGTAAAAACCTTAAATATATCACTGTTCAGAGCCTCTATAAGTCACACTGATAGAAACGCATTTTGAACATTTGATAACAATAAGAGGTCTATCTGTCTGACTGCCTGTCTGTCTTTCCAGAGCAGGACCATCAGGTCCAGCCTTTAAATTCAGTTTTTTGAAAAAGCACAAGGAAGAAGATGTTGCAATAGTTCATACTATCCCACTGGCATCCTTTCACAATGGAGAATTGAAGGAATGGGAATCCCCAGTGCAATATGGAAGGCAAATTGTTTAAAAACTGGTTCTTTGGTGGAACTAAACCATTCTTAAAGGATTATAAATCACTGTCTCAAGCACATAGTTATTTTACTTGAGCAGAATTATTGATCTGCATTGATTTACATTAATGTGAGCTGAGAGCTAGGCTCTATAATGTCAAACGAGAAAGAGCAGAGGCAGTCAAAACAATCTAAGGTTCTAATTCTATGAATACTTAATGGGAAAAATTATATTGGAAGACAATGAGATTTGCTTTAGAAAAACAATATAGGTATTCACCACTTGCCACTTTTATCTTGGCTTTCCACTATATGATGTACCATGCAACATACAACATAAGTAATATATGAAAAGTTCAAGCCCTCAAACCACTAACATCTAAACACCTCAAAATAGTAAAAAAACATAATAAATAATGAAAGCATCGTTTGCTTCATAAAAAACAGCTGAAGAACTTATAGGGTAATCCTAGTAGGTAACACTGCATAAACAGCCCTGCAATATGTAGATGTAGATAAAATCTCAGACAAAGAAGATCTCTAGAGCAGGGATCTTCTAGATGAAATTCCTCAAGTACACTTCATATGAACCTGGCCATTTGTGGCTTTAGAAGTTAAAGCCAGTGTAAACTGGCAGAACAAAACTGACAAGCTATAATCCAAGTTGCTGCCACAATTAAATAACCATGTTGCCATGTTCTGAATCCCACTGAATTATCAGCACTCTATGGACTAAACTATATTGAATGAATCATTGTAATCTAAATTTATTTGTTTTTGCATATGTGACATTTCATCAGGTTCCCAGGCCTACAAAATCATATATGTCCGTCCAAATAAAACTTAAATATTACAGGTATTTTCCCTCCCACTAGGGAGGGAAAAAAAGATAAAATTAAACCATAATGGAGGGCAGAGGAATAACACCCTTTGGTAACACATCTATCTAGCCAGGCAGCAAAAACTGTAGAGTGCGCACAAGGGGCTAAGGTCACAGAGTTCAGTCCTACAGATTGAAAATAGGAAGTTGTGGGAAGACCTGAAATAGAAGAAAGTAATATGGGGGGAGTCCATTTCTGTTTAAACCTGGTTGACAATGGAAGGAAAGAGAAGTAATTGGAAGATTAAGTAAACTTGAAGCTAATTTCTCCCAGTTCAGCTCTCCAAAGGACTCATGGTAGAAATGTACAGAAGTGTGAATAGATTAGTGCATAATTCTAATTGTTAGTTCCAACTGGAAATGATGCATTGAATCAAAGGAAGTAATAGATGTGTTGTCTTACAAGTTCTCATTGATCCAATTTGTCTGCTGTAGTTGAGATTAATAGTTAGATTTAGGCCTGAAAGATCTATTTAGACACATTATGGGCATTTTTAATGCGTGCTTCTGAACTCCTGGGTTGGGAAGAGGGAACTATAATTTTCTTTCACTATAAATGAAATGTAATTTCTTACATTGATGATCATGATTGTTTTTCTTAGGGGAGAGTCAGCTATCAAGGGAATCCAAGTGGTAAACAGGCTGTGCTCAACAGTGAGGATACACTCTCTTTCCAGAGAAAGGAGAGATTATACAGAATAGGAGCAACTCAGAAAGAGGTCCCAAATACTTCTTTTTGAATTCTAATGGTATAATATTACACTTGAGTGGTGACAAGAACATAGGAAGGGCAGATGGGATTGGTAACTTGGAAAAGTTTAAACTCCAAGACTCAGAGATTTGAGCTGAATTTGCGAGATCACACCTTCTGCACACAAAGATCAGAGATATAGGCCATTTCCACACTATACTATTATAGTGCTATTATTCCATTTTCAACATCCTGTAGAATTCTGGAGTTTGTAGTTTACTGACACCAAAGAGCTCTCTGTCTGAGAATTCTAAATGCCCTTCCCTAAACTGCAAACCCCAGAATTCCATAGGTTGTTGAAAGTGGAATAATAGCACTATAACAGTGTAGTGTAGAAATGGCCATAGACTCAAAATTGACAGAAAATCTCACATTCATATGTATCTGATTAAAATTGACTAAATACTAGTTTTACTCATTCCAAGACTCTTTTGTAGCTTAATCTCACATACCCTAATCCTTAATGGTTTTTTGGGGTAGGGCATTAACAATATTTCATAGTTGCAGGTGCTACATTTTAAAAACTCAGCATCAAACCCTGAAATTTCTAAATCATTGTCTTGGCACCTGGATACTATCTTAACATTAAGAATTACTTTTATGTTTTCTGGATACTGAACTTATATCCTTAATATATTTACTGCAAATAAACTACCAAGGAACCTCGATGACCAACCATGAAATACCAAGACCAGACACAGAAAACTGGGCCCCTTTCGCACGGCATTTTCCATGCAAAAGGGCACCTGGAGCGTTGCATGATTGTGAGGAGTGATCTGCACGATACACTCACAATCGCGTGATGCTCCAGGGGCTGGCAGGCGCCGATTGTGCAACTTTTCATTTTCAGCTAGAAGCTGAAAATGATGCATGATTGCACATTGCTCCAGGGCCCCGTGCACGCTTACCTGGCATGCAGAGCCTCTGGAACTGCGCTGGTCACACTTCCTGCCCCAGTGCAGCCTGGGAAGGTCACAGGCTGCACTGCAGAAGAAAGAGGAAGGGCTTTTGCATGAGCAGGCAGCTTGTGTAGAGCTGAAGGACCCTGGATGCGAGAGCCTCTCGCGTGATCCTCCCACCCCAGTGCCAGAAGAAGGTAACGTGTGGAAAGGGCCTGGATTAAATAAGGGCCACTTTATGTGATCTAACCTATTTAGGTTGTGTTGGTCTGGAAAGAGAGCAAGAGTGGGGAGCAACCTGATGCAAGTCTAGCTGAGGCCTAGGTATCAACCCCATGACAACATCATCAGTTTTCCCTTGGATGAAATACCTAAGCTCCAAGGGCAATACAAATTCTATGGGTTACTTCCTGGTGCAGCTTAATTGGAAGGTAACCCAGAGACTCCCACCCAAGTTGCAGATTTCTATAAGTGAGAGCCTGAATCCCAGGTTATCCTCAAGGGTCACCTCTTTCCCCATGCCTTGAGACACAGCTGTAAAATGGGACTCTAGAGCCCTACCCTACCCTAAAAGAGTACCAAAAGGTGATCACACAGAAGTCTTCAATTCCACCTCCACTACCTGCAGAAAGGAAGCCTATTTAAGGACACCATCCAAACCCAATTGTCCAAGTGCCACAGATGCAGTATAGGACAGGAGAAAAATAAAAACAAGTAAAAGATGGAAAAGTCCTATCTGGCCCTGAAATGACCAGACAAGTTTCACACTGCACTGACGGCGGGAAGGTAGGTTGTGCTGTGAAGATCAAAGAAGGCACATGAAGGGGTGATCTGGCTTAAATAGTCTCCGGCCGTGCCCCCATTATGTGCTGTGATCTGGCACAAAATGCCAATCACTAGGTTTCTGGTCTCTCTCATGGAGATCATCCAATGGTTACCCTCCCCAGTAGTGACATTTGTCGTGCAGGTCCAGGTAAGCATGTTTTCCTGCATGTACTGAAAGAACAGGAGCATTTTCTAGTAATGTAGCTCTCACAAGCTTGTGCATAAGGATCTTCCATTTTTATCTAGCCCTTCATTTAGTGTTTTCTGAAAAGTGAAGGCTGGGGTGGGTGGAGAGGAAGCACATCATTTGTCCTCTTGGAAGGAATGAGAGATAAACAATGCCATCAGTGCTGAGGCATGAGTGGGAGGAGGGGTGGAGCAAGAGGGGTCATAAATCACAGCTGCATCCCACTTTTATTGTTAGAAATGGGGCAACCAAATCCTCAAATCCTTAGCAAGGATTCGAGATTTGCGAATCCGAATCCCTGTGCAAAAATAGGCAGACCGAATCTATCAAATCCACCAACCAAAAAAATTGGTTTTTTTAAAAAAAGTTCTGTTGAAAAAAGGTTTTTAAAAGTTTATTTTTTTACAAAAAAGTTGCTTTTTAAACCCTTTTTGAAAAAAAGGATTTGAAAGATTTGAGATTTGTGGATTCCCAGAACTTTCCAGGGATTTGGATTCGGATTCTGAAAATTCTGGATTTGTCCCATCCCTATCTATTGTCTTTTCATGTTTCTTTGTCCACCCATCTACCCTGGAGCTTAGTATAGGCTTTGACTGGGCACCTTTTTGGGCCAGACAGGAATTTTGCTTCTCCATTGCCTTCCGTAGGGGGGAAGATGTTTTGCCTACTTTGTACTGATCCACTATTGTATTACGTGAATATTAACTTTGGTTGGTGACTTAAAATGAGAATACAATTTAGCTATGTTCTCTTACAAGTTATTTATTTCAATTTACATGTAATTGAGCAGGTGTGACAGTGAAATCTTGGTCAAGCACCCACGGGCACCTTTTTGTGAACATGGAGATTCTCTCGACTTCCCCATTGGGTCATGGGATTGAGGATAGGACAGGGAATAACCTTTGGGACTAGACTTGCTTGGCTTTCTCCTTTAGGGTTTAGGGCTTGGCAGGAGAGCAATATGTTGAGGCTTCCTGGAAATAGACTGGATGGGGAAAGGCTAGATTGAGTAGCTTGCTTCTGAGGACAAGAGGGATGTACACTTGCAAGCTGAGGAGGTAAAATAGCACCTGCTTCAAAATTCACACCTGCTTAACATATATTAACATATATTATGCAGCCCTGCTGCAGATCAGAATTAAATAGTTAATAAAGTGGCCTCTGATGTATCCATACATTTTGTGAGTCTGTTTCTTCTTCTTTTTTCCTGACTATGTCGCAATATTGCTCCTATAATAATGTTACTCAGGTGATGTGGGCACAAAACGGAAATAAAATCAATATCGCAGTTAGGCTTCTCTGGGGCCCTTTCTGCAATGGGGAAGGGATGGCAGAAGGACAGGACCACGACAGTCATCACAGTCCAGTTCTTTTCCTGTTCCCAAGCAGCACAATTGTGGATTAAATCACGGACAGGTTTTCCCTGTCAATGACACATGATCGTGCCTCCATCCCATACTTAGCTGTCCTGTGGAAATTACAGAAGTGTGATGGCTGGACTTCCTGTCCTGGTGCAGCCTGGGAAAGTACCTGGCTGTGCTCTGGAAGGAAGAGGTGTGGTCACCGCACTCTCTTCCACAGGGAACCAGCCAATGCGAGGGGAGTGCGCCCGTCATGCCAACCTCTCAGCAAAGGCACTGCCGGGATCCCCACAGGATGACTTCGTGAAAAGGTAGGGTGCAGAAAGGACCTGAGTATTATGCTTTCTAATTCTCCCAAATGATTCCATTCTTATAACAGTCATATAGTCTTTGTGCAAAATATCTCACATTTCATGATCAAAGTTTGCAAGCACAAGAGTAGCATTTTATGCAGCCATCAGACTACAAAATCCTTAATGCTATGTGGAAAAGAAAAATCTTGGACCTTAAAATGAGGAACTGATCATGTTGAATATATTAATGTGTTACAGGAACCTGCCAAAATTCCAATGAGCAGCTGGATTTCAGTAGAAATCTGCTGCTCATGATCAGGAAGTAGAACTAAAAGATGCAACCCTCCAATGGGTTGCACATATGTCAAGTCTGAGCACTGTCTCCCCCCCCCCCTGGGCTTTACATGCACCAAACCAGGTCCAGGCATTGATGGTATTTAAATCCTGGAGGCTGCCAAATACATTGTTTAACCCACAAAGCCATAAAGCTATTCTGTGGAAAAGAGGTGGCTTTGTGGTTATATAAGAAAGGCCAAAGCTGCATAATGCATTTCAGGTCAGGGTCAATGCTTTTAAGTTAATTTATAGCCAAAGAAATGGTTTTAGCCAGCAGAATGCTCATTCACATCAACAAATGTGATGCATTTTATGAGTGGTATACTGGAAACACATCTCTTTCGATGAGCAATTTTCTTTATTACATTAGAAGTCTAGTATGCCAGTATAGCCCTATTGCTCTCATATGACTTTACCCCTTCATAACAAAAGGGAATCAAGTAAATAAGTAAATTAAATGAATTAGTTGTTAAAATGTATATGAGAATAAAGTTTTTAAAAGATGAAATGGAGTCTATAGTCTATAGTCTGTTCTTCTTATTCTTCTATATTTGATATCAGACTATTTACCCACTGAGCAAAATCCTATTGTTGCCTTAGATGTAACTAGGGTTCCCCAGTCTCTGGGCATGGTCCATCTTTTCAGAGCCACAGGATGACAGCAGGAATCTCAGGGAATGATCACTACTCTGAAAATAAATGGTCTCTCCCCCCAGCCTTATGCTGTTGGCCCCTACTCATGTAGTGTGTGTTGAAAAACCTACAGGGACTTGAGAAGTTTCTTCCCCTTTCCTTTTGTTTTATTTGTTGCTTGGCTGTAATACCCCAATCATGGAACACCTTCCCCTTGGAAGCCCAACTGGGGCCAACATTACTGATTTTTAGGCACCAAGTAAAATCATGGTTGTTCAAGAAAGGTTTTGGGCCCCAAATACTTTTACAAAAAACAAAACAAAACAAAAACCCTCTTATGTACATGGTATCCATTCATTTTAAACTATTTCATCCCTTTCAATCTGTCTTTTATCTTGCTAATAGTTTAGTATGTTCTTAGACTTTTAAAATGATTTTAATCATTTAATTGTTTTTAATCATTTAGTCATTTATGCTATTTTAAATCTGTTAGATTGGTGTTATAATATGCTGCCCTGAGATCTCCAGATAAAGGTTAGGCTAAATAAATACATTTGTTAGACTTTGTGGTCACATGTTCAGCAACTATGGTTTATGCTTAAGAAATGCGAATAAGGATAATTAAGGATGTCACCAGCCCTTGTCTCTGTGAACTCACAAGGTTTCTATGCTGTAAAATCCCAAATTATGCTTCTCATCTGGTAACTGTAATTATTGTAATTTTGGAGTGGTACATAGCAGTGGCAAGGGACAGCAGAGGAAGTCATCTTTGTCAAGAGAGAAAGCTTCCCTGATAGCTCCTGATAGTGATGGCTTTTGTTGTCATCCCTCACACCGAGTCCGAACAGTGCCTACAGCCATGTTAGCCTTACTGTTACACAGCCACCTATCTTACCATTGTTAGCTATGCTGACATAGTTCTATCAGCCAACAGGGATATCATGGCTTTAACTACTATTTGTCAGGCTCACTTTGACCTCTATGGATGGTGTTCCAGTTTTTCTCATCATGTCAATATGGAGAAAACTAACCGTCAAAACTGCATGAGTGAAAGCATCACCATGTGGGGGCTGAAATACCATATAGCAACTCGCTACAACTACCAGCTGCGAAAACCTGACATAAAAGTTTTATGGCCTTTTCTACAGTACTGTCAGGGTATTTTTGACCTCATTTGCCATTAGAAGATTAAGACAATACTTAGTGGCAGTTTATGAACTGAGTGGGGTATTTAACTACAAAATGTTGAGGAAGTCCCCTCTACCACATACACTTTCTTGGTCCTTACTCCATTCAGAGTAATACTCAACAAGATCCTTAGATTTGACAAAGAAGTGTTACTAGCCAAGAATTTTCAGATGATCTGTCTCCATAATTGTCACTTGAATCTTGCTGTTGTGTCATTCCTAAATGTTTTGAAAAGAAAACTAATCAGAGAATGGAAAAAGGGGCATAACCATCTTCCAAATATAATACACACATAACCCAAATATCTGTGGATTACAGTGGTAAGAAACAATGCAGGCTTTCTTGAGTTTCTTTGTCAGAGAACATCAGGAAAAGAGCAAGGTGTTGAAACTTGAGTAGGCTCGTATGAAGGCAGTATTCCTAGACCTACACAGTATACCTTGAGGGCATGTAGAAAGAGAAATTGGATCTCTCTTGCTCTCAATGACAGAAGTAGCTTTATCAACAGAATGTCATTGCCTTCAAACTAATATTTAAACATTTGATCTTAATAAGTGACACAATTACTAATATGAGAAATAAATCCTGTTTAAAAAATGAGTAATTTAAAAATATGAGGAGGGGGAGTGTGATAACCATGTCCTCTCTGCTGTCATTTATGTCTTTCACATTAGAGGGTGATGGGAAGAGTAGGAGAGCCTCATCTATCAATGAAAGCTCCCCATATGAGCATGGATACTCAATTTCCAGTTCTGTCATGCACAGAGGAGGCTCTGCTCTTCAGAAATGTGACCTCCCCATGTGGAAGGTGGCAGAAGCAATAAAGGGGTGGGTTTAGCCTGCTTGCATTTACCTTATTCAGATCTTAGAACAGCTGAATAGGGATATACTGTCCAGTACATGTGAAAGGGTAGTGGCTGGACAAATCTGACTAGTTCCTAATTCCATAAGGGAAAAGAATGATGTACATTTTGCTTTGGTTTCTAACTTTCTAGTACAGTGCACTCTCTGTATATGCAAGGGTTCTGTTCCAGGAACTCTTGCATAAAACAAAAAAATGCTAATACTCCAACTCATAATCATCAATGGATGCAATATGGGCACACCGGTGTGGGCACATGCCTGTGCGTCTATTGATGATACAGTAGAGTCCAGGTTATCCGACATGTGGTTATCCGACCTTCCAGATTAACTGACATCGCAGCTGCCTGGGGGCCTGGCTGTAGGCATTGCCACGCCCCCAGACATGCCCAGACACACCCAGACACGCCCCCAGACACGCCCCCAAAATGGCAGCTGCCACGGGCCTCTGGCTAATCTCACATTTCGGTTATCCGACCCTCCGCCCGCCCTTTAGGTCGGATAACTGAGCCTCTACTGTAATTGGATACGAAGCTTTGTATGACCTCACATTCATGTCTGCTGAGTTCATGTCAGCTGAGGGCGAACTGTAAATTATTCTTAACATATGATATCTGGTATAACATAAACACCCACAACTCAGGTTATTGGTTCTGACTAGTATAACAAAAAGAACAGCAACCCAAATATATAGTGATAAGATAGTTTGGACCTCAATAAAATATTTCATAGACACAATAAATGAACCAAAATAAAATTAGGTAGATCTCATGGTAGACTGGGGGTTTATTTCACAGTACAGTCTAAATAATAGGCAGCCCTCCATATCTGCGGATTCTGTATCTATGGATTCAACCAATCATGGCTTGAAAATATATTTTTTTAAAAAAATATGAAAATTAAACTTTGATTCTGCCATTTTTTATATAAGGGACATTATTTTATTACATTATTGTACATAATTGAGACTTGAGCATCCATGAATTTTGGCACCCATGCAGGGTCCTGGAACCAAACCCTAGCCTAGAGGATACCAAGGGCCCACGTTACCTTTGTCTAATCATGCTGGCAAAAATATAAAGAGAGCCTGAAATGAATTAACTAATGCTTCCAATCCAGCCCAGATATTTGCTTCATATAGAAGAATGTTACCTCAGCATGACCCGAGAAAGTTTGAGAAGAGATGCCTTTTTTGGGTGGAGGAGGCTGAAATCATGTGACATAGCATCCTGGGGACACATTTCACACTGGCGTTCATGGCAGAACCTCAGCTAATTTAGGTTCCCCTACTCAGACTTTTCTTTAAATCTGACATCTACCCAGCCACCCACCCTAAGTCCAGTGAAGACTTGGCTAAGTAAGATTATTATTAGACTAAGTAAGATTATTATTATTATTTTTTAATCTGCCTGAAAATTGCTCCAGTTGACTTTTTAAAAACTCTCTATTGAGCTTTTGGTGATTCAACATTGGTGGAAGGACAGGGCTTGTTAACTAGATTACCTTTTGTAGATATGTGTATAAGGGAATGAAATTTGAGAGTATCTTGATATTGCATTATTGTGACTTTTGATTCCTGAAATTCACCATTCAGTTTTATGCAACTCATACTCAGGATTGATTTTGGGGTATGAATTCCCTGGTTCACTGTTCTGAACTTTTGGGGCACTAGGAATTTTGGGACCCTTCATAAATCACCCCTCATTCTCCGGGAAATTGTGGCTTAAGAGAGTTAGAGTAGGTGATTTCTCCCATCTTTCCCTCACCAGCTTCATGCTTACTCAAATAACAACCTGTCTGTGGGATGTCTAGAATTGACACACTGAATAAATTACTATATTTTTAAAGAATTGTTTCCCTACTTTGCCAGAGTTATTTTCCCCCCTCACTTCTAAGTACCCCCTTCTTACTCAAATATGTACCCAATATATTCCTTGGTCAATAATTATAGTTGAGATAGGACAGGATTGTACATTGTACACCACCTGCTATGCCACAGCATTTACTGATGCTGCCATAGCTGCTGCCTCTCCCATGCTGCCACTAAGATCCCACCTATCCTGTAGCAAAACATGACACATGAGGAACATTTTATTTGCTTCCCAGCAGAATTACACTCCCAACAATCCTGCAGCAATCGTCATGGTGGTAGGGGAGAATGCCCAGAAGAATATGTGGGTCTTGTGTTCATTCATGTAACAGATACCAAATTTTGATGATACCATTCATTGGATACAATCTGTCCTCCCCCTTACAGTCCATTGTAGGCAAGGTGTCCAGCACATAGCAGCTATTCTCCTTGCTTACAGTGCTAACTGATTGTGTGTGAAGGGTGTTGACATTTTTGCAAATATATGACAGAACTGTTCAAGGTGCCTGACACTGCTCAAAATGGCACTTTTTCAGACTTTTTTTTTCTTTGTAGAAATGCAGAGTTATTTGCATTAGTGGCATAAATGAATTTCATTTTATTGGCACTAAGTAAATACAGCAGTAAAGCTGAAGTGTTTATGGAGCATTCTCCTAGATAAAAGAGGCTGACAGGCAAAGTCACTGAGACCTGATGTAGTATATATAGAAGCACGAAGGATAAAATAAGCCATTTAAGCATGCACAAGTGGAAGATGACAAAATTGTTTCTGCATTTTTTAAAGATAAGAGATCCTTTTCTGTGTATTTTTTTTACAACGTAATTGCTCAAAATTTCCTATTGCTTCTTTCTCTGTTCTACACTGTGCCTTGGGATAAAGCCAAGGTATCCTCTGCACCAGGCCTTTAATGCATAATAACTCTAATGTGCTAATGTCACTTCATTCAAAGGATAGTGTTGATGTGTATTTGAGCTGGAAAATAATGTGTCACTCCTAGCTATGTTAACTGAATTGATTCTATTCTCCTTCTCTGTATTCAAGGCATTTCCTTGCCCTGTTGCAGAAAGAAATCTGTGTACAGGGACAGAGAAGAATTTTGCTGGAGTCAAGATTCTTAAGTATTCATTTTTGTCCCTCCAGAGATTTCTTGAGAGACAAAGTGTGCCTTTTCTCAGAAATCTGCACATCTGCAATATGCACTGTACATTTTGAGAAAATAAAACTACACATGGAAGCAAGAGAACACTTAAAAATATGAATGACTACAAATATGTATATGTGTAAATGGGCATGAATTTGTAGGAAAAAGTTCAGGGAAATAATTAAATTAAGAAAAATGCTTGTAGAAAATGCACACAAATCTCCACCCAAAAAAAGAAAGTTTCATAATTTAATACAAAGAAAAGATGAGACAAGACTTTGGTACTTGGGAGAAAAAGCAATAAAATAAAAAATGCAAGATATATATTTTTTAAAAATACTTATATTAGATCATTGAACAACCACAATTGTTCAACCAAATCTATCTCACAATGTTGTCAAGAGGATGAAATAGAGCAGCTGAATGTACATATCTTGAGGTCCTCTCCAGACAGGGACGGACATCTTGGGCACTCAAAATGTTGATTTTGTCTTGAATTTCCCAAGGTGAACACCTTCTCTTGTTGAGCTCTGTTAGCCTTTGGCCATGATGACCATGATAGATAAGAGCCACAGTTCCACAGCAACTGGAGCAGCATGTTTCTCTCATAAGGACAAGTGGGGCCCAGTGCGATCATTACTAAAAAAATAGCCCAAACAGATTTTCTATGCATAACTTCAACCACGCTCCAACAGATTTTATGCCTAGTAAAGATGCCTGGATAAATATAAAAATATGGATCATCCCCAAAAGTCTGAACAAGCTACCTGAAACAGCTGGAAAAAGTGTTATTTAGCAATTTGAAGGGAAACAGCTACTTCCTCTTCTCTCACTACTCCAAGTTCTACACTTTCAAGCATAATTGGGCTCTGACTTTGAACATTTAATATTAAGAGGATATATTTATCTTACTAAAAACCAATTCCCAAAGCCCCTAGACAGTTTGTAGAGATACATCACAATATGTGAATGCACTTTTGTAAAACATTAAATTCCCACTGTGAGTAGGTAAGAGAAAGGAGCAGATTTTTCAATGTTTCATTAAACAATATTTTTTTTTAAAAAAAAAGCATAAAAGTATGGCAAGGGATGCTTGTTTGTTCTTTGCAAATTGCTATATAAAATGACCTGATATGAACCTCTTTGGCTAATGTAATTTGGATCATACCTGTACACCACCTTTCACACCTCTTCAAATATTGAAACAAAGTTGTCTACAATTTAACCTTCCAGGACTTCCTTTTAAATATACATTACTGCGTACTGTAAGAGGGAAAATTAGTTTTAAAAGAGTATTAAATGTATTAAGCTTTTTAAAAATTATTATTAATGCAGTGGAAACAGAACATACTTGTGGGAAAACCTATGAAAATGAAGCAGACCAGAAAGAGATAAATTTACCTATTTCAGGTTATGGCAGTGGCTCATTATAGGAAATATGTGACTCTCTTGTTACAATATTTTCTCCAGCTACCACAGGCAGAATCCAAAGTGACAGTTTTGACTTATAAAAACCTATAAGACTTAAGACCATGCTATTTTCCATATCATATTCTCCTTTGTAAATCTGCCTTAAGATTTTCATGAAGGTCCTTGTTTATTTTCTGACATACTTGGAGGCATGCTAAAGATCTATCTAGTTGAGCAATGCTTTCATACCAATGAACCACGTAGTTGCAAACACAACCTATAATCAAGAGATGAGTGCAATAGCATCATCCCAATCTTTTTCCTATGGCACAAGAAGCCAGAGGGCCAATAATAAGGAGAAAGTTCTTCCTGATCTTCTTGTTATTACTATGTGTCATAAAATTTGCTTCAACCATGAATGAAGAAAGCCTAATGTTGATAGCCTTATTCAGGTGATACCCAGTCACAGCTGTACTTTCCCAAACCAAATCAGTCCAATTGTAATGCAGGTCCTTTCTGCACCGCATGGCCGCCCTGCCTTGGGGACATGATTTCAGTGCTCTGTGGGTCGTGCTTCTGCGTGACATTGTCGTGGTCCCACCACCATCTTGTCCCTGCATGTTGCATGAGCGCAGCATTTGTAAAATGAAAAAAATCCACTTTACACTTACTGTCATGTCATGCTGCTGCCTTTTCCGGCCATGCAGAAGGGCAGAAGCACATTGGCAATGCCTCTCTCCCGAGTGCAGCAATGGCAAATGCCCAGCTGTGCTGTGGAAGGGAAGAGGAAGGGCCAGAGTCCTCCCCTCTGCAGTGACCAGGTGCGGTGCAGAGAAGAGCATTCCTGGCGTACTTTCCCTCCTGCTGGGGCTGCAGTGAAAGGACATTGCTGAACCCTTTCATGTGGAAAGGGCAGCAGTCTTCTTGTTTTTCTACCACCATAGAGATAGCTTCACTGACAGACTGATGGAAATACATCACTATTGTCCCTAAGGTGCTATGACATTGTGGATCCGAACCAGAACTGACAAAATTTATGTAACAATGAACATTATTAAACAATCTGATGACGGAAAGCAGTAATTTCTAGGTACAAATGTGCCTTGCAGTCATAGCGGTGTTACCCCAATAAGTGGAGGACCTTGAGGTCCTCCAGCAGTGCATTGTCTCATTAGTTGGGAAATTATAGCTCAAAGGAGGCCTGCAAGAGGAGGTAACTATGGAAACTTTTCACCTGTGTATACCAGTACTAACTGTAAGGCACCAGCTGGGAGTCAAAAAGAATGTTTTTTGTTTTTGTTTTATTAAGAGAATTCATACATACATGAAAGCAATCAAGCAGTCATACAAAGCTGGTGAAGAGAAAGGAGAGAAAGATTGGATAGCGAGAGATTTGGGGTGTAGTAGGCGCTATCTACCATTCCAGAAGTATGGAATCAAAGTGAGATGGCTCAAACATGAGAGTTTGAGGATAGCCCAGGGCATGAGAATTGGGAAACCAATGGACAGAGTGATATACCTACATGCATTCAAGGTGATACAAATTGGAGCTATGGTTTAAAATGCCATTTTCTGCCCTGGAGGGAAATGTGTTAATTGTTCTCTGATAAAGACAACAAAACGGATCTGGAAAGTTCTGGTTGTCTTTGCAGTGAGTGACAAAGCATTGAGGGAAATCACAATAGCCTCTTAATAACTGGAAAGAAATGGGAACAAAAGGACAGTTTCCATGATTTTGGTTACTTTGGCTTTTGGTTGCTCCTTCCAGCAGCTTCACTCACTATTGTTCCCTAAGTTTGGGTACTTTAGAGGACTACCTAAAACCCATTGGGTTGGGCTTCCTGGCTGATACTCCTGAACTTATGGCCTGGCCATGCAGAAATCCTTTGTCTTATCTGGCAGCTTCCAGCCTGAGTCCTTTCTTTTCACATGGCTTTTAATTGTAAGTGTAGGATTTATATATTAAAATGATATCTCTTGCCAAACAAAGGATATTTTTCACCAATTTTACAGGAGTACTGCAGAGTGGGGTGTACAGCATGGTAATAGTGGTACAAAAGGAATACTGCAAAATACTTCTTTCTGTGCCAAAAAACAACAAAACAAAACACCTTGTTTAACACATGTAACTTTTGCTTGGAATAAGTCTTGGACTGCAAATAGTCTTCAAAACTTCAAGAAAGAAATTCATGAGAGATTACATTTCTGTCAACTTTGAAGGCACTTTTGTTTGAGTAGGTTGTCACAACTTATGACAACCCTACTCAAAGCCCCAACTTATGGAGCTTTGAGTATGTGGTACACCCCAGATCACTCAGTGGGTTTCCATGGCCAAGCAAGGAATTGAATCCAGGTCTCCAGAGTCATAGCCCAAAGCTCAAAACACTACCACATTCTGGTTCTCATTATTTTCCTATATATTCCTAATTAAGTCCCATATTGCCACAAAACTACTTCACAAACAACTATTTCCTTCTGCCCATTCATTTTCCTACTGCACAAAATGTGTCCAGCTACAAATTAGAATCATTCTTACATCTTCCTATTTATTCTTCCAAGCAACTGCTATGTGCTGAACAAACTCTGTGGCTGTGTGGGGAACATCTCTGTCATGACTAGGAGTCACTGAAAAACCCATTCTCCATTCATCTGTGCAAATAATGATTAAAGGTGTCCAAATTGGTAGCCATCACTACTATTCATGGTAACAAATTCTAGCTCAGCTATTTTGTTTATTTACTTTATTTTTTGATTTTAAACCCTGCCTTTCTCCAAATGTTATCCATTGTGGGAAGAAGTGGTCATTGTGGAAAGAAATGTTTCTTTTTTATATGGCCATTTCCACACTGCACTATTATAGTGCTATTGTTCCACTTTCAACATCCTGTGGAAATCTGGGGTTTGTAATCTGCGGAAATCTGGGTTTACTGAGGCCAAAGAGCTCTCTGGCTAAGAATTCTAAATGCCCCTCCTTAAACTGCAAACCTCAGGATTCCACAGGATGTTGAAAGTGAAATAACAGCACTACAACAGTGTAGGGCAGAAATGGCCTATGTATTAAATCTCTAGTCAATCAGCTTTAGTTGATGACGCTGGGTTCTAATGTTACAAGACCAAGAGACAATTTTTTCTTTATCTACCTTCACTGTGCCATTTACAATTGAATACACCTCTGTCCTGTCTCTCTAATTCTTGTCTTTGTTGTAAACTAAACACACAACACAAGGTTCTGGAACTCTGTGCCAAGATTGGTTAGGCTGGTAACACTCTATTGCTCTTTCATCAGTTAGTAAACACTTTTTTTTTGTTCACACAACTTGGCAACTGAATTGGGTTATAGCTAAAGTGGGGAATGGTTTCTTTTTACTGATGTGTTCTTGTGCTTTTAACTTATTTTTATATTTCACTGAACATTTTAATTTTTAAAAACTTGAATACTATTGTAAAGCATCTTACATGCCATTTCTAACACAAAGCTGTGATATAAATTTTAAAAATCTATGTGTAAATGATTCAACTTAGAGTACTAGCCTATTCTCAATCTACTATTATTGGTTATTAAACAGAAGTAAATTTGGCTGCTTCTAGGGTTAAAAAAGATAATAATAGCTTGGCACAGGATAAAGTTTATTATTTGACATAATGAATTTGGTTCTACCAACAAGGCATTGTCTAGCATTCTTGTGCAGACTCTAATAATTCCCTACTTCAGTCCAGAAATCTTCTTTCCTTGTTAGAAGTTTTAACTTCCAGCACAGGAATTAATCCCCCCTTCAAAAAAAATAAATAAAAAATAAATAAAAAAAAATCCAGATGACCTGTAACCACCTTTGAGCAAAAGCAAATGAGAATTTAGACTTACACAGTTAGACTGTATTACAATAGGTATAATAGACTAGTCAGCTTTTCAGTTATCCAATTAAATCTTTAATGTCTCTAAGAGTGTGCAGTAATTAACAGTGCAATTAAAATACTGACATACTATATGCCTTAAAGAAATTCTAACAGCTTTAAAAGAAATTCCTGACCCTGAACATATAACAATGAATTTTAAGACAGATGAAGGATCAAAAAGATATTTCCGGTGAGGATTGCTTTTTCTAGAATTGATAAAAATACACAACAGTTGTACTGGAATTCCATTAAATTAACAAGCATATCTGAAGTACAAAAATCATAGGAGATAACTAAGAGCCTTTTGTATGTGTCAATAGTCTTAAGGACTATGTTAACATTAAGGGTTCTGGTCTAAATTCTGGTTGCTTCCTGTATTTTTTAAAAAAGATAAGAACATAGTGTAAAAAAGAACATGAACACACTTTCATTTAGTCATGACACTGGGTCTTCACCAACACATTAAGGCACTTTTGTGCTCCAGCCACAGGTCTTCTCCATTCAAGCATCCAACTGTAGATTGAATACAGCAAAGGAAGAAGTGAGGATGAAGGAAGGGGACAGGATAGAGGTGGAGAGGGAGGGAGCCTGAAGGAGAAAATGAGTGTATCATTGGAATGTTTGTGGGGCTGTCTTGGGGTAAGGGATCAGCAAAGCTGAAAAAATAGGTTTCTTTTCTGAGTATTTCCTTGTTGCACACACCTGTACGCCACACATATTGCACTAGTCTAGTGCGAACACCACATGTTGCCTTCATAAGGAATTTGAAAATATGTCCATTTCATTTTTGTTGCATTTCTCACAGTTCCACCAACATTCTTAGTTTTGTTTAAGCTGTGTCAGTAGACATTTTTGTTCTTATATTTTAGTATGCATTTTTCCCTAACATAGACATTTGTTTTAGTGTATATATATTTTCCCACTGACTGACTGAAGTAAGTATTTATTTATTTATTATCCTGCTTTTCTCTGTGCACATTTTAAAAATAAAGATGTTGTTACATGTGCACACTTACTTGTGTATAATTTGAAAATCTGTCAATTTCATTTTTGCTGCATTTCTCACACTACCACCAGCATTCTTGTTTTGTCAAAGCTGTGTCAGCATGGGAGACTTTTTTCTTCTTCCTGCATGGACGTTCATGCATATTTCAGTATGCATTTTTCTCTAGCATACACATTTTAGACATTTGCCTCTCAGTGTAATTGTTCCAGTGTATACATATTCTCCCAACTGATTTAAGTATGTGTGTATGTTTGTATTTATTATCCGCTTTTCTGTGTGCATGTCTTTTAAAAACAGACACTGTAGTTGTGTTCACTTATTTGTACACAAGATGAAAAAAAGAATCCGTGAAACCATTCACAGTTTCATAGCAACAATAGGGAATGCAAAGGATGTAAGAATGTAAAAACACAAGATCCAGGTTGGATAACACTCAAGGCCTATCTGATTCAATATTCTGTTCACAAAATGACCTACCATTTGCCTATGGGAAGTCTGCTAACAAGGTGGCATGGGCAGCTGCATTAAGGATACATATTTTCATTTTTTCCCCTCACAGAATAGAATGAAAAAATCCAAAGTTTGTCTCCTATTGAGTGAAATTGTAAGAGTTTTTGCACATATTTCAGTTGGTGTGGGATTTTTTAGGTCTTTTTTGACCTCCTACCAAAAAAAAAAAAAAAAAAATCCATTGTATTTCCCCCTAAAATATCACGCTTTGAGCAAAAATGCATTTTCTGCAAAATTGTGGGAGTTTGTGGGGGGCGATATGGGAGCTGCATCAAAATCAGTCCAAAAGGGCAGAGGAGACTATGTTCTAATCTTGTTGCAGTGAAAAATTTCTGAGGAGTTTAAAGACTTTTTGATAGGGTGTCTTGATGTGTTGAGACTCATTTGTTCATCAAGGATAAGAAAATCTGCAACTATTATTTGCATCTGTAAGCTACACTCTCCAAACTCTCTCTCTGTCTCATTCTCTCTCTCTTTTTCTTAAGTTTAACTTTTCTCAGATTCCCTGGCACAGAATATACAGAGACACTGAGTATGTTTGCTCTTAATAGTTTTCCAGACCACACATCTGATCAATGTGGTTTTACTAAAAAATAAAAACTGGTTAATGTATTTTCTGAAAGCCAGAAGGAAAGGAAGAGATGCAGAGGTATAGCATGGCAGTGGATGAATTCTGAAGAGATCAGACAGGAGCTACCTGTCTCATTTAAACTAAAGGTGCCAAGGACTGAACATCTGCCATACCAGTGAGTGATGGCCCTTGCTTAATGACTGTATACAGGTCACTTTGAGGACACTTTATGCGCTCCTCCTACCAAATGCATTAATTGAGTATACTTTAATAAGGGACCTAGAGGTAAGGAAATGCTAGGAAAAATACACACACTCCAGAAAGAAATAAACTACATTGTTCCAAATGCTTATTGAAAGGAATGAGCTAAGCAGCTGAAAAAGAATAAGAAGGCCAAGATAAAGGTCAAAAGCTGGAAGCAGCAGGGGTATAAGAAGATCCCAGAGGGGAAAAACCATCCATTGAATTATGCTATGCTTTACATCAGGAGGTTATCTTATACTGATCTCCATGAAAACACCATGCATATTGATAGCTCCATGCAAATGCTATGTAGTAGCAACCGTATTTAAAAAAAATTCTCCTCGTTTGTGTAAAATAATCTAATTTTAATATATTCAAGCTGGAGATTTTTAAGCTAGTTCATGCAGGCTTAAAACCAATTGTTTGAATCATTTATTATTTATTCATATAAATTTATTTCCCACTGTGCCCCATGGGCATGGGGAACACTGCTGCATTTATCAAGATAAAATGGCTACAAAATCAGCATTACTGGAAATGGAGACAAAAAATGTAGTATGTATAAACTATGATAAAAATGCAGTTGAAATAACCATACGCTTAGTCTTGCATCAAGACCCATGGGGGAGTACATGTACATTTTGTATACAACACTGGTATGGTGATGCCTTTTAAAGTAGTTTTTTCCCCCTGTAACCCTTTCCCAAGAGCATCCAGACTGTTCTTTTATCTGCTGTATTTTTTTGAAAGTTGTCTATCAATATAGTGCATTATCAGTTATTTTTGTGGCTGCTAAGCAACCAAGAAGAAAATTATTAGTGATTTTCCTCCCTCTCAAGAAGTTGCTTGTGTGTGTTTGTATTTTACTGGTTAATAATAATAATAATAATAATAATAGTTGTTGTCATTGTTGTTGGGGTTTAGTGTTTCCCAGGATGTTAGCTCTTTGAGAACTCTACGAAAGCTGAAGCTGTAAGGAATCAGCCTTCTTTTAGCAGAGCTGCAGAGAAAACACGTCCCAATTCTGTATGTCTGCCCTGAACTGGAGGCTGAGTTGAAAGCAAAAACAAAGCAGGCAGCTTCAGGTTCCAAACCTGAAAGATTTACTAATAAACTTTATAATTGCATATCCATTAGAGAAACAAAATCCTAACTGACTAACAAAAGGAGTTGGGAAGACAGTATCTTCATTTTAAACTCACCAACTTGGTGAAGAGGCTAACATAGAGAGAGAAGTTGCTATAATTTCCCAGTAACAACAACAATAATGACAATGACGATGACAACAACAGCAGCAGCAAGATAGGACAGTCACCAAAATGTGCTTGAATAAAACCTTCTACATGGCCAAATGACACACAGTACGCCAAGAATTTTGGTCACTGAACATGACCCTAATATGCCACTTCATATACAGATGCCTGGAAGATTCCAGGCCATTCCTATGTCAAGCATAAGCATTTATCCTTTTTGCCAGTTTATTCTCTACCTGTCCCAAACAGTTTTGGGAGGCAATTTTTGTCAGTTCACGGCATGGAAGGAAAGGGTTATCACCATCACCCCACATATGTAGCAGTATGGCCTGATATTTTCGTTAAAATTTGGTTGTTTGGCTTAATTTCCTTGCAAGGTTCCCAAAGCTTCCATAAAATGGGGAAAAATGTTCCAAGAAAAGTGTCTCAAGATCAGAAGTGTTGAGATTATCTAAACTGAAATAAGTCAATGGGGTACACTGAGCAATAATGCTAGGTAAAAAGTTAGTCTCCACTCTAGAACAATCGTCCACTCCTAGAACGTAGGGGGCTTGCCAGAATTGATTACTACAACACCCTCAGTCCTAAACTTGTTATTTTCATAGTAATTGCCCACCAAAAGCTAAATGGTAAAATAAGAACAATTTTCTTTAGAAACTCCCAACCAAAAATGGTGGTTTTACAGAAAACTTCTTAAATCTAACCTTTTAAAATATGATAAGCTTAGACTTTCATAAGAGGCAAATTGGAGTGCTAATTTCATCCAATTCAACAAAGAAATAAAAATATTCTCTCTCCCCCGTCTCCCTTTTCTTTCTTTTTCTTTTTTTTTAAAAACATACTTACCTGGACTCACACAGTGAACATTGCTGTTGGGGAGGGTAAGTTTTAATGGTCTCCATGGAATGAAACCAGGGTGCTAAATTTGATCAGGGCACATGATAGGGACAAGCAAGTCAATTAAACAGTAAGCCCCCATACATGCCATTCTAAATTGGTATTGACCCACCCACCCCCATCCTCAATGCAATGTGAGGAAATATGGTCACTTTGGGGCTGAATAGGCATTTTCCCCTCACCCCCCATTCCATACTGTACTTGATGGACTTGGGAAAATTGGCTCAGGTAATGGAGGAGAATGAGACTTCAGTGATCATTTCTTGGTGTATGGTAGGGCTCTGGAAACCCCTCTTTAGCACCCTACATCCCAGGGGGTTGGGGGCTACCCTTAAGGTTAACTTGGGAATAAACTCTCATTTTTTAGGGAGTTCCCTGGGTTACCTGCTGGGCTGGGAAGCAACCAAAGCAATTTGGATTGCCCTTGGGACTGATGTGTTATCACTCATGGGAAGGCTGACCAGGTTATCATGGACTGACCCTGGCATCAGCTGGATCCATATCAGGTTGCCACCCCCACCTGTTTTTGTATCTTTCAAGCCATTGAAATTTTAAACTCGACAGATCAAAATAAAATGGCTGTTAGCTAACCCAACTTTGTGTCTGATCTCTTTATTCAATGGTGGAATATCAAATAAAATTGTTTAAATCAAAATTCTCTGCAGTTGCATCTTCGATATTTGGCAGGAATAATCCACTGCTAATGAGATTTTGTTTTTGTAGTTGTTCTTTGCTTTTAAGTTGACTCTGAGTTATGGTGACCCTATCCTACTGTTTTCTTGGCAAAATTTAATCAGAGGAAGTTTGATATCACCGTTTCAGCTGACAGAGTGTGACTTACCAAAGGTCACCCAATGTGTTTTATGGTTGAGCAGGAATGCAAACCCTGCTCACCCAGAGTCCTAGTCTGACATTCAAACCACTATGCCACACTGACTTTCTAAGGACCTACTAAACCTGGAAATCTGTTCAAATTCCAACACACAAACAAATGATAAAGCTGTTTGTTGATTTCCAGTCATAGTCATACTGATTCTGCAGGACTCTTCCAAGGATGAGCTCAAGGCCCCCATGTCTGAAGATGTGAAGAAGCCAGCTATTTCTGGAGACTAAGAAAACACTGCATATCTAGGATGTAAGAAACTGTATTGTAGATAGGGTTAGCCCAGATTCAGATTCAGAAGAATGATACTGAATGAAGACATGGGCTCAGCAAAAACTTACCTCAAGAGGTGGGATTTCTGCAAGGGAAGAGTTTTTCTCCCAGGAGGAATGGCTCTGTCAGCATCTACAACTAAGTTCTGAGTGATTTTCTGGCAGTTCAAGTATAAAAAAACCCCTGAATTTTCTAGGTGCAGAAGCTGCTGAAAACAACAGTCACATTGTGCTCCAGATCTTGCTAACTCTTGTGAGTGATCAGACTGTGCTTGACCTTGAACTGTGCTTGACTTGGCTCTCAAATTATCCTTCCTTAGTTCTTGTTTGAACTTGTCTTGCTTTGGACCCTGGATTGTTTTGGTTTCCCTTTATCTAATTCACTAGAAGGCTATCTTGAAGATTTGTTTGACCCCTGATTTGCCTTTTGATTATATTTTTGGGTTCTTGCTGCCTTGGTTTATCAACTTACTTTGTATGCCTTTGCCTGTGTTGATCTCAATCTGTTAAGACCTTTCTACTGGGACTCCCCCCTTCAGAAATAGGAAAGATGAGTCATGTGAGGCAAAAAGATTTGGTTTGCTGAATCAAGATTTGGAAGGAGACCTGAGTCAAACTGGGTTGTTCTCTCAGTTGCTGAATCAGAGACCCAACCAACTCTTGTAGTTGGTGAACATAAAGAAATAATACGGGGTTCAAAAACCATTGTTTATTATTATATCTTCTTGGATATATTCAGTCTTGGATACTAGAGCTTATTGTTTTTCAGAGAATTGAAGAGACTTTGGAAAAGCCGCTTGCTTCTGTTGTGTGTGCTCACTCAAATCCAGGCTTTCTGAAGAACAGTATCTCCTTTAACGAGCCTGCTTGACTCCTAAAATTTTTCTTGTCTTGAATCCACCGCTTTGTGTAACTTTGGTGGGAGCATGGGAGAGCCCCTTCTTGGTGGCTGCTTCCACACTTTAGAACTCCCTCCAAGAGAGTCTATGACCATTCCTTACATACTGTTCTTCTGTCAGTAAGTTAAAACTTTTCTGTTCCAACAGGCTTTTTAAGTATTGACTGCAAGGGCTTTTAATAGTTTGCTGCTTTGCTACATTTATCCTATGTTTTTAATCGAGTATTTTTTAAAATGATATAATTCTATAGGTTATTTAGTTGTATTCTAACAGGAACTTTTTATGTGTTGTTACTTATGCTTATGTAAAATGCTTTTTAAAGCCACCATGAGCCCTCGTATTTGGAAGAAAGATGGGATATACATGAATGAACAAATGAATTGATAAAATAAAATTGGAAGAAAAAGGCATGTGACCACCAGAGAAAAGCATGTGGCAACCAGAAGGAACTATATTTAAAATTCTCCCTCTCCAGTCTTAGATGTGTAACTGTGAAACAGACATTATGAAAGAGGAGAGCATTGAGGATATCTTGCTACATTCCAAGATCCCTGCTACAGATTTAAACTTATTTGTACACCAAATTTTTTCCAGCTATAGATACAGGAAGGAAGTCTTCCAGGCCATAGTGTCCGTGCATGAAGTAGGCTCTGCCCTCCACTCCCCTGCTTGATGCCATGTTTTTGATGTTTTAGTTTAAAACAGTTACATAATTGCATTTGATATAATGGAAGAGATGTACTTATGAACCATAGTGATTTAATACCTTGCCTCAGGCACTAGCCTTTACTGTGTTCCCCATCTTCAAAAGAAGACTCTGCTCACTGGAAAAGCATCTCTCTGCATTATGCAATATTGCCGATGAGGAGAAGAACAAGGACATTCTCTTCCTGATTGGAGTAGCTCATGCCCCAAAGCATGAAAATCATTGAGCCTTGATACTGTACTATTATACAGTCATCACATTATTTTACAGTCAGGCCAAATAACCATCAAATGAAAAAAAAAAAAAAGAATGTGACAAGTGTCTCTAAAATTGAAGAGGAGCAAAGTGACCACTCATAAGATATTCAATGACTAGTAAACACCATGGTCAATCTAAATTTGTTGTATTAAGAAATACTCGAAGTTGTATAGAAAACCTTTGGCTCTATCCAAGCCCAAAAGCATACAATCAAAATACATTTCTAGAATGGCAATTCCCAGAAAGGATAGTTGTTCTAGTTATCACCTTCAGTGGATAACACATCCAGTAGTTTGTCAGAAAATGGCAGTCCTGGAACCAGTACTATGGGCATTCTAAAAGAAGTCTTGCTACAGTCTCTCACAAATCAAGAAAAAAATAATGTGGTTGGTATGGTTGCTGAGTTATCCCAAATGGCCAAATTAACATGTGTTCTAAAGCATAAGCCATGAAGACATTTTAAAAGATTGAAATCAATTAGGGATGAACCAACTGAATCTGTGAATCCTGAATCCTTGAGAAGGATTCAAGATTTGTGGATCCAAATCTGGCTGCCAAAATAGGCAAGTGGAATCTTTTGAATCCACTGCCAATCAGGTCTGCAGAGGTGTGTAGGGCTGACAATCGCTGTGTCCCTGCATGCCTTGGGGCCTGAGCTCACACTGTTGTGCAGCGGCGGGCTGAGAGAAAAGCCGTGAGAACAATATCGTGCTTTGCCCATCTTCCCCCCTGCCCTGGGCATGATCATGCCAGAGTGGGCAGGGAAAAAGTGGTGAGTGCGAGACCGTACTCCCCCATCTTTCCCCACCCGCCCCGGCACAATTGTGCTCAAACCCGAATGTGGAGGGAGAACTGGTGCGTCCTGGGCCCACCAAAGTTCTGATTGGGTGGCAGGCCCCTGGGCGAGTGAACATCATGGCATAAAGCAATGTGTGTGTGCCTGAGCCTGCCTGTTCTCCCCTGTGTTGCCTGTTCTCCCTCGTGCTGCCTGTGCCCACTGGGCTGCCTGTGCTCCCTCGTGCTGCCCATGCCCGCTGGGCTGTCCGTGCCCGCACCCACTTGTGCTGCCTGTCCCTGCAGCTGCCTCCCTCTGCAAGGTAATAATAATCTCTATTCTTTTGACTTGAGACTGGAGGGTAGGGATAGGGAATTATTGAGAATGGAGTAGAGACTTGACTTGAATGTCCCTTGCAGGACTTGTGACTGGACTTGACAGTAGAGAATTGACTGCACTAAAGGATTGTGTTTTGTTTTGTTTTGTTTTAAGTTCCTTCCTTGTTGCAGGACTTGACACTTGTCAAATTCTGCTTCAAAACACTTTTCAGTAAGTGCTTTCTTTCCCTTGTTTTTTAAACCCCTTTTTTAAAAAGGATTTGAAAGATTTGAGAATTGTGAGATTCGTGGATTCCCAGACCCTTCCAGGGATCAGAATCCGGATTTGGATTTGGAAAATTCTGGATTCGTCCCATTCCTAAAATTGATCTATGGATTTTTTTTTTTTGAGCAATAAGAAATCTAACGATGTAATAACCAGTGGCCATGGTTATTAGTAATTTCAGCAGGACTATTTGGTGGGATCTGTAATCTTAGAATAATATTTCTTTTTTAATTCTTTTTTTTAATTAGAGCCAGAATGGGGGAGGTCAGAGCTGTATTGTGGATTAGTGGGGGACGGGTGTTCTCTTTTCTTCTTTCTGATTTCTTTTATTTTTTGATTGCATATTACTTTGATTGTAAATTAGATTGTTTCTGTAAAAATTAAAAAAAATAATCTGGCAAAAGAATTGCTTAAAGTGGGGTGGGCAGCCCTCAGGAGCATTGGCTCCTACAGGACCTTTGAGATTTGCAGGCACCTCAACAAATCTGCCTCCATTTAAAAAAAAACAACCTTAAAATACTTACAAAAAACTGGAATAATTCACCATCTTTGGAGGGCTCCTTGAATTGTTTTAGCCCCAGGAGAAGCTTATTAAAACAGGAACTAAACCCAGAAGTCATTTTCAATATAAAATAAAACAACAACAACAACAACAACAACAGGCAAGAAAATAAAATAAAACAAAACAACAGAACTAGGGAACATTTGGGGGCTAAAACAGCTGGTGGGTGAAAGATTACATGCAGCCTAAAGGCCATACATTGCCCTCCCATTTTAAATGGATGAGCAATACTCATTAGTATCATGCAACTCTCTCTGGCTAAATTCCCTTTCTCTTGATGATACCAATTGTTCATTAGTTTTGTTTTTGTGACATCACACCCCAAAAGGCACCCAAGTGGCCACTTTTATATAATAGGGTTGCCAGATCAGATCATTTCTGGCCTTATGGTTTTCAGACCAAAACCTAAGACCTAAGGCCATCAGCTCCTGGTGATGTCATTTAGCATTATTCATTAAGTACCAATCTAGTTGCTCATAATTTTTTTTTTTTCAAACATGCCAACACAAGCAGGGGTGGGGGAAGAATGTATTTTCCTGATTAGAAATTAAGACAGAAATCTTAGCCAGAGAGGCTGTTCCCAGATCAAGATGAAATAGTGATTATACTTACTCATTTACATAGGGAGATGGAATAAGGAACATTTAATCTAGCCTACTTCCTTCTACCCAGAAGAAGGATGAAGACTAGTGGGGAGGGTAAGCCTTGGTACCACAGTGACTGTGAGGGAAGAAGCAAGACAACTAAGTAAATGCATAGACCATCCCTGCTAGTTGCAGCACCCAGTCAATTAAGGCTTGCAAACTATAGCATGCTACCATACTACTAACTGAGTTGGAAGGCTGCATACGGCCTTTTTTTTTTTCCCCCTTTGGCTGATGCTGAGCCCACCAAAACTGGCAAATCACATTCTTGTCTCCTGCCTGGAGACGGCCCATGAAAACTGGAGACTCAGGGCAAGGCCCTGAGACCTGGCAACCCTACTAGACAATGCCCTGCTTTAAATAGACCTTCATTATTTCTTCCCTGCAAATGCATCAGCACTGACATACTACTGGCTAGAATGATCACGGCAATTTAATCTGTATTCAATAATGCACAAGGAGGAATTAAATATAGCTCTTCAATCAGACCTAAACTGTTTACTGCCCATCTAGGACAATAAAACAGAAATGTGTATGTAACTAGGTTATTAGTTTCACGCATTGCTATATTTACCAATCTAAGAGTACTTTGCCATAGAAGAAAGATGAATATTTTATACCAACCAAATGTTTGATCACAAATGAAACAGCATTTGACTGCAACAATAGCAGCAGCAGACAAATAGCGAAAGAAATGAGAGAGCAGTATGTTGGATTCTGCATAGAGTTCCCTGATGTTTGATCCGGTAGAGAAAATACCAAATCAAAATTGCCTGAGTTAACAGCTCATTTCCTCTCATGAGAATGTCAATAACATATCAAAGCAAGAAAAATGTAGTAATAGGTTCGTACACCTTTATGCATTCACCACAATCGGTAAGTTTGTTTGTTTGTTTCCCAATATCATCAATCCATAAAAAGATGAAAAGGAGAAAGACCAATTTTTAGATCCATATTATGGAGTCAGGGTTGCATGTAATAGGCAATAAAACTTCCTTAAGGCTATTGTACTATACCTTTAGCACTACCGGCTATCAATAGATATTCAGATTTTAATGAGACATTGTGGAACATGTTCTTTGAAACTGCAATGGATACAAATAATGAAGAATGATGAATGTATCATACATTTTTCTGCCAAATGTGAATATTCCATTAGGGATTAAATATTTAGCATGTTAAAAAGGCAGGTGCTATTCAGAACATTAGCACATAATATATCTGAAATTATCTCTGTGCACTGATTTCAATGGGAGAATTAAGCATGTAATAAAGTAGAAAGGAAGAAAATCATATTTAGCATTTAGATGAAGATTTAGAGTATTCAGAGAACTTCTGCTGCTTGATTTCAATAATCCTTACAACAGACTTGTTAAGTAGGTCACTGTTATTATTATCACAGCATTTTAGACATGGGAGCAGGAGGAGTGGAGGCTGAAACTGCCACGACTACTAAATCTGATGAGTAGATGTGTGAGAATCATGATTTAAAACAGTGGGATTGTCATTCACAGCTCACTGGCTAAGCCAAAATCCACCAACTCAGATGCCATTCCATGCATTTCAGTGGAGTTCACGTTTGCATAAACATACCCAAAATAACAGTATATCAGTTCTCCGCTATGAACACTTGAAATAGATATCTTTATAATAAGAGTAACTTTGGAATTCTTATTATCCAAATTCCTCTTTGGATTTTGGAATTATGAATCACCTGGTATTCCCCCCGCCCCCACAAGTAGAGCTGATGGGTCAAAACCTTCTTAATATTCCTTTAAGACTACAGATTTCTAAATATCCTCATATTCACATGAATTCTTATATTCATATTCACATATTGCTTTGAATTCTCATGTTCATATGGTTTACATTCCACTGAATATTTTGCTGCAGCTTACACTGCCCAGTGTTTATTCATTTCTGCCTCTGCCATCTGTACTACTGACAGACAAGCATTCAGAATTAAAACAAAGTGCAGGGCAAATTGTTCCCTCTTTCTTCAGATAGCCTTCTGCAATGAATGTGGATGGCAAAAATCAGAATATTTGGAGGGGGCTGTTTACCAATTTTTGAGGTGGGCAAATGATGACAACTGAGGGTCATACATTTCTCTGTCCTTTCCTTCTTTCGAAAGCCAAGGGAGATATAGCTAGGGATGAAGTTCTTAATTGAGTTGCTTCTCAAAGGAAGAACGTAATTTTAGCAATATTTTTTTCCCATAGCAAGAAATCCTTTAAAAACCACAGTTTTCAAAGCTTCTTCACAGTTCAGGGTTTATATTCTGTGCAAAATTCATATGTGGTTGTTTTGCACAGAAAATGTCTTTTTTCTGTGAAGAAAATCAAATTTCTACACAGAAGTACTATTTTCTATGCAGAAAAAAGCTGCTTCTTACACAGAAAATGCCATTTCTCTGCAAAATTTTGCAGACAATGGGAGCAGAAATGCTCCTGGGCATATTGCTGTGCAATGACGTTGTGGCACAGCACCTTAACCAGCAGCATTTATGGTTGCCTGGTGCACTTTGCTATCTTTTGTGGAAGGAAAGAGAAATTAACACTCAACCCCATTGTAAACTGTTAAAATCCAGCTCTCTTTTCCTGGTTTTCAGGTTAATTTTTCTGTTCTCCCCATGTCAAACCCACATGCCAATGCCTGAACATTAGGGACCTTTCCGCCCTACATGGTTATAGTGCTATTATTCCACTTTCAACATCCTGTGGAATTCTGGGGTTTCTCATTTACTAAGGCTAAAGAGCTCTCTGGCTGAGAATTCCCCTCGCTAAACTGCAAACCCCAATATTCCATGGGATGTTGAAAGTGGAATAACAGCACTATAACAATGTAGGGTGGAAAGGCCCTAAGATTAGCAAAATGTTTTGCTCTGTCTCAGATAGAGCACTTCTAGATTTCTTGTAGAAAGCAATTTTAATGTGATTTTAGTGTTTTAATGTAACTGTCATGTAGAAGTTATTAGCATATCATGGCTTTTGGGGCTAAAATATTTTTGTCTGCAATCCTACACACTACTTCTATATATAAAAAGGAAATTCTACACCAATTCTAGAAAATAAGGAAAGAAAGTAAGTATTTATGTGTCAAAAATGCTGTTTTCTGCACAACTTAGCTTTTGCTAAAGAAATGTTATATTCTGCACAGAAAGTGCTGTTTCTACACACACACACACACACACACACACCCCACAAGTATTCTATGTAAAAAATAAGTCCTGAAATTGCAAAGATTCTTGTCCATCTAGAGTTCATATTTTTAGGGTTTCCCAATACATGTGTGTGTTTGGTTATTTTTACCATTTCTCAAGTATTTTTAAATGTTTGAATCCTTGGTGTTAGAGGTTTACTGTCTTTTTTCCTCTGGTGTTTCCTGCATGATTAGTCAAAGCCATTTTACTTACAATGTACAGTATGTTAACAGGAGTGCCTCAAAAGCCTAGGAAAACAAAAATATCACCGCAGCCCTTCCAAACCAGACAGTTAGAGCACTATCATTGTATTTACTTGTTATGTTATTGTGGAATCTTGGAATTTCCTGTTTAGGAAAGTGTGTTTAGTAATCTCAGGCAGAGAACTATAATGCCTTACCAAAATACACTCTAAGGTTCCACAGGATGAAGCTATGGTGGTTAAAGTGGAATTTTAATGCCATAATTTTCTAGAGTGAAAGGGCTCTTTGGTAAAAAATCTTGCACCAGACTGACTTCCTTAGGCAGGATTTTGCCAGGATACTGGCAAAAAAAGCCAGTTGATGTTCTGAGTGAGAGAATTCCCCATGATATTAGACTTCTCACTGTCACAACAGAACCTGTGTATGGGCAGGAAGATCCTCTCTTCTTGAAATTTTATGAGATGTTTACATTTTTGGCATATAAAATTATATTAATTATTATATTATATTAACATTATATTATTATATTAAAATTATATTATTGAAATTATATTAGCCTGACTTGTAGGGGAAAAACACATTTTTGCATATAAAATTTTGTGTATTAGCCTGATTCGTAGGGGAAAAACACATTTTTTTGTGTATTATTTTCCATTAAATACTCATTACTATGGGAGGAGGAAATCCAGAAATCCAATGATAGAGACAAGAGCACTTGTACTAATGAAACACATGTGAAAGGATAGTGTTTAGTTTGTGTATTGCTATTCAAGGTAACAGGCAGGATGGCTTGGGAGCATCATACAATAATCCAGACAACCCTTTTTAGTTGCAGCCACAGCTGGCATGCAATAAACCTTTCTTTTTGTTTTTATCCCATTCCTCTACCAAAAAGGTTCCTGAAGGGGTTTACAGCCAAGCTGTAATAAAAGACCATCTTTGCCCACTGGTTTATTATTTGAAAAAGACATCATCCAAAAGAAAAAGGATATGGAAAGAGAAAGAAAAAAAACAGCAAGGTTTCTTTCACCAAGGCTGTTTGAATGGCCTTATTTGCTGTTTTTTCTGTTTCAGCTTCAGCTCACTGGCATAGGCGAGGGAACTTCGTTCCAGAAGGTGGGCTTTCAACAGTTCTGTTGGAATGGCCTTACAATCTCTTTCTCCTGAGGGATCCTTTAAAGATTTTCTCTGTGGTTTTTCAGACATTATTTAGCACCCCATATCTTTTTTAAATGGGTGTCTTAGGAAATAGTGACAGCATATCTCAAGTCCCTGTAATTGATGTTCATTGTACAGAAGGATTCCTTTCCTATGGCGGTTCTCTGCTCCTGTTCACAGCAATGCCCCACTCTTTTTTTTTTTTAAGTCAAGGGACTTCAACTCAACTCTTAAAATAGAGCAGAAGAAAGGGCCCTGGAACCTTTCGAAATTAAGCTGACCATACTTAATTCACTTGGACATTAGTGTTCTTTGACTGCATTTCAGAAGGATGGATGAGGAAGATACTCTTTAATAATTCAGCTCCATCAGATTCCGAGAGAAAAGGCTGGATAAAGAAGGGAAAAGCTATAAGAAAGAAACTATGCCAATTAATGAAACTTACAAAGGATGCGTGACCTGACATTAAAGGACTGATGAGTGAGCCTGAAGAATTTCAAAGGCTTTGTTCAGAGGATCTCAACATTTGAATTTCATCTATTAATGTAATTTAACCTTTCTGTGTCTGCTGCACTCTGCCACTAAGAACAAGCTTTTCTTTCATTTATTCAGATTGCCCCCTCAACCCAGCTGCTGCTATTGGTAGATGAAGAAAGGGGTAATCTGATTTACAAGTAAAAACTGCAGCAAAATGTTGCAGTACAGTGAAGTGCTCCTGCTTACTGTTCCAAAAAGTCATCCATGCTCTTTTCCATTATTCTATTGCATTATCACTCCTCCTGGTTTCCCATGTCTGCGCCAACAACAGTCAGCATGGTATAGTCTGTCTTTCTTCCTTCCTTTTCCTCCTCTTCTTCTCCTCCTTCTCCTTGGTGGATGAGGCAGAATTGATTTGCAGTTTGCTGAAATGAATCACAGCTCCAGCATGATGAGAACTGCCATTTTGTTTTTTGACGAATGCCCTGTTCTGGGATGCATTTTGAGAAACACAAAATACAGCCACTTAAAAAAAAAAAAAAAAAAAAAGCCTGTAATCTATGCCACTCGTTGGCAAACACTGTATTTGTGAACAGCAGTTAAATGGCAATTTTGAAATGTCCATGCTGGCTTGGGATACTGGGAGTTGTAGTCCAAAACAGAAGCTTTTGAAGCTGTGAGAAAACCTACACCTTAACACATTTGGATCATTCTAGCAGAGGTTTCTTCTTCTCTGTTTTCTGCAGTCTTAAATAGTTCTCCATAGGAAAGACAATGGCTGAAATAGGCTTCTTAAAAATACAAAATCAAAATGTACCAAAACATGTATGCAACTCCATTTTTAAAAAAGAAAAGTTGAGGGGGGTTATTGTTTGGATTTCTTGTGTTTTTTTTTAAATAAACATCTTGCAAAAAGTCAAAACTGCTTTATTTAAAAGCAGAATTTTATTGTTGTGTGCCTTCAAGTTGTTTATGCCCTATGGCAGTACTGAGGTGATCCTGTCATCAGATTTTCTTGGCAAGATTTGTTCAGAGGGTGGTTGCCTTTGCCTTCCTCTGCGGCTGAGAGAATATGACTTGCTGAAGATCACTGAGTAGGTTTCCATGGCAGAATGGGAATTTGAACCTGGTCTGCAGAGTCACAGTTCAGTCCTCAAACCACTACACCATGCTGGTGTAGAATTAGAGGATTCACATATGACCTGTGCTTTATTTGGGTGTGGGGTGAGGAGCAAGGAGTCAGAGATTAATACTACAGTCCTTTTTGCATATAGCCCAAAGTATCCCCCAGCTGTCTTCAGCAGAAGTAAAACCCATGTAAATGTACTAATGAGTCCAACAATCAAACAAACAAGCAAATAATCAAAATTGAAATGATGATGGTGTTAAATACTGAGTGGGTTTCATAAAATTTTGGAGGAACCATTTCTCTACAGTCTTATATGAAATCGTGGCAAGTATATGTGGAACTTTGTGTGCGCACATTAATACAAATGTGTATGAGAATGTGAGAGTCTAGTCCTCTAGACTTTACAAGTAGTACAGTGCACAATTACCACACTTTGATTTCATTTTACGAGCTGTGCCTGGGTCCTGTGGAACCCTGGGGTTTTCACGTTGTGGAAACAGTAGAGATCTCTGGCTAAGAATGTTAAATACCCCTGCATGAAATGCAAATCCCAGGATTCCATATGGCAATATCATAATGTTCTAATTATGTAGTGTAAAAGGATCCAGGTAGAGTAAATCACAGTGGGGTTAGGGAAATGTTTGCTTGGGAATAAAGAGGTCCTTCCCTTGCACTGTGAACTGATTTCAAAGAGGGCTGGTCCAAAGCATTTTGCTATCTGATTTGGAGCATCAAATGGCTCCTGATCCTAAATACAAATGCATCACAGACACCCATGAACTGAGTCAGGGTAGACTCATCCTGAATGGCAAGATGAGGTACCCACTGTTGAGACCATGGGCAAAATATAGTAAAAAAGTCAGTCAAGTTATTTTGGCAATGTCTTCAAAGAAAATATAACACACTAACACTACCTCTCCTCTCTGTCAGTAAAAATGCAATATTGTCAAATTGTTAACAGTCTGCCATCCTCTCATGACATCCAAAATCAGTGATATGAAGCCTCCTCCTCATTTTGCCTCATGACAGGGTCAGCCTGAGGTGCAGAGAGGAGAGGAATATTGGATTCTGTCAAACCTACTGAAGCTACATGCTTACCTAGAATCTAGGTTTCCTCCAGTGCAAAGTAATATGCCATATGTCCTTGTATTGCCACATCTTGAGTGGCAGGGAATTTGATGCCATTGTAGGACTCACTCTTAACCATGTAGCCATGATACAATCTCATAGGACTCACTCTTAACAATGTAATTATTGACCCCAAATCAGATGTTTACTGATTTATTGTTTGAAAATATTTCCTTTCTTAATGCACTTTGATTATTTGGAGGGAATAAAAGAGGATCCCTTATGCTCACCCTCCTACCTACATTATGTTCATGCCAAGCAGCTGGTAATTTTTTTTAAAGATTTTTGTCTGTATCATAGTTCTTGAGAACTGCTACAAGTCCTATTTGGGAAGAAAATACACATACACCTAACTACAAGTGGTTTTCAAGTTTTTAAAAACTACAGTGCTGATAAAGATGATGATGATGAAATACATACCAGCAAACTGAAGTAGTTTGGATATTATATGTAGTAATTTCTTGAAGCTTGGCATTGTTATTTGCGTCTCTGCCCAATGTTTAATTTTTTAACAATAAAAAAATATGTGCTATAGTGTTAAGGAAGGATAGAAACCTGACTTAAGTCTTCTTCAAAGGCTTCCTGTAATATAGCCTAAACGGCGTGAGGCAGATGGCCTGAATTCATTCATCATTGCCCCGAAATACTCACAGTTGCGCACCATATGGGCAGCTCAAAATCTGGCAGGTAAGGTCCTTGATGACAGGTTTGTATCCATGATACCTTGAGAGGCCTGAATCTAGTTTATATGTTATTTTCTATTTTTCTATGCCTTTATTGGAACAAGAAATCTGTAGCCTTCAGGACACAGCTAGTCCCAAGGGGTGTGTGTGTGTGTGTGTGTGTGTGTGTGTGTGAGAGAGAGAGAGAGAGAGAGAGAGGGAAATTACTTTTGCCTTATCTGAAAAGATAGAATAACGAAACACATTTAAGAAACACTGTCTCCCATATCAGCCTCCTGAAGCTCTCCATGCCCTCTTCGAATGCCACCCCTGTCAGAAGTAAATGAATGACAACTAGAAAAAAGGCATTTTGGGCCTTACAGAGGCCTGGCTAGCACAAAGATGAGCTTTCTGTAGATGCCAAGAAAAAAAAACAGTGTTTGAATTCCCAGATTTTTCAAGTATCCCTGAGCATTTTTTTAAAACTTCAGTTGTACCATATTTTTTCTTAGCTACTGTATTATTATAGTACTGGTGTTGGTGTTCCTATCATCGTCACTATCATCACTAATATATTTCTTGTTTTGAAACCTGCTAGACAAAGCTGCTTTGAATTAATTTATACAATTAAATGAGTTATAAATATAGCAATGAATCTAATCTAATTACATATGAATCTCAAAGATCAATTGGTAAAATTACATATCTCAAAATTGGGTGCCGGGGTCAGGCATCCCAATCCAATAGACATCATATGTGCATGAGAGCAGACTTCTTCATGAATATTTCTAGGTGATGAAAGATATGTACACACAAAAAAATGTTACATATGGGATTCCCTCATTGCACAGTTCAGAAGCCAGTGCTGTCGGCCTAGTGACTCCATTAAACAATCCAGAACGTAATAATGCTGGTTGGAAGAGGAGTAAGGGACTAGATTTAGTGCCCATCTGAAGCAGGTGATGAATGGTACTGCCATTTATTGGACTGAATTTGTTATTTTTAGGATAACAGAGTCTGTTACAAACCCATGAGAACACCATATCCAAGATCTTTCAGTTCAAGCAGAAAATAGACCATGAACCATCTAGCTAGAAATAATTTCATGTCCCTTTGACTGGAAGGTTAAGCAAGTGGCTATTTTTCTTATTGAAGTAAAAAGAAGCCCAACAATAATTTAATTTAATTTAATTTAGGCTATAGGTGCTGTATTTCTCTCTCTCTCTCTCTCTTACATTTATTATCCCCCTTTTCTCCCAAGATGGGATTCAATGTGGATTACAATAATTTAAAGAAAATTAAGCCTAATTGTTAGTTTACAAAAGTTTAAAAAGAATTAAATAATATTATTTTAAAAACATGATTGAAAACAGTTAAAAATATTTAAAACACATTTAAAATGCTGTTGTTGTTGTGTGCTTTCAAGTAATTTCTGAGTTAGGGTAATCCTAAGATGAACCTATCACAGGTTTTTCTGGAGCTGAGAGTATATGATGCACCAAGGTCATCCAGTGGATCTCCTTGGCCAAGCAAGGAATCAAACCTTGGTCCCCAGGTCGTAGTCTAGTGCTTTAACTGCTACACCATGCTGGTTCTTATAATTACCATAATCACCATGTCTTATTTTTTTTACATAATTACCAGGAAAAGATTAAAAATACAGCTCACAACTTCAAAGAGACACACTACTGCCCCCTATTAAAAATTCAAAGGCCTACCTTAGTTAAAAACAACTTCACTTGCTGGGAGAATGAGAGTAGAGAGGGGACTAACTGGGCCTTTCACAGAAGAGAGTTCCATAGCCTGGGATCAACCACTGAGAAGGCTTTTGCTTGAGTCTTCACCAGATGTGCTTGTGAAAATGGTGGTACTGAGAGAAAGCCTTTTCCTGCAGATCTTAAAGCTTGCACTGGGTTGTATAAGGAGACACAGTCTTTCAGATAGTCTGGACTCAAGCCAAGTAGGTGTCAGGGCCTCAGGCGTGGCCGCGCCCGAGGGCATCCCCGAGGCCGATGAAGCGGCCGCCTCCGATGAGGAGGAGGGGGGCTCGGGCACTCCAGAGGCTGCGGCCGATGGCGGGGACCGCCCGGTCGCCACGGAGGGCACTGCCGCTGACGGGGATCGCCCAGACGCCACAGAGGCCGCCGTCACCGATGGGGGTCTCCCTGGCGTGATGGAGGCCGCCGCTGCCGAAGGGGATCATCCCAGCGTTGCGGAGGCCGCCGGTCAGGCTCCCGTGCCAGTGGGCATGATGGGCGGTGACTTGCCGGAGGAGGCAGGCCCCAGGCCCGATCCCGGGGCGCCGCTTACTCGCGATGCCGACCCTGAGGAGGCTGAAGCCTCCGCCCCGCCGCGACGTTCCAGCAGCGGCAGCGGCTCAAGGAGGCAAGCCGCCGGTCCCGGCGGCTGCATGAGAAACACCTGGGGGCGGGGAGCTCCCAGCTGTAACACAGCTGAGAGCTCCAGCTGCGTGCTCGAGCCGGATTGGCCGGCGGCGGCTCAAGGGGCCTTTTTAGGGCAGGCGCGGGGCTGGGAGAGGCACAGAGCAACAACCATCGGCTTACTGTGCGTCTGTCACCCGTGCCCTGTTCCAGCCCAGCCTGTGTCCGTGTCCTGCCGCCCGGCTCTTCCAAGACCAACCCCCTGCGTTTGGGTGAAGTAATCTCTTTGTGTTCTGGGTGAGGTAACCCATCGTTATTTTCTGTTGAAGCCTGCTGCCAAGGCATACTTTTAGTTACAGACAGCTTGTGTACTGCAGCGCTTTTGTTTACAGACTGCATTAAATGCTGCTTGTGCCCGACTCCGGTCCGGGCCCTGCTTGACCTCGGCCAGCACTGACAGTAGGGCTTTAAAGTAACAAACCCTTTGAATTCTTGTTGGAAATGCGCTGGTAGCCAGTGCATCTATTTCAAATGGGATATCATCACATGATCCCTGTAATTAAGTCCAGTCAACAGCCTGGCCACAGCATTTTGGACCTGCAGCAGTTTCGTAATGTGTTTCAAAGGCAGCTCCATGAAGAGCATGTTACAGTAGTCCAAATGGGATGCAATCAAGTTGTCAAGATCAGAGACCTGGGCAGCAAGCCAGCCCGGAGAAGAGAGTGGGAAAGCCAGCAAAGTCCAGCCGGGAGGAAACAAGCAAGCACTTTTACTAGAAGTTCAATTACCAGAGCGCCAAGTGAAGCCGTAGTCAGAGTTCCAAAGAGTCCAGAGATCAATTCAAGGTATCAGGAAGCGGGTGCTGGGAGCAGGGTACAGGCAAGAGGAGGGCTTGTAAGAAGTTTGCCACAAGCAAAGGGAAGCTTCCAGGCAGGCAGTTATATAGCCCCAGGCACAGGTGTGTCCGGTCACCGCTTCTTAAACTTAGCCATGGAAGCTTCCCTTTGCACAGTCCTCTTGAGTCCCTGCCTTGATTGGAGGCTTACTGAACCAGGCTCCAGAGCTTCTCCAGAATCGGATCCCTGTTGCTCCAAAGGAGCAGGCACAGAATCGGATCCCTGTTGCTCTAAAGGAGCAGACAGACGAACGTCCGCGCCTGCTTGGACCATGGCAGCAGGGGGAGCTCTTGAGCTGCAGGACTCATCTCCCGCCAGAGCCACAGGGACCACGTCATCAGCAGCTCTGACAGGGGCTTCAGTTGTCAGGCAAGTCATGTGTAAGATAAGACTTCTGAAGGAATGGGTGCAGCTGGCACACTAATTTTAACTGAGGAAAACCACTCTTGGCCACAGTCAAAACTTTGGCATCCAGGCTCAGATCTGAGTCTAGGAGTACACTCAACCTGTGAACCTGAGATATCAGGAGAAGTGTAACCCCATCCAGCACAGGCTTATGGAAAGGGTCCAGAGGATGGAATCCTTTTGGTTACTTACAAAGGCATATGCATTCTGTTGTTATTATTTACTGTAAAGTCAAGTTCAATTTATGGTGGCACTATAAATGAGAGATCTTCCGAGAGCCACAGCTGTCCACTGCCCTACTAAAGTCTTCCAAATTCAGGGCTATGATTACCTTGATTGTACCGATCCACCTGTAGTGAGGTCTTGCTATTTTCCTACTGCCTTCCACTTTGCCAAACACTAGCATCTTTTCTACTGTATTATGTTGGCTCATGATACGTCCAAAGTATGTGAATCAGTGGCCCTTTCCACACGGGGTAATTGAAACGGTGTAGAGTGATCTCTAACAGAGGTCATCTACACCGTGGAGTGCGCTGGGGCATTTATAATTTTGAGGTTCTACACCTCAAACCGCCCTTAAGCGGCCGGAAGTGGTGGCGTCGCATGTTTTTTAAAAATCACTTTTCAAGTGGTTTTTATAAAACACGAGCATGCAGCCCTGTTCCACCCCATCGCAGCACCCTGGTGTAGATTTGCAGGCTCGCGCAAGTGCGTGCCTGCAGATCTGCCAGGGGCCGGGCTTCCAGCTGGCGAGCTTCTCCAGTTGGTAGAGAGCCTCCGCCAGCCGTAAGCCACCATTTTGGACACCACAGGATGCCGCAGAACACCATAGGAATGTGGAGCAGTGAACTTGCGCTGCTTCTCGTGGCGACGGACTTACCCGGCTTCTGGTAAACTCTGTTTCTGCGCCTTTTACCCTGTTTCTCCCTCCACGTGTGGAAAGGGCCTCAGTTTAGTCATCTTGGGTTTTAGGGAGAGTTTAGGCCTGATTTGCTGTAGGACCCATTCATTTTTTAGCAGGGCATAGTATCTATATAACTCTCCTCCAGCACCACCTTTCAGATGAGTTGTTTTTCTTCCTGTTAACTTTCTTCATTGTCCAGCTTTCTGTACTAAGAAATTGGTTCCCATTATATTGAAGACATCATAATTGAAGATATAAGAAATTGGTTTCCAAGGAGGGCATAGTGGAAGTGAGGAGAGAGCAGTGAAAACTGTCTCTGTCAGATGGCAAAGATGTTCTGCTGGCTCCCAAGTTGTCAGGGGCTAGTAGGCCAAGTTTGTATCTTGGCAATAACAGATTTGACATCTATCTTGTCTCCCCACCCAATAGTTAAGCACACATAGCCACTTTTCCTCTGCTTCCTTGCAACTGCTCCTGACTTTTCCTATAGCATCAGAGTTATGATGCCTAATAGGATTCTGACCACTGTCTTCTGCTTTACATGTAGACATGCTTTCATTCAGTCATATCCTGTATGGTGCTGAATGGCAATGCAACTTACTTATCAAAACACTCAGATATATACCTCTTGTTATATACTTTATTACCAGCACATTAAAAACATGATCCTGAATAGCAACTGCAATTACAAAGACTCTTCTCTTCTCTTCTCTTCTCTTCTCTTTCTCTTCTCTTCTCTTCTCTTCTCTTCTCTTCTCTTCTCTTGCTTTCACAGAGAGACAACTACTCACTAGGGATATTCAATCCTGTCAATTTTGTTTTCACAATTTAGTTTCACATTTTTTTAAAAATGGCTGAAATCTTGTATTGGTAGGTGTAGCTATAACAACAGAGCTCTGTTCTTGTCAGTACTTCTAATGATGATTCCCTCCCCAAGAACCTACTTCTTAAGCCATGCAGAACCCCAGTGAAAGGGCTTCTGAGGTCTGGCAGATTGGGGCACTAGGAGATGACGACTGCAGCACTCTTTTGGTTCTGGGGAGTATTGAGACAGGCAGCTGGAGAGACCCCTTGGGGTCCTACTACAATTGCTTCTCTCAACATACTCTAGTGCTGCATTCATAATTTCCTAGGGCCTCAATCTACAGTGCTTTGCAAACCCTTCCAATGGGATGCTGCCTCGTTTAATAAGTAGATTTTGAGGGTCACATTTGGTTGCTAATGATTGTAGTGTGAATCCTAAAAGTTATACTATAGTGAGTCTGGCATATGAGCTCATAAATACTGAATAGGATGCTGTTCAATATTTATGTTGTCCAGGAGACAGATGGTAGGTTGGATTGCCTAAGGAATGCTTAGAGAGTTAGTAATTAGGATGCATGGGTTGTTAGAAAAATGGGCTCCAGCTCTCCATTTTTATTTTTGGCATAATTTTCAGGTGATTTTCATTCAAAAACCATATCCAATGATTCCAAAATGCACCAAAACCCCTCCTCAATGCATGAAAAACTCTCCCATATATAAAAAAACACCAATCCCCTCAAATTCACACCCCTGAAAAATATGTCTTTTATTTATTTTAATTTTTTCAGACAAAAGGCTGACAGGAAGTGATGCTATGTCACTTCCAGTCACCACTTTGGCTGACACACAATTATACATATTCTGGAAACACAGATGGGTATGAGTGTATAGGAGGTGGCGACTGAACCAACCCCCTGCTCAGTTTTCCAGCCTTAGTCTAAAGATAAAAATTGATGGAAAGTATTTCATTTCATAGGAAAGAGTATTTAACACAAGAAAAATAGAATATAGTGCACCCTCTGCTGATGCAACCTCGGCATGCATGAATGTGAGGTCCCATAAAGCCTCACGTCCCATTATCATCAATGGATGGACACAATGTTGCATCCATTGATGGTAATAGGATGGAGCATTCACATTTGTTTGTTTTATGTGAGGGTTCCTAGAACAGAACCGCTGCATAAATGAAGGACACACTTTAAAATATATCATCAGTGGTTTGCAAGGACAATAATGCACTCTTTTAATGAAAGATGGTTCTTTCTCTTTCCTCCTCCTTCTTTAGCACTTCAAGATGATTAAACATGATTCCCTTCCTCTTTTTATATATGCTAGACCATTTGGGCTTGAACACTCAAAGACGTTGATGAATCCATCAACACTCCATTGCGACTGACAACACATTGCCAATTGCAAGTAGATCCACTCATTCCAGCTAATGTCAAACATTCCCATAACAGGGCCATATAGTGTCAACTGCCAGCATACAAAGCATTGATGCTGTGGAAATTATTAAAGTTCCCAGGGTCAGTCAAAAAAATAAAATGATTTTCTAGCAGAAAATAAACAAAACAACATTGATAGAAAAGGCTAAAGCCTTGACTGACACATTATGTTCCTGATGCATTATGTTCCTTGTAAATTGAAGCTTGTAAAAAGCAGATCATTCCCAAAGCAATTTCCATTAATTACAGAGTGAGGAAGAGGAATGTTCCAAACAGTGTTCCAAATTGTATCATTGATACATGTTCCATTTTGCTCCTTAACTTACAAAATACTTGCAAGCCTCCTGATTCTTAGTCTAAACAAAAATGTTACTTCCCCTGAGCATTTATATCAACGGTGGGTAAAGCATGAGCATAGAGCCACATGCACCACCAAAGACTCCAAGTACATTCTTTAAATAGGTTTCTCTCTCTCTTTCACACACACACGCATGCACATGTTTAATGTAAGAAAATATCTATTTTTCAAAGTCAGAAATGTGCTTCTGGCCATTTTTCTCTTGGAGAAGGTGAAGGCAGCTTCTAGGGCGTCAGGGGGCAAAAAATGTCCCCTGGACCTAGCACAGTTGCCCATCCATCGGGAAGATCTGGGAGCAATTTTTATGTTCTGGGACTCTCTTGGAGCCCCAAGGGCTTTGTTGTTGTTGTTAGTTACTGTCAAGTTGACTCCAACTTACGGTGACAAGGCTCAGATGACATATCAATAGAGCTGTTTCAAGCAACAGAGACAGAATGCACTTAAATTTTAAGTAAAATCTATCAGCAAATACAGAAAACAAAAGAATTGCCCACAGATTGGATACACTCAATAACATTCCAGTCCCCAAGAAAGGGGACGCCAGGAATTGTAGCAACTACAAGACCATTGCATTAATCCTCCATGCAAGCACAGAGATGATCAAAATTCTACAACAAAGGCCTATTTGCATTTCCAATGCAAAAGGGCCCCTTGAGCGTTGCGTACATGTGAGGAGCGGTCCACATGATGCACTCACATTTGCACAATGCTCAAGGGCCTGATGCGGACTGTGCATGCATTTTTTCATTTTTGGCTTGAAGTCAAAAATGCTGCATGGTTGCACATCGCTCCGGGACCCCACTTACACTTGCCTTGTGTGCAGGGCCTTGGGAGCCAGGCCGGTCATGCTTCCTGTCTCAGTGCAGCCTGGAAAGTCCCAGGCTGCACTTTGAAAGGAAGAGGTGGGGCTCTCGTGCAAGCAGAAAGCTCATGCAAAGCCAAAGAAGCAGGGAAGCGAGAACCTCTCTCTGAAGGCTGCTTGCACCCCAGCACTGTGAAAAGGTAAGGTGTGAAAAGGTTCAAAGACTTTACAATATATGGAACAAGAAATGTCAGATGTCCAAACTGGGTTCAGGAAAGGAAGAGGCACTAGGGTTTGTATTGCAAAGATATGTTGGATAATGGAGTGCACCAAAGAATTTCAGAAGAGAATCACCCTGAGTTTAACAGATTATAGCAAAGCCTTTGACTGTGTAGATAAAAATGATGGATTGTTGTTAAAAATGGGTGTGCTACAACATTTGATTATCCTGATGTGTAATCTATAGTCTGCAGAAAAAGCCATAGTTAGGAAAGAATATGGAGAAACAGAATGGTTTCCAGTTGGCAAGGAGGTCAGGCAAGGCTGCATTTTATCATGCTGTTTGTTTAGCATGCACACTGAAAGTATCAGACACAAAGCTGGATTAGAGTTGGAGGAAGGAGGTGTGAAAACTGGGGGAAGGAACAATTTAATATATTCAGAGTACACTATATTACCAGCGGAAAATAGCAAAGAATTGAAACAGCTATTGAAGAAAGTCAAAGCAGAAAATGCAAAGGCAGTTTTGCAGTGGAATATCAAGAAAACAAAAATAATGGCCACAGATGATTTACATAACTTTAAAGTAAACAATGAAGATATTCAGATAGTCAAAGATTTCCTATACTTTGGTTCAGTCAATAAGCAAAACTGAAACTGCAGTCAAGAAACCTGAAGAAAACTAAAGGCCTTTCCGCACTACATTATTATAGTGCTATTATTCCACTTTCAACATCCTATGGAATCCTGGGGTTTGCAGTTTAGAGAGGGGCATTTAGAATTCTCAGCGAGAGAGCTCTTGGGCCACTAAACTACAAACTACAAACCCTGGAATTCCACAGGATGTTGAAAGTGGAATCATAGCACTATAACTGTGTAGTGTGGAAAGGCTTTAGGACTTGAAAGGGCAGCCATGAAGAAGTCAGAGAAATTCCTCAAGTATAAAGATATATCATTGAATACCAAATCAGGATTTTCCATGTCATTATATTACTAATTTCTATGTATGATTCTGAAAGTTGGACAGTTAAGAAAGCTAATAGGAAGAAAATTAACTTCTTTAAAATGTGGTGCTAGAGAACAGTTCTATGGATTCTGTGGACTTCTAAAAAAACAAAAAAGATGAAAAAACCCTAATAAATGGGTCCTAGAGCAAATCAAGCCTGAGCTCTCCCTAGAAGCCAAGATGACTAAACTAAGACTGTTGTACTTTAGACATATCATGAAATGGCATGACACATTAGAAATCAGTGCTTGGCAAGATGGAAGGGCATAGGGAAAGAGGAAGACCACATTACAGATGGGTAGACTCAACCAGGGAAGCCATTTCCCTGAGTCTGCAAGATTTGAGCAGGGCTCTTGATCATAAGGAAACTTGGAAGTCTCTAATTCAAGGGACACCATAAGTTGAAGTTGATTTGACAGCTGTTAAAAACAACAACATGAATGAGAGAACTCCAACAGCTCTACTCAAATCTTGCAAACTTAGGGCTGTGGCTTCCTTGGCTCATACTATCTGCCTATAATGTGGTCTTCCTCTTTTTTCTACTGCCTTCTATCTTACCTAGCATTATTGTTTTCCCCTAATGAGTTGTGTCTTCTAGTAATATGTCCAAAGGACCACAGAGTCACTGTTTAAATCTCTTAACTCTTAAGTTGCCAGTGACAGTTTTTATTATTTTATTTTAATTTTATCAACAAGAACGTTTCCAGTTTCGGGTTCAAGAAGCCTCCTAAAATTCCTCACTTTATTTTCAAAGGGCAAGCTGAGAGGGACATTTTACCAAATAAGGAAGAGCAAATTTTTATAAGAAGATATGTATTGGGGGGGGGGCAGAGAAAGAGAGGAGAAAATTTCTCAGATAATTTTCTTCTGCTCATCAGTGCTGAATAATTTCAACCAGAAATGCTAATTAAAAATGTTTTTTACAGAAACCTCTCTCTTTTGTCAATCCCATTCATTGATGGGGACATTGGAAGGAGGGGATTTTTGCTGATTGCTTTCTAGCCCCCACTCTGAAATGCAATAAGTTGAGGGAAGAGGAAGCTTCAAAAAGAAAATCCTCAAAGAATATCTGAAGGATCTATCCTTCCCACACCCCAACTAAGAAATAGCTCCCCTTGTTTCCATACATTCACAGACTTCATTAGACTGACAAGGACTAACACAGGCTGAAACATGTCTGGGCTGAGATTTGAATTCCTGAAACAGCACACCTGATCCTTGAAATGAATGTGATCTGGACATGAGATAGGTAGGACCACAAGCCAAAAAAGAGGGGAAAAAAAATCTTGGCTGCTTTGAGAAGAAATGGAGGAAGAGCTGCCCTAGGCTTACTGCCAGATATAGTGTGTGTGTGTGTGTGTGTGTGTGTGTGTGTTCGTGTTTTTGTGTCTCTGTGTGAAATAGGCAGAAATTTGGGCTGCTGTGCCCTCCCACTAAAACTAGAAATGTTCTTTTTAAGGTAAAAGTTAGGAACTTTTGTTAGGAGTTAGGAACTTTGAAATAAAAATCCGGAAAAATACACCTGCTTATTTATTTCCTATATTTGCACAGGCACAATTACTGAATCTCTGGGCACCCAGTTACACACTGTTCAGTGGGAAAGTATAAATGCCTGTCTTGTTTTACATATAATGTGTATTCAGAATCTCAAAGGATTATAGGAAAAATGAGGATCCCACAGAAGGACAACACAGTGGTGTTACAGCAGGTTTGCAGACCTGCACCTTTGGCCTAGAACTCTACATCCTCCACTCTGAACTAGAAATCTAGTTCAGGCTTTGCTCAGCCTGCCTGTCTGCACTAACCATAGAAGCAAACATTTACTCTTCTCTAATCTAGACTAAGGGTTCTTTCTGTAGCACCTTCCATCCCACAATGGGGAAGGGAGAAGGACAGGACCTCAATGACACTTCTGCATGATGTCATCACAGTCCCATCTTCTTGCGTCCCCAGGCGGTGTGTTCATGGATTAAATAATTGATAGGTTTTCCCCATGACATGTGATTGTGCCACCATCCCACACTTACCTGTCCTGCAGAAGCCACAGAAGTGCCATGGCTGCACTTTGTGCCCAAGCACAGCCCGAGAAAGCTCCAAGCAGTGCTGCTGAAGGAAGAGGCATGACCATTGCTCTCTCTTCTGCAGGGAGCCAGCTGGTGCAGAGGGGGGCACTTCCATCACACTCCCCTCCTGGCAGAGCTGGTACTGGGATCCCCACTGGACAACTTTGGGGAAAGGTAGGGTGTGTGGAAAGGGCCTAATAGTCTGCCAAATCGGATCCATGCTAGGAGCACCATTTTTTTAAAAAAAATCAAAAGTTGTGAGTCCTAAAGAAATGACTAGTTCATAAAATTGACCCTCTCCTTTCAACTGTGTGCACACAAGTACAAGACCTCAAAGCTTTGTGTGATGTTAATTGTATTTAAGGAGAACAAACAATCTTTTCCATAGTCACACTGTCCCACCAGTCACAACCTTCAAAATGGCTGCTGGTTTCCAGTGTCTACAGCATCATTCACAAAAGCTTTCATCAAATGATGTGCCCTTATGTTCAAAGTTTGCTTGGACAAATTCAACTGAGTAGGCATTTTACCTGGACAAATTTAGAAGAAAAGAGGCCTGTAGGGGAAATATCCTTTCCTTCTAAAATGTGGACACTATCTGCTTTTTGAATTCTGGAAAATCAAGAGAGGGGTGGGGTAATCATGGTGTCTTGTGGTGATAAACTTAAAGCTCAAGGAAGCAGAAAGAACAAACCCTGAAAAATGGAATTAGCTAAGCTGGAAAATTCTGTCTATCATCCTTATAGGTTTCTGAATCTTGACCTTGAAACTGCCAGGTTGCCAGTGAGCTCTATCTAATACTTTAGCATTATCAGATCCCATTTGAAATGATAACCTGTTATCTGCAAGACACCAATGTACAAGCAAAGAGATGCTGCCTAGGAGTCTTTGCCAGTCCGAGCTGTTCTCACAGAGATATGGCAAGTGGGGGCAAGCATCTTGCAGAAGATGAGGCTCTCCTGTTCAATCATTTTTGGAATATAACACTGCAAGCCAACTGTCGTCCCACAAAGAGTGAAGTTTACTAAGAGTTAGGGATGCACTTGACATATATAGCAGAGTATGGGGTAGCAGCCACAGTAATTAGACTACTCTGCATCAGCTGTCAAGCAAAGGTTCCTTTGTTGACATAGATGCTGCTTCTTTTGAGGGAGGTACATGCCATAAACCCCTCCTCGTATCATAAAACTCTTCCTTGTCTATCACAAAGTCAGGGACTGTCAGTTCTGCAGTTTATTGAGGGAAGGTGTGAATAGTATCTTAGGGGAGCCAGTGTGATGTTTGAACATTAGACTATGATTCATGAGATCAGGGTTCAGATCCATACTCAACCATGAAAACCATGGGTAATCTTAGGCAAGTCATATTCTCTCAGCCTCACGGGACAGCAAAGGCACCCTCCCCAACAAATCTTGCCACCGCCCCCCCACCATAGGATCTCCTTAGGGTCTCCATAACTTGGAAATGACTTGAAGACACACAACCACAGCAAAAATCTTAGAGAATGAAGCTGGTAGGTGAAGCAGAGGCCTGAGTGACGTAAGGGTCAATAGGGTCTCTCCTTCTGCAAGAGTGAATATTTGCCAGAACTCCCTGAAGATAAGGGTAGGGAACTGATGCAGAATCTGGCCCAGGAGACTATGAAATAGTTCTAGGATCTTGCTCAGGAATATGGTATGTAGTAGTAGCTGGATATTGATCAAGCGGATAGTAAATAGACATTACCTCCTTCCCAGAAAGATGGTTAGTAGCTTCATGATCTGGGCATCTATAGGTAATTATGGGATCTTGCCCAGGGAGATGATAAGCAGCTATGGGATCCGGATCTGTAGGATGGTGAGTTCCCAGTGGATCTAACTTTAGTTGCAAGCTTACTTTCTCAGGGTCCTGAGAACACTTTATTCAAGTAGCTTTCAGGTAAAGGAGGTACATGGTGCTCCTTAGCATAATTTTAGGCCAGTTTTGCTTCTTTGCTAACCAGGTGAACACAAAGTTAGTTCTCATTGTCTACCAGCGTATATACTTGGTGTTGCCCAGGATTTTATTTTCTCATAGGTAATACTTGTTAGAAATATTTCAGATCCTGTGTCTCTAATTCCCCAAACTGTCTTGTCTGGTACCTGTAACTTTTCCCCATATTCCCCAATCTAATCTGTATTCAGAGTTATTAACATACAGAAGTTGGGTTCCTGAGGGAAATACAATGCCTTCTTCCTTGCTGCTTGGCCTCATCTCCATAGCAACCAGCCTATTTAGAGCTCTCTGGCTGAGAATTCTAAAGGCCCCTCTCTAAACTGCAAACCCCAGGATTCCATAGAATCTTCTTAGGCAGCCAATCATATGAGGTCTTTGCCTGACACAGACAAACAAACTTTGACTTTTATATATTAGATTTGATTGTTCGGAGGCTAAGTCAGCCTGAAATGTATATATATAATTTCAAGGGTTTCCTGTAACTTGGGAATACTTTTGTTCAGAAATAACCCTGACAAGAAGTGAACTTCCTTGCCAGAATGTTCAGACTACTGCTCCTACAAGAGAGAGCAAAAACAAGAAGAAGCTAGCTGGTATAGTGTATAGTGGCTAGAGAGATGTAACATTCTTTCAAACAACGTTCCAGGCAAAAACATGATGACCTCCTGTTCTCACTTCACCTGAAGCTAGGAATTCTGTGAAAGCCCCCAAGAGAGCAAGCCAGGAGAGAAAGCTATTTTTCTGCCACTTTGCTACTATTTTAAGATGCCCAACAAAGGAACAGGAAACAGTGGTTGTCCAAAATTATTTGTCCTTGCACCAGAAATTTCGATCTTCTTCCCCAATTGCCAGCATGCATTATATTAGTAGCTCAAAACTCTAGGGATTATCCTTGACAGATGACATTTTAATGGATGCTTGTGAACCCAAAAAGGAGCTCTTGTCATTATTTTATCCTTTTTTGTGGTATCAAGGACAGATAGAATTATCTGAAACTATTGAATTTATGCTCATCTCAAATGTGAAATCCTTTATACTTCCCAAACTGTTCCCTGCCTTTTTTTTATTCACCCCCAGTAGAGAGCTCTTCTTTCATCCCATCAGGGGTGGTATTTTAGCATGCTGTTTGCTTTTGATTTAAATGAGACTGTCTACCATCTGTGTTATGTTTCATCATCGCAAGTCAAGAAAGATATTTTTATTCTCCACACTCTGTAATTCTATGAGAAGGAAGCCTACCTTACCCCATGTTTCCAGGAAAGAGAACAATCTCAGGGAGGTCTGAGAATAAGATAATGCAACTGAAGTAACATTTCTCTGTTAAATTAAGCAAAAGTTAAGAATGTTGCTGATATTTAAGAACCTCAGTGATAGATTAATCTGTCCGTTTTGGGTTTTTTCCCCCCACATTCAAATTCTTCTAATCTCAAGTTCTTTCTATCACATGTATGAAGATCTTTATGAATTTTAGAAAGTTCTTTTCAAACAAAAACAAACTAAACTTAAACCAAATTTAAAATGTACAGCCGTTCCCAGTAGGGAGAGGGCCATGCTGTACCTGTTTGCAATGTAGCTATTAAAGATAAGGAGCAGATCTTAGAACCTCCAATGGATAGACTGCTGAGATTTATGACCACTTAAGAAGGAGTCATCTCCAGGTTGTTGTACCTGGAGACATGCATTGTCCCTTCATTGGTCAGAGTGGGAGAGGTATTTTGTCTTTACCTCACCTATTTCTTATCCCTTTTGAATCACTGGCACCCAACTCATCCTCCTGTGTTCAGTGCTGGATTCAGGCTCATGGATGAATTTTTTGACCTCCCTTTGACTTCAAGCAGAGGCCTTTTTGTTTATTCTGCAGTGGATATAGTGGGAGGCAGCTATTGATTGGACATCTATTGGTTCTTTCTTAAGCCAGTTTAGTCTCATCTAGCTGTAAACAAGTAATATTTGCTTGGTCACATTTGATTTTGAAGAGTATACAGGAATTTCATAAGTTTAAGGGGAGATGATTGATGGTTCTCAAGTTCTATATTTCAGGGCTGCAGGACCCATAGCCTGAAGGAAATCATCTTTGGGACTGCACTTCCTTATTCATTTTGAGCAAAATCACTGAGTGTGGGGCTCCCACACCAGCACTGATGTGGACTTGAGGAGAAGATGTTCTAACACCATTTCCTTGGTATGGATTTGGGTGGGCTTTCCCAGTTTCTTTTTAGAATTATCACTTCTTTAGATTAGTTTACTGCCATTTAATGAAATGTCCTTATTTAAGTTAATACTTTGAATCATGCCTCTTTATTTACTTTTTCAGTTGTAATAGGTGGTGACCATAATTCAGTATTAACATGACTAATTATGTACAGAATCAAAATTAGACTTGTTAGAGTTAAAACATTCACAGCTCTCTGTCTGGCTAGGTGGACCAGTCAGTTTCATAAATATTAAAAACACCTCAGTTCTTCCCATTAAATTTATGAAGAAGTTTGTAAATTTGAGGGAAATGCAAAGAAAAGCAAACAAAATTATCACCTATCTTTTCTTATTATTATTTACCTGAGCCTGACATAGAAGACACAAAAATGGCTCTTAACTTTTTGCCCTCCAGGTGTTTTGCATTTCAGCTCCCAGCCATTGGCCATGCTAGCTTTGAATATTACAGCCTGATGTCCAATACATCTTGAGAACTTAGGAATGCATACCATTGCCTTAGTGGATGCTGTCATCACAAGGGATACCAAGAATTTTAGCAAATATCTGAAAAATGGTTTAAAAATGGATTCTAGAGTGCTGAGAAATCCTGACAGGGAAAATCCTAGATAGTAGATAATCTTCACAACTTGAGACTTTTTTTTTTTTTTTTACCCCTAGAGAAGACAATATTTTCTATGCAGAAAAGAAGTTTCCCAAACAGAAAACATTTCCTTCCACAGAAACTGTGTAAGGAACTTGTATCTGCATTAAAATGCTGCACAGGCCCAAACTGTGAATAGTCTCTGAAAACTGCAGTTTTTCATGACTTTGAATCATAGAATTTGAAGGGGACCCCTAGGCCATTGAGTTCAAACCCCTGCTCAATGCAGGAACTCCAGCTATAGCACTCCAGGCGAGTAGCTCTCCAACCTCTTTTTGAAGATATCCAAAGGAGGAGATCCCATCACTTCTCTAGGTGATTGGTTCCATTGCCTAACTGCTCATACTTAGCATCAAGAAACTCTTTCCAATGTTCAGTCATTATCTGTCCTTCTGTAACTTAAAGCCGTTAGACTAGGTCCTGTCCATTGGAACGAAAGCGAATAAATTTGGACCCTCTTCTCTGTGCAATCATGTTACCACTCAGTCTTCTCTCCATGAGACTGAACATGCCCAGCTCCTTCAACAATTCCTCATATATTTTGTTTTCTATACCTCTTATCATCTTTATTGCCTTTCCCTGAACTTATTGCAACTTGTCCATATTCTTCTTAAAATGAGGTGCCCAGAACTGAACATTCAGATGAGGCATGTTTAGTTCAGAAAAAAAAAAGTAAAATTATTCATTCTTTATGAAGCTTTATATGCCTATGCTTTACTAGCCAGGGTGCTAATCAAGAAGTTTATTATGATTCTTAAATGAGAGATCTTCTGGGAGTTGCAATCCAACAACATCTGAGTGGGTCACAAGTTGTCCATTCTTCTCTACAAGATTCAGATCAAGAACAAAGAGATTCGATATACTGCAATCTCTTCCCCCTCCCACCCTTTTACAACTGTAAATATTTGTGGCTATATTGCAGGTATCTTATGCATTGTCGTACCAAGAAAAGTAATTGAGTGTCCCAGTTACACCTGTCACAGTGAACCCAAAGATAGACATTACAAAACGTTGCCCATGGCATACAAAGACATTTAAGAAATAATTCCAGGCTCAAATACCTCAGCTTCTCTGACAAGGAAAATTATAAGAGAAGACAAATGTAGCAAAGGTGGAATGTCACAGGGTGTCCCTTCAAAGCAACACTCCTTTATCCCTGTTATTGCTTCTGTATTTGTGCATATCCAAATGAAGAGATTACAGATGGTATAACAGAATGAATGAGTATTAAGCCTTTTCTTCAAGCATAGTTCCTTTGCTTATTCATCAAGAAAGTACCAAATTATTATAACTTTTGACAAGTGCTTTTTTGGGTAAGTTAATTTTGTCTGATGAGACTATCATTAAACTTCTTGCTTATCTCATCTGTCATGAATTCTCTCATTCTGAAGTTTTAGAGGAAGAACTTTGAAAGAACTTGAATGTTAATAAATTCTGAGAATCATACTCAATAATTTGAAAGAAGACTTTAACAGCCTGTTTTGATGGAAGGGCCATTATTAACTCAGCACTGAATGATTTATTAATTTGTAAAATGGGACTAATGAGGAGTAAGGGCTCTTTGGAGTTAGAGGAGCCCAATTTCAAAAGAGAATTCTCTAAGATAAAGCAAAGAGGCATAAGAGAACTACAAAGGCAGCTAAAACATTGTATCATTTAGCTTGACAAAGAAAAAAAAATCACCCAGCATCACATAGCCAACAAAGATGTGCACTATAAAGATAACACAATGCTTTTTGGAGGAGGCTAGACAAGTGTAATAAAAATGACTTTTTTCTTGAGGAAACAAATATCTACAAGAAAATAATGTTTGGCTACATAATGTATCTGAAGTTGCAACATGGATCTGCATAGGCAATGAGGGCAGATGGGAATTTTAAAGTGGTTTGTTGTAAACTAAAACTTAAATTCTGACATCAAATTGGATGTTGGTTGACATCTGAATTTGTGAAACTTGTCTGACAAATGGGTTCTTTCCACACCCTTTTCGCAAAGTCGTCTGGTGGGGATCCTAGCAGCAGTTCTGCTGGGAAGGGAGTACGGCAGGAGCACTCCTCTCTGCACCAGCTGGCTCCCTGCAGCAGGGAGTGCAATGGCCACACCTCTTTCTTCCACAGTGCAGCCAGGTACTTTCCCAGGCTGCACCGAGGCAGGAAGCACAACCATCATGCTTCTGTGGCTTCCGCAAGCCAGATGAGCATGGGATGGTGGTGCAATTGTGTGTCATTGATGAGGAAAACCTGTCAATGATTAAATCCATGATTGTGCTGCCTGGGGACAGGAGAAGGACAGAACCATGATGACATCATGCAGAAGTGTCATCACAGTCCCTTCCTTCTCTTGTCCCCATTGCAGGATGAGAGGCTTCTGTGGAAAGGGCCATAGTGTGAATGAAGGGGCAAGCTACGTTCCATAAAACAGCATGGATGCACCACTAGGGCTTTTACAAGCATAGTGCAGCTTTCCTATCTGTGCATTCATTTGATATTTGAAGTGAGAAAGCCACTAAATATAGGTCTTAATGCACAGAAGCTTCTGAGATTCTAGAACCATGAATCCAGAAAGGAACCCATCTATAGAGCTTCCTCTTCTCAATCATGGGACAACATGATTGGAGAGCAGAGGCTATGAAAGAGTTCTGAAACTAGGGTTATGATACTGCTCTTCTTTTGAGGATGACATGCATCTTTATTTTGGGCAGCTTCCAAAGCTGAAAGGGCTACCAATGAAGCTACTATGCAAAACCATATTGCCCAACTAGTACTGTGCCACTGCTGTGATAGTTATGGAATCACATGTGCACATGGGTTTGTCTTTTTTTTGTGGGAGAGATTTTATTTTTGCAAGGTTTCCAGAAGTTCAAGGTGCTTCCTCCCTGTATGACTTGTTATTGTAATTTACTTAGCAGAGTGCTGACAAATTTGCAGTTGGAGGAATGGAAATTGCAGCTAGAGGACAGAACAGGTAGGGCACCTTCAAAAAGGGGGTGGATATGGTCCTTGGAACAGCAGTTGCTAATCTCTGATGTATAGGAAAGAGATGAATGAGTCCACACTAAAACACTGGGCTTATTGTATCCTTCCCTCCCTCCCTTTTTCTTTCTTTCTCTTACACCCACATATCTGAAATTGATACTTATGCTAACTTTCCTCTCAGTTATTATTCTTTCCAACATACCTCATTAGTGGAACTCATGTGCATAACTCATGTGATCTCCTCTTCAGACATGTTGCTTTTCATGTCAGGACAGCAATGATGGAGAGAGAGGGTAAAGCTAAAATTTCCCCTGCCCCCCATGTTAAAAAAGCTTAAATAAGTAGTATCCGAACTACTCTATTTAGGTGATAACCTGGCCAATGAAGGGCAGAGAAGGTGTTCTTGCCCAAAGTTAATGTTCCACCAAACCAAGTAGGATTGTTTCCATTGTTATCTTTTTAAAATTGGTTTCCAAGTGTATTCTGTGGTTTTATTGTTTATATATGTACATACATACACACCCACACCCACACCATCAGGGTGGTTATACAATCTTTTGTAAAATCATAATTTCACCAGCACTTAAGAAGGCACATACTGATGAGTCTTTCTGTTATCATGCTGAGTTTGCAATGCAAGCAGAAAAAGGGAACATGTATTTAAAGAAGACACCTACTTATGCATTATACATAGCTGGAAAGTCTCTCCCCCCTCTCAGTCTTAGCACTTTAAAAACACAATCCTATGTATGTGTACTCAGAAGTAAACCCAGTGTATACTCGTGTGATTGCTATATTATGTGTTTTAATCCCAGTTAAGCATACACAGGATTGTAGCCTATGTCTAAATCACCACTTTAGAGTAATAGCTCTGATCTGAAATGGTAACATGGGTCAGAACTTTGAATACTGCAGTCTCCTGCAGATTCTTACATTATGATGTTAAAGAAACTAGAAAATGTATTATTTTAAAATGTTCAGCTTGTTCTGAACATGTATATCCGCAAGACTCCCTACTTCCAGCTTTTTGTATTATTTAAACCAAGAATCAACACATATTACAGCATTGATTACATGCCTCATGTTCACTTCTATGAGCATCATTGTGCCTATTTTATTTTCGTTGTTCACGTTATTCCAGAAGCGCCTAAAATATCCAGCCATGATTCAGGACCCAGCTGTGTGAGATACAGAGAGCCCTACAAATAAGCTTATATTGTTCAATCTGAGCAAAAAATGAGCTGCAATCCCTTTGTGTTTCTATAGAACAGGATTATTTTGCAGCAGTGGATGCAAGAAAAAATGCCTTAGTTTAAATACTAAGATAAACCATGGAATATTTCTGTTTTATTTTTTTTCTTAAAAAAAAAACCCCTTAAGGTATTCATTCTGAAAGATTTGGAAAATGCTAATGAATTCATGATGATGATGATGATTTTCCTTTGCCTGTTAATAGCATATATTCTAATGCAGTAAAGAAATATTCAGTTCAGTACTTCAAGAAATTCCCCCATCCCACCTGTATTAATCCTTTGATTGTAAAACTTCAGAATTCAAAGAAGCCCAGATTCCAAAGGATAATTGAGTTTCTGTTCTTGGAGTGGTTGAAAAGTATGAAATTAGGTACCAATTGTCTCCTAGATGCTAATTCAGGAGTGCTTGAGAGGCAAGCTGTTTCTAACAGTGGGAAAATAAAGAAAGGAAAACTTTCTTCTGTAAACTTCCTTAAGAAAATGTATCTTAGAATTGAAGCCTATAGTGATCTCCCTTTACCATTCTGTTGATAATGAGATGTGACATGTACCTTGGCTGTTGATACAGTCCCTTTTCGCACCTTACCTTTTCCCAGTGCCAGAGCGGGAGGCTCACGCACAAAGACTTCAGAGGAACACTCCCACATCTCTCCTGTTTGGGCTCCGCAGCGGCTTCCTGGACATGTGAGCGCCCCGCCTCTTTTGTTCACACTGCAGCCTGGGACCTCCCAGGCTGCACTGAGGAGAGGATGCATGACTGGCCTGGCTCCTGAGGCTCTGCACACCAGGTAAATGTGTGTGGGGCCCCGGAGCAATGCGCCACCGCACAGCATTTTCGGTTTTGAGCTGAAAATAAAAAAATGTATGTATGGTCTGCGTCAGGCCCTTGAGCATCGCGCAAATATGAGTGTATCGTATGGACCACTTCTCACATTTACGCAATGCTCAAGGGGCCCTTTTGCTTCAGAAATTCCATACAAAAAGGGCCACAGTAGTTTCATTTCCCCACATAATGAAAATATGTGTCTCACTGATTTAAAGAAGGTGTGGATTTTGTAAAGAGGTCAGTTAGTGCCATAGAATGCTGAAGCCAGCCATTCATATCATAGAGTCTGTCTGAAGATCCATGCTATGCTACTGATAGTCTCATAAAAAGCTTTTTTTCTCCTATAATTGCTTTTCTGAGGTGCAGCACACAAAAATAGTCTCATTTCCTGCTTACAGGAGAAAGTCTGGAGAGGTTCCTTTCACTAAATAGGTGCTCACCATACTATCTCTTCAAATTCCTCTATCACCACTTCACCACCCCAACCTGCCTTTAGTTAAAAAAACTATACCCAAGCCAATTGTCCAATTACCTACCAAAACACTACACAGTAGGGGAGAAAAAAACTGGAAACTGGAGATAAAAATTCTTACCCAGCTCCACAAAGACAGCCTACATTGCCTGCAGGGTGTGTGGGTGGATCAAGCAATGACAAAAAGTGACTTCTCTTTTCCCATATTCCCAGAAATGTCTTAATATTTGGGAAGGACTCTAAATATGTTCTTACCTAATACTTACTTCCTGTTGTAGTCTTTGTGCGATGGAACTTGTTGCTGTTTGCCTTCAAGGAATTTCCAACTTATGACAAACCTCAGGTGAATCTATCGTGGAGTTTTCTTGGCAAGATTTGGTCAGAGAAAGGTTACCTTTGCCTTTCTTTAAGGCTGAAAGAGTGTGACATAACCAAAGTCAGCCAGTGAGTTTTCAGAGGACAGTGATTTGAACCTTGGTCTCCAGAGTTGTAGTCCAATGCTCAAACCACTAGAATCATAGAATCATAGAATCATAGAAATGTAGAGTTGGAAGAGACAACAGGGGCCTTCCAGTCCAACCCCTGCCATGCAGGAACACCCCAAAACACTCCCAACAGATAGCCATCCAGCCTTTGCTTAAAAACCTCCAAAGAAGGAGACTCCACTATACTCCAAGGCAGCATATTCCACTGCTGGACAGCCCTGACCGTCAGGAAGTTCTTCCTGGGGTTCAGGTGGAATCTCTTTTCCTGCAGCTTGAATCCATTGCTCCTTGTCCTGGTCTCTGGAACAGCAGAAGACAAGTCCACTCCCTCCTCTACATGACATCTCTTCAAATATTTCAACATGGCTATTATGTCCCCTCTTAACCTTCTCTTCTGCAGACTAAACATACCCAGCTCTCTAAGTCTATCCTCATAGGGCATGGCTTCCAGGCCCCTCACCATTTTGAGTGACTCCTCTGGACTTGCTCCAGCTTGACCATGTCCTTCTTGAATTGGGGTGCCCAGAACTGGACACAGTATTCACGATGAGGTCTAACCAAAGCAGAGTAGAGTGGTACCAGTACCTCCCTTGATCTAGACACCATACTCCTATTGATGCAACCAAGAATTGCATTGCCTTTCTTGGCTGCCACATCACACTGCTGACTCATGTTCAGCTTGTGGTCTATTAAGACTACCAGATCTATTTCACATGTACAGCTATCCAGCCATGTGACCCCCATCCGATATTTCTGTATTCCATTTTTTCTACCTAAGTGTAGGACCTTACATTTATCACTGTTGAATTTCATTTTGTTAGCCTTGGCCCAGCTGTCCAGTCTGTCCAGGTCATTTTGAATTTTGATCCTGTCCTCTGGTGTATTAGCAACCCCTACCAATTTGGTGTCATCTGCAAATTTGATGAGCATGCCCTCTATTCCTTCATCCAAGTCATTGATGAAGATATTGAACAGCACTGGGCCCAGGACAGAATCCTGTGGCACCCTGCTAGTCACTTCTCTCCGGGATGAAAAGTAGCCACTGGTGAGCACCCTTTGGGAACAGTCAGTCAACCAGTTACAGATCCAGCTGACAGTAGCCCTGTCCAGCCCTCATTTTACTAGCTTCTTTGCAAGAATGTCATGGGGAACTTACTGAAATCGAGATATGCTACATCCATATCATTCCCTTTATCTATCAGGCTAGTAACTCTATCATAAAAAGAGATAAGATTAGTCTGGCATGACTTATTTTTGAGAAACCCAAGTTAACTTCTCGTGATTACTGCATTGCTTTCTAAGTGATTAGAAACTGACTGCTTAATGATCTGCTCCAGGATCTTTCTGGGTATTGATGTCAGGCTGACTGGGCGATAATTATTTGGGTCCTCTTTTTTTCCCTTCTTGAAGATGGGGACATTTGCCCTCTTCCAGTCTGCTGGAACTTCTCCTGTCCTCCAAGATTTCTCAAAGATTATAGCAAGCGGTTCTGAAATGACCTCTGCCAGTTCTTGTAATATCCTAGGATGCAATTCATCTGGCCCTGAAGACTTGAATTCATCCAGTGTGGCCAAGTATTCCTGTACCACCTCTGTACCTATTATGTGCCGTATTTCTCCTGCTTCGTCACGTGCTCTCCAACCGCCAGGTTGAGTGCTTGTATCCTTCTGGGAAAAAAACTGAGGCAGAGAAGTTGTTAAGTAGTTCTGCCTTTTCTCTTCCCCCGTGAGTAATTCACCATCTTCTCTGTGCAGCGACTCTATCATCTCCTTCTTTTTCCTTTTGCTGTGGAAAAAGCCCTTTTTATTGTTTTTAATGTCTCTGGCCAGCCTAAGTTCGTTCTGTGCTTTAGCCTTTCTGACCCTACATCTCCTGGCTACTTGCGTAAATTCTTCTCTGGTGGTTTCCCCCTTCTTCCATTTCCTGTACATGTTTCTCTTAACACTTAGCTCAGCTGAGAGTTCTTTAGTGAACCATTCTGGTTTCTTCAGGTGCCTTCCATTTTTCTTCCTTATTGGCACAGTTTTATACTGTGCCTTCAATATCTCCCTTTTAAGGAACTCCCATGCCTCCTGAACTCCTTTCTCTTTCACTATTCTTGACCACGGAATTCCAGCCAGCAGTTCCTTAAGTTTACAGAAGTCTACTTTTTTAAAATCTAAGATGAGTGTCTGGCTACACTTATCTTCTCCTTCCCACTGAATGCCAAATTCCAGTAGGGCATGGTCTTTGTTAATGGTTTTGTTAGTGTTGCTAGATTATTGCTAGATTATTGACTAGATCAGTGGTTCTCAACCTGTGGGTCCCCAGATGTTTCTAGACTTCAGCTCCCAGAAGCCCTGAGCATTGACCATAGTGGCTGGGGCTTCTGGGAGCTGAAGTCCACAAACATCTGGGGACCCACAGGTTGAGAACCACTGGACTAGATCATTGCTGGCTCAGTGATGGAACTTCCTATGAAGTAAATTTGGTTAAAATTTCAGCCTGTCTACCACCATTAATTTGCTCTTTCGTCTACTTCATATCATTGAGGTGTCTGGTTGCTATCTGCCCACAGCATGCCCCTTTTTTTGGACTGTGCTCTTTTTAAGTAGATTTAAGCCATTCAGTCACTCTAATGTAGAAGATATAGTTTTCACTGTGAATGTTTGCATGGTTCAGTTTAAGTTCATGAATACCATAATAAGGCCAAGACTGAAAGTTTTGTTTGGATCAAGACATAAAGTTTGGGAGCAAGTATCTTTGTTTTATTAACAGGTAATATCAAAAGTCTAGCCAAGAAATTTGGCTTGGAATATGAATTATTTTAATGGTTAGAGGCTTTTGGGTCTGAAAATTTGCTTTAGCTCATTAGGAACATTGGCCAACTATAACATGTGGATAAAGTTCCACACTCCTTGATTTTCTAAGAGTTTCCTTGGGTACTCTTCTTAATTTATTGTAGGGTTCTTGGTGTTTTTCTTTAATTTTTTGTAAGGTTCAGTGTACCATTTTCGGCTTCCCTTTTTTATAAACGATACATGGGCTCCCAATAGGCATAAAAACAACTTAAACTATGCTAATTTCATGGAAACAAAATAATTGGATTTATATCTGAAGGATATTGTCCCTCTCAAAAGCACTTCAGTGAATCCTGTGAAATCCTAATTTTTCAGCAAACCTCAGAAAGCTTTTAAGAAAAAGCAATGCAGTCATTCAAAAGACACTTGGGCAATTGCTTTGATATAACTATGTCTTTTTAATCCTAAATTGTCAGGTAATAGCTTTCCTTCTGGACATATAAGAAACACATGGCAAAATGAGAAATGACTTAATAGGAGCAAAATCTTGAACACATTCTTTTTTAAAAAGATCTCTTGCACTTACGTTTTGCTCTGAAAAATAAAAGTACAGTCCAAATCCCTTAAAACTAACAAAAGATGTGCTGATGAGAGTAGATCGTGAATTGGGCCTTCTCAACAGATGTCACCAGTTTGTTCAGATTTTTGACCCTATCACTTCAGTTCTGATGTCTGAAGAAAAAACATTTGGACTCAGAATTCCCCTAAACTAAAGCATGCACTGTGTTCCTCATTATTTTCATTACGAGAGCTATAGTTTCCTCTTCAATACTTATTGGGGAAGTTAATGCCCTCATCCCCCATCCTGAACCATGTCCTTCTGTATTAGTCTTACATCACATCAGAATTAGCAAAATCATTAGGGATGGTTTAACCGAATCCTCAAATCCTTGGCAGGGATTCGAGATTCGGGAATCCGAATCCCTGTGCCAAAACAGGCAAACCGAGTCTTTCGAATCTGCCACCCAAACTGTTTCTTTGAGACCGGAACACCTGAAAACTTGGGAGACCAGGATGCCTGAAAACCTGGGAGACTAGACACATAAGGGGAGATGGCAAGTAGGTGAATTTTTCCCTTGAAGTAATAATGGCCTTTGCTAAGAATTTCACAAATTACATCTAGGGTTGTATTCTAAGATATTTAAATTCAACACTTCATATTTAAGTTCAGTACTTGACTGGAAGCTACAGGGTTGAGATTTCGAGGACAGCTGAAACATTCCTTTGTACAGCTCCCTTGCAAACCTCTTTCAGATACAATTCTGGGGTTTCTAGTTTTACAAGGTGTCACAGCCTTCTCTGCCAAAGTGTTCTGGTGTATCATCAAACTACAAACCTCAGGATGCCAGAAGGAGCTATGCAAAGAAAAGTTTTGACCTGGATTATCTCTGAACTGTAGTGGTCTTGTTTACACAGGCAGGAAAATGTGGGATAAAAATGTGGATTAATCCCACATTTTCCTGCCTGTGTACAAAGGGCCTTCATGACATTTTCAGTGTGGGGAGATCCTGAGGCAAAACTAGGACAATTGTCCTGGCCAGATTTCTTCAGAGGCAGGTTTGCCTTTGCCTAGGCTTTTGCTAAAGCTGAGAGAGTGTGTCTTACCCAAAATTATCCTTCTTTCTCTTGCCTTTTAACCCCTCCTTTTTTTAAAAAAAAAAAAAAAAGGATCTGAAAGATTCAAGATTCGTGATATTCATGGATTCCCAGAATCCAGGGATTCTTATCCAGATTCAGAAAATTCTGAATTCATCCCATCCCTAAAAATAATCAAGCACTGCTAACTGAAATCCACCGCTAGCTTGAAATATTGTTACCCAAATAGTAACAAAGAATATTATAGCAGTCTTGACAGAGGCATTAATTCTGAAGGAGAAGCAACAGCTAAAACAAAAGAGGTAGCAGCTTTCAAAGACAGTAAATAGCATTGTAGGTATGTTGTTCTACAGTGCACTCTGCCTTTCCTTAGACCAGTGGTTCTCAACCTGTGGGTCCCCAGATGTTCGTGGACTTCAGCTCCCAGAAGCCCTGAGCATTGACCATAGTGGCTGGGGCTTCTGGGAGCTGAAGTCCACGAACATCTGGGGACCCACAGGTTGAGAACCACTGCCTTAGACTCTGCCTTTCCTCTCTTTTCCCTGGTCATTGCTTCAACATAGTTAGCACCAGACATATCTAATACATAAAAGTCAAAGTTTGTAAGTTCGTCTGTGTCAGGCAGGTGACGACCTCATATGATTAGCTGTGTCAGGTGAGAAGACCTTATATGATTGGCTGCCTATGAAGATTCCATGGAATCCTGGGGTTGGCAGTTTAGGGAGGGTCTTTTAGAATTCTCAGCCAGAGAGCTGCTGGACCTGACCGGTTGCTATGGAGATGAGGCCTAGCAGCAAGGAGGAGGAGTGCAGTGTATTCCCTCAGGAAACCAACCTCTGTATGTTCATAATTCTGAATTCAAACTGGATTGGGGAAAATGGGGAAAAGTTACACATACAGGACAAGACAGTTTGGGGAATTAGAGACAACAGACGCTCAAGCCTGTATACTTCAACCACATCTAATTCCTAATGTAAGGAAAGGTAATTCCTATGGTATTTCTAACAAGTGTTACCTATGAGAAAATAAAATCCTGCGCAACACCAGGTAAATACGCTAGTTTTATATAAGCCCCAAGAGGATTTAGATACAAAAAAAAAGTATGCATGTTTAAAAGCAACACAAATAAAAAAACGATATGGTATCTTTGATACAGGGTTGGAGTTTTGCTAAGTTTGCTGATTGAGCCAGAATAAAAAAGAGATAGGCATGGACAAGTTGGCAATAGGAGGAGATAGAATTCAAGGGACTGCTGATTAGACAAACCTCCCCTTCTACCAAAATAATCTTATCTCTTCAAACAGTGCTTCTAATTCATGCTTACCTGATGGTAAGTTGGAAATCAGTTGGACTTACTTGTTAGGTAAACATGAATAGAATTCAGTGGCAAGTGAGTGAAAATGACTGGACTGGAAAGAAACTGGAGAGGATTAATGGAAGACCTAATGATGCAGCCAAGAGCTTCCAGGTGTCAATGTTTTTTTACTTGCTTCATCTAAACAATAAATACATGCACCTGTCTTTTCAAAGCGCAAGTGCATAACGCGAATACCTCCTTTCTCCATTTTGTGTGAAGAAGTTCTACAATGGAACACAAGATCTAAACAAAGAGAGATTAGCTGATAGCAGCAGCAAAACATTTTTTGTGGCAAGGATGGGCATAATGTGTCCCTTCTTGAACTTCAACTCCCAGCTATCCAAAAATGCAAAGAAAGTGGTAAGAAATGCTGTGAATTATAATCTAAACGTTAGGGGAGCACATGAGCCCCACCCCTGCTTTCTTGTCCCTCCCCCATTTTACTCAATAATTATACTAAGTACAAATGCCTCAAGAGACTGACCAACAGACTGGCCAAGTAACTAATTTTATGCCTGTATTTAGAAGAAGAGGATTCAAGCAGTTGCTTATTTTCCTTCCTGCCCCTGTGGGTGTGATAGTTTAATCCCAAATCTTTGGTCTCTCTGTGAAGCTCAGTGTTGGAGATGCATCCCTTTGTTTGAAAGAAGGCTAATGCTTTCAATAGCCAGAGTCTTCCTGCTTCACATAAAGACAGCAAGAGTAAATATGGAATTATACCATGAGAAAATGACCAAGGTTGTGCATGAGGCTTTCTGGAATGTAACATTCTATTGGTGCACTTCTGCCTCTGAAAAGTTACTGAATTGTTGAGTGCTGAGTACTGTAAACTGTTGGATTATGGTATAAAATGTGCTGTCCTTTCACCCACCTGCTCATTATTTCAGTACATACAACAGAATTTGGAGTAGAAGTACAGGGCATAGCACAAGCTAGTATTTCACCATGCGTTGTTCTTCGTCCACCATTTAGCAAGATCACACCCTTATAAACATAAATTTAAAGTTACAATTGCACTATAAAAGGTGGTAACATTCGTAAGGTAAGTATGCAAAGGGATCTTGTATTATCTTTCAGACTGAGAGAAAGAAATTGGAAGCATACATTTCCATAGACTTATGTCTGCTTCATCATACGTGTGGAGTGAAGTGCCCAGGAATACACCTTTATGACTAGGCTGTATGTGTGAATAGCAATAAAAGTGCAAAACTTGGGAGTATGGTGATAAGACAACAACTTCTTTCTCTCAAATAGTCTCAATGGTGATACAAGATCCCTTTGCATACTGACTCATAATGTAACTTATGCATGTTTTCAAAAGAAGAGAGAAGAATGAATAACAAATCTAATTAGTAATAAGCATGTAGTGTCTTCAGCACTGGATTCGGACTCTAGGATTGCAGGCTGTGAATCTCCATTCAGCCATGGAAACTCATTGATTGAAACTGGGCAAGTTGCTATCTCTCAGCAATAGAGGAAAACAGCTAACCTTCTTTGAATAAATCTTGCTAAGTAGAACCTATGCTATGCTATGCTAACTGGGAGATAACTAAAATTAATTATTTGTAACTAGCAATTTCCCAGCACTGGAAATATTCAGTGAACAGAAATCAAAGAAGGAGAGCTTTCTACCAGTGAAGCAAGACAAAAGAACATTGGAATTGGCATTTCAAAATATCAGGAGATGCATTATTTAAAAACTCATCAAAGATAGACACAGCTTTATTAATTCATTTTTCTAAATCATCACTTTGAGAGTTTAGGATAAGTTAATAATCAGTGCTATTAATAATGTAATTATAAGTGCTTGGTTCCATTTGTACCAGAGGTTTTCTTCCCTTATATGAAAGATTTGGGGTTTTTCATTTTTTTTAAATAGTTTTGACTAATCCCTACCCCACCTCTTTTTGTTTTCTGACACTTCTAATTACCTAATAGCTCTATTCATAGGAACAGCAGCTGTTGCCTGTACAAAGCAAGGAGGATCTGCATAAACAAGACTGAGTTATTTATAAAGCATCTTTTGTAAAAGGGTCTTTAAGAATGCTGTACTGATAAGAGGTAGGAAGAATGCTCCACCTGACAAGAGAGAAGCATTTTCAAAACATTCTAAGAGCAGTCAGAAGAATGTTATAAAGAGATGTTAAAAGTGGTGAGGAGTGTGATAAGGGAAGGGGAATCTGGAAAGATTCAGTTACAATGAGGGAGAACAGTGATTGCCAACTCCTAGTTGTACCAAGAGGAGAAGGAGAATGTGAAGACAAATGCTGTGGTAAGAAAATGGAAGAAATAAACAAGAGATAGAGATATAATCCAGTGTGAAGGGAAAAGACTTACAAGAGGGTAAAAGAGCAGTAGCTGCAGTGAGATTCAATGTGAAAAATTTCCTCCTCTAGTGACACTTTCTCTTGCACTGAAGCTCTGCTGAGAAGTTGATCCAATTCCTGCCGTCTTCAGGGAGGGCAAGGAAAAACTCCTGCTTATAACTACCAGGATCTGCTGCCTATCACTGTAGGTAATACTGAAATAGAAGAACCAATGCTCATGTTCACAGTGTTAATGCAGGACCTTATTTTCCATGGTTCTCATCTCCCCACAGGGCTAGCATTGTGGATTGGTTTGAATGTTCAACTAGGACACTGGTAGACCAGGATTTAAATCCCTTGTCAGTCATGGAATCTCACTGGATGATCCTGGGCAAGCTGTACTTTCCCAGTCTTAGAAGAAGGCATGAGAAACAATGTTAAGAGTGCTTTATTCCACTTTCAACAGCCTGTGGAATTCTGGGGTTTGTAGTTTACTGACACCAAAGAACTCTCTGGCTGAGAATTCTACATGTCCCTCGCTAAACTACAAACCCCAGGATTCCATAGGATGCTGAAAGTGGACTAAAGCACTCTTAACATTGTAGTGTGGAAATGGCGGAATAAATCTTGCCAAGAAAACTCCATGATAGATTTATGTCAGGATCACCATAAGTTAGAAACTACTTGAAGCACAGAGCAACCACAAATTTTCCTGCTCCTGAAGGCTGCTATTTGTAAAACCAATCAACAGCAAAAATAATTTGCAGTGAGTGGTAGCACCTATCACTTTATCATTAAATCCACCAGCATTTTGTCAAAATGCAAAAACATCTTTGCCTCTGATCGTCATGCCACATGCCACTCTAAGCTCAGCTGATCTCATCTGATGATGCAAGCTACTAGGGCTCTCAAAGTAGCACTAGGAAGGAATCTTGCCAGTAACCTTGGACAGTTGTTTTCATTCAAAGCTAACAATACAGGGCTAGATAGAGCTATGCTCTAAGGCAGGACTCTCTATTCATATTTTTACTGTTCCACTAAGCTGAAGACTGGGTTTGTGGCTGTACCCCATACACACATGTTGTATGAAGTAATTTAATGAGCAGAAGGAGAGAAGCAAAGGCAAGAACTATATATATATGTATGTATATGTGTGTGTGTGTGTATATATATATATATATAGGAGAGAGGCAAAAAGCAATCTTTGAGCAGTATAAAGCTATATTTGTATTCCTTCTCCTACCTTCTTTTGCTGAACGGTCTCTTTTTTCAGTAGACAGCTTCCTTGGTTCCTTTTCTTTTCCTTTTCAGAGTTTAACTCTTTATTTTCCTAATGTTTTCCTCCTGCTGCTTTTTCTCCTCTACCTTTTCTTCTATCTTTTTGCATTTTCATTTACCTTCTTTGTCTTTTTCTTTCTCTTCCTTTTCACTCTTTGAACTTCTCACCCTCTCCCATTCCCTTAAAGTACCTTGCTTCTGATTTTTCCTCTTCTTTATTTTCTACTTTTTTGACAAACCCAATTTAATTGTTACCATATATCCTTATTTGGAGGGAAAAAATGGAGGAAGGAATATCAATGGTTTAAGATATGCAGATGATATCATACTGTTGGTAGAAAACAGCAAAGACTTGGAACAATTACTGAAGGAAGTCAAGGCAGAAAGTGCAAAGGCAAGTTTACAACTGAATATTAAGAAAACAAAAATATTGGCCACAGATGGCTTACAGAACCTTAAGGCAGACAATGAAGACATTGAAATAGTTAAAGATTTTCCATACTTTTGCTCAGTCATTAATCAGAATGGAGACTGCAGTCAAGAAATCAGAAGAAGACTAGGACTTGGAAGGGCAGCTATTAAGAAAGTAGACAAGGTCCTGAAGTTTAAAGAATATATCATTGACTTCCCCCCATGTTCTACTGAGAAGGACTGCATGGTGGCGAAAGTTGAAGGAGGGTCCAATATATATCATGCTCCCACTTGTCCATTATAGTGACAGGCAAGTCATCGTGGTGCCTCCAGATGTGTCTGACTGCAACTTCAATGAGATAATAATGGTAATAGAGGTTGTAGCCCAAGAAATCTGAAAATGGCAGTTGTAGTCTTATCTACATAATGTCATGCAATGCATGTGCAGATGCATGGACACATAGACATATGCATAGCACACACACTTTAACAGATTTCTAGAGATGTTGATAAAATTTGTATTTTCTGGTTCAGCAATGGGGATTTGTAATGCTTACCTCAAGCACAAAGCAAGAAATACTCTTTAGTTCTTTAAAAAAAAATCCCAGTGTCTACTTGTTCCTAGCACACTACTCAGAACTAGAACAAACACCAAAGAATTGAATTGAATACAGAGTCTAGAAAAGGTACTTTTAGTGATTATAATTCCAAGATTCCTGCAATCTGTGCTGAGAAATTCTGGAATGTGTAGCTTTAGTTAAGTGGTGTTGTAATAGAAATGTAGATGTGTGCCCTTGTTTGCATACAGAGCAGGCACAGCGTATTAGCAATTAGCTTAAACAAAATTTATCTGCAACTTAAACAGAAATTACTTATATTTTAAACACAACTGAGGTATTTAATCTCAAAGTACAGACAGCAGTTACAGTAAGAAGTAATACAAGGGGTTCTTCATCCCAATGGCTTCCTCATCAGTTGTTAATCCTGTCAGCTTTTAATTCATCACACTTTGTTTCATGGATAAAGAAAGTTGAGGGATCCTCAGCTGAAATGTTAGATGAGTGAGGGGGCGGGGGAAGGAATTCATTCAGTAATCAACTTGGATTAGTTTAGAAATAACCTAGGTTATGTCTTGATTTGGGAGAGATGCATTTTTAGCTATTCTGAGTCAATGACATGCAAGTCTGGCAAGGGTTTGTTCACCATTAGAGATTTTTCAAGTAATACTATAAAAGTGCCTTAACCATTGCACTGAGTTCATACCAGTCATCATAAAAAAATGCATGTTTTTTTTAAAATGGGACTAGTCTGGCATTTGAGAAAGACGTTCACTCTAAAGGTATAGATGTCACTTAAAGGGCATCAAGCCAAATACATTATTTATCTGAAAGCTATTTATTTGCCAAATAAGGCCCCAAATACAATTCCTTACTCCTGCTTACCTAATCTCTTCCTCCACCACCCTCTCATCTTTTCTATGATCATAACATCTTTGTTTTTTTTCTCTTTCTCAAACAAAATCCTTCATCTGTATTTGAAAAGGTAAAGACAGTCACACAGGTCTTCCTAAGAAAAATATATTTTGTTTAGCGCTGACTGATGTTTGTGCACCTTTGTTTTCTTACTGAAAACAATAACAAAGGGGCAAAGATTTCTTGGATCTGTTTGTATAACCAATGAGTTATGTCCTTGATCTTCTGTCTTCTTTATGTATTTTTTTTCCATGACTGGCAAACACTTGCGCATCTGACCCAAGCAGTTTAACAACATCCTTGCTGGTAAACAAAGCTTACAAAGTCAGTGAAATGTATGAATAATCTGTTTTGTTCTGTTTTCTCTTGAGCTACTTCCACTGCTATTGCTAGATCTGCAGCCAAATTTCCCAGAGATCTGAGATGTGTTTCCATAAAATCCCCTTCCCTACCAAAACATTTATCAACATTGTAAATAAACAAATATTATCAACAAGTGTATAGAAGTAACTAATTAGACATAACAAGTTATTTGTAGCAAGTTCTCTTACTCAGAATTAAAATATAACTATAATAAGGGATTTTTAAATTCCTTTTGCAGTGAAACTGTGCTATTTATATACTACGGGGCTTTTTTTGTAGCAGCATTTCAACTGTGGAACTCCTTGCCCAACAAAGTTAGGCTGGTCCCATCTTTTTTAAACTTCTGGCAGGCAGCTCAAATGGTGCTGTTCCACATGTTATTCAGTGCTTGAAACAGCTGTTTTAGCTGTTTTAAAACTGGACACAAGGTCTGTTCTTGGATTGCTTTTAGGAGTTTTTAAAGAGTACTTTAATGTGTTCTAAAAATGTTTTTCTCTCAGCCTTTCTTTAATTGTTTTTTATTTATTCATTGCCTCAAGAGCCCCTGTGGGCTGGAGAACAAACAGAAATACTTTAAATAAAATAAAATAAAAATTATGAGGCTGTGGCCTCAATAATTGATGATTATTTATTGTTAATTATTATTATTATTGGTGATTCGCATATGGATTTTTATCTGAGAAGTGATATCAGAGATCACCCTTCTAAACTTTTGTTTGTCCTTTACTACAGACTTCAGTTCATAGTTCTTCTCTTTCACCTTCCTCTACTGCTGTTACATTTCAGCCCCTTAGTCCTCTGGCTATTGTCTTTCAGACAACATTATTCCTTATAGTAGATGGGACCTCTAGTCTTGTATGGTCCTTGACATCACCTTAAGCTATGCATAAATATTTTGGTAACTTTGGATTTCTTGGTTCTGGATCTTATTTCATCATGAGGAGGCATCTGGGACTCTATAGAAATTTCTGCTTTGACAGCCCTTGACACATACTTGCTGAAGTGCCCTTCTTCCATTTTCAGACTTGAAGGTGAGGTGCCCAGGGCCATTTTCCTGATGGCATAAAATACAATAGGGTTAGATGGAAACCATGAGTGAAATTGTACATACACAAATGAACAAAGATCAGGTGGTAACAATTTGCAATTCCCAATAGCATGGGCTAGACTTGAACTGGTGACCCAGATAAAGACAACTGATAGGTTACATTACCAGTCCCTTGAGTACTCCAGTGCCCTCACTTGCTCCATGAGTTGATACTTCTTAGGTTAAGGAGCATTTGGTAACTCTCAAACAGACTTTCAAGAAAAAGAAAAAAACACATGCAGGAACTTGCCTGGAAAAAAAAATACAGAAACCTTGGGGACTTGCATGACAGCGCACAATTAAGATTATCTTAACACTTTAGTGCTGGGGGAAAAGCTCCAAAATACTTCAGACCACCCATTTTAAAACACATACAAATTTCTTACATTTCTTTTTCAGGCTCAAATCCACCCTTGAAAGTGAACTCTTCCAAAATGATTTTCAAATTCTTATCTTTCTACCTGTGACCACTATGAAGATATTTCTTTTTCATTTGAATCCTAAACATAATAATCTGTCAATAAACACTGTTTAGTTGATAGGAAATTATCTCCAAATAAGTGGCGTTTGGATAGTTAAAATAAAAGGACAGTTATTTGGTTTTAGGACTGGAGCCCTGATATATCAAATAATAGTAATTGAGTTTTAATCTTTTTAATTTTATTCTGATTATAACCTATGATACTCAATTAGTATGTTGTTGATCTTTTTATAGTGTGCTATAAGACCAATAGTAGACAAATGGCTTGCATCATATGTTTATTATAATTATTTCCTAACACAATTAAAACGAATTACACACTTCAGTAGAATCACAGATCATCTTCTATTCAAGTTACTGGCAGTTCTCAAAAGGTTTTGTACCAATGAGAATGAAATCTACATGGAAGACAGCATGCAAAAGTGCTGAGTATATATTCTCTTGTCCACATTTTCCAGAGTGGAATCTGTTACTGTTGACGCCCTTGGCATTCTAGCAGAGCTGTGTGGAAAACTCTATAAAATCTAAATAGGGATGTAATTCTTCATTATTTTTTTTCTGCAAAGAAACAATTTCATTTTTCTACCAATGTGTGAAAATCCTCAAAAACCATGCAGTTGTTGAAGACTGTTCACAAATCAGGGTTTCTTCTGAGCAAAATTTGCACATGGTTGTTTTTGCACACACAAAAGAAGCCCCCTCTTTTCTTTTTTTGTGCAGGAAACAACTCTTTCTGAGCTGAGAATAATATTTCTGGGTAGGGATGCTGTTTCCTGCATAGAATATGCTGTTTTCTGTGCAAATCACCAATGCAAATATTTAGTGAAACCAGTCATGTAGGGATGTGGAGGTGGGTGGGGGATTCACCTGGGGTGGCAAAGTTTCTGGGACATCCCAGTCCATAGCTGCACCTCCATGCCTCCACACACCGCAGCCACGCCCCTCGCTCTGTAGCCCTGCCTCGCTCCCACCCCCCACACTCCAAGCTCCACTACTGAGTGAAGCACAAGTCTCCAGTTACAATACTTTCTACACAAGAAAAAGTGTTTTCAGCCCAATGAATAATATTTCTGCATACAGCCATGTGAGAATTTTGTGCAAAATAAGTCCTGAACTGTGAAGATTCTCATAAGTCTAGAATTTCTCTTATTAGGGTTTCTCACAAACATAGTTTTGACTTTTTTTTTTACAATATTTTCGAATACTCATCCCATCCCTAATTTTTGCTAGTCTTAGTGAAACTCTCCACACTTCCTTTAAAATTCCTTTGTTGCTTCAGCCCATATGAAACCTTCAGATTTGCCTCAAATGTTGCAAGGCTTAGTGGCTAACTAAAGGTGTGTGGGAATGTCCCTCAGAGATTTTGCTAGTCTTAGTAAAACTCTTTTAGCATACTTTAATATTCCTCAGATATTTTGCATCAGTTGAAATTATTGCCTCAGCACACAGTTAAAAAATGTAGTTTGCTTTTCCACAATGCTGTAGCTACAAGCTTGGATGGCTTTAGTCAAAACTGTCAAGGATAAAGCTTTGAGTGGCTATCAGTCAGGGTGAGTATAGGCAGTATCAATTCCACAGACAGTGGCAATGTGACTTTGTGTAACACTTACTGGGGAACATACATTGGAATGTGCATTTACACCTTCTGTGAATGTCTAGCTGGCCATTTTGGGATGATAGAACTTGACCAAATAGACCTTTATTCTGATCTAGATGAATATTGAATGAATAGTTTTAGATGGAAGTCTTCATTTCTTTAGACTTCATTTGTGACACACTTTATAATATATAAATGAAGCAATATTTGGTGATCGATCTGAAGTTCTTTCATTTCAGTAATTCATTTCTATTGTCTGTTTCAATTAAAAAAAAGGCAAAGGCACGGGAGCTTATTAAGACTCATGTCTACTTAATGTCTAAACCCCATAGGAAAGCTGGAATGCATACTTTTATTGATATACTTAAGATTTTATGTCTTCTTACGCCTTTTTGCTTAACTGCTTATTGATCAAGCTCATCAAGATTTATCAGTTTCATAACTGTGGCTAAGCAACTTACTCATCAGCCCATAAAATGATAGCCAGGATACATTTAGCTAACATAAGTTATTAATTTTCCTCTCCCATAATTTCTGAAATCCAAAGAAAATCTGTAGTCAGTTTACAACAAGACCAGTCTGTATCTATTAATCTGAGAATGACCAGTCTGTACTTGTCAAGTCTGAATCACACATTGTGGTTAACAAGATATCCATTTCACACTGTCTGCTTCACACTTGTGTTAACAAATTCTTTGGCTTACATAATAGGCAAAGGAAAAAGAGGCTTGTAAATTGATAGCCTTGTTCTTTCTTTAGATCTCATTGAGACTGATACTATTATGGCAAATATATGACGGCTATCCTTAAATTGAATTCCTGAATCATACAGCTTGAGGATGGATTTTCAAAGAAAAAAAGTGATCTGTGATATAGTTTTTCTTTGGAAACTCATCAGGAAGCAGCTGTAGTTGCACAGATGGCAGCATCAGAATAAGATCTGTGGCTTGGTCTGATGGCTGCTGGACTGTGCTTTTTGGCAGTTTTAATGCACAGTCTGGGACCAAAATCTTACCAACAATCTCCAGTCACAGTGTTTATGGGGCAGGGTTACATAAGGTCACTCATGTTATACATATCTCCTCTGGCTATTTTTTTTTTCATTCTTTGTTAGTAGGAGATCGTGAAAAGCTGTGGTGAGGGATGGTTGTTGGTCTCAATGATTTATTTTTCTTTTTTTTTCCTCCTTGCTAAATGGCCTTGTTTAATATTCTGTGCTGCTTGGTCTCACTGAATCTTTGTCTTGTTGAAAAGTCTAGCCTAATCTTCTGTTGATCTTTCCTGTGAATTTCTGTCTAATTAATTTGTGTGCATGTGAGGTATGTTTTGAGTTGGGACCAGTTCTCAGGATTGTAATTTGACTTTACTGTTGGCAGCAAAGGAGCAGGGGTAAATAATATTACAGAACTACCAATCTGCTGCAACATCTTAAGAAGTAACACAAAGCAGTCTTGCTCAGGATACAGTCAAACTGGCCAGATAGTAGGAGAAAAAGCCATAGTGCAAAAAGCAAGGTATGACAGCAGTAGCCATTCTTCTTAGCCAGACTTCCCCAAAAGAGCTGTAGACAGACAACTGTGGAAGAGATGGGGCAAAGGGAGTATGGGGGGGCCATGACAGGGCAATTTCTAGTGTTAGCTCAAATGCCTTATGAGAACCTTATGGGAAAGCAGGGAGAGAATCATCATGGGAACTTACCACTTGAACTGCTATTTTTAATAAATACAGCATATACCTCATCATCTTTCTAAATCCTTCTGTTGTGTTGTTCAATATCTGTTTTGCTTGTAGAATAAAACTGAACAGTAAACTATCATCATTATCGTTGTCTTTATCATATCTCTTAGCTTTCCTCAGAATTATTTGACTGATGCCTGAGGGGGACAGTGGTAGAACAAGAGAAGCATGAAACAAGTAGCCAAGACTTTACAATCAATAACAACTTTTAAAAACTTTCTCTTTTTTGGTGTGTGTGTGTGTGTGTGTGTGTGTGTGTGTGTGTGTGTGTATAGAGGGGAAGTAGATTTTACATGTGCACAAAACAAAAACCCTTGGAGTTACCTTTGTGAAATTCAGCTGTATAACTCTGTTCTTTGATACTATATCTCCAAATTTTTTGTGGGTAGGTAAAGGAGGAAGAAAGAAAGAAAGAAAGAAAGAAAGAAAGAAAGAAAGAAAGAAAGAAAGAAAGAAAGAAAGAAAGTTACAGCCATGTTTGTTTTCCAAGCTGAGCCAGTCTGAAATTGGCCCAAATCTAAATTACCAAATGGTGGGGACCTTTCCTAGTCATAGTGCCAGAAAGGGAAGGAAATATCTCACTGTTGCACAAGTGAGAGGGAAAAAAAGCTGTTTCTCTTCCCACCCATAAGAATGTGATAAACAAGAATTAGCATCCACATGCTACACATGAAGTGTAAAACAGTCCTGGCTTATGTATAAGCTTGCATGCTAGTGCATACTAGCTAATCTCTCCCTCTGTGAAATAGAGAGTAGTAAAACTAATCACAGATGTACCCAGTACCCAGTGTCTTAGCTTGTTTGTTCCCTGGTAACCGAGAGAAGTGATTGACAGTTTGTTCTAGGTTTATTTCTCTAGCTTGGCAAAGGAGAATGGAGAGGGAGTACTAGCTCCCACTGGATTGGGGATCATGATAAACAAGTCATGAATCGAAAGTCACATGTTATCTATGTGGTCTCATTTTCATTGGGAGAAATCAGGGAGCAACCTGGAAGTATATTGCCTCATCCTTTCTTATTCACAATATTTGTGCCTTAGCTAGGTGTGAATATGGTCAAAGATACAGTAATAGTTGGATATCAATTAAAACCCACATAGCTGGACATGTAGATGTCTGCTTCATTTTGGAATGGTGATTCCATCCAATATTGGAGGTGCTTAATCAACTCATTCAAAAATTTCATTGTAAGTGCATTCCTGCTACTAGCACAGTATCCTAAAACTGGTGCACAATGTTCCTAATCCACAATTCCATAAACAATTTTCAGTGATTTTTTCCTTATCAAATATGACAAGAAGAGAACCCATCTGCCTTTCCTACACCTTATTGATTGCAGTAGTTTCCATTCGCAACTCATGATTATATGTTAAAGTTAGATACTGTAATAAACATCCCTGTTTGCCCTTATTAAATATTTGATAAAGGACCCTGGACTTGGAAGGTGCAAAATATTTTACTTGGGAGGCTTATGGGAACCATTACTTACAATGTGGCAAAACTGGCAGAATAATTTTATGTTCCATGAAATATTAATTTCTAATTTGAACAAACGGGGGAATGAAATGTGCATTTCTAATTATATTTTGAATTAACAAAACTCAATTATAGATTATAGTATAAAAGTAAGAAAACATATGGTTAAAGTTGCCTATATTCTTGAAGTAAAGTTCCAAGGAAGAAGTGCTTACCTGGTTTTAATTTCCTTTGGGAAGAGGTTCATGATTCTTTCCAAATACACAAGTTGAGAACATGTGGAGGTGCAGTTTAAACAGTCCAACAGACAATGAAATGAGTGCCCCATTCAACTTCCAGAGACAAGCATCTCCCCCAATCCTATCTGAGCTTGAAGTACTTCCAGACCTATTTCTTGTTCTGTCTCTCTGCCTCATTTAAAAACATTCTGTCTCCTTTGTTTATAAATCTAATTTATATCACATTGACTAGGATGCCATACAACTAAAATGCCTCACATTGATGATCATTCAAAGGAGGAAAAAAGCACTTGGTATGCACATCCTGGTGTTACCCCGAAACATGGTGACTTGGCATCCACCCATGATGCCAGTGCCTCCATGAAATGATGGGGAGTATTAGCTCAAAGAGGAGGATTGTAAGAGGAGGGTAATCTTACAAGATCTTTTACCTCTAGGTCTACAGGTACTAGTATGGGGAAGAACCAGCCAAAAATCCAAAAGTAAGCTTACTTGTTTTATTGAGGAAATTGCAATCACAGACATGCAAGATTCACACAGTCTCACAATCACATAAGGCTAACTGAAAGTAGGAAAAGGGAGGAAAGTGCTGGATAACAAGATTTTCAGGGTGAAGGGGGTGATATTTACCAATCCGTGGAACAGTGAAGAAGAAGTGATGTGGCTTAGATGCAGAATCTAAGGACAATACACAAACAGGAATCTTAGTGGCAGAGTGATGACCAGCAACCAGTTGACTGGCCAAAACCTGAGGTTTAAATACTCTGTTTCTCCCCAGAGGGCGAAGGTGTTAATGGCTGTCTGGCAGAGTTAACAGTTGAGTCCTGAGAGTAGACAGTGGGGTCTGGAATGAGCTAATGGCCTTCGTGTTAAGTGACAAAGGGCTAACGGTAGTCCTGATAGCTCAGTAATCATGTGACAGGTAAGAGAATAGAAAAGAAGCTTGCTTGGAAAGAGAGAGAGGTATTAAAAAAATCAACTGTCTTGTGGGAATCTCCCAAATGTTATTGTAAAGGCTGAGTCACTGGAGGCTAAGTGCAAGTCCATTATTGCTGGAATTTCCTGGTGATTTCCTGACTATGGCCCTTTCCTCACGGAGGGGGGTGAAACGGGGCCGCGCACGCAGGGGCAGAGCTTACCCGCGAGCAGGTTGCTCCGTCCCTGCGGAGAGCGTGGATCCGCCCTTCTAAATGCCGCCGAATTTCGGCGGTGCTCGGCAGCGCCCAAAATGGCGGCCGGTGGCTTCTGGCGGCGCTCCGCCAATCAGGACAGCGCGCCAGCCGGAAGCCCACCCCCGGGCAGATCTGCAGGGACGCGCTACCGCGTCTCTGCAGTTCTTCACCGGGGGCTGCCACGGGGCAGCACGGGTGAGTTTTATAAAAACCACTTTTGAAGGTGGTTTTTATAAAACTCACAGCACCACCCCCGCGGCTGCACTAGAGCAGTTTGAGGTCTAGAACCTCACTTTTTTTATCTGCTCTAGTGCACCCCCTGGTGAAGAAGACCTCCAAGAGAGGTCACTCTAGCGTGGGCAATATGCCCATGTGGAAATGGCCTATGAGCTGGCTATGCCTTGATTTCTTTCCTGAACTTATTTTGCAATATAATTATATTAATTAGCATGAATAAAAGAATATACCCTGCTATGGCTGCATGGCCATGCAGACCAAGAGGAAAAAGCCAGCTGGGTATATTTTTTTATTCATGCTAATTAATATATTTTGACAATTTACTCATATTTTGACAATTAAATCATATCAAAGCATGGGGGTGTTTGACCTGAACACTGGCATCCTGACTCTGTTGATAACCACCTGGTTAATGCCTGACTGTCCCTGAGGCCTATTACCAGGTGTATTACCCGTTGAAAAGGCATAAAGCCACCAAGCTATAGTACCTTGACTCAGAGGACTAATCAGAACCAACCATTGAAGAATTGGATTTATCTCAAAACGATCAGCTTCACCATGAGACACATGCAGGTCTATTGGGGATATGCTAATAATTGAGGCTTCAGTTCCTCCAAAACTATATAGGACATCAGCCATAGACTGTTATATTTTTTCTTAGTTTTTTTTAAGGGGTATCCCTGCACTGTTTCTCTGTTCACTTCCCCCCCACACACACCCATGTTTGGACCATCCGAGAGTGGCCCTTTACTTTAGCTTTCATGGAGATATACCACCTGAATATTCTTGGTATATCAACACTCCTTAGTTATATCCAGTTCTAGCCCAGTGCTCATGTAAGGTTATGCAAAATAATAGACTCTTCACTATTATTAGTCCATATTTTATAATGCTTGATTTCATTCTGGGAACATGTCATTCTTACAGCAAAGTTCATTTATAGGTTTTGCCCATATTTTGCATATTAGTAATTAAAATAGATAAAGAAAAAAAATGTGGGAAAGGGAAAGGAAAGAACAGAATATCTTTTCTCTGAAGAAAAAACTGGGGCATTTAACAAGCCAGAGAGTTAGTTTAAATCCAGCTTGCAAAAGATAGCATATGCCTCACCTTTAGAGCTTTTAAGTTCAAAGATTTAGCAAAGAGCAGACTCATCGTATCCCTTTGCTTTCAGGAATATGGATCTAAACAAACAGCTTCACTTAATGCCCAGTGAAATATGTTTGAAGTAGCAACATTTTGAAAACTCTTTTTTTTCCCCAATCAAGGAAGTGTGTGTCCACCTCCCCATCATTCCACCTATATCGAAGACATGCTTTCAAACCTCTGCAAAGCAGGGGTGCTTTCTGAAGTGCAAGGACAGACAAATGAACTGTGGCAAACTTCAGAAACTTTGAGATACTTACTGCATGGCCCGATAACTGTAAAATACCTACCTCTGATGCTATGTTTCATCAGATCAGGTTCAGTACTTGGCAGCCAGTGTACACATAGCTTGGAAGATAGATAGATAGATAGATAGATAGATAGATAGATAGATAGATAGATAGATAGATAGATAGATAGATAGATAGAATTTTTTTCCCCCTTTGGACTGCATCTCCAAGAATCCCCTCAGCCAGAAACTGGTCTGGTCACTTTTATTTTAAATCAGTGAGCTGTTTCTGAACTTCTCTTTGCTTTGGGCCTCTTATGTACCCTGAGGGTTGGCTTCATTTACACACTGGACTGCTTGCCATAAAGAGTTTGCTTGATTGTTTTTTAAGAGTTTAAAGAAAGCTCAGGAAAAGACATCTGCCTAGCCAGAAGCCTGGATCCCACCCCCCTCTGTTCAGGTCATGAGTTATGACATCTTAAATGTGAATCATCAGTCATGTGTGGGTGGTAGCAGCAAATCTAAAGAAAAGAGACAAAGAGTGTCTTGCCTACCCCACCTCTGAAGAACTTGTATGTGGAAGATGAAAGAGATTTGCTTTCTCTTGATTCAGAGGGCAAGACTAGAGCCAATGATTATTAACTGCAGGAATGCAGACTTCTGCTAAAGATAAGGCAAATCATTTGTAATGGTATGAACTTTCTGACAGTGGGACATGCTGCCTCAACAAGTGTTTAGTTCTTCTTCACTGGAGGTATCTAAAGAGCAGCTGGATGACCATTTGTTAAAAATGCAGTAGTTCCATCTAGAACAGACTTTTTTTAAAAGAACAGGTTTTGTTTTTTAAAGAAATTTGAAAAAAAAATCAACATACAAGAAGGGGAAATAAAGAAAAGAAATTCAAACTGCAGTGGGAGAAATAGAAAGAAACATCAAGAAGAACATCAATAGTAATTGGACACGGCCATGGTAATACTGGCCAATCAGAGAAGAGCATCTGTTTTCAGTCTGAGCACAGAAGCAAGAAGATGCAGCTGCTGCTACTACCATCAACTATTGCCTTCAGACTTGGGCCTCAGATATCTACTTCCAGTGTTGCTGATCCTACAATCAAAAAGTCTTGGACTAGATGACCTACAATGTACTTTCTGCTTCTATGACTTTGTGGCATTTCTATTTCTGATGGTCTATGCTTACAAAAGCCCCCATTCATGACAAATTTCATCTTTGGCAATCACCTATGCAATGGTATCCAGTATCCAGCTGTTGCCATGGTGGGGATACTGGAGACTGGTGCTCTTACTGGGTTGCCAGTACTGAACACTCTCATCCTACTTGATTCAGGCAGGAAGTCATACATCTCCTGCTCAAAGCCAGGTAGCACTTCTGCCAGCACAAACCCTGTTGATTTCATCTTACTTGCTAAAACTGATGCAAATAATTCCTTCAGCATTAGCCCCATTTTCAAATTGGTTCCCTGCAATTGTGCTGGTGTTTAGTCACTCACTAATTCAATCCTTTGATCATGCCCAACCACCTTATATTTTGTCAGCAAAAGTCCTTATTTCAAAAATAATCCTGCTACCATCTGCTCGCCCATATGTGCCTACATATCACTGAGTGTTGGTTTCTATGCAGATTATACAGATGATACCACAAACTCTGAGTGTGTTTTCATCGGTAATTAGCATTTTACTACAGCATCAAAATTGATCACAGGTAAACCGTTTCATTTTGTTGGGTTATTTTGATTGCAATCAGACAAGTTGCTAGGAAGCAGTTTCACTGCCAATAAATCCAGGTTATAAAGGGTTTCATTCTCCCCCTTTTATAGCAAATGCATTATTTTAAAGGTCACTCTTGTCGATGTAATAAAACAAATCTCCACAGAACAAATGTAAAGCATCCTTCAAAGTATCTATCATTTGTTTACACTAGACTGAGGAATGCTATCTTAACTGCTCCATCAGTTTCAATTACTGATTATGTCATATTGCTCAGCCATGATAGGCAGAGCAGCACAATGAAGGGAAAGAACATATAACTTCTGTGTTGTTGTCAAAGGATTTGGGTATCACACAACTGTAGGTTTTTGTTTTTGTTCCTAGAACTGAAAAAGGTGAAGGAAGTACAAGTGGGGGGGGGGATAGGAGAAAAGCTGGCATCTAAAATAGAAGTCCTGCATGGAGTTGTTTATGCTTTCTCCATAACGTTTGGTCAGATACACTCAAGAAAATTTCCTGTGTTCCTTCACAATCATTTCTATAACTCTAGGCTCTAACTTGTGGGATATGAGAAAAAGATTGGGTTATATGCCGTGATTGTTGGTGGTTTACATGTCAATGGGAGCAGCAAGTCTGCTCTGGGGTCTAGTCCAAGCTTGAAATAAGCTATCCAAGGGGTTAAACCCTTCCTTCCACACACACATGTTCAGCACTAGCTACTTTCAACTTCAGATTAAAACCCACAGTATTTTCTCTGCCCCATTGACATGGTAGTGACCACTGACCTCCATATGTATATCTAGAAAAGTAGAATGTGGAAAGGTACAGTGCAGCACTACTGCTTTGAGCCTCTGAACAGCCTATTATCTAGGTCCACCTTCCAAAGAAATTCCAAAGTTATGTTCATCTTAATAAAATGATGAAGAAACCTTGTTCTGACCAAACAGTTTGTCTGGACAAACTGCAACTCTGTGAAAGCCAGTTTGCTACAGTTTGTCATTTGTTCTTTATTATCTGTATTATTTCTTTTAATGAAGAAACAAAATGAAACATTAACAACTATGGAGAATTTTAGATTGGGTGATAGGACCTCCTATAAAGCTCCACCATAGGCTAACAAAACTGAAAAATATCTCTGTTCTTCAGTCAATGTATTTAAGTCTTACATATTCCACCACAGTGAATCATCCAGTAGCTTGCATTAGTCTCCAAAGCTTCCTGATCTGGAAATAGCAGGAAGGATTGTAATCTGCTGGGGCATGAGGGCCTGGCAAAATGGAGCTTCTACAGATATTTGCATCAGAAGTTTCTTTTGACAAAGCTATTAGCCACTTGGAAAAAAACAAAACAAAACAGAGAATCTGGATGACCAGCAGAGAAGCTTTTGAAATGGGTCTGCTTTTTTAGGGAGGCATATTCTGGGAAGTTTCAGGTCTGGGAAGCATTTTCTGATTTTTTTTTAATTTTTATAATTTTATATTTTTCATTGATTAATTAAACATTAATTAATTCATTAAATTTCATATTTAACAATGCTCTTCATGTGTCTAACTCCACATAACTGTAATAGCTCCAGTTTTCTCAGTCTGTCCATGATATGAATACAGGGGAGGGAGGGACCTTTCTGTTGCTATACATAATACTTGTATTAACATCTTTATCTGACCCGGATTCTATCAGTCCCAGCTAAAGCAGATTCATTAAATTGACCATTAAATGATAAACGTTTCATTGTATCTACTTCAGTTGTGACAAACAATAGAATTCAGGTCTCTGTTTTTACCAGTCAGCAATTCCTGCGTCTACAAGCGCCAAATTCCACAAAATTTCAGGTCTGTTGAAGACAAATTCTTAAGGCTAATTATATATACTGTGTTCCATGCAAGAGTTTAAAGGTGGGTCATGCACAGTTTCAAAACAAACAACAGCTGTGTGAAGCAAAACCAAAATAAAAAAAATGCAAGCATTTTTATTGTATCGTATATTTATATACATTAAAATACAACAAACAAATGATTCCATATAATCATCCATGCTCTGGTCAGAAAGACAGCTGGCAGCTGGCATATAATAATTGATTTTTTTCCCCATCCCTTCTCAACACCTTCTCACTCCCAGCATTGTATTGGAATATGGATTAAGGTAATATGCCTACAAATCTCATTTCACTGTTATTGTAACTGACCACTGGGAGTTAAAAGAGTAATTCCTTAGTTTAAGCCACTGTTTAACTTAGTTTTCCCCTGTTTCAAAAAAGAAAAGTGTCAACTTTTTGGCAGATACTTTTCCATTGTAGGAGTGCACTCTAATTGGTGTTACCTACATTTATTGCTGACAGTTTTAGTCTACCTTCTCTCACCCTTAGCCTATTAGTAAAATATTTGAGTTAATGTTATAGGAATTTCCCATTATAAACAGTTTCATGTTTCCCTTCTGAAAGCAGGGAGAAGAAAAACAACCAAGCCAATCCTTGATCCCCATTTTTTAAAGTCTCCTTACTCCATGATGGAAAGCTGAGTAAATCTGTTTCATGAATCCAGAGCTTGTCTTCTAAATAAAGCCCCCAAGTCCACCTTAACAGCCAGTAGCTTCATCAAGTGACAGAAGTCTGTTCTGCAGGCTATTGGAGTGCAGCAGAATGATGTTCTGAACCCAATCCTACTGGGAATCTCTGATGTGATCAGGAGTTGTGGCAAGGGTCCTACTTCTGATTATCATGCTGGAGATCTCTGGTGCTTCTAAGCATGATCCTGCGGCACCCCAGCTGCCCCCAGAACATACCTCCATCTCTCTATCAGATTGCTGGCTTTTAAGGTAAGTTGGGGGGGTGCATTTTGGTGGCAATAATGCCATGATTGTGAATATGGAACAGTTATGGATCATTAACTCTAGGTCATGAATCTGTAACTTCAGTGTAGGATGCCAGCTGTGACTAATAACTTGATGGAGTATATTTTTAATCACACACTTTAGTTATCTGGATTCTAGTTTTGTATCTTTTTGGTACACATAGAATTGGAAAGGTGGGATTTTATTACTACTGCTACCATGATATCAGCTGGATTTTTAACTAACATAACTTTTCCTTGAGATATTATCCACACTGATATGTTCCTACAGTGCAATCATGTCTCCATTCAAACCCTTATACTATATTTTCCGCTCATCCATGTAATCTGCTAATTTATGGGTCAACCCTATCTCCAAGATATTTCCTAGCTATTTTAAAATTCTTTTAGCTTGTCATGAACTTCCTCAGATTTTCTGTTTCAGGAATGATTTCCAAGGTTTGTGCAATGACAGCTAGAAATGGGAAAGAATTCCATTGCTTTCAATAATCTATTTAATTTTATTTTTATGCCACTTTTGTCCCAGAGCAGAAAGGAGCTTATAAACCTCCTTGTGAGAAGAATTCCATCTTACCCTGAGAATTCATTGATTTATGAAGCTTAAGGGCTATTTTTGAAAAATAATATATGCAAAAAATGCACACAGTTGAAAAAAATGCAAACAAACACACGTTAGTTGGAAAGAAATGTATACTCCAATATGCGTGTTAGAGGGAATATGTGTTAAATGTCACAAATTTCCATTGGGGGAGAAATATACTTGCACCTCAATGTGTAAGAAAGAAGAAAATTCAGATAGATTTTGGAGAAAAAAACCAACACACTTGAAATTGAAAGAATTCAACTGTCAGTAGGTTGTATCTGATCATGATTTTCTGCCAGTGAAATAGACACTTTTGGTAAATTGAATGCTACTCTTTTTGAAGCTACTCAAATTCCTCCTTGAAAATCTGCTCCAGAGAGTTGAGGGAACTTCTGGAATGAAGAAGGCAAGGGAAATCTTCTAGAATGAGAAAGGCAAGGAAGCTTCCATGGCTGAGTAGATGCTGGCTTATGTAATAGCCCTGTGAATGTGCAAATCTCCCCTGAGAAATGCTGTTAGACTTACGAAACCTCTTTTATTTTCCCTCAACATCATTTTGACTGAAGAGAGATCCCTTCAAAACACACATCCATGAGGTTCTTTATTTTAGGCAGCATCCAAAACAGATTAAAAATACAGTTATAAGTAGGGACAAGTGTATCCATAAATACATTAAATGAAATATTATTTTTAAGAAGGTTGACTATATTGTCACCGTTTCTGCCAATAAAATACTGATGAAATGTGTGAAGATGCACTTTCATAAGGATGATCTCTCTTCTAATGGCCAACCATCTTTCCCAGTCTGTCTAAGATGGCATAGTTTTGAACCTTAGGTGATATAATATTTGGGTGCAGCTGAAAGCAAATCTAAATTCTACTGTTGAACCTAAAACTTTCAGCAGACACTCATCAAAACAAAGAATAAGGTGAGCAACTGGCTTGCTACTTTTATTATGGAATAATTTTTTGTTGAAGTCATTCCAACATAATTAATTGGTCTAAACTTAACTTGTTAAAAAAATGTTGGCATGGTAGATGGGAGGCTGTTCTTATGCTGTGGTCCTATGTCAATGTACCTGGAAATGAGCACCATTGACCTCACTGGGATTTACTTCTGAATAAATGTGCAGAGGACTTGGTTGTTAATGACTAATGGTAGGCGGAGTTCTGTGAATGCAGGTGCAGTATTTCCTTGACTATATAAAATAGAAGTTCTGGAAATGCTCATAATTAGTTCCCATTGAGATTAATTTATGTGCAAAAATGTTGAAAATGGTAAAACCAAAAGGTGTGTTCATCAAGAGGAGAAAATGAAATAAACCATCTCACTTTGCTAGTGAGTGGTAGAATTTTATGTATCAAGTTAATCCCACAGTGCAGCACTAACATGCCTATGTGTTAATATGGATAACTTGCACCTGTTGCTGGACATTTAAGGAGTTAATAAACTCCCTTGAGGATATGTCTTCTTTATATGAAACTGAGTATTTGAGGAGGGAATGCAAATCTCTTGAAAGGAAATGTATAACACAATTAACGGGGAGATTTCCCAGTACAGTAGAAGTGGAAGGTGGCTTTTGGTTTTGGGAAAAAAGACTAAAATAACTTAATACCTTTTCACTGGCTACTCATGTGCAAGCAAGGCTAAATTTAAGCACATTACTGCAATTGCTATCATAGGTGGTAACATGAATATCTGAATGGGCAGCCACACATCTTTTTTAAATATAAAATGATGGATAAAATGACTTGTGTCTCTCTTTCCTTGTCTAGCCAAGTCTGATATTAGCAAAGACAGATTATTGAGCTCCTTCAAGCTACACTATTTCCAGAATACTCTGAGCAAGATCCCCCCCCCATGGTTGCACCAGTTCTGATACCCAAGGACACACCTATAGATTCTTTTATACTTTTCCTGTGCAGCCAGATGGAAAGAGCAGATGGCAAAGACATTCATTATTTTGTACATCCCCACCAGGAATGACATAAAACTCTATATCTGAAACTGAGACATTTAAATGGCATTGTTTTGGAACTAGATCATTTTTAAGGCAAAACTGATTCCTCCTTCTTTCTCCTGCTGATATCATTTACCATGAGCCAACATTTGGTATGGATCATGTAATGAGTAACAATGCCTAGAGAAACTGATGAAGCAGCAACACAGATTGAAATTTGTTGACAGTAGAATTGATATAACTAGGTATGTATATGTTAACTTATTTCATATACATATACTTATTAACGTATATGTTACTACTTATTTCATGGAAAAGTCAGGGCTAAATCCAGCATTAATATCAGCTAGGACAGACCTACTAAAATTAATAGTACTTGGGAGGTGGTGACTAAGAATTTCCATTAATTTCAATGGATCTCCTCTAGTTGGAACTAACATTGAATTTAGCCCATTAATTGCGAACCTGAGGACATCTGCTTATAGGAAAGTAGGTTCTCTGTTTTGTATCAACAAATTCTTAAGGTTTTCTAAACGGTAAAAATTTCATGCTTCTGTCTGAATTCCAGAGACGATCTGTCTACAGTCTGTTATTTGCTGCATATGAATGTTCGTTTCTGTACAGAAAATGCCATTTAGCATTTATCTGCTATTATTTAAAAAAATCCTCTAGGTATGTTCCTGGTATCAAGACCAGTGTCACAAAAGAGGAAAGAAAAGAATCCTAATCTCAGCACAACGCATTTTCTGAAAGAAAAAATGACCGATTTTGACTTTTTTGACCAGGGGAAACAAAACAAAACAAAACGAAACAATTATTTTCATCCCTTGCCAAAACTTGCTTGGTCAGCTCTCCCATGTCAGCACCTAGCTTCTTTTTGGATTTGATACAACAAGGAAGGAAAAAGGAAATTAATATTTGTGTCAATTTTCTTTTCTCCTGATGCTGTTCTCAATCAAGGCTTGTCAGAATGTTGGTATACAGTGCAGTGATGCTGGGAGAGAATTAAAAATTTCTTTATATTTAGGCATTGCTGCTGCTGCTGCTGCTGCTGTTGTTGTTGTTGTGTGCCTTCAAGTCATTTCCTACTCATGGGAACCCTAAAGCGAACCTATCATGGGAGTTTTCTGGGGCTGAGAGTGTGTGATGCTCCAAAGTCACTCCCACTTTCAGCATAGGTTCATGATATTTCATGGACCATACGCCGCCATACAAACCTGCTCAAGTGCCAAGATCTTCCAGAGGGGCCTTTCTGTCAGTTCTGTCATCCTCACAGGATTCAATGAGGATGCAATGAGGATGCAAGAGAGAGCTTTCTTGGTGGCTGATTGCAAACTCTGTAGAGCCTTTGCTATTCTGCTGTCAAAGACCTTTTTTAAAAAAAATCCAACAGAGTTTAAATTGATGTTAATGTTATTGATAGTTTAACTACATTTCAATGATAATAGTTTCTGCATTTTTCTTTTATGGATAAGACTCTGTTATAATTTGTAAGCTGCCTAGAATCCAAGTTCTTTGAGCCAAAGCAAGATGTAAATACAATAGATCAGTGGTTCTCAACCTGTGGGTCCCCAGATGTTTGTGGACTTCAGCTCCCAGAAGCCCCAGCCACTATCGTCAATGCTCAAGGCTTCTGGGAGCTGAAGTCCAAAAACATCTGGGGACCCACAGGTTGAGAACCACTGCAATAGATGATGATAGTTGTGATGATGATAACGATACAACTACAAACACTGTTTCTTCACTCCATCTCTGATCCAGCCTGATGAGACAGGTTGCAACATTGCATTCTTATCTAGAGAGAGCCATCATGAAGGTTGTCTTTTTCTGCATATTGGTCTAGGACATGTGAATTTTTTGATGTATTTCCATCTTTTACTCCAAGTCTCAAGTCAAGTCTCAAGTTTTTAATTTCAGGTCTCAAGCTGAGTCACAAGGCCTTGCAAGATACTGTCAAGTCTCAAGTCTGGGAGTCAACTTTATACCCCAGAGTAGGATAAAATCAGTTTTGACAATTTAAACAGAGTCGGCCTTCCACATTTGCAGTTTTGCCATCTGAAACTTCGGAAGTGTGGAATAGAATCCTTCTTACTTCCCATTCCCCAAGATGGAGGATTTTGTGTCAATGCACATAAAAGAGTCTGCGACTTTGGAAGCGGGGAAAAGGATCCTTCTTACTTCCCATTTCTGAAGCTGGAGGCTTTTTTGAAAGTAGGGAATAGGACCTTTCTTATTTCCTGTTACTGAAGTTTCAAAAGTTTTAGAAGGAAGGATCCTTCGTCCTCAAGCTCACTGCATTTGCTCTTCTCTAAGAAACACACCCCTCTAAGAAACATAGTCTGAGCACCAGGAGTGAGTCTTGCCTTCTGAGGCAAAGTTTCAGAAGGTTCTTCTGCTATGCAGTGGGAACAGGCTGCCAAGCAGACGTCAACCCATCTCAAGCCCATCCCATTTGCTGTTCCCCTCTGAGAAATACACTCATGTTTTGGGCTTTGGGCTTGATACTGATCCTTGTGTGACCAATAGGCAAAAAAATATGAAAGCGTTGTTCAAAATTGTAAGGCCTCTGGATGAATGTGTTATGTTACTGAACCAAGGTCAGCAAGGCAGTCACTAAAAATATACAAGTCACAAGTCGAGTTCAGCCAGTGTGCCATTTATTGATGAGTTGAGTCCAAGTCAAGTCACTGAAGTAATTTCAGTCTAAGTTGAGTCCAAGTCAATCAACCTGAGTCTATGGCCATTTCTGCCCTACACTGTTATAGTGCTATTATTCCACTTTCAACATCCTATGTAATTCTGGGGTTTGCAGTTTAGGGAGGGACATTTAGAATTCTCAGCCAGACAGCTCATTGGCCGCAGTAAACTACCAACCCCCAGAATCCCACAGGATGTTGAAAGTGGAATAATACCATTATAACAGTGCACTGCAGAAAGGGCCTACATCAACATGCAGTTCAGGTGTTCCACAAGTGACTTTCTCTGTACAATACCAGATGGTAAGGGGACAGATTTCCCACAAACCGTCTACTCCTTTAGAAGACAAATTCAATCCAGATTCAACCTGGTACTCACCTCTGAAGCCATAATAAACACAGTGTTGTATTTAATCTATTTTTTTCTCTCTCTCCCCGTTCTGTGGGACAGTGATATTCAAAGAAATGTAGGACCTTATATTACCACTCAGTGTAGGACTTTATTATAGCTAGCATAAAAGACAAGTGAGGCAACTCCAGAGGGGGGTAAAATAGGAAAGTGAAGACATGGTAAAGAGTTTGTATAGTATACTGGTTTGAGCATTAGACTGTGACTCTGGAGAAAACAGTTCAAATTGCCAGTCATGGAAACTCACTGGGTGACCTTGGGCAAGTCATTCTCTCACCCTTGGAGGAAGGCGAAGGCAACCCTCTCAACAAATCTTACGAGAAAAGCCTATGATAGGTTCGCCTTAGAAATAACTTGGAGGAACACAACAGAAATGACTTGGAGGAACACAACAGAACAATGTAACACAGTGGTTCTCAACCTGTGGGTCCCCAGATGTTTTTGGACTTCAGCTCCCAGAAGCCCTGAGCATTGACCATAGTGGCTGGGGCTTCTGGGAGCTGAAGTCCAAAAACATCTGGGGACCCACAGGTTGAGAACCACTGATTGTAACAGGTGTGGGCAAACAGTGGCCTTTTAGATGTTGCTGGACTCTAATTCCTATCAGCCCTAAGCAGTATGGCTAATGGCCAGGGATGATTGCAGATGAAATTAGCTAGACACTCAGGATGAAAACTGCATGCTTGCTAAGGACCCATCTCCATATTAGGACCTTGCGATGAGCTGCTGTTTCAGTGCAATGCAGCTAAAAATCCACGTAGCTAAATGAAACCATTACTGATACGCTAAATCTGTGTGAGACTTTCAGTCTGCTTTCTTTTATCCATGAGGAAGGAAATTAAAGAAAAACAAACGTAGAAGAAAAAGCAACATATCCTCAAGTTTAGCTTCTCTGACCTGCAGTGCACTTCATTTATTCTGTTTGATTTTGTTCTGGTATCCTGCAGCTTTGTGATTTATTATTTTTTTTCTATAGTTCCAGCACTTTTGCTCAGTCTCCATTCTCTGTGTTATCTGCTGCATGAAGAGCTTTGTTTCCCCTTCCTAGTTCCTTTCAATTGTGTTGTTGGTAGCTTCTTATTTGTGTTTTTCCTCTCATTCTGCTCTAATAATATTATTATTTCATCCCTTCAGGGTGACGCTCAGGGCTTCCAGCTCACAAGCATTTTTCAATCTGTTTCAAACTCACTGGGAGGGGATTGTGATCAAAGCAAACAACAGCAGTGCATAAGAAATGTGTTATTTGTGTTGTGCTTTCTTCTGAGCCCCATTTGCGTACCCCCTGCTCAGTGTACTGCTTCCTTTCTGATTGGTTGCCTATATAGCTTTCAACTCCCTTCATAAACTAAATGTAGCATCTAATTCTCTCCATCACTTAATGTCTGCTACCTCACAGGGCATTTCCATTAAAAATACATCAGTAGGAGAGAAAACAAATGGAATTGATTTGCTTACAAGGTAATGGATTCCCCTTGTGCTATACAGTATGATTTTGATGCCAAAGTATCTTCATTATGCCTTGTTGCACTTCTGCAAAGGACAAAGCACTGCATTTTGCATTTGTTTTCTTAGGCAAAATTAAACCATTCTATTCTTGTCTACAAACAATTTGGATTATTGGAACCCTTCTGAGTAAGACACAGAGTTTATAAAACTTTACCTTTGGGAGTATAAATGTTAAGAATTCTCCTGCATGGCTATTTGATTGAAGATTTTATGAGTTGCAGTCCAAACAGTAACTTCTTTAAATTCTGATCGGACTAAAGGTCCATTCTGCCCAGCACCCAACCAAATGGCTGTAATAAGGAACCCAATGAACTTCTGCACTGTTCTGTTGAAAGGGGTACCATCACCTAAGTTGGTGCCATATTTGAGAAAACTGCTACTAGTACTTGCATTGTATTTCATTCTGCAATAGCTCTCAGAGAAAGGACTCAAATATTGAATGGAGCATACAGAGATGAACATATGGAAGAAGGTGCTCCTGTACCATTGACACCAATTGAAATGTGTAGTTGTCTTTTATTTTCGTCCCGGAGTGACAAATAGAGTTGTACGGAATTTTAGGTTAACAAGTGGGTAAGGAAAAAGCAGGATATCGACTAGAAGGATGGAACGAACTAAATGTGCTAAGAAAATTAAAGATAGGATATAGGTAACAATGCCGATAAGAGAATTCTAAATATAAAAAGGAAGTCATATGTTTTTCTTTGTTGTACGGAATGGGGTTACTAGGGTTATTTGTAAAGTATGTTTTATGTATGATTGTTTTGTTGTGGATGTTTTGATGATGAGGAGATAGATGAGAAGTAATGTAACAGTATCTTTGCAGAAAATCCAATAAAAAAAGAAATGTGTGGTTGTCACATGCAACAATATAATAAGTGAAGACTTATTCTACTGTAATGGCAGCTGTATCACTGAGTGGTTGTATCACTGAGCAGGTAGGGGATATTGTCTCTCAGTGGTAAGCCTTTTTTTCCCCCTACATCGTATTTCTCATTAGCCCAGTGAGGATTCCCAAAGCCACTATTCCAAGCCTCTCACTTTCTTCACTCTGGAACAAGTGCAATATAGTTGTTGTAAGAACCATAAGTTAGAGAAATAGCCAGCATGAGACATCAGCAGACACCTTTCCCCAAATACCTCGAGGACAAATCAGCAGCTACATCTCTATCACAGACCATCTGTGGGTTATCCCTTTCTTCCCAGTTGGAGAGCCTTTCTCCCTTCCTCTGCTTCCACCAGACTTCTTCTCTTTGTTAGTCTCCTACAGCCTGATGTTCTGCTCCACAGAAGACTTCTCAGACCTGTCCCCCTCTTCCATTCTTTATTTTCTTCCATGCCTGTTTTCCTTCTCTATATTCCTCCTTTCTAGCTGTCCTTCCCACTTACATTTTGACAGTCTTACTTTGCATCATTTCCCACAAATGAGCCAGACTGCTTTGAGGTGAAATGAATCCTGTTACTCCTAACTAGAATAAACTCATTGTATCTATTGGATGTACTTGTGTGTTGATTCACCATCCAATGATTGATTCAATAGGTATCTTCAAGTTGGCACAAACCAACAGCATTCCAGCCCAGCCATCATCTCCCAGCAATTGACCACATGTCTAGCCTGAGCAGAGCCCTCCCACCACTGCTACAGAGCCCTGATGACTGAATTAATTTTCTTGCTGTTGTTGTTAGGGGAGACATTTGGTATAAAAGTTCCACACCTGAATTAGCACTTCCAGGACTGACTGTTCTAAAGTTATGGAACTGCAATTTTGGAACCTATGGTATATGACTGCCCATTCAAAGAGATGGAGACTCCAGTTAAAGTGAACTAACTCTCTTCTACTTTATTATATCCATTAAATAAGGATGAGGGGAGCATGACTAGCTCTCAGCCATGGCGGTTGTCCAACAATGGCTGGAATCATGTTAGGGACTTATGTTTTCATAACTGGACTTATGTCTGTAGGAACTAGCACTGGGCTATTCTATAACGTCTATTGTAAAAGGCATGGTTTTGCACTCATATCCCTGAAGCACCCATAGACTAAGGCATATCCTCTGAACAATTTTTGCCAAAAAATCCCCCATGATACATTCAGTTTAGGATTCTCATAATCCAGTAATAACTTGAAGACACACAGCAACAACAAATCACACTATAAGTGTTGTAGAAAGGAATACCGTGCACATTTCTCAAATTACTCAAAAGTAAAATATCAAATGAAGCACAAATTTTGGGACAAAGACAAATGGAATATGGCTAAAGCCAATTTCGGGGATGGATGAGAATTTCATTTGGTTTAGGTTCTTTGATTAGAATTTTTCAAAATTTGCACATTTCTTTAGGTGTAGACTGGAAAGCCATTGAAATGTTTAAGAGAGAAAGCGAGCAAAATCTATCTGGGTAAAGGGCTTTGACTACTTGGCTGAGAGTCTTGTTTTCAATTTGTGTGTATTCAGCCATATCTGTTCTACTGAATTTTAGTTGCTACCTCATTGTCCCAACTAGTTCTTTATCTTTAACAGTTAAGTGGCAAAAAGGTACAACATTATCCTCTCTGGATTGAATTTGAAGATGTCATTAGTGAGGATTTCATTTCGTCTAATCCTTTTTAAAATAAAAATTACCCAAATTTTCAAAGTTCTTTTTGAATGGGACAAAATGAAATTCAGTTTTTTTTAAGGCAGAAGAAAGTGGAACTGGCAGATTTTTATCCACCCCTAGTCACAGATTCTCTTGTGTGAAAAGTACAAAAATCCCTTGTGTGAAGCATATAAAAATCTCTGTGTAGTACCCATGCCAATATGGGGTATGGGCATTCATAAAGAGCAGAGAGGAATGGCCCATTTCATCTTGAAAAAGATCTACAATGGAGAGACTAAGAAATAATATGTGGTTGGATGCCTCCATCTGATGAATGTCTTGTGCCTATCATGGTTCATTATGACAGAATTCTGCTTTATAAGGCTTGTCACATCTCATCTAGTTTTAATACACCTCCTGTCCTGTATCATAGCTCAGTGGAGTTCTTCAAATTCCATATGTTTTATAGAGTAGAAGTGGAACACTTAATTGAAATACTGCAGCGTCTACAATTGTCAGTGACAAGATAATTTCCAAAAGAATACATAAAACAGAGAGCAATTACATTTTTAACTCCTCTCACATGAACAATTTCATATGTTAATTGGAATATGTATAATATTGATAATGATGGCAATTCTTTCTCTTTCTTTAAAGAAGAAGAGGGGTTCAGGTATAGTGTGGGTTGACTTAAATTCTTTCTCCTAAAGTATCAAAACTGCTCATTGCTCAAGATGCATCACTGATTGTATTCTACATGGTAGATTACATTTTCATTTGGGAGATAGGTACTGCAGTCCTAACTTTGTCTAACCAAGCTCTGACTGAAATAAGTTTGGTGACATACAAATAAACAACTTGGTGTTATGAGTTTATATCTTTTTTTGGATGTTGCACAAGAAGATATTCACTACCTCCTTGTGCAGCATCCAAATACACACACACACACACACACACACACACACACCAGGTAGCTTTCAGTCCCTAAGGGACTGCCATAGCTGTTTATTGACTGGTGTATTGGATCGGGGAGATGACCAGGCAGCACTTGTCTAAGCTGCATTTCTGCAGCCAGGGGAAAGAACACTGAAGTTGCTGTCCCAGATATCTAGTTAGTTACTGGAGATCCAGAAGACAGACCTCGGTTCTCTACCTCTGGCTGCAGAACTACAGTTGGATGCTGTCTGATCATTTCCCAGTTAATAAATAGAAGTATCATTGCAGCCATAGTGAGCTGGATTTTGCTTCAATAGTGTAAAATCTCCAACATGTCAAAACATCAGAATGATTCCATTCCATTTAGGGTTTTAAAAAAGAATCTAAAATATGACGAAGTTTCCTGATAAGGAAATACACCAAATTGGACTTGGGATTTCAAAAAAAGCTTGCTGTTTTGTAAGTGGTGCAAGATATATGGATTCAAAGTCACTCTTCAGTACAGCCTATAAAGTTCATTTATTCATTTCTATCTTGTCCCCCCCAGTTTGGGATTCAAAGTAACTTACAACAAATTAAAAACATATTATTTTAAATCCACAAGATACAAAAGTTAAAAAGAAGATGAAACAATCAAAATGTTTATTCTTTCATGTACCAGGGGAATCTTCATAGTATAGCTGATATAAAAATGATCTTACGTGATGGAGCCAGAAAGTGTCCTAATGGGACACTAATATATATTCACCACACAAACAAATACACACACTATCACACATATTGAGATTACAGATATTATTTCAGGATAAAAAGGAAAAAAGGAGGGCGGTAAAAGAAAGAAAGGAACATGCCATGCTTTGAAGATTAACCTGTTTTTATTTCACATGAGACTTCTTCTCCCTCCTCCCTTTCCTCCTTTTTATGCCTCAAGAGGCTAGCTTCATTCTTCCTTCCCTTCAAGTAAATCTTCATTAAAATGACATTCTCTCTAGCCAGAGCAAGACTTACATTTGCACCTTGAAGAAAGTAATAATTTGGTTAAGGTAGTCTCATAATTACTATATAACATTGTGTTAACACCGCTCTGGTGAAGAGTCTGTTAACATTTCCGTTCTAATATGCATATTTATTTAAACTTTTAGCATTAGAAGTATTGTCCTGAAAATATTTTCATCTTAAATATACAGTATTTTTTTTTTTTTAAAAAAACCTTTCTTGTTGGTTTGTCAGAATTACTTCAAGTCCAACTAAAATCCAAATATTTGGCAGTGTTTGTTTCTTTATTTTTTTAAAGTCCTAGTGTGCTTTATTCTGATATCCTTTAAGTCAGTAAATTACTGAAGCTAAGCAATATTCCCAGAGATCTCCATGACAGTCTATTTTAACATGAAGAGAAGTAAAGGAATCCAGCAACATTTGCTGGCATAACCTTTCATGGACACCATGAACAGATGCTCAGGCATTTGATGAAGCAGGCTGTGGTCCACTAAAGCTTGTGTTAGGAATATTGTTTTCCCAGTAAGTCTCAAAGGTCCTACTGATTCCTCTATTGGTTGTTTTGGTTTTTTTTACCTAAGCAAATTAGTTTAGATAGATGTAAGGTATTTACAATGCCGAAATAACCCTGTTTATGTTTCCGAAAAAGGTTAACATTGAATTATTTCTGAATTCCATTCATTTATTTAAATTTATTTGGTCATATGAGGAGGTGTTCCCTGGACAGCTCACAGAGCAAAGCATGTTTTAAATATAACAACAGTATTAGTGTTGCTGTCTTGTTGGCCTTGGGACAAATAGGAATGTGAAGAATTTTTGCTGATTCACCCCTAGTGAGACAAGCTGTCTTGGCAAGTAACGTACAAATCAAACATAAGTTATTTTCCATGTCTATTGGCAGGTCAGGTGCTCTCAGCTGATCCATTGTCTGTTTAGCTCCTGGCAAGAGACAAAGTGTTCTGTTTTTCTACTTTCTAGTTTCACAGGAGTTGGACCTTAGATATTTCTAGTGTTCCAATGTATGAGCTCTGCAAGGAGCAATGAAAGATTGGTATGTAAACATAAAACAATTAAAAATCCAGGACAAAATGCAGTATAAAGCTCTCCCTCTACTAGGAACAGAACAATTAACAGCTCAGATTTAAATCTACACTAAAAAGATGAGAGACCAAGTTCAAAAGAGAGAGAGGGAGGGGAAGGGGGGAGGGGGGAGGGAGAGGGAGAGGGAGAATTTTGTTTTAAATGGCTAGAGTGCATAAGAAAGGATAAATCTGCTGATACAGTTAAGAATAGTAAAATTATAGGGATCATAGATATGCCCCTTGGATTAGGAGAAGACGGACCAATCAAAGTTTATCAAAACCCAAACACATGCATGCAGCTTCATTCACTTTCTAATGAGTGTCAAAGAATTTAACAAAGGTAGAAGTTTGATACTATGTAGAGGAGGTTTGCAACCTCTTCCATTTTCAGGTTAGAATCGGCAACACTTGCATGCCTAGATTTTCTGTTTGTTTCCTCTTCTGCACCTACTCTGTTCCTTCATGCTAACCTGAAGCCATTTTCCTCCTCTCTCCATCTTCCAGTACATCACCTATTTGATTATGCACAAGTTTTAATAAATCTGTTTCTATATGTTTTACCAAGAAAACTAAGTTTGTTTCTTTCTCTGCTATACCCTGTATGTGTTTATAAGAACGGAATGCATGAGATTAGTGGTTATTCAGCTTCTGCCTTGTCAATTTGATTACTTTGCTTAAGAAATTCAGTACTATTTCTCACATTTCTCAACATACCGCAGACTATTCAATGTGCCCAGTCTAATCAATAATCCAAAACAAGATTAGGAAACAAGTCCCTTGGTTCATCCATACTCCTCAGGTCACATTTGTGTCCAACTTGTTTCCATTGACAAACTGTGATATTGAAAATCATCAGTGACAACTTAGTGGAAAACAACAACTCTCCATCTTTTACAAAATGAAAGAGAAATGGTCTGTCCTGCACACTGGCAGATTTTTGCAATTCCATAGGACATTAAGCACTATAGAGACTGATCACATAGTAACAGCAAAAGTAGGAATATTGTTGGCTGTCTGACACCAGAAGTTGCCCAACTTTGGCTATAGTAATATCTAGACTAAATTAATATGTCTTGTGTTCTTTTAAAATGAGGCTGCCCTTAAATAAATTCTAGGAGCTACAGCTAGTCCATAACATAGTGTCAAGACTGTCAAATAGAGATGGAAAGACTGTTTGAAAATATTCAAAAAATGGTCAAAAGACATGTTTTTTTGTGTCAAGAAACCCTGACAAGATGAATCCTGGACAAGAACCTTCATAGTTCAGGACTTACTGTGTGCAAACTTCACATGTGATTGTTTTGCAGAGGAAGCAGCATTTTCAGCGTGGAAGGTAAGATTCTATGCAGAAATGTTTATTCCTGTGCGAACAATTTTCATTTTCTACTGAGGAAAAAAAAATATAATTGGGGATTTGTTCTGCATAATAGTTGCACATGGTTGATTTGCATAGAAAACAACATTTTATGTGCAGGAAGCAGCATATTTTATATTTCTAATATAAGATATTATTTTATATGCAGAAAAATTCTGTTTCCCATATAGAAAATGCTATTTTCTATGCAGAACAACTATGTGTGAATTCTGCACAGAGTAAGTCCTACATTGCAAATAGCCTTTGAAAATTGCATGGTTTTCAGAGATGTCCTTATGGTGGAAATAAATTTGCTGAAATTACTTGTGTCTACTTTCAAGAAGAAACTTAGTGAAAAATTATATCCCTGCTATGACTTGCTGGTGTAAATATATGAAGGAGGAATTAAAAGAGTTACACCTGTTCTGCTTTTTGCTCCACGGAATTCAAGGGTACTGACCTTGTTCTTTAACAGTCTAAATAGCCTGAGAGTGGAGATCAGAGTGGAGATCAATGTATTGGAAGAGACTATTGAGTGGAGAGCCAGAAGCAATGGCTTGAGCATTGGATTAGAATTCTGGGCAGTGTTCAGATTCCCACTCAACCACAGAAACCCATTGGCTGACTGTGGAGTGGCCCAGCCCACTTTTCCTTCTCACAGACTGGGGTGGCAGCTTCCTTCCCAATTTGCTGTAGCACGCTGCCTCCATCCCTTATACAATCCTGCTTTTCTCTTTAAAAAGGCAAAGGGCAAAGCCTCTCAGTTTTTAGTCAGAATGATTTTCTGATCTGTGGTAGCATGTTTCTGGTTGATTAGGATTAATGGAAAATACTCTACTGAGAGAATTTATATAAATATAATGTAATCTTTATTAAAATAACAAACAGGGGAAAGTTATTGGGTGTCATAAGTAATTGCAAGCAATACAGAACTTCAAAAGGTGTTTATCCAGTTTCTTATAGCTTTACGCAGTGTACAGGCACAAAACTTCATACACACACACAGGCCTTTGGCTTCCGTTTTTGGTCAAAGGCTTAATTCCCAAATCAGGGTCACACTTTCTGGCCCAACTAAAAATGGCTTAGTTTATCCCCTTCTCTCTCTCTTTCTCTTTACCTCTGAGAAGACAACCACGCTTATTCAGACAACCCCCTTGGGCGCTTGAAGGCTCTAACTTAAAACTTTCTCTCTCTCCTGCACTTTCTGGTATATTACTGAAAAAATCTAAGTCACTGTGTCTTATATATAGACCTTCACAAACCTCAACCTCTCCCTCTCACCAATGGGCTGGGTTTTTCTCTTACAGAGCCACTTTAGTGACATGGCAACCTGTTGCTGGGGCTGACCTGCCATTCAGGCTAGTCACACTCCCACTCACAGTGAACTTGGCCAAGTCATACTCTCTCAGCCTAAGACGAAGTGACTGATAAATTTCTTCTAAATAAATTATGCGAAGAGGACCCTAGTATAGGGTCACCATAAGTCAGAGTTGACTTGAAGTCTCATAAAAACAACAAATGAAGCATTATGGTTCACTACTCATCAAAATATATTTATTTTGTAGGTCTACAAGGTATCTAAAACTGTTGACATGGTAGTTAGCAGTTTAGTATACTCTTTGATGACTTCAAAGGGGCTTACCTAACTGATTCAAACATGTTGGCAACTTGCACACACATATGCAAGAGCTCTTGTGGATGCAACAAAAATCTTCATAGACTATGCTGGACAATAAATCTTCTGTTCAATTTGATTAAAATCCAAGGTTCATATTACCTTGAATACGTGATGCGCTACTCCCTACCTGTGCAGTGAGACTAGAAAACACAGTTGCAAAATAAATACATACTCAAAATCTCCACACACAGCATATGTAGTATGCCAAATATAGAAGACAGAAAATCCACAGGGAACCCTATTATCTCTTTGAGATGACAGAGTTTGACAAAACCCACAGCCTGCCTCTTCTCCTTCTCCTCCAATCCATCTTACTCTTAACATACAGCACAGCAGAAAAATCAAAAGTAAAGTTAAAATAAAGAAGCTAGGGAATTTTTCTGTATTCTGCAGATGTGCCAAATGCTGAGCAAAGTGACTGTTTGGGATTGTCCTTGGCAACTAAAGTTATCACAGGTTCCATTTCTTCAGAACACTCCAGGGACTGAAGCAGGGTTGGGGAAGAAATCTTTTCACCACTGGTGTCTCCTCTACACAGACAGGCACATTTGGGTACAGTCCTGTGTACATTATACTATGCTGTACTATGCAATGTTATGTTGTATCATAACATGGAGTAATACTAATAGTATAGTTGTAAATAGGCACATTATTTCACTAGAGAAAAATAACAGCAGGATCTCTGTCACAATTCCCCGTCACAGTAGAGACCACTCATGGCAGAGGGATGTAAGCATCATTTTTCTCCATCTTGGTTAACAGCAGAACAGTTGCTTACAGCTGCCTGATAAATGAAGAGTGGAGGACTTTTCAGACCCTACATATACTCTGAACTAGCGAATGCATAGGGACCACAAATGAACCATTCATGATATTAACCATTTGCGAACTCTTCGCTATAGGTCACACATTGATAATTGATGTTGTGAAATGCAGTGAAATTACGTGGTACTCGTGTCTCTAAAAATGATTTTCCCAGTGCACTGGATACAAGAAATCTGTTCATTGTTTTCTTTGTATTCATAACCAAAGCCAGGGAAAGCAAAGGGTAAACTACTCATTGTGTACTTGAATAGGAAAATTACACCATACACACATAAAATCCAAGTTTGAGAAAGTAGCCTCTGTAGATCTCCCGTAGGTGGTTGTGTGAAGAAAAGCATCTTGTCTCAATAGAGAGGTTTATAGGAGAGGCTTGTAAGACATTTCAGAGAGAAAAAGTACACACACAAAAATGTGATATTTTAAAAAGCAAATGACTAAAAATGCAAACAATTGGGAAAATGTACAGATAAGCTTTAATCAATAAATAAAATGTATCTTTGAGTAACATGTGTAACAAAATGAACACATTAAGAAAGAAAATGCATACAAATGTGTACAAATTTCAATATAGGAAATACTCACAATTTCACCACTTGGGCGTGGGAAAAAATTTGAAATTGGGATTCAGAGAGGTGCAATGAAATGCAGATTTAAATATTTTTTCACATCCCTGGCATTTCCCAGTATCTCTGAGTTAAAATAAAGAAGGTCTTGTGTGTTCCCTCACTTCTAGGCAAAGTTAAATAAAGAAAGCCTCACTATGTTTCCTTCTCTTTCCCCTGAGATTCCTCTGTACATCTCAAAATTTTGATCCCAAAGTGGCAACATTAGTACCATCAGCAGTTTGAACCTTTTTTGCTTTATTAATTAACTGTATTTATGTCCTACTTTTTTTTTTTTTTTTTTTGAGCTCAAGATGGTACAAATAGCTTTCTACATCCTCATTTTATCACCTCGAAACCCTCTGAGGCAAAGAAAGCTAAAATAGAGTCACTCTCTCATGGTCACATTGTGAGGTTCTTGGCTTAGTAGAGATTCAAACATTGTTCTCCCAAGTTTTTGTCCAGTATTCTGCTCAAATAGCAACATTATCTGTATCTCATGTATTTTTGCTGTAATTAACAATGAATAAAAGGACATTTAAGGGGAATATATTTATAAAGAACAATGAATCCTGAACTTCAGCTCTTACCTTGTAAACATGGTTTCTAACCGAAATACAGATGTTGTCTCCCTATTCACTATTATAATTTTTGGACATTTAAAGTCTCTCCTCACAATCTGTCAGCTAGTAGCATAAAAGACGGGAACAAAGCTTGCTTCAACCATGATTAGTATGAAACCATGGGGAGCTTTAAAAAGTACTACCAAATAAATATTTACTATACTATTCTTTTGGAAAAAATGTAAAAGAAAATGGATTTCAGATAGACAGTGAAAAATCTAATTCCTATCCATGAATGGAAAAGGAAAAAAAAAGTGTTTTGAAAGTGTTCATGTAGCACAGCAGCCATTCATACAAAGCATACAGAAGAATGACAAAATACAATAACCAGCTTTTAAAAAAAAAAATCATAGGGTGGGTCCATTTACACCAGATTAAAATTTCTGCGCATGAAAATTTTTCATCCAGTACTATGTCTTTCTTCCAAAGAGTTACTCATTTCATTTAACATAGAGCTTGACTTCAACTTATGGCAACTGTATGAATGAGAATCCCCATGTCACCCTCTCATCAACAGCCCTGCCCAGACTCAGGGCTGTGGCTTCCTTGATAGAGTCTATCCATCTATAAAGCAGTCTTGTTCTTTTCCTACTGATTTCTACTTTATCAAGCATTATTCTCTTTTTTGGGGAGTCTGGGCACATCATCAGAAGGCATGACAGTCTCAGCTTAGTAATCTTGGCTTCTAGGGAGAGTTCAAACTTGATTTGCTCTAGGACCCATTCATTTGTCTTTTTAGCAGTCCAAGGTATCCACAGAAATCTTCTCTACCACCATATTTCAATTCGGTTGATTCTCTTCCTGTTTTCTTCAATGTCCAGCTTTTACAACCATACAAGAAATTTGGAAATACAGTAGAGTCCTGGTTATCCGACATGCGGTTATCTGACCTTCCGGATTAACCAACGTCACGGCTACCTGGGGGCATGGCTGTAGGCATTTCTGCGCCCCGGACACACCCAGACATGCCCAGACACGCCCCCAGACACGCCCCCAGACACGCCCCCCAAATGGCGGCCTCCACGGGCCTCCGGCTAATCCGACATTTTGGTTATCCGACCCTCCACCCACCCGTGTAGGTCAGATAACCGAGACTCTACTGTACAATGGCATAGAAAATCCTAACTTTAGTATTCAATACTATTTGCCTAACCCTCACTACAATCATGTATGATTTTCTATCTGAATGCCAATCAGGAGTTATATTCTCTCTGTATGAGATCCATCCACCTTTGCAAATGACTGGCACAGAAATGCCAACAGAGCAGAGATGCAGATTTTTGCTAAATCCAGTCTGACATGCAAAAATTAAGGATTGAAAATGTTTTCTCCCCATTAAGTGAGATAACAAAAACTGTTGTGCATTCTTGAATTATTTTTATGTTTCCTTTTTTTAAAAAATAAATCATTTGTGAGAAACCTTTCTTTTATACAAAAATAAGTGGTTTGATACTAAACCATGGCTTCTTCAGATAATATAGCGTAAAAAGGGTAAAAAGTTATGTGTAAACATAACAATACACTTATTTAAGGTGGGGGGACCAGCACTCCGTATGGACACCGTTTACACTTGAGTGATTTGAATGCACAGTTCTGGTTTAATTCCAATTCCAGCTGGAGATTTTAATATGACAAATGGATTGGTGAACCTGAAAATTTTGAATATACAAAGGGGAAATTATTTTCTATAGTCAGATTCTGACTGGTGGCTTTTCTCCTGTCTCATTTCACATAATATAATTCAGAAATAGTTTCCTTGTACATTGCTTCCCTTTAATATTCAAAGAAAATGATCACTGTTCAGAAGAAAGAGTTGCATTCTGTTCAATCATACCAGGAGGCATAAAATTTGTCTCCAGAAGAGGGGAATGTAAAATAAATGATACAAATATAGCAGCTGGAGAGATACAAAGAACACAAGCAAAGTCAGAAAGAAAGGACAATTGAGAGCTGGCAGTTCTTATAGCAAAAGAGTACAAGATAGGGATTAGATGTGACATGGCTTCAACGTCACATAGTAGAGCATTTTGGAGGATCCAAGATGATCGCTGCCCCTGTGTTGTGCAACACAGTTAAGCACTTGTATCTCCTAAGAAAGTAGTGCTACCATTGCCCATTGGATAAAATGAGGGTTGAGGGGAGAAATCGGTGAATGGATATGATAACTGGGGAATTCAAAGGCTTCAGGGATGGCAACCACACCAGGTGGCAGAGAATGATGACATATTCCCAAAAGCTCATTGTGAAATGCCAATGTGCTGTAGTTGAGTTGGATTTTGTGCTACTGGCCTGATTTCTTGGAAGATCCAGGTTCATGTTGCTGCTCCCAGAAAAGGCACTCGTTGACCATGGGCTTGTCGTTATGTCATAGCTTCACATCCTTTATGGGACCATTGTGAGGAAAAGGTGAAGAGGAGGAGAGCCATGTGTATCACCTTGAGCTCATCGGAGGAAAAGAAGGATATAAAATATAGCTAACTAATAAAATAATAAATAAATCTCATCATCAGTATAGCATTGTGATGATATCCCATCATCTGGGTGTCACTGATTGCTCTCACAGTGTGACTAATCCACAAAGGAAAGATGTAGCAGTGGCGTGTACGGAAAACAAAGACAATGAATTCTGTTAGAGTGGAGAAATGTGAATAAACTCACACAAAGATTTTCACCTAGTCAAAATTTTCACCCATTGGGATTTTTATCCCTGCATGCAAAAATCTTGAAATTTTACTATCTGAGGGAAAATTTCCAGATAGAATTTCAATATTTCAGTATTAATTATCTCTATATCTTTCAATGTCCCTTCTTTGCCTTCTCCATCTTCCTCAGTCTCCTTTTGTGCTGCTACTAAAGAGTACACGTTTCCATCTGTTCTGAAGCATACACAGTCTAGACCAGATGTGACCTGCAATTTGCTGAATGGGAGAAGAACATACAGACTGCTGTCTGCCATCTGTTGGTACAGAAACCAGCAGAACCATGTCTTGGCATTTCAACAGATTTTTTTCCCAGTGGGAAGTAGCAAATAAAAATCATGTTCCAGTTCTTTTGTTCTTTCTTTCTTTCCTTTTTTTTTTAAAGAACAGTTCTGACAGCTTCTTTGCACCAAAAGCATCTTGGGATAAAGCTGTGACAGGTAATGTCTAAATGGCTTCACTCTGAAAATGACTTTACACTTCCTATAAATACACTCTTTTCCTGCCACAAACAACAGTTCAAAAATCCATCTCGGCACTCGTTAGAACACCACACAGGGGAGCTGCTCTTAGAAGCAGGTTGGTCTGAAAAAGAGATCTGTTCTTTTCGCTTCCACCTTTGTTTCAGGATACATGAAAAGAATCCTGGGAGGACTGGAGTTAATGAGGCAGGTGTTAGTAGCAGTTGCAAACAAAAAGTTCCTAACTCTCACAGCTTTCCACATCTGAGCAATACCACCACCGAGCAGCTTGCTCTTAATTTTTAAAAGGATAAAGATATAACCTAACAGGTGGCCTTTTGTGTCATTCGCTTAGCAATCTAAACCATTTGGCTCTTCTTTTGTTGCTGCGTTTATGCCTGGGATCCAGTGATGAAGACCCAGGTCTACAGATATGTAATGAAACAGGCAGGATTAAAAACAAGTGGGAGAACATTTCACAGCCTCCCAGGACACTCTGTCAATAATCGTAAAGTAGCCATTGTGGAGCAAAGAAACTACTAAGAGACATTAGTGCTAAAGATTGTTGAATTACAGTTCATTGGGATAGACGAATCCAGAACCAACCCCATAGAGTGACACTGATAAGAAAAATCCTCCCCAGTCCTTGATCATCATAACATTATGGCTAATGGTGTCTTTACAGCCCCACTACACTAGAGAAACATGTGTATCTTTTTCACACTATCCAGTTATAGCATTACAATTTCATTTTCAGTATCATGGTTGCATGGAATCCTGACATTGGCACTTTAGGGAGGAATTGCTACCCCAAAGCTTGAGTGACTTAGAGATCCGTCCGTGATGCCAGTGCCTCCATGAAATGATGGACAATATTAGCTTGAAGAGGAGGCCTGCAAGGGGGGGGGGTAACCTTACAAGCTTTTTTACACCTGTGTATACTGGTACTAATGTATGGAAGAACCAGCTGAAGATTCAAAAGTAAGCTTGTTTGTTTTATTTGAGGGAATTAACAATCATGCACACAAGATCCAAGCAGTCTCATAATCCCACAAGGCTAACTGAAGAAAAGGGAGGAAAACTTGGATATTTACTAATCCAACAGAGAAGACACAAAGTGATGTGACTTAGTCTGGGAGTCCCTGGACAGTACACAGACAGAAATTGGAGCAGCAGAGTGATGACCAGCGAACAGTGTATTGCAAATTGGTTAGCCCAGAATTGAGATTTAAGTACCCTATTTGTGCCTGGAGAGTGAATGTGTTAATGGCTCTCTGGCAGAGTAGACAGTGGAGTCCGGAGAGTGGACAATGGGATCTGGAATGAACTAACGGCCTTAGCATTAGGTGACAAAGGACTGATGGGAATTGTGATAGCTCTTTGATTGCTGGACAGGAAAGGGAATAAAGAAAGACCTTGCTGAGGAGTGGGAATAGTTGAAAATAATTAATTTACCTTTAGGTTCCATTGTCTCTGGAGGTTGAGTTGTTGATGAACATTTGCAAGTCCATTGCTGCTGGAGTTCCCCAATGATTTCCTAATTATGACTTGGCCATGTCTTCAGGTCCTGCCTGACCTAGTTTTTGCACATATTCAACTAGTCCTTTCTCTTAGCCAACATGGGCATGCAGCCATAGTAGTGTATAATTTATATTTATGCCAATTAATATTTGCCAATTAAACTAAATGTGGGAGTGTATAGCCTGGTAACAGAGTGTTTCAAATTGTCAGCCAGAGAGCTCTAGTGCTCCACCAAATTACAAACCCCAAGATTGGATGGGGTCAGTCATGAAAATTAAAGTGGAATGATTGTTCTATAACTGCAATGTGAAAAGATCTCTGGTGTAGTCCTGCATGTATGATAATAAGCAGTGGCAGAGCTTGGAGTGTGTGGAGGGGGGATGGGAGGGGAGGGGACAGGGCTACGGCATGAGGGGCATGGCCACTGTGTTTGAGGGCATGGCCAGGGTGCATGGGGGCATGGCTATGGGCTGGGACACCCCAAGAACATTGCCACCCGGGCAAACCGTCACCTCCGTCCCTACACAACTGATAATAAGTGCAGGATGCAGAGATGTCCACTATGTGTGAAAGGTTGAAAGTTTGTACGATCAAGGAAGCTGGCCATGACATCAAGTGTTTAGAATGAAAAAAACCAATAGCAACAACAGAGAGTTTGGTGTCATTTTAAGACTAAGAAGAGTATTATTTTTCTTTTGTTTTGATTTTTGGCCATAGGGTTTCACAGACTCCACTCCACTTCATCAGATGCAAAGGGCTGGAATTCAAAATTGCTTATGTCAAATACAACATCTTAGTATTTTAGGTTCCACAAGACTTTTTGTTTTGTTTTGTTTTTGCTTCAACAACTATAGCCACACATTTGAGATTCTTTAAATATAAGCCATCGTAAACTGAAAAGATAGAAAGCCTTTTCCTTTAAGATTTAAAGAACTTTTGAATGACTTTCAGCCCTAAGAACTTGCGCTAGACTGTGGTATCTCCATATGAGGGGAAAACATGCTGTTAGAACTGTCTTAGACAAGTTTCCTGTGCTAGGGGTGGCCTTCAAAGAAGAAAGATCAAGGAGACAATGTTTATTGATCAACTGAAACCCAACATCGACGTAAAGAAAGAGCTAAAACAAGCTGTACTGTTTATCACTGGGATTTAACTGATCATGGTGATAGATGGTAATTAACTGATCTCCTTCATGTGGTTCTTAAGCCCAGCATTTGAGCACTCCTACCAATACCAAGACATGACTGAAACTGGCATTTCCTGACAAAATATCTCATATTTTTGCATAATCATTTCTTTAAAATGAAATACATTTTTTATGTTTATGCATAATATTTTATATTTTTTTCTATGAAATCATAGAAAAAAAAGATTTGCACAAATGTATAGTGATCATCTCTTTGTATGAAGCACTATCACCATAAGTCTAATTTGGGCTAATGGTTTCATGTTACACTCATTGTATTAATTGGATTACTGAAAACCAGGATGTTTGTGCTTTCTGCAAGTTTTGTGAAGGGATAATGTTCATCATGCTCTTGTACTGTAAGAACTTTCTACATTTTATTCCCCTCTCATCTCACAGTCTTATCGCCAACCATGGCAGATACTCTTTGACTTTTATGGAGTAAACATCTGCCAGCATAAGATGTCTTGTGACAAAATATTTATGCTGGGGGATGGAAACAGTACCAACTAAAAGAAGGCATCAGGGAGTAGTCTTCAGTGGCCACTTGGGCTGGGGGCAGAGATGTACCTCCAGATATGAGCCAGCTACTGTTCTACAGCTGGGGTGAAATAGTGCACAAGAAGGTACTGGATAATTCCTTGTACAACATCATGAAAAATTATGCAAATATAAATTATCAAGAACTCCATGCAGTCTATATATACTGGATAATAACATCATGAAACATTGGATAACACATTCGGTATTGAATCATGTGACTAAAGTCTAGCAACATTTCTGCTACTGTAAATCTGCCAATCGTTAAGATACCATAGGAGATTTTTCAGAAAAAGGTTTTGGAACAAGTTTGGATTCTGGCAACTTAGGAGAAAGTGGAATTTGGAAGGAAGAAATTTGGTAGAGGAAAATGCAACTGCTAGGTTCTAGGAAGGGAGTTGCTTATCCAAATGCAGCCCGTCTTCAAACAAAACCTATAATGTGGGAATCAATTTTGGATTTGCATCTCATGATTTTTTAAAAAAATAGTATTTAGTCTCAAATTCCATATATGTCTGCTCAGAAGTGAATTTCACCAAATTCAAAGAGATTTACTCCTAGGCTTCAGCCTAAACTATGTGTGGGGAAATCTAATAATTTCAGTTTTCCTCACATTCATTTTTTTCTTAATTTTAAATATTTTTCTTTAACTAGTTACCTGACTAGCAGATGAAAAAGCAAAGGTTAGCCAGGACAATTTAAGGCAATTATTGAGAGTTTAGGCTAAGGAAGGGTGAGAATTCAATTTCAGTTCTTTTTTTTTTTTAAATAAGAAATTACAAAAGTTTGCAATTTATTTATATTCAGAATGAGGGGAAAAAACCAATGGCCAGTAGAAGCCTGCAAGGGAATCAACGGGAGGGATCATCTGTTTTTCATCGGTATTACCTTCAAATATTCTTGAAATAACTCTTCAACCTGTGAAAGGGAATGAAACTGGGATACTATTTTGTGTACTCTTATTTTAAAGCAGTTTTCAATATCAGCAGAAGATGTAAAATTAATACCAGGTACAGGTAGTGGAGAAGAAAAATGGGAGGATAAGCAGGCATTCCCACATTGCAGCATCAATTTTTAAAGCTAATGTGGATCTGAGACCAAAGAAAGCAGCACTTCTCAAAACATTTTATCTGCTAGATGTTTCAGACTTTACTGTGCTTCCTTCTCTGCCATGCTAACAAGTGTTAGCTATGGTGCCACTGTCTTTGTCTCTGAGAGATCCTCTGCCAGTGTCACTCCGCCCCCACTACTGCCAAGTAGCTGTTTGGCACAGTTAATCTGAATCCCAGGCAAAAGTCTATCTGACATGGGACATCCTTGGAGCAGTACTGCATGCAATCCCATCATCAATGGTAGTGCCATTGGTGGGAGTTTCAACTCCATAAAAACTAAACCATGTTCATAATATTGATTTACATGGTGTTTGTAGAATTTAGAATTAGTTTGTAGAATTTTTAGAATTAACCAAACTCTAGGGATATCACCCTCCTGGACTTTTGATCACAGCATGAAATTTTTTTAAAATTCTTTTTATTGCACTTTAAATTACAAAAACAGATTAACATTCAAATCACAGACATTACTTTCCAAAACCATCTTTTCATAATCCTTCCAATCCCCATCTAGAATCTTCTGTCATTCCTTCATTCTTCCATCTGGTTACCACCCATCACATTCCTATCATCCATTTTCACTTACTTTCTTCTTTTACTTACACCCTTCTACTTCCTTCTTTGATCTTTTTAACCATATATCTTCATTAATGTCTGTTGTATTACCTATATCTCAGTCTAATCCATATTTTAACATATCTTTTTTCCTTAACAGTATTCTATAGTATAGTATAGTATAATCCCCCCACCCCTCCCCTCAATGGCTTAGCAGAGGTTTAATTAATTCTTCTCATAGTGAAAAATCTTCATTCAGAATGTGGGATATGGATTTAATTACATTATTGATTTCACCGTACTCCATATTCTCTTTAATCTTTGTAAGCAATAGTTCCCAACCTGATTTCTACCCCGCTTCCTTCAGTATTCCCATAAACTTTAATCTTCTTTCCCTCAAAATATTGAACAGTACATTTTCAGCCAGGTATTTATCAACTTTGTTTATATTCCAAATTGTTTTATCTTTCTATCCTAATGCTAATACAGCTTGTGCTGCTTTTAATATATTTATGACCACTTTTTCCTCATTATTTTTCAGCCCCTTGTCCTTTAAATTTAATGTTTTACAATTCCCCCCCTATTCAATTGTATATCCTTACCTATTATTCTATAAATCTCAATTTTAACCTTATCCCAAAATTTTTGAACAAAGGGACATTCCCACCACATATGTATATATATGCCTTTAGCCCCGCAAATCACAGCATGTAAATCATAGCAAAATACTTCTGTCTCATCACAAAGGAATAATAATGAGTATACATTTTGAGACCAAATACCTGAAGACAAGACACAAAATAAAATATTTACCTTACAATGCTTACCATTTGCACACCCCTCCTATTTCCAGGAAGCAATGCAACAAAATGTGGTTGAGTGAGGGAGATTTCATAATCTTGATTTCCCTCAAATTATTGAGTCAATTTTGTGATTTTGTTTTTGTTTTTGTTTTTGTCTGAATCACTGTTTCTCACAAGCTCTCAATCACGCCATGCACTCTGATCCCAAGGTGACTGTGTAGGGTGGGCAATTTTGATAGGCTTAGAAATCAGTTGCTATCTGGTCACAAAAATGCCAGCCCCCAAAGATGACAAGCAACACTGGAAGTGGTGAGACATTTGGATCTGGCGTTGATTTTTTTTTAAATGTTAAACAGCTCAGGGATACCTTGCAGCACATTTAAAAAGAGGCTTCCAGGAAAATTAATTCACTTCTTTTCCAGAGAAAGGTCAATATCAGGCATCACGGTCACAAAGCAGACTTGTGGGCCACAAGTGGCCTTTTGGTCACACTTTTGTTTATTCTCTACCACCCACCTTCACTGTGCCTCAGACAGCAAAATATTTTGAACCAGCCCTGTGCAATAAACTGTGGCCATTTCCACACCACACAGTTATAGTGCTATTATTCCACTTTCAACATCCTGTGGAATTCTGGGGTATGTAGTTTACTCCAAGTCCAAGAGCTCTCTGGCTGAGAATTCTAAATGACCCTCCCTACAAAACCCAGGATTCCAAGGTATGTTGAAAGTGGAATAATAGCACTATAACTGTATAGTGCTGAAATGGCCTATGCTTCTTGTATCTCAACCAATCATTTCAGAAGTCATTCATTCATAAAACCTGCCTTCACCTGAATAAACAAGGAAGGAACACTCATTCAAAATAGCTGCTAAGATTTCCTCAGGAGGTGTTTCTCACATCCTTCCACGGGATTTCAATTTCCCTAAATGTTCACGAGTTTCGAAGTGGGCTCAGATTTGATGCCGAATTATTCATCTTCCTCTACTGAGGTGCCAGGCCAAAAGAGACAGACTGTTGATTAAGTTCCTCTGTGCCAGTTTAGAAAGTGATATGTTGTCAGGTGTATATGAGGAGATGTCTGAACATGAAAATAGAGAGCAGGAAGCCAACAATGCAGTACAAACACAGTGTTCTTCTAACATGAAACACAATCTCTGGAAAGTTATCAAGTCCTTTCCATCCTAGGAAACCTTATTCCATCCTCCATTTTAAAATGATATGAGAGCTTTGGTGACACCCGAAACACGGTGTCACAGAGGGGAAGCATTGGGCAAAAAGATAAATCTTGCTGCTTCTACTCTGTTTGTGCTATGAACGGCAGCAATCAGTCATGTGGCAAGCACGCTGCCAAAGAAAGTTTAGCTGAGGCAGGAGCCATTCTGAACGGGGATTAATGGGAAAGCAAAAATGATCTTTTCATATTCTCAGGCCTCATAATGTACGGCAATCTGTCATTAGGCGGGACTGGGAATCAATTAAGCATGAATGATGCATATGAGTGTGGAATTTGACCTTAACAAGTTGTCTTGTCTCCTACCTTGATGTTTCCATCTGTTTTGTGCAAAGAATGTTCCAATAATGCCATGAGGAGGCAGATATGATTTCTGAGGGAACAGTCATTATGGGCCACTATCTTCCCGGTCCTGATAAGTTTAATCCAAGTTGCCTGGGAGGGAAGAACTCATAAAATGCTTTATCTGAAGGAAGTGCAAAAATACTCATAAACTCAAAGGTTAATCACTGCACCAGGGGAACAGATGAAGGAGACTGGGCAGTTTTACAGCCTTCAGTGTGCTGTCTTTATTAATCATCTTGCTTGGTTCCTTTAAATATGTCCTGTGCATTTATGTTTGAGTGTCAAATGGAAGGGAAGATGGTCTCAGAAAATGAAGACAGAGGCCTGATAAGATCACACGCTGTTTATCATGCTTCCTGCTACCAGGGATGAGAATCAAGGTACTAATGATGAGATTCAAAGCCCTAAATGGCTTGAGAGCTCTTAGCTGAGGGAATACTTTTCCTTATATTTATCCTTAGAGGCCTGTTTTGTGCCAGTGGTGAAGCCATTTCAGTGCCATGTGAAAATATGTCTTGTTTACTAAAGTACTTGTGGTTTATCAGATTCCATCCAAAGCTGCATAGATGTGTGCTTTCAAATTGTCTTAAATAATCTTAACTTGTTTTACAGTCTATTGTTTTAACTTGGCAGATACGTAGCATGCTTCCAGCTTATTCAAAACCTTTTTAAATAGTTATTTATTTTAAACCCATTCCAATGATTTCACTATATGCTACCCTAAGATCCTTATAGATAGAGTGGATATAACCCTTTAAATAAATACAGTGTGTTGAGGTTGAACGGGAGCACAGAAAAGGCCAACGGAAAATCATTAACTAAAATTATCTACCCAAGATCCTATAAAGGGCTGGAAGAGCAGAAGGCCCTACTGGTGTGGTAATGTGGGATCACCTTTGCTTTCTATTCCATATGGGGCAACCCTGTATTTGGAAAACACACTTCTGCTCACATAGTGAGTCCTGGCTGTCTCATTGCACAAGCACTGAAAATGTCAAAATCACTTGCATTGCATCTGTGGCACAAATGGATTGACCCAATAGGATCTTGATCACATTATCTGTCTGTTATTTACTCATATTTAGTTACCAGGAATATTTCTGGTTGAGGAGAAACTAGAAAAGATAAAGGGAAAAGATGGTCTTGGCCTCACATTCTGGAGAGAATTACTGGGACAACCACCTGCAGCTGCACTGTTCTCTGCCTATGTGTTGTCAGTTCAGTTCACAAAAATTCATCTCAATATTCAGTCGGCCCTCCACATTTGTGGGTTTCACTTTTGTGGATTTGATTATTCACAGATTATTTGCTGTCACCTCTGGTACCTCCCTATGCCACTTTTAATAGAGACTGCAAGCCTTGTGAGACTGAGAATCTGCAAATGAGGCTTGTGAGTCCTATTGAAAATGGTGCGGGGTAGCAGTGGAGGTGGCACTAAGCCCCACCAGCCACCCACTTCTGCCTTATGAAGGAACCCTGACGCCTCTAAGGAATCCATGGTGGGTTGGATATCGTGATCATACTTTCTGTGCATGTTAAATATGGTTTGAGAGGGCCTAGAGTTGTTCACTGTTTTTCCACTTTCACGGGGTCCTGTGCCCCTAACCCTAGTAAATGTGGAGGGATGACTGTATTAAACTGAGTTATGTAGGAAATCTATGTCATGAGTTCCTTCCCTACACTGCCCATTCTTAGCATGCTGCTACTGAAAATACCTTGGTCTATATGTCTCTCTCTCTCTCTATACACACACACACAGAGAGAGAACTAAGTCCAATTGTTTGTCCTAACTAGATTAAATCCATTGAATCAATGAGACTTAACATAAGTCCATTGAATCCTATTTATTCAATTAGCAAATTCCATTGATTCAATAGGTCTACTATAGTTGTAAATTAATATTTGGATTTAGTCCACAAATTCCTGGTATAAAACTTAAATATACTTGGGTAACCTAGAAAATAGTGCAATATCGTTATCCAATTAATCATCTTGTTGTCTTTTTTAAAAAAATATTTTTTATTCAATTTTAACATAAAATGTACATGCACATAGATTCTCTTCTTTCACACAAAATAAGAGGAGTTTAAAATTACCTTGTGACCCAGTCATTAAGATGTATGACTATATATATTATTTATATATAGATACATATATATAATCTCCTTGAATTATATATATCTGAAAAGACAAGAGAGGTTCCTGTTTTGAAAAAAAAATTATAATCTCCTTGCACAAAAAGCACTAGAATATATCGGTTTTTATTGGGTAAGAGTGTACAAACTCAATCTGAAGAGTAAAGAAACCTGATTTGACTATACTTGCTCTTTAGTCTCCTGTGTTGTCACAAGCAAGGGAGATGAAACCCTGTTTATGTTCCTTCCAGTCCCAATAAGCCAGCTGTCCAAGATGTGTTGCATATATGTTTTTCACTGTTTGTTAATTCAAAAAACATGGAAACAGGGAACTGGAAAAGTCTTACAGCTTTTCCCCTTATATTCAAAGGGAGAAGGAAGCTATAGACATACCTGTATGTTTTCCACCACTACTTATTACTCAGGAATCTGTATTGAAATTCACACACTTGCACATGCACACACAAAATTAAGAAGATGAACTTTGTCTTCAAATTTTGCTCAGACACCAAACTTTGACTTCTGCACACAGACGTTTGGCCAATCCTGGTTTTATGAAGGGTTTCCACTGCTTACTTGTTGTTCTTTCTATGGTAATTTAACTACTGGCTTTATTAACAAAGTGTCTCATTGGTTTATTTCTAAGCTAGCATCCATTTGTCAGTTGACCCCTCCCTTCCATTTTATTCATGAGAAGGTTGGACTAGTGTAGTTCACTGAGGAGATGAAGTATACTGTACGCCTACTTTTCTTCTACTTCTTTTTTGGAAAGTAGAAAAGGTCAATATTCTCTCTGTAATTTCAGGGATGACAGTTTGGGGGGAAGGAGCCATATTTTTCCAACAGCAAATGTAATTACGGCAATGCCCTTTTCTCCCTTTCTGCCTTTGCTTAAAATTACAATCATCATTCATGTGTGACATGGCAAGTATCCAGGCAAACCTTCCTATAACCATGTGGTAAGGAACTGACCACAGCTCTTGGATTAGAGGTATGTATTCTAGAGATGCACATGCATCCTACCAAATTGTTTCCATCTGAAGGGAATCAGAATTACGGTTCTAGCAAAACCAAGTTCTTATTTCACTTTTCAACTCATTATAATAATTTCCATTTCACATAAGTGGACCTGTTCAGTTACCACAACTGTCACAAAAATCGGCTCTTTAAAACAAGCTGATAAACAGCCATGGAGGTCATTTTTGTCATCTTACATGAAGAAAATAGAAGGAGCCTGTTGTATAACAGCCAGTGGCTGGTATCTTGTTGATACACTAGGGTAGTGGATGTCCATTTCCCAGGGTCGTTCAGTTTTCCTGACGGCAGGGGGACAAAATCTGTCATCTCCAAACACCTTATTTCTAGACTGCCTTTATTTCCTTCACTGTGAGAGTGCCTACAGCATTTTCCTTCCTGCTGCCTCTATTTCACTAGCATAGTTCTGCCACCATAGTCTACCAATGTTACGCTAGCTTAGGTAACAATAGGATCACAGTCGCAGGGCTGAAGCAAGACATAGACATTCTTGGAGCTTATGCATTTAATTCAATAGGATAACTTAAGCAGATAATCACAACTAAATTTGCATCCATTGATCTCAAGAAGTCTCTTGTAAGTGTGATGAACTCTAGATGCAATTCCATGACTATACAACAGGAAACAGATAAGGAGGCAAAAGTGACTGTGAATATGTGAATGTTACCTCACCTTTTCTGCCATCTGAACTTTTTGAATGTGAGAGGGATTATGGAAACATGCATTAGAGAGCATTCAACTACTCAGTTTTTTCTTTCTGCCTCCACTCACAAGAACACTCCCATGGACCTCCATCAGTTCCTTCATTCATGTCACCAGCACGTCATCTCTGATGTTTACTGTAAGCTGCTGCTAAAAGTTTGATATGATAGGCTTACTCTGTTCTCTGCCAGCAGTCTTCATGTACAAGTAGAGTGGTGACTTTCATTTAGGCCATTTCTGCACCTCACCAGTTCCTGCTGACATCCTGTTGGGATCCTGGCAGTGCCTTTCCCAAGATGGGAGTGCAACAGAAACACTCCTCTCTGCACCTGGCTGGCTCACTGCAGAAGGGACTGTGAGTGACATGTGTCTGCCTTCCACAGCATAGCTGGCCTCTTCCCCATGCTGCGCTGGGGAAGGAAGCACGTGATCATGCTTCTACCCCTTCTGCATGGCCAGGGGTGATGACCATTGGGCATTGAGCAATTGCAGGCACTTAATGGGTTTTTCTGTTAAGTGAATCTCCCAGAATTGTGACACATGGAGACACGCTGGCTGTGGGACCACAACAACGTTGTGTGAAAGCATGACCCGTGGATCGCTGCCATTGTGTCCCCATTGCAGGACTGCAACACTATGGGGAAATGCCCTTGATCTAACATTACTCTTGGGTGGAAATTTGATGATAATTTCATTAAGGACATTTCCATGTATCAATAGACAGTGCTGGCTCAGAAAATGTTGTGAATCATGTTTCCTGTCCAGGAAAACAAGAGATAAGCATGTTGTGTAGAAATTTCTCAGTGGACACTTTTTTTGAGGTTTTTTTTCTTAGGTTTTTTTTTTTTTAGTTTTTCCCTACATACCTTTGTAGACACAAAATGACGTTTCGTAGCCTTTTCTCCAAATATTCTCCATTGGGAAGGGGGAGGGGACAACTGTCATTCTGCCACCATCCCACCAATGCTGCTAGGTGCAGAATATTGTTAAAAATGCAGAAAGGTGGCCAGGCTACTGATATAGCCACTGTTGTTGCCACTTGCAGCCCCCCCCCCCAAAAAGAAAAGGATAAAAGAAAGCCACTATGGTGCTACTGTGCTAACTTACAGCCCCCAAAACAGAATTCTTCTCCTACTGAAGACAGTTTATGAAATCTCCCACTCCTATTTCTGTTCTCTTAAGTAGGTTGGAAAATTCCAAGAGGATACTCATTTTCTGTGGGGAAGATGTGCATTTTTCTGGTGGAGAAAGAGAATGCACAACTCTGCTCAGAGAGTATGCATGTCTTCTGCTTTCACTTTGGACCAAATAGTGACAAGTGACAAGACAAGAAGCATAAGACATCTACAATTCCTTTATCTTTGCAATAATTGCTTTGCTTCTGAAACTATGCCTAGAAATGTGAGTTGCATTACACGTCAATGAAGCTTTTTGAAGCTATTTATGGTATTTGAAGTATTTCTATAAGATGTTCAGAAATTATTTTGCTTTTAAGTTTTTTCTGTACAGTATTTAATCTTTTTCTAAGATAAGAACATTTCATGATTGCACTATATGGATGTACATGGAGCCATTTTTTGTATGACATTATGCTATACATCAATCCCAAGCAAGACTATTAGATGGATTGCTTCATTTAAAATGCTGGAGATGGAGAGAACTTGCACAAATTTGATATAAAATCCATAGACTCTGATGAGGTGATCCCAATTTGTCCTCTGTAATTTTTGGTTCTTTTCATTCTGACTTGATACTAGACCTCTTGTTTGCCAGTTTTACATCTTCAATCCCTCCCCCACTCTACTGTTAAAGAGCTCTTACAGTAAAGAAGTTATTTCTTTTTTATTTTTTTTATTAAAATTTAATTACAAAATAAAAAAAGAAAATGAGTGGGTTACATCATCTGTAAATATATCCCCCCACCCCACTTCTGCTTATATTCTCCTGTCAGCGGCGGCTGGGGTAAAGCAGGAGCCGGACTGGAGTCGGGAAAAAGCAGTGTTTATTGCAGTCCGTACCCAGAGGTTTGCAGTACACAAACTGTCCGTAACTGAGAGTATGCCTTGGCAGCAGGTTCAAACAGAAAATAATGAAGGGTTACCTCACCCGGAACACAAAGAGGTTACTTCACCCAAAGCGCAGGGGGTTGGTCCTGGAAGGGCCGAGTGGCTGGACGCGGACACGGGCTGGGCTGGAACAGGGCACGGACGACAGACGCACAGTAGGCCGACGGTTGTTGCTCCGTGCCCTTCCCAGCCCAGCGCCTGCCCTAAAAAGACCCCTTGAGCCACCGACGGCCAATCCAGCTCGAGCACGCAGCTGAGGGCTCTCAGCTGTGTTACAGCTGGGAGCTCTCAGCCCGCAGGTGTTTCTCATGCAGCCGCTGGGACCGGCGGCTTGCTTCCTTGAACCGCCACCGCTGCTGGAACGTGGGCGGCGGAGCGGAGGCTTCAGCCTCCTCAAGGTCGGAATCGCGAGTGGGCGGTGCCCTGGGATCGGGCCCGAGACCTGCCTTCCACGGCGAGTCACTGCCCGTCACGCCCACCAGCGTGGAAGCCGGGCCGGTGACCTCCGCAATGCCGGGGTGATCCCCATTGGCGGCGGCGACCCCCGTGGTGTCCGGGTGATCCCCACCGATGGCAGCGGCCTCTGGAGTGCCCGGGCCCCCCTCCTCCTCGTCAGAGGTGGCCGCTGCGTCGGCCTCGGGGATGCCTGCAGGCGCGACAACGCCTGAATCCCTGACATCTCCAGTTGAAACTACGTTCTTTCTGTTTACACAAAAGAAGAGCGATTACATTTCTATTAACAATAAAAAAGCGATTATATTTATATCTTGTTTCCATGTCTTTTGCATCTTATAAATTTATATCTTAACACAGTCCAATGCTCCTTTCCATTCCCTTTCAAAATTCTGTATAGATTTATTTTTCAAAGAAAATGCTAATTTTCTGCTTCTACCATCTCTAAAACTTCAACTTCCATTCTTCTAGATTTATATCTTTGTTTTCTTCCCAATATTGTGCATACAACAACCTCGCTGCCATTATCAGATATAACAAAATCTTCTGATGACTTCTTATCTGTCTCTGTTGTCCAAACATATTTAACAAATAAAACTCCAGTATCATTTTAAAATTCAGATTACAAATTCTTTGAATTTCTTCATGTACCTCCTTGGTTTATTCAGCTGTTTCTGTGCTTCGGGTGATATCTTAGGAATCTTGACTTTTTTAAGAGATTCAGACAGGTTTTTCCCATGTTGATGAGAGGATTTTGTTTCATAAAATAATTTCTCAAAATATTTTTCAAATTTTTGTTTTACCTTTTCATACTGAGTTATCAGCTTCTTCCCATCTCTCAATTCAGCAGATATATTTCACTCTTTCCTCTTCTTGAATTTATATGCAAACCATTTCCCAATTTTGTTAGCATGTTCAAATTGGGTTGTTTTCATCTGTTTCATCTTCTTTTCTATTTCCTCAGTTGTAATCAACACCAACTCTTTTTGTATTTTCTCCATCTCTAATTTTAATAACTCTAAAAATCTCTAATTTTAATAACTTCTGAGACAGATTTTCCTTTAATTCTTTTTCTTTTTCTTGAAGGTTGACAAATAACACATGATAATTCTCTTGTCTTTTTTTGTTCTGGATTTGTAGTTGCTATATAAAAAAACCTCTCATCACTGCCTTCAGTGCATCCCAGACCATCTTCATCTTCATATCTCCTTTTATGTTTTCCTTAAAATAATTTTTCAACATTTCCTTCACTTGCTTTACTATCTCTTGGTCATTCAATAAACTGTCATTCAATCTCCATTGAAATTGTTTGATCTTTTCTTGTAATTGCAACATCGACGGGTGATGGTCCAATGTGACCTTAGGCAGTATTTCTATCTTCTTTATCTCAGATAACAGATGTTTGGAGATAAAAATCATATCTATTCTAGACCAAGATTGATTTACTTCAGAGAAAAAGGTAAAGTCTTTAACATTTGGATGAGCAGATCTCCATACATCTAAAATGTATGGAGATGTATGAAGAAGTTATTTTTAATGTTTAGGTGGAATCTCTTTTCTTCATATTTGAATAGGTTGGTTTGCATTCTTAAAACAACCTCACTATGTCCCTCCAGATAATTAAGGACGGCTACCATGCCACCTCTCAGTTTTCTCAAAGTCAAAAATATGCAGCTGTCTAAGTTATTCCTCGTAAGACTTGATTTCCATACCTTTGATCATCTTTGGTTGCCATTTTGTGGGTGCATTCCAACTTGTCAATATCTTTCTTGAACTGTGGTGTCCAGAACTAGACCCAATATTTCAGGGGAGATCTAATCAAACCAGTTGAGGTCTGACCAAATAATACCTTTATCCAGAATCCTCAGATGTCCTTTCTTGTTCCCCTTAACTAGAAGCATATCCTGGTGTCATTGTTTCCAAACTTATAAAGGGTGGGAGAACATTTGCCAACCCTGTTCAGGTGTATTTTTTTCCCTAAGCATGTAGGGACTGTCAAGGAAGTGTGCTTCCCTTTCATACCCTTTCTGTATTGACAGGGATGATCTGCAATGGAACTGTGACAGACAGCCATCAAAAAAATGCAATTAGGAATCCTAACTTTTTAGACTTTCCAGCCTCACTGAATGACCATGAATTCAGCTCAAAAGGATTACAACTTTTTTGAAGACCTTCTCATCAGCAAAGGAAAATTAGGAATGTAGAGAGAGGTGGTGGTCTGTGTGTTCCTGGCTCCCTCAACATGTTGTGGGAAAGAATGCCAGAAAAGAGCTTTGGTAAATGTGAGAAACTGAGGAAAAGAAAGGATGGCAAATGAGAAGATTGATTATGATGCTGGTAGATAAAAGGGCTATCTGGCATACTTCTCAGAACAGAGCAAGTTCATAATTGATTGAGATAGGTGAGTTTTGGCCACCTCTTTAAACATTTATGCCTTTTTTCCAGATTTCTACGCATCACATTTTCCCCCCTTAAGCGACATTTAAGTGCACCATATACTGGCCTTTTGCAGAGGGCAAACCATTCAATTATTCCTCAAAGTGAGCTATTAAGCATCAATAGAAATTTAGAATATTGATATACTGTGGGGATATATTCAGTAATAATACACCTACAAAAGTCAGCTCTGACTGGGCAAACGGAATGTCACTAACAATTCCATGATGTTCTTTATGTCAGAGAGCTTATATTCAACCTGTCATTTCAGAATAAATTGTCATAAGAAATTTTGACATTCACTTACAAATCACTGAACTGCACAGAATTCATTTTGTACTTCAGTATATTTTTTTTGGAAGACAGAAGCACAGAAATTTTCTTCGTGTATTGGGGTAAAAGGAGGTCTTCCCAAAAGAAAATCTAATGATTGGAATTAGGGATGTAATTCTTTGCTAATTTCAAAGGAAGCAATGAATAATTTTATATTTTCTTTCTCCTTGCAATAAAGTCTTCAAAAATGTACAGAAGTGCTGTGCTATTTTTGAAGGCTGTTAGCAATGTGGTGCAAAATTTACATGTGGTGTTTTTGCAAAGAAAATGGAATTTTCTTCACAAAAATTAATATTTTTCTGCAGAAAAATCTACACATAGCATTTTATTTTTCACAGAAAACAGCATTTTCTATATGTGAAACAGAAAATGCCATTTTCTACACACACACACCCACACACACACACACACCAGATTTTGTATGGAATACGTCCTGAGCTTCAAAGATTGCCATCAGTCCAGATTTCTCCTCAGGATTTCCTGACACTTGAAAAATATGTTTTTGATGCTCTCACAATTGTTAGATTTAATTGTAATAAGACACCAAAATGTAAAGGATGGTAGGGTTCTTCCATTTTCAGTACTTCTTTGGAAGTATTCTTGCAACCATCTTTCTTTCACACACACACACACATAGATCGAGAGAGAGAAATCGAGAGAGAGAGAGAGAGAGAAATATTAGAAAGGAACCTGAAAGTTACTTCCAGTGTCATTTTCACTCAAATTTGGCCATGGGGGAGAGGAAATTAATGGCCCATCACAGGAGTGCATAGGAAAATATTCCCTCTCCTCAGATGACAGCCCCATTTTATTGAATGATGCCGATACTGAAATATGCTAGAATCATCTTCTAGTTAAGATTAAGATGTGGAGATAGTAATGAGTTCTACGAATACAGTCCTTGTTCTATGCCATTTCCACACAATGGGGCTCTTGCGAGTCCTCCCATTGCAGTCCCAGCAGGGAAGGGAGCATGACAGGAATGCTCCCATCCACACGAGACTGGCTCCCTGCAGAAGGGAGCACAATGGCCATGCCTCTTCCTTCTGCAGTGCATCCGGACACTTTCCCAGGTTGTGCTGGGGAAGGAAGTGTCGCTATCACACTTCCTGTCCTTATGCAGGACAGGTAGGTATGGGAGCACTGAGTGATTGCAGGTGCTAAACAGATTTTATCTGTTTAGCAAATACCCCACAGGTGCACAGAGACAGGATGGCAGCAGGCCAGCGATGATATCATGTGGAAACATAACCACTACCATCCTGTCCCCATAGTATGAGATCACAATGAGCTGGAACAGCTTTTTTTTTTCATTGGCATTTGCAGTTTTCTGGCAAGCCTATGGGAATTAGAATAGTATCATTAGACTGCAATCTTAAGGAAAACACGGCGGTGGTTGAGGAGAAAACTGTGGAAAGAAAATTCCGCAATAAAAGAGAACCATCCAATACTGGGATACTTATTAACAAATGTGAATTCTGAAAAGAATTTTCAAGTACATCTAACACATTCTACAGCCACAAAAATTAAAATCAAGTTACTCCATCTTTTGGTGAAATAAAAGAAAACATACTGAAGCATTGTAGCAAGCACCAAATATATTTTAATATGTTTTAGTGTTTTAATAATATACTAATCACAGTTTTTCATACAGACACATACAGATATGCAAAAATAATAGCATCTTCTCTCTTGACCAGACCTGCCCCAAATAAATTAACCTCTTCAAGGCTGGTATGGAACCCACATGAAGGACAGAATGGAGAAAAATCTAGCAAGACTCTTCCTCTATTCACAGTCCTGAGCTAGCAGGCAACTAAGCGGCTCAGTTCAGAGTGAGACTTTTTAAAAGGACTCTCCTGATCCATACAGTGACCTTATAGGGCAGTAAAATGTATTAAATATGATTGCTGTATACCACTTCCACCACCAACTCTTCTATCTCAATGAGTAAGAAATAATGTCTTCCCTTCCTCAACCCTCCACAGTAATTACAGAACCTTCTTTTTCATTTCAACTCAAATTGTAATACATTTAACTCACAATTACTGTAAAATGACATATTTTTCTTTAGTGGAGAGAAACAGATCTATACCTTTTATGTTCCCATTCAATCAAATCAGCCTCGGTTTCTATAAACCTACTGATGTCTTAAATGGCAGAATCTCTTTCCTCTGATTTCTTTTCACTGCTAATCAGATAGAAGTTAGTTTGATTCAGTGAAATAACTCTTTAAAAGATACCCATATCTTTTCTGGTCAGTCGGGGAACAATCCATCAATAAATTCTCATGTGGACTGTATTCAAATATCTGGCAGCTCTGGTAATACAGTCCTGTTTATTTCTATATTGTGTGCCTGGATAGCAGAAAAATCATAGGTTCCAGTAAGGTTCTTTCCTCCCTTACTTTTCTTGGGTGGTTTGCAATGCAACATATTTTTCCCCTAAATCAAGGCTGGGAAATATATGATCTTCCAGATGTTGTCAGTTCCCCTGAGTTCTAACTGTCATAGCCAGTATTGACAGATGGGGTAGTTGCAGTGCAACAACATCTGGAGAATTACATCTTTCTTGACTGTTCCTGAAATGCCCTAGTATGTGGCACCAGGCAATTGCTGAGAAAGCTCATGAATATTTCTAAGCATTTGGGCCAAATTTCAAATCTGTGAAAATTTTTATTTCAAATCTTCTTGAGGAAAGGGCAATCCTATACACACCTACAAGGAAAGAAGTCTCCTTGAAATTGGCAAATCTTAATTCTGATGGATAGATATGTATAAGGTATTGTTGTAAATGCACTGCCTATCACCATCTTTCCCAACACTTCATCCTCATATTTTGTTCCTACAACTCCCATAATCCCTAATCATGATGGTCAATGGTCAGGGATTCTCAGAGATCTGGTTCTGAAATATCTGGAGGCCCACAGTTTAAAACCACTAATTGAGCTTATTTGAGTTCTTCTGTCTGACAGTTTCTATCAAAACTCTCCTTGGCAAGGATATAGCTGACTGATTCTATTCTGTGAAACAAAATTTCACAGTTTCAGACAGACAAGACAGAGTTTTGTTTTCTTTCTATTTCAGAAGTGGACAATGGCACAGAGGCCAGCAGGCAATTCCTCTACTGAACTCCTGATGGGCTTCATTCTTCCCCCAACAGCACAGTGTCTATCTTTGTTAGAGTGCATCTCAAAATGGTTACCTCAGGTGACATTGCATCATTTGCTTCTGAAGAAGGCTCAATGGCAGCTGGTGGCTTTCATGTCTATGAAGCAGTGAATCTGCTCTGCATTTTAGTCTGAGCTCTAAATGAACTATCTAAGATGACAAGGTTCAACACCTTGGGGTGCTCCTTTAAAGTTCAGACTAAAATCCAGAGTGGATGCACTGCCTCACTGTCTTGGAATCCACCAGTCATTGGTGAGGAAGTAGACCAGTGCTAGCTGCCAGCCATTCCCCACATTGGAGAATAGATCTGTGTGTGCCGCTTGGGTGTTACTGCAACTTCAGGGGCAGAGGATGGCATTGTTTTGTCTTCCACACTGAAGTAAAATTCAACTGCCAGTCTGCTTCACCTTTCTACATGGATTGGGCTGAATGTGCATCTTTTCATTTCACTGAGTCAGTGAAACATCTTAGGCTGTCCTGGAAAGAAGTACAGAGAAAATTGCCTCAACAGTGTGCAGAATTCACTAAGGCTATACCCCTAATCCTGTTGATTTTGACTACAGCTAGTCCACAACAATCTATGTAAAGGTAGTTTCAAAATGAAGTTAAGTAAGTAATATGAAAGCTGGGAAAGATACACATTTCTGGTCTCTTATCCATGTTTTCCCTGAGTAATAAATCTTGTGCGAGAACTTACAAACTAGGCATTACAAAATGCCAGGTATGTTTGAAGCAAATATCGTCTGTAGATAACAACTTCTGAGTGAGCTCATGAAATGAACAGAACAAAATTCCATCCCATCCATTAGGAGATAACAGTGACATTGCTTGAAAGTGTCTGTTACTTATTAATATGCTTAATGAGTGTAACAGTTTAGAAAAGGAGACAGAAAATGGGTTTCATTTGCTCCTATCTTAAGTCTGAAAATATCATCATGATAACAAATTAAGGCACTGGCAGCAAGGGAGGGAGACATGTTATGTGGTTTTGTGACCCTTTAGCTATGGCTGTGTTGATTGATCTCAGTAAATGCTTGCTGAACGGGTCAAGTACCAAGATCCATTTCTATAACATGTATTAATCAGATTATCTCAATTTTGTAGTTTGGTATCTAGAATAAGGGTTCAAATTAATTCTCTCAAATCCTAACATAAATGCAAATGTGGAAGACTATGTCCTTCACCCCCATCTGTGAAATATGACTAGTAGGAAGCTACTTCACAGACATCTCATAAAGATGAAGACAGTGTTAAAGTTCCTGGTACATTATTATAAGTCCGGGCTACAGTCCACACATCAATTATTCTAGAGAGGTCTCATTTGGACTGTTGTGAAGCAGAGGAATTAGAGCAAAAGGCCTATTAGAGTCTTTATTTCCACCCTCACAACAAACAGTTTCCTAAGATCTTTCATATAAAAACTGGCTGCAAAATGAGAGTTCAGATTCCATAGAGTCTTTTCAGTAAATGAGAATGTGTGGTATAGCCAATGTGGTAGGCCAGTAAATACGTTCCTAGCAAATACTGGATACTGCAGAAATAGATACATATGATTCAATACATTCAATGGTGTTTCCCAACTCCTTCTGCAATCTGATAAATATGATCCTTACTTACTATCTTTCACTACTGTAATAGTGAAAGAAGATGCTGACAAAAAAATACCATTGCACCGCAGACTTAACAGTAAGATCCTATATGTATATATTCAGATCAAAAGTAATATCTACTGAATTCAACAAGGCTTACTCTCAAATGAATTAGTATATTATTTCAGCCTTAAACTTGTTTACTTGGAAAGAATTCCTTTTCGTTGCAATGGGATTTCACTTCCTGCTGAGTACTCATAAGATTCCAGCTACTATAACAAATCTGAAGTTTCTAACTGATTATAATATAGACAAGAATGACTAGCAAAAGAGATCGTCTTCAGAACTCTGTGGCCTAAATCCTAGTGACCAGAGTACAACCATTGAATCAATTGGATTTTCCTATGCGTTGACTCATAAAAAAAAAAGACAAAATAGATATAGCTATAGATATTTACAACACCTGGAAAGCCTGGCCAGAAACACTCATATAGTGTCAAGTATTTTGGGGAGTTTTCATCCAGTAGTCATGTTCCTAAAGTATTCCAGGAAATTCTACATAGTAATATTTATGGGCTTTTTCAAGAGAACTTCAAGGTTTTGCATAAATAATATAAAGAAAGAAAGAAAGAAAGAAAGAAAGAAAGAAAGAAAGAAAGAAAGAAAGAAAGAAAGAAAATTAAAAATCCAGCCAGAATTCTATACCAGCTGCTTAGTTAAGTATGCTTTACTAACTGGCATCTCCTGGCATGACTCCCCCCTCCCACAAAACAAAACAAAACAAAACAAAACAAAACAAAACAAAACAAACTTACATTCATGGGCAATAGCTCCTCCAAGAAAAGGAAGTGCATTCTTTTGGTGATCAGGGTATGGGTGGATGATGTTTCCACTCCCTCTCACCAATGAGCAAGACATTGAAAAATGGAAAAAAAGGATCTCTGACCATTTCTGTACTACATTGTTATAGTGCTATTATTCCACTTCCAATGTCCTGTGGAATCTTGGGGGGTTGAAGTTTAGGGAAGGACATTTGAAATTCTCAGCCAGAGAGATCTTTTGCCTCAGGTAAACCACAAACTCCAGAATTCCACAGGATGTTGAAAGTGGAATAATAGCACTATAACTGTGTAGTGTGGATGATCTCTGTCACAAGTCTTCATTGGTGGAAAAGTGGGTGGTTACCGGGAGAATGGGCTTCCTGCTGTCCTATGAAGTAAATTTGGGGGTGGGAAGTTGCCATAATTATGACCATATAAGGATCATGAACATGGAGCAGTTGCAGATACATAACTCTCATTTACGTATTTGTAACTGTGATAGTGAATGCCAGCCATTCTTTCCAAACAGTCGTGTGTGCTTCTTGTGCAGGAATGTTGTTTTCTACAGAAAAACAGTAATCTTGAACAACAAATGTCTTGAACAAAATCCATCAAAAAATAGCCACATGGTTTTTCTGTACAGGATCATAGGATCATAGAATCATAAAATTAAAGAGTTGGAAGAGATCCCAGGGGCCGTCAAGTCCAACACCCTGCCATGCAGGAATACCCATCAGATGGCCATCCAGCCTCTCCTTAAAAACCTCCAAAGAAGGAGACTCTACCACACTGTTAGGCCCTTTCCACACGGCGTAATTAAAACGGTGTAGAGTGACCTCTAACAGAGGTCCTCTACACCGTGGAGTGCACTGGGGCGTTTATAATTTTGAGGTTCTACACCTCAAACCGCCCTGAAGCGACCAGAAGTGGTGGTGCTGCATGTTTTTTAAAAACCACTTTTCAAGTGGTTTTTATAAAACACGAGCGTGCAGCCCCGTTCCACCCCATCGCAGCACCCCGGTGTAGATTTGCAGGTGCGTGCAAGTGCGTGCCTGCAGATCTGCCAGGGGGCGTGCTTCTGGCTGGCGAGCTTCTCTGGTTGGTGGAGAGCCTCTGCCAGCCGTAAGCCGCCATTTTGGACGCCGCAGGATGCTGCAGGAGTGTGGAGCAGTGAACTCGCGCTGCTCCTCGTGGCGACAGACTTACCCGGCTTCTGGTAAACTCTGTTTCTGCGCATTTTACCCCGTTTCTCCCTCCAAGTGTGGAAAGGGCCTTAGGCAGCACAATCCACTGCTGGACAGCTCTGACTGTAAGGAAGTTCTTCCTGAGGTTCAAGTGGAATCTGCTTTCCTGCAGCTTGAATCCATTGCTCCTTGTCCTAGTCTCTGGAGTGGCAGAGAACAAGTCTGCTCCTTCCTCAACATGACATCCCTTCAAATATTTAAACATGGCTATCATGTCCCCTCTTAACCTTCTCTTCTGCAGACTAAACATACCCAGCTCCCTAAGCCATTCTTCATAGGCTATGGCTTCCGGATTGTTCACCATTTTGATCACCCTCCTCTGGATACATTCCATCTTGTCGATTTCCTTCTTGAATCGAGGTGCCCAGAACTGGACACAGTATTCCAAATGAGGCCTAACCAATGGAGAATAGAGTGGTACCATTACCTCCCTTGATCTAGATACCATACTCCTACTGATGCAACCAAGAATCGTGTTGGTTTTCTTGGCTGCCGCATCACACTGCTGACTCATGTTCAGCTTGTGACCAAGACTCCTAGATCCCTTTCACACATACCGCTATCCAACCATGTGTCCCCATCCTGTATTTTTGTTGTGCAAGATTTCTTATGTAAGAGGCTGGGTTTTTTTATAGAAAACAATAATCATTCACCAAAAACACACATGTGAGTGTCTAAAAACAATAGTTTTTGTGCAAAAGGTCACAATCTTCTTACACAAAACGACATACATTATTGTATGTAATAATATCCTTCTGAAACAATTCAGGATGTGTGAATACCAGTCAGGAACTGCACAGATATTCGTTTTCTCTGCATCACAGAGAAAACTGTGAAAGTAATTCATCTTTGCTTGCAAGGATGAAATAGTCAAATTTTAACATTCTTAGGCAGAGACACAAAGCACACTTAGATGCAGACCCATAGAGATCTAGTGGAAAACATTCTCAGGGATGAACATGTAAGGCTGTGGTTCGTGCATAGAATGTCGAAGAATTACAGTAGCCATGCAACTGAGCAGCACTTACTCACTTAATTAATTATATGCCATCTGTGATTCTTTAGGGAAGCTTGTGATGATTTTAAGACACAGACTAGTGGTTCTTAAATGTTCCAGAAAATATTACTCTTTGAAACACAGGAGATGATTTGAGCTCCTCAACAGTTTAGCTGCTGAATTGCAATTACTTAAAGCTAAACTTTCTGGATTATGACTAAACATGCTGTCAAAAAACATTACTGAACCTGATTGTTCACTTGCTGGAATCAGGGTTGCTGGGGGTTGGACCTGCGTGAATATTTAATTGCTCATTAAGATATTTATATTTTATCCTAATACCAGAAGAACATGAGGTGGGTTTAAAACTAGCAGTTTAAAACTATTTTGAACAATTTTAAATACTTTATGTTAGAAATATAGATCTCCGTATTTTTTTTTTCCTGCAGACAAGACCAAATAATTTGACTTTGTTTTTTTCTTCTTACTGCAAGAAAGTCATTGAAACCTGTGCAGTTTTAAAAGACTAACAGCAGTTCAGGACTTATTCTGTGCAGAAAAAGGAAAAAAGAAAAGCATGCTTTGTGCAAATAAAATGGCACTTTCTGCTCAGAAAACAGCATTTCTGTTCATAAAACAGCATTTCTGCATAGAAAACCAAATAAAAGTACTTAGTGTGCCAAAATGTTACTTTCAGTGAAGATAACTGGGTGTGTGTGTGTGTTTTGGGCTGGAAATTTCATTTCTTGATAGGAACTGCAATTTCTGTACAACCCTCCCACATGTTATCCATATCATCACCAGAATAAATCCAGAACTGCCAAAACGCTTCCCCATCTAGGATTCTACTCACTGGGGTTTCTCAACACATGACAAGCTCCTCCCTCCCTCCCTTCTGTCTCCTCTGCAATCTTCTTTCTATCCATAATGTACTCTATCTAGAACTCCACAGACAAGGCAGGCAAGATGTCTAGGACATTATGACTTGGTTAAAAAGAAAAATCAACTTCACAATGAAATGTGGTCAAAATGTATGCCAGTGTGGTCTGCACAGAAGCCACTGGCAAACCACTTCTGAGTTTTTCTTGTCTAAGAAAACCCTATGGAATTCATGGGGTTCCCATAAGTCAACAGGCAACTTGAAGACACACTTGCACAGAGAGAGAGAGAGAGAGAGAGAGAGAGAGAGAGAAGGCATTTCTCAAATAGGAGCCATAGCAGAGAAGACCTTTTTGATTCCCCAGCCCTATGGTGGGTAGTAAGAGAAAGGCAACAAACACAAGTCTGTAGCTGCTGGTTTTAATTATTTAGAGTTTTTTTGCATGATCTACAAACACAAATTAATTTGATGTTCCAAAAACTGAGTAAGAGAGGTCCCTGAAGCAGTAGTTTTGCCTTCCAAGTGAGGAAGATGAAAGTCCATTTTTGAAGACCTGTCTTTATGCCCTATTCTTTTAGGTTTAGTGACAACACTTAATATCAGCCCTGTAGTTTGGAGAACCCTCAGTTGCCACAATAAACTTTTTTTTTTAATTTACTTGTAAAAAAGATTGGGAAGGCAGCTGCAGGAATACCCTGGCGTGACTTTAGCTTCATTTGCACCCAAACTCTTGTCTGATTTTTTTAAAAAGAGAAACTGCTTTCACCTCCATCATTATCTGCAAAGCACTTTGAAACAGTTCACAACTTTTGCTAAGTTCTTAGAAAATGCACACACTGAAATTAATTTCTTTGGAAACTCCCTAACTGAAAGAGAGTTCAAAATAGAAGATGCTTATGGTTGGCTTGATTTCTTTCAGAATAGTATTGGCAGTGGTGATTGTAAAGTGAGTTTGAACCATGTTTTCTTCATGTCTCAGGCCCAGACCCCAGGCTGTTGTGGGCCCTTGCCTGAGTTCCATTGCTACTGATTGTCCTTCACATAGTTCTCATTACAACTGTATGCACGTGTATTTATTTAGTTACAAATTTCCTTGGGGTTTCAGCTGCATTGTGCCAGTCTAATCACAGACCAAAGACAACGAGTCATTCTAAAGTGCTTTCTCCTCCATTCATCTTGTTGCCGAGCAGTAATATAATTCCCAGCTGCATCCAGTAAAGAAATGGCTTGAAATGGGTAGAGGGTGAAGGGGGGGGGGTTGTATATGAGGCCTGGCTCTTTAGGGAATGCTAGTCAAATTTAAAATAATGTAACATTATTAAACTGGCATATACTCAAGAAGGTGTATTCCGCCCAACTGGATAGCAAAGTTACACACAGCTGTGGTGTTTGGCATCTGATTTTCACCATCTGTAGAATAGTGCTCCATATTTTAATGCCTATTTATGGGAAGCAAACATTAGCAATAAACTAAAATTTCAGTGCTTGAGTCAGGAATATTTTATTGTTTCATTGTTTTTTTCTTTCCTGTTACTAATGCAACCTTTATGTACTTTCTATAAAAAGTTCTTGGAACCAAGGTAATGAAGGCCAATTGAGCAGCCAGCTTGCTTGGCAAAAAGACAAAGCAAGCTGAATTTTGGGATTAGAGATGAAACAAGGAGTGCTTTTTATATCCATGCTTGTAATCTGGCACCTCTCTTTGAAAGATATGGGGAGCTGTGTTGATGCCTAGTGTGGCATGTGCTGACATTAGCACAGTGGCATTCTATGAAAAGAAAAGCAAATTCATCCTACTATATTGTGTTCCTGTTCCAAAAAGTGGGCAGCTCCATATGTTACATTTCCCAGAGGAAACTCCAATAGTACACATTATGTGAGAATGCTATGCACATATTGTATGCCTACCTTGGATCCTGGCCCAGTCAAGTTTTCTAGTTCAGTGGGACTTACTAGAACCAGAATGCCAGGGAGCCACTCATATTTTTACCAGGAACAGTGCAGCTAAAGAGGATAGACTTCATTAAGTAAAGAATTCTTGGCATGATAAATATAGGCTGAACCTTTCTTGTCTGAAATGCCTAGGACTGTTGGGAGCTAGAGTTTCCCATGGTATTGGTCCTTTTTAGGAAATTCTAAGAAAACTAAATTGCTAATAATCAGCTTTCTTTTAGCAGATTAGCAGAAAAAGCATGCCCAATTTCCATGTTGCCTCCCTAAACTGAAACTTACTGAAACAAAACAAAGCAAGCAGTTTCACATTACAAATTTAGAAAATTTACTAATGGATTTTACAATTACATAGATATTGAGGAGCCTGGATCCTAAGTAGCTAACAGATAGATTAGGTAGGATAGTAGCTTCATTCTTAACTCACTATCTTCTTGGTGGAGGTGTGAAGCATGGTCAGAAAGATGGAAGTAGAAGCAAAAGTGATGAAGAAGCAAGAAAAGTCTGAGAAGTGTGGTCTTTTATATGGCCGATGACCCTAGGAACTATCCTGGGTCGCATGATCTGGTTACAGGGACACCAGAGGTATTTATAGCCATGCATTTAAAATAACACAGGAGCAAATGGTGAGACTTTAGGTAAGAATGGAGAAGGCTTTATCATACAAAGGAAAATGAAACTCTATGCTACCTAAGCCCCACTTGCCCTAGACCAAGAGGGTCAGGGAGAGAATGCTGGAATTTTCCAACAGAAACCAGAAGTGTTCTGTATTTCAGTTATTTTGGGATACTGGGATACAGTACCTTTGTCTTGCATATGAGAGGCAAGGCTGCAGAGAGACTAAGGATCTGTGAAATGGCAGGTATCCAAATGAGATGCTTGAGACAAACCTATGCCTCCCACCATTTTACAGATCCTCAAGTCTCTATATTTTGCTGCCAGCCACCTGCTTCTGCCTTCAAGGCAACAGCTGTGGTACTTCTCAACTTGGAGAGATGAATGAAAAGCCATGTTGCAGTTGCTGCCTTGAAAATGGAAGTGGGAAGCTGGCAGGGAAAAGAGAGGGATTAAGAATCCGAGATATGGATGAGCAGGAATGATGCAGGTTCTGCCTTGAAGGTGGAAGCAGGTGACTGCTGTGGAAAAAAAAGGGAGATTTTGGGATAAGGGAGGTTCATCCTGTACTGCACTAGAGGCTAGCATGACAATACTTCACTTTAAGGAACCTCCAACTCACTTGAGAAGTTTTTCCTCCAGTTTGAGACGAGGCTACCATTTCTCCCCATCAAAGTTGATATGGTATACATTATGTAAAATATATTTTGCCTAAAATTCCTCTCTGTGCAAAATCAATGTCTCTTTTCCTTTGCACAGGTATATACACACAGAGAGAAAGTAGGGGGAAGTATGGAGCACAACAGGTAAGGGTGATTGATCACAAAGACAAACAACTCTTTCAATGCTATTACTTCTGCTACAAAGCAACAGTTACTGCATTATCCAATTCAGTCATTTTATAGAAATGGACAACAGAGACATAAACTAACTTTAAAAACCATTTCAGACACAAAAGCTACAATCTTATATACAGTTATTAAGCCATAAGTCCCACATGACATACTGAAAGTAAAAATGGCCAAGATTGTACTGAAATGTTCTTATTTTTGACTCAAGGAAGATTTTTCTGTTTCTTCTGCACATGACTACTATATAACAATCAGGTTAGGAATATAAGAATGGATCTCCTGAGTTAGACCAAAGGTTTATTTAGTGCAGCATATTGTTTCCCCCATGAGGCAACCAGATATATTTGAGAAGACCACAAGCAAGACATATGGATTGTTGCCCAAAGATTGACAAGTCTATCATTCTCACTAGCTCTCACATCCATTTAAACAAGCAAATCCTTTCCATCCTGTTAATGAAGAACTTGGAGAATTTTGACAAGTTCTGATTTTTGTTTTAAAAGAATTAACAGAACAAATATTCTAAACTATATGCAAAGTTCAAATTCAACAGCTGAAGTTTTTCAAAGCACAGAGAATCATGTGCTGTCTCTGCTTACCATGTAGCTGCAAAATCAAGAAGCCTACAGGGGAAAAAAAAATGGGAACCTTAACAAAGAACTAACATGTTTGAAAAGATGGGGATTCAATGTATCTTGGCGGTGTTAGATTTCTATTTCCTATCTGGTAAGCAAAAATTTTCTTCCAAAATTTTACACTATTTACAGTCCTATATAGCACTGGTGCCACCATGTACCACATTTTTTACTTTGATATCTAAGATTACAGGTAGGAATCATGTGGCCCTCCATATGTAATCTGACTTCTGGTGGACTCTCTCCCTGCTCAGTTGTCTATGCCGATTCTAGAGTAAGACAGGGACCAAGCCATAACTGCTAACTACATCTTTAACATGTTTATTTCAATCTAGTGTGTGAAATATTTCTCAAACATCTTAAGACTGTTTATGATACTATAGCTGATTACCTGAGCATATACAACCAACAAAGGCCCTTTCCACACGGGGGACGGGGAAACGGGGCGGTGCACGCAAGGGCGGAGCTTACCTGGAAGCGGGTTGCTCCATCCCCATGGGGAGTGTGCGTTTGCCGCTCCACACGCTGGCAAATTTCGGCAGCGTTCAGCGGCGCCCGAAATGGCGGCTGGCGACTTCCGGCGGCACTCCGCCAATCAGGGCAGCACTCCAGCTGGAAGCCTGCCCCTGGGCAGCGCTACAGGGACGCGCTAGCATGTCCCTGCAGTTTCAAAAGGGGCGCTGCAACGGGTTAGCGTGCTCGCGTTTTTTAAAAACCACATGAAATGTGGTTTTTAAAAACACGCCATGCCACCCCTTGTGGCTGCGCGAGGGCGGTTTGAGGTGTGGAACCTACACTTTTCAAACTGCCCTAGCGCACCCCATGGTGTGGATGACCTCCGGGTGAGGTCGCCCTAAGCCGTTTTTTTTACCCCGTGTGGAAAGGGCCAAAGAGTGTCCTAGTATATTAAAAGCTAACAAGTTTTAAATTAAAGTTTCATGGACTACAGCATTCTTTAGTAGATGCATGATATTCTTTTAGATACCACAGACTAACTTCTGCAACAGACTAACATAGCTATCTACCTTAAACTTTGAGAAGATATATAACACAGGGTCATCCATGATATGTTTCTCTAACAGTTACTGATAACCACAATAGATACTAAGAAATGTTATTATGAATACAATGTTATTGAAAACAGTTGGTCAAAATGCAGTATAAGAAGGGTTCTCTTTCACCCCATTTGAAGGATTAATTATTCCATGAAGGCTTATGGATACTGAAATCTTTGTATTCCCCTGTTACAAAAACACACAAGAACTTGAATAGCATATCCAGCACACAGAACGATGATAAAATCTCAGTTCTTGGCAAGCACTGACAGAATTTTGCATTTTTTTATGCTTCTCTTCCTTTTTGAAAAGCTTCATTTTGAGACTTTGAGCCATTTTTATCATTTGGAGTTATTGTGCAAAGAGGAATCAGCTGCACATTGTTCAGGACAGCATTGAGAAGAAATGCTGTGTTGAATTTAATAGTGCTGTGCATTACATTGTGAGAGCTGTACCCTTGCCAGAAAATCCACAGATCATTTGAGTAGAGGATATTACCAAACATATGTTTAAAACTGCATGCTTGCAAAGTCAGACACACACTTACCAAAATCTGTACAGCAACCTTTTGACAAACCTTACTGTCTTCCCACTCATGACTTCTTGGCTCCTATTTTTAAAAGACATAAAGTTTACTTTCAAAAAGTTCTAAGACTGATAGCTGTGGCAACTTCATCCTCGCTTCTTTTAAAAGCTAGTTTCACATTCTGCCACAGTGATAGCTTGTGAAGTCATTTGCCCACAGAAAACCACTGTGGTTTTTCTATGGTCACAATAGCTTGTGAAATGGTTTGTGGGTGACTGCTGCAGAGTAACTGAGGATGAAGAATATTTCCTCTTTTCACCTGAAGCTGATTGGTTGAAAGGGTAACAACAATGGGCAACTCCATTAAGTATCTTGCAGACATAAGACTGCTAAGTATGTGGCCACACATGTGTGCTTTTAAAGTATCAGCTTTAGTAATGGACTTGCTGTTCAACAGGAACATGCTTGCACAGTCTCAACTGTTGTTCTTCTTCTTCAGTTGTTATTGGAATGGTCATATCCACTGCCTGGTGGTCCTAGACAGCCAACCAATGCTTGGTTACAACTAATGAAATGCCTCATTAGTGCCACACTGCATTTGAAGCCAAATAATATAGAGTATGTAAGAATAAGGACTGTGAGCCTTCATAGGAGCATGCACTGTATATTTCAAGGATGCCTCCTTTCTTGGCAGACTATTCCACTACTACTCTGGTGGGCAAAAGTTGGGTCTCATTGGATCTTTACATTATTTGATTAGTATATGTCTCATGGATTTTGTAATATTTACAGTCCTCTCATGGAACATCATCAGGGCCTGCTTGTGATGTTTGATTGCTCAAGGCATAGGTCAAGATGGTAATGGAATCACTCAACCTTACAAGAACTGATAGCTGTATCTTACTTCTATGCTGGTGATAGGAAATCATGTTCCACTATACCTAAGAACAGTAAATTAACCAAGAGTAGAAGACATGGGGTCTGGAACATTTCTATTCTCTAACAGAATGGGAACTGTTCCTTCACACTAGCTAGTATCTGCTGTCTGAGGCAGCCACTTAATTCTACCTTACTTGATATGTAAAATCTTCCATGCAGCTTAGGAAGTAACCAGTTGTTGTGTGCCTTTGTTTCCAACTTATAATGACTCCAAGATGAACCTATCATGGGTTTTCTGGGGCTGAGAGTGCGTGATATGCCCAAGGTCACCCCATGGGCTTCTATGACTGAGTGGGGAATTGAATCCTGATCTCTAGGATCACAGTCCAACATTCAGGCCACTACACCATGCTGGCTCTCAGGAAGTAACTACCCTAAAGAAATATGTTTTTGTTTGCCTTCATTGATTCAGGAAAACAAACAATAAAAAAACCCAAACAAACAATAGGTCATCTTCAGTGTGATCTTAGATGTATTCTTCAAACATAAGTAGGCTCTTCCCCAACAAAAGACCCCTTAACCTAAAATATTTTGGTAAAATATTTTAAATCTCACCCTTTTGCTTCTGGCCTTTCTCATCATTGAAAGGAGCCCTATCCCTCAGAACTTCTCTAATTTAAATTCAACCTTCAGGCTTAAAGATTTTCCCAACTTTGCTTTTGGCCTCTGGAAACATGCAAATAGATGAATATATTGAACAAAAGTCAACCACCAAGTTTAGCCACACATGTGAAGTCAAATTGAATTCTGCCTTCCCATCCAGTCCATCTGCCATGGAGGGCAGAAACAAAATAGCCACAGAGGACAAGAATACATACATGGTCCCTCATGGGGCCACACATTCCTTCAGAGTGACACATATGAGACAAGGTGAGCTGTCATAGTGTCACGATTGTTACTGGGCATGGCCTCAAAGAATATGAATGACCTCCTTCATGCTCTGAGTACAGATGCCTAGCAGGGATCTTGTGACCTTGGCCAATAGTGCTTATTGGACAATTTTGGATTCAACAAACTGTATTCATATGCATACGTATGACTGAAATAGGTGTTCAAGAAGAGAACATTCTTGGGTGGGGGAAGTATGCATGTCGGGGGGTGAGGTGGGGGTGCTAATTCAGTACTTACTGTGTTGGATATACTGGAGTAAAACACAGACCAAAAAAAATCTCTGAGCTGAAAGAACAAGTCTGTCAGTTTTGCTTGACCCCATTCACTTTTTAAAAAATTAGTTTTGTAAACTTTGTTAAGTGGTATTTATAGAACCCAGATGTAGTACATAGCAGCCCTTGAGCTGTTTTTCCTGTCAATTCAAGAGAAATGAATCCTGTTTTTTATTAATGCAATTATAGGAGTCCAAGAAATTTAATTACAATTGCCATGTATATCTGTCTGCATTGCTTAATTATGTTAGAAGAGAACTGATTTCAGGGATTTCCAGTCCAAAAAGGAAGTTATCTTTGTGGATCACAGCTTTTCTAGGTTAGTATCCCATTATCACTTTACCACCATTGTATAGTTTCTGCTGTGTTTCCCTGCAGCACAGAGCCACAGGAAACATTTTAGAGATTTTCATCACTGCCTCTATCTCTAGCTGCAAAGATCAGTGGTTTGGAAAAGCTAGTTTCCTTCCCTCAGGTAGATGTCATCATTGCTACAAGTGAATCCTGGATCCTCTTTCAAACTCATAGAAGGAAGTTCAAGAGATAGCAGTTCACTTACTTCCCAATGTTCCATCATTTACCAGTGGATTCACCACTAGTAAATAAATGAATGCACATTTATTTTTCCCATTGGAACAGAAAAGAATGTGACAGCATTTCTGTAGTTCCTAGAAATGACAGCACATAGAGAACATTATCATTAGAAGTTTCCTGGACTAGAACAAGCCCTACCTTGTAGACATTAAAGGCTGATCATGGCACATTGCATCTTGCCACAGTTTTATCTGTGTCCTGAAAGAGAGACAAAGGACATAGACATAGCCACATTTAAAACCTTTTTTTTTTTTCATTTTTATGAATATTCAGGGTCTAGAGAATTTCAGATGTGTCATAGATGTGAAAAGCAACTGGCAATAGATGATTAAATGAAATGAAGATCTGCAACAAAATGTTGCAATGCCTCCTCAGACCCAAATAGGATATCTCCTCTTCACAGTACCTTTCAGTGTGGTGAAAGATCCTTGTAGCATCTTTTATGATTTTAGGTGTCATGAGATACCCTGCTGATACTGTTAAGTTGATCCCCAGCTTATGACAACCTTGTCACAGGTTTTTCATGATGAAATTTATTCAGAGAAGGTTTGCCACTGCCTTCTTTGAAGGTTGAGAGAATATGACCTGCCCAGGATCATTAATCAGGTTTCCATAGCTAAGTCATAATTTAAACCCTGGTCTCTTGGCACCCATATTCAGTACTCAAACCTCTATACCACACTGTATCTATGCAATACTATATCATTATGTATGTAGCACAACTGGACATGGACTTGAAATTGATGCTTTATTGCTCTGTGGTAATGGAAGAAAACTCATGAAGATTTGTTTGCATTTTTCTCCCTTTCCACATCCCTCAAGCTTCTTTTGAATCTCATAGAGTTATTTGAAAACTTGCCAGCATCCTCAGTAAACCACGCTGTTCATATCCAGGAAACTATTGGTTGTCAGAGTCGAAGGCATGGGCAGCTAGGGCTGACTGGAACAGGTGCCAGGGCTGGGCCAAAGACTGGGCGCTAGGTCAGGAAACCAAGGGTCAGGGCATAAGAGTCCAAGGCAGCAGTCCTTCAGGTAGCAAGAGTTCACAGGACCAGAGGCAAGAAGCAGGGCCAGGAGATAGGCAAGGGGTTAGAGCACAATGAGAGTAGAAAGCGACAGACATACACAGGATCAGCAGCAAAAGGCAGGTGCAAGAAACAGACAGAAGGTCAAGGCACAACAAGGGTTCAAGGCAGTGGAAGCCTGCCAGGCAACAAGAGTCCACAGGGCAAGAGGCAGGTCTGAAAAACAGCAAGGGTACAAGTCCAGGGGTCAGGAATACTGGAGACTCAAGAGAGGCTACTAGCATCAGTGAAGACCATGTTGCTGTGGCAGAGGCTGCAGAGTAACCCCAGCTGTTATCTACCTCGCTGCTGGCTACTCCAGCTGCCTTGCATCAGAGCAGTCAGCTGTGTCTGAGGTACTGAGCAGGATCCGCAAAGGACATAGCCACAGACCAGAAACCTTACATTGGCTACAAGCAGTTTAAGCAGATTTCTATGCAGAGAACAGCTTTCTTGCACAGAAAACAGCATTTTATCTGCTTGTTTTCTGTACAGAAAATGTCCCTATCTTGTACAAATAAATGCACATTTTTCCGTGCAGAATATGTACCGCACAGCAAATATCCATGCTCTGCTAGATTTCTGCTTTTATTACCCTATACTTGAAAAACCTATTCTTTGACCAGTTTTGAACAGTCTTGAATAGCCTTTCCTCCCTAATGTGAAACCATCTAACACAGAGACTTCTGAGGAGAACATGCACAGGCTAATGATTCCATGGTTGTGATTTCCTGCCACTACAGAACAATGTACATGCTGCTAATACCATGTTTCAGGCCCAAAATATTTGCAGTAAAGTAGAGAGCTATGGGAATCTTAGACTCACTGTGAGCTACACATCGGTTTAGAAAAAAGAACCTTCAATATTGTATCAAAGTATTGTAGCCTCTTTGAAACCCTGGTGTTACCCTGTTTACTGGGGGTCCCGCGAGGGACTCCAATCGTGCTCCAACAAAGGTGGGGAAAACTAGCTCAGAGCACCAGTTGGCAGAATGAGAGGCAGGGCAACGCAGCGGAATCTTTTACCCAATGTCTACGGGGTCAGGTCAGTCAAGCAGTCAGACAGTTTTAAAATAGCAGCAATGATGTTTTATTAAGAACAGACAAACACTTAAGACAACACAGCCACACAGCTAATTAAGAAATAAGAAATAAAGGTTTTTCGGGGAAAATGGGTGATACGACATCTTTCTCGTAGTCCTGAAGAAGTTGCAGATGGAGAGAAGAAGCTCGGCGTGGTTCGCTGAGGGGAGCTCACCGGGCAAAACAGCAGCAAGGTGATCTGGAACTCGGGAGCGATCCAAGGAAGCTCTTGGAACTGGGGGTTTTTATAGGGAAAGTATGACCGTAGGCTAGTCTGGACTTGGGAGAGAACAATGAGGTTTGAGCGTGAGACAATGTCTCCAAAAGGTCAGAATTTAACATGATGGGATTAAGTCCGAATCAACAATGGAGTGGCCAGTATGCAGATGCAGCGCACTTGGGCGGTTACACATTTAGCTCGGCAAGTTACCTGCTCGGGGCAGGGATTTTTTTGTAGTAGTGTGCATCTTTGACGAGGTGTTTGTCTAGGGAGGTCTTCTAAAGCAAGATCTGGCTGAGTCTGGCTTGCCTAGGTGGAGAAAGGAATGTTCAGCAATTAAGGGCCATGCCTAGCTCTGTGCTTGTTCAGGGGCCTCCCAAACACTTGGCCAAAGGTGGCAAAATGAGACCGAATTATGACATCAAATGATATCTCATATCTTCCGAAGCCAGGCCAGTTCACAGTGATAACACTGGATTAAGTTCATCCCATTCTCAAATATCTAGTAGAAGATCTGGTGTCAAATCTGACCAAGTACTAATTCACTCCACCTTTTACCTCTTATTTCTGTGCTTGGGAATTTTTATCCAAAAATTAACTTTGGCAAACAATAATCTGACCCCAGTTTTTTTTTTTAAAAAAAACAATTCAGATTTTTTATATTAATATAGCAGATGATATTTGTAATGAAACTTTAATAGTCAGATTGCCATTAAACAAGGCCATACACATTCTCATTTGTTGATGTTGAATTTGTTTAGATTGAAAGAGTAACATTTAGTAATGATAGTTCAATGATCATTCTGCATACCTCAAAGCTATGTTATGGAACCTTGGAATAAATCTCAAGAGGTTAAAATACTGTACACAGTTTTAAAAAATAGCCCAGCATTTGGAAGCTTGGTATAAAAATAAGCACAATCATCACCATTATCCTGGAGAGAAGCTAATACACCATCTGTATGCAGAAATTTGCTTGCTTCTGCATCATTGCATTTTCATTCAAACAGAGATAATGAGATTGTTTAATGATGATCTTCATGCCACAGAAACATTAATCTGCAAGGCCCAAAATATAAAAATAAAATTCCTGCATCACTTATGGGAGAATGGAGAGTCGCTTCAAATATAGCAAAATGGGTATTTTGCAGCATAAACATCCCCTTTAGCTACATTCTGTAGGCTATTGGCCATTAGCTTATAAAGAGTTTATGTTTGATATTTTTATTGAAAGATTGTCAAAGTCCCCGTTTTATAAGATGCCAAGTAATCCAATTCAAATGATCCATCCATAAAACAGCTTGTGAACATTTCTTTTTAATTAAAGAGCTGTTCAGAAGGACACCAGAGTCATACGGGATGGTGGAAGGGGAAGGGGAAACGGGCTTGCTTAAACCATTGGGGGCTGGCAGAGAAGCAGAGAACCAAATTCAAGCTCTTGGCTTGGTTGAAGGCAATGGAAACATCAAGGTGTAAATGTCCATTTAGTTTTGTATTTGGCTACTTCACCCATTTTTTATAGTCTAAAACATAAACTGGTTTGAACCCGCCTAGGTTAACCTGAGCAGAACACCCATTAAATATTGCAAACCAGAGAATAACCTGTTACTGTGACAGTTAAGGAAGATGCTTTGGGAGGGAAAAGAGAAAGTCCCATCCATTCATTTTATATCTTTTCCCCACCTTCTCCAGTCTCTCATACTCTGAGGCCATCCAAAGCATTTTCTATTAGAGATAAAGGGCAGTCTGAGACCACTGAGTTCCTTGTACAGAGGACAGTTGGAATGGGTGATTCAATTGATTTTTTTTTTAAAAAAAACATCCAAATTCACAATTTCTTTTCCTATTTGGGATGGAAAGCACTCATGATTTAAGAAATCATGTTAATGTGGAGGAAAGAAAACAAGATATTTGTGTATTCAGGTCCTGTCAGTGGTGTATCTAGCATAAACAGCACCTAGGGCAAGCATGGAAATTGAGCTCCTGCTTATTTCAAAGACATGTGAGCCTGTTTTGCTAAGGAGGGAAGCAGAAAGCAATGCCTCTCCTGTTAATCCAGCAACAGCTGGGGGACACGCACTGCCTCCATCCCAACTCTGACTCAGCCTCCTTCATGTTCCTACCACCTGACACAGTCCTCCTGGGTGACAGAGTCAAACAAGCAAGATACTTGCTGCTGCCCAGAGACTGGGAAAAGTAAGTTCAGTGGAAGGTGACCCCCCTCCCAACCCCACTCTGGGCAGGCTGACATGATTCAAGGTCAACAGTGATTCCCACAAATGATGCATGAGTGTTCATTTCACCCACTCCCATTGCTGGTGTCTTGTTTGACTCTGTCACCCAGGAGGACTGTGTCAGGTGGTAGGAACATGAAGGGATGGAACTGCACCTTACAGGGCTCCCCAGAGGGCAAGAGGGACCCAGCAGTATCTTGCTGCTGCCCAGAGACTGGGAAAAGTAAGTTCAGTGGAAGGTGACCCCCCTCCCAACCCCACTCTGGGCAGGCTGACATGATTCAAGGTCAACAGTGATTCCCACAAATGATGCATGAGTGTTCATTTCACCCACTCCCATTGCTGGTGTCTTGTTTGACTCTGTCACCCAGGAGGACTGTGTCAGGTGGTAGGAACATGAAGGGATGGAACTGCACCTTACAGGGCTCCCCAGAGGGCAAGAGGGACCCAGCAGTATCTTGCTGCTGCCCAGAGACTGGGAAAAGTAAGTTCAGTGGAAGGTGACCCCCCTCCCTACCCCACTCTGGGCAGGCTGACATGATTCAAGGTCAACAGTGATTCCCACAAATGATGCATGAGTGTTCATTTCACCCACTCCCATTGCTGGTGTCTTGTTTGACAAGATACTGCTGGGTCCCTCTTGCCCTCTGGGGAGCCCTGTAAGGTGCAGTTCCATCCCTGCCACCACCTCCAGTCCCTCTTGGCAGCTGTGAAAGAATCCAGCCTGGCCCAACCCAGTGTGATGACCTTGGAAGGCAGCAAGCATATGTGTAGGCAGCCTGTCATCCCACTCCCTCTTCCTTGAGGAAACCAAAGCAGTGGCAGTGGCAGTGGTGGTGGCAGCAACACTAGCTCACTGCATCAGGAACCAGCTGCCACCATCTTGGGGGAAAGAAATGAAAAGAGCTCCCACATTCTGTGACTATTCTCTCAGGATGCCTCACAAGGAGGCCACCATAGTGCTGAGCCCAGGGGCAGCACAGGCGAAGCCAGGAATTGTAGGAGTGGTGTACAGCGACACCACTTCAGCCTCTGACCTTGAAGGAGAGGAAAGTGGCAGCAGTGGTGGCAGCAGTAGCACATCTAAGGCCTGACTGGGGCAAATGGAGGAGCTGCTGCTGTGCTCACAGCTCTTCTGGGGGAAGGGAACTTGTAGGTGTTCTGCTGCTGGCCAACATGATTTTTTTTTGCAGCTCTTGACATTGTTGCCCAGGGAATGTACCCCACTTGCCCTATCCTAGATATAACTCTGAGTCCTGTTACTGTTAGGAAACATTTCCAAGTGCATTCAGTTAAACACACTTAGGCCCTTTCCACACAAGGCGAGTGAATCGCTCCATGCCGTTACTCACCAGTTCTTCTTGGCTTGGAGCAACGCGGACTCTCCCTTAAGTCCTTCTTCAGGGCTCCTCCGTTTGCTCCAGGGTGAATCGGAGCAGTGTGAGGTCTGTAGATCCGCACTGCTCAGGCTTACAAAATGGTGGCTTCCTGTTCTTCGTGGGTCTGGACCAACTGCTGATGCTGACCACACCCACAGCCTGCCCTCCGCTGATCACAGAGAGCGTTTTGAATTAGACTAAGGTGCAGAACTAATGCAAATAGTCCGAACCTAGTCTGATCCAAGGTGTGGACAACCTCCGTGACAGGATGCCTTGACCTGTCTTAACTTTCCTATGTGGAAAGGGCCTTAGAGAGTTATTTCCAATCTTCTTCTTTTTAATTTTTTTATTACCAGAAGCTAAACATTATTTGCCAGAATCTGAAGATTTCTTCATATTCTATATAGAAGCAACAGAAGTTGAGAGAGAGGTGAATCCAAACTAAAGGCTTTGACTATGTTACATCGAGAAGTCTTATCTTGAGTCCCTCTGTATTTAACTGTGTGTGTTGAATTAGGCTTGCCATCTCCTTCTGAGAGACTCTTCACTTTTAAAAGTTACCTGGCAGGTATGCACAACATGATTTTCTCCATGCTGGGAATGGTTCTGCCTTTTGAATTTGGATGGTACAGATGGTTGAGCTTTTTTTTCAGTTCTTTATGTGCTTTTTAAAATTTTTATCTGCTAATTTTGTCATTAAAAGGATAGAAAGAACTTGGCTTCTAAAAAGAAGGAAGGAAGGAAAGAGGAGTAGAAGCAATAAGAGAGGGGGAAATGCAGGAGAAACTGAAACTGATAAATTCACTCTTCCCTTCAGGCAAAGATTAAACATCTCTACAAACTGAGTCACACAGTATCCCATCTAGTACTGTAATTTTGTTGACTGGAATATTGGTATGTGTTGGTTTAAGAATTCCATATGCGTGAGTTCGTGTTATAAAAATAGATATACGGTAAGTCTTATTTTCTAAAACTAAACCTTATTAACCCAAGAGATGGGGAGACAGATTGATAGCTATGTTAATAAAAGACAAGCAATCTATTGATAGATAACTATGTATGTACAATGTATTGATATAAACACTGGAATCCCAGGCTAAGATTTGTGTGTGCAGTGACAGGCTATGTGAAACACAATCTGGTTGCAAAGCTTGGCTTTAATTTATTTGTACAACATGGCCATGAAGTATGGTTAAGTTAAGCTTTTTCAATCAAATTTGCATCAGAACATTCTGTGAAGCAATCAATTGAGTGATGCCACCCTTGGCAGTTTTGAACAATTTGAAATAATCAAGATGGCTGCCAAGTTAATTTGGCAGCAGTACAAAGTTGCAGCAAGAAACGCAGTAAAACAACCTAGGAAGAGCAGGGTAGGGGAGAAAGGGAAGAGGGAGTATTGAGAGCTGAAGGAGGAAGGGGATAATGGAGAGTTGGTGGGGGATTTTGGTGGAAATTGGAGATGTTGTTGAATAATGTCCATGATATGCCATCACTTTCATGTTTGTAGTAAGCTTGTCTTGTATGGAAAGGATATATACAATTTGATGTTCTTCCTGGTGCGTGTATTTGAAATGCTGCTAAACTAAGAATGACCTGAGTGGTAAACCAGTGGCCTTTTGGACAGTACTGTTCATTTGCTAGGGAGGAATGAGATTTAATGACTGAACTGACAGACCTTTACCCATCACAAACTTTCGATGTAGTCAGTGCTCATTCAGATACATACTTTGCACACAAGAATTTCAAGTACTGTATATGCCTAAAGAGGTATGTTGGTTGACATGTGTGTGCTTCTTTTCTTTTAATACTAATCTTAGTTACCTGAATGGTCTGACTGAAAAGGAATTCCTACATGGAAATCTCCGCCTGTTTGTTAGTTGTACCTGCAAATACTGAGGTTTGCATTTCTATTTAATAAAGCTAACTGGGAGATCTTGGGTATCTGGAATATGGAGATGATACTTGCTTCCCAGAGTTGATGCAGCACCTGTATACGGTTTGACCCCCACAAAGCTTAATAGAGACCGTTTCCTATCCTTGAACTCTACAGGAAGCTAGGAGGTTATATGAGAGGTGTATATGAAGACTTCCTATGACCTACAATCCACTGGTGTGCCATAATTTTGCATTTTATCACCCCTACCATACACACCTAAATAGGAAAGGCGAAGAACAGGCTCAAGAAAAAACTAGAATGTTGAGAAAATAACATGATTATCACATACACATTCTTTATTTTCCTATTGCTCCTGCCTGTGTCTATAACAGGCAATGTAATATATTCAAAAATATGACTGTATATCTAGGGATGAGAAAATCTGTCAGTTTGACGTTCTCCTGCATTTGAGATTGTGTACACATCAAATTCTTTTCCTCCCAAATTGTCAGAAAATTGAAAGAAAATTCTCTCCCATTTGCTACCAGCTAAATTTAACAGCTACAGATAATTCCAGTATAGAAAGGACAATGCTGTACCTGGCTATCTTATAGGTTTTAAAGACGACGGCCCTCTCAAGCAAACAAACAAAAATAGCTGGTAACCCTAATTCAGCACAAATATGGTTGCATACTCAAAGGTTCAAGCCCAGACTTTTAAAAGTTATGTATTAGTTGTGGGTGCAAGTTTTGCTTTCTCTCACGTTTATTTTTAAAAAACAAATCTCAAGTTATTTCTATTCCCAAATAAGTAGAAACTTACAGATTCTCAAGGGTCTAGGACAAGATACAACTGTTACATCTCCTTGTTAATTCGTTGACCCCTTATTTAAACTCCTGTCACCTGTTTTGGAGTCAACTTCAATTCTTACTTGCCATGGAAACTCGAGAAGGAGTATATGTGAGGGAAAAGGTAGAGTAACAGGTAGAGTAATACGGTGACTGTGCATTCTTTCAGTTCTGCTGAATTTAAAAGGATCCATCTGAAGACTTTTAGTCTTACATGTTAGAAATATGCCATTTTCATATATGGATCACCAGCTGTGATCTTGGAAATAGATTTCAGAAATATACCATTTTCCTGTCCAGTTTAGACTATTCTGGTGACATTTTGTAAAACAGACTCCTAAAGGTAAGGTCAGTGGCAAGAGAGAACAAATACCTGATTGATATAATTTCAATGTGATTTTTTGATATGTTCTTTTAATGTGCTGGTTTCTTTCTTAAACCAGTTATAACTGTACAGGGAAAACTAGAAAACTTTTGCTCCAGTCCAGTGGTTTCTTTGGAGTTCCAGTCACATTCAGATTAAACAAGAACCAAGACCCCCTCTCTGACAACAAAATTGGTAATATTCTGGTTATGCAGAATAAAAACTCTCCTAAAATCAAATGGGGGTAATATTATGTATAAGGTATTATGCCTGACTTCTTTATTTTCAGGTGTTTTATTTTTAACTTAATTTCAGATATAGAAAAAAAAATCTGAGCATTCAGTGTCCCTGGGAATGATGGTCTGTGAAGACATGGAGGCTTTCCTGAACTCACTGTATGGGAAGAATGTGGAACATTTTCCCTCATGCAGGAGATTATCATGTATTGGTGAAAGTGAGGCTCCACTTTTAAGGCATACATCAGCCTGGTTTACAAACAGAATAATCCTGCCTTTGAAATTGGGTGTATGTGTGTTTTAGGAGGGGGAGGAAGAGGGGGAAAATCCACCTGCCCATATTCACTACGAGTAAGTATTCCACTGCACAAAACTGCTGTGAATTTCACAACCTAAAAGTCACAGAAAACCCACCTCCATACAGTTCATAGGAGATGAAGTTGACATGAATGTGATGGTGGAAATACACATTATATTAATACAGATCTACATAAGCCTGCAAGACCAATTGTTTTTTAGTGAACTGTTTTTGTGTAGTAGAAGTAAATGGGGAATAACTCTTACGCTGGAGGCCGACAGATTTGAATAGAAGGGCTGAATGGTTTATTTCTCACACTGTTATTATCTGATTCAGCCTTTATTGTATTTTTTGATTATTGTTTCTTTCATGCTTGTCAGTGGCTGGTATATCAATAATCATATTCATAATAATATATCATAACAAGGATTTGCTTGACCGTTCTATTGCTTTTATTTGGGCTTTTTGCAAACTGAGGTGGAAGACTAAGAAAAGTTTAAGTAGTTATTTCAAGGAAGCTATAATAAAAGCTAATATTAAGTTCAATGATAGCATTTTGTACAATAGTAGTGTTGTTATCTCGTCTTCACAGCAGAGAAATCCCAGCAAAATGCAAAGCAAGAATTGAAAGCTTTGCTGCTAAAAGTGTGGCCAAAGAATGTATTTCTTTTATTTGTGTTTGTTTATTTCTATAGCTACAGCATTAACTATTTATATATTTACAGCAGATTCCCTCCCCAATATCACAGAGACTTACAGGATACTACAACAGGCACAGTCTGCTAGCAGATTCTCCTGTACAAGCCCTGCTGCAAAAGAATTAGGCAAAGAATAAATAAGGTAGGATTATGCTAACTTCTCTGGAACTGGAAGATACACTTAAAAATAATAGGCCCCACTGAATGAAAACCAGGCAGAGAGGTCTTTTTTAAAAAATGAAAAACCCCTTACACTACTTTTTTTCTGAATACCACAGCAGACATTTTCCCCCATTATCCCATCTCAGTAATACCTAACTCTTATTTTACATTATGGATCACTCTCCAGTATTTCTTATTTCTCGCAGCCCAAAAGAGAGAATTAAGGAAGACCAAGTGCCTCAGTGGGCATCCAGGTGTGTATCTTGGGAGTTTTACTTCAAGGGGAGCTTTGGAAACTTGTTTTTTTGAACTAAAACCCCCAAATCCTCTAGCCAGCATGGCTACCTGTCACTAGCCATGCCATTCAGATTCTATGGGTTATAACCCATAAAAAGTAACTGTTCAGGGAAATGGACTACAGCTGTTCAGCAAAGAACTCTAAGTATCTCACCAAATTATAAATCCTTGGGTTTCTTAGAATGAAGTCATGACAATGAAAAGTGATGTGAAACTTATATGACTATCTTGTGTGGATCCAACAGCAGACTAAATAAAAAAGGATGGGGGAGAGAGATATTGCTAGATGGACACATATCTGCTAGCCTTATTCAAGTATGAGGATTCATACTGGAGAGGAAATGGGGGATATTAATTTCATCCCCAGCATCTCCACACATACTAGATCTGCTTCAGAGCCTTCTCCATTTAATCCTGAAGGACTGAAAAGAGTTTCAGCTGAATGAATTTGGACATCTTCTAAACATAGGACCACGGTGGTATGAAGGTACCAGCATTAGTCCATTCAGTTAAACAGACTGAGAAACTTGCCTCAGACCTTCACAGTGACAATGTGAAGGTTTCAGTTATAGGTGAGAATTTTGCTTCAGTTTCTTTTTTATAAGAATTTACCAGACTCTCCAAATTTCTTCAGATTTAGGATGGAAGGATGTTGAGATTTCCTTTTTCTAAAATGAGTAAGAAATAGAAGCTGATAGTGTTTTCCCATCTAGGCAAAAGGGTTTGAGTGCTTACTACCTAGATATCTGGCTTTGAATCTTGTATTCTCAGCCATGTTGAATTAGAATTGCTGCCTCTTTTCCCCCCTGGAAAACTTCTTAAGACCTATATGGCATGGAAGCCCAATGAGCTTCTTCCACTCAGAGATTAGCATTTGGCTGGCACAAATGGGGGAGAAAATTTGAGTTCAGTTCAAATTTTGAATAATTTATCAGTAGGAGGGAAAGAAATTGAGGTTTAAAGCAGCTGAATGCGGGGGGGGGGGGAAAACAAAGCTGGTAGATATTCCCTTCCATAGTCTGAAGTGAAGCTGGTCAAATAAAATAACATTGAGGTTAGAGTTTGTATACACATCAATGTCCCCTTCTCTAAGCTCACACGTTTTCTTGAACACCTTGTGCCACTGAGAAATTTATCAGTGAAGCTAATACTTTGACTTAATGATTCATTCAGAATTTTCTCAGCTATTTTCATTATAATCTTGGAGAACTTTACATATGACAGGAAATCTGTTGCATACCCAGTGTCATCTAAAAAATTTCATTTCAGCATACTGGCACTGCAGCCCCCTGCAGAAATTTTAGTCTATCAGTTTTCCTTTTTAAAATGTTCCAAATAATCTTTCGTTTTCAGAGTGGAGAGCCATGAAAATAGCATTTCTATTTATTTACTGATTTAGTTCTGCATCTCACCCTAGAACTGTCTGAAATGCATTTAAAATGTGATCATTCCCTTGAAATCAATGGAGACAGATTTAGGAAAGTCAAAATTTAGTGTGAGAGCTGTAGGAGTATAAGAAAATCAAGATGGAAAGAAAATCAAAGGAATCAGATCATTAAAGTACATTTGAAATTGAAAAAAGTTTGGCACTTATAAGGGGGTAAATATTACTGTATGGGGGGTAAATATCTGCAAGAAAGTCTTCAAAAACCACTCAGTCTTTAATGATTATTTGCAATTTGGGATATATTTTTCACAAAATTTCCATATGTCTGTTTTACACAGAAAGACTAGTAATGTGAAGGAAATAGCATTGCCTCACCAGGAAATAACATTTATGCATAGAAATGTTATTTTATATATAAAAGATGCTGGTTCCTGTATAGAAAGTTCTGTTTTCTACACAATAATAACACATGTGAATTTTTCACAGATTAAGTATGAAACTGAAAATTCTCTTCAGTCCAGGATTCTGTCCATCAGCAGTTCTCTATACTTGAAACACACACTATTTGACCAATTTTTTTTCCCCCCATCTCCATTGAGAGTTCTTTTTCAAACCCATATCTCAGTGAAGGAAAGAAGTCTCTGGATCTTAGATGCATAGCTCTATTCTCTCGAGCAGGATCTCACATGTGCATTCAACAGCAGCACATGATGAATATTGCCTAATTTTCGGGTACAAATGTTCTAAAGAATTATATAAATATATGTACAAATTTTTTCTATGGTTCCAACATTGTTGCAATGGTCTATTTTAGGTATAATACATTTAATTATTAACTTGCCTTTGAATGGTCATTGGGAGCAGCAATTTTGACCAGGGTGTGCTTATCCAGGAAGGGAAATACAAGATGGTGAATGAAAGTGGGCATCTATGGCCCCTTCCACACAGGGTAATTAAAACGGTGTAGTGAGACCTCTAACGGAGGTTGTCGACACCGTGGAGTGTGCTGGGTCATTTATAATTTTGAGGTTCTACACCTCAAACCACTCTGAAGTGACTGGAAGTGGTGGCGCCGCATGTTTTTTAAAAACCTCTTTCAAGAGGTTTTTAAGAGGCACGGAGCATGCAGTCCCATACAACTCCGTCACAGCGTCCCGGTGTAGATTTGCAGGTGTGTGCAAGTGCGTACCTCCAGATCTGCCGGGGCAGGGTTCCGGCTGGTGAGCTTCTCCAGTTGGTGGAGAGCCTCCGCCAGCCATAAGCGCCATTTTGGACGCCGCAGGACACCACAGGAGTGTGGAGCAGTGAACTCGCGCTGCTCCGCGTGGCGATGGACTTACCCGGCTACCGGTAAGCTCCGTTTCAGCGCGTTTTCCCCTGTTTCTCCCTCCACATGTGGAAAGGGCCAGTGTTAAACAATTTGGCTATAATGCACTAAAGGAGAATGATCAGGAGATAATCTGTAGGGAACATCTCAGAATAGAGATGTAAGGAGTAAGGACTGCAAATCTCCATATCTATATGTTTTGATTGATTACAGAGGGTTCTGGTGCATTTCTAAATCATTTTTCATATTTTTGGTATTATTTTCAAAAATTTCATTTGTGAAAAAAAACTGCAGTGTGTTGAAAACACAACATTTTGCATAAAAACACATTGCAAAAATGCAATTTTAATTATTTGTACAAAAACATGGCAGTTCACACAAAACACATTTTCTGCAAAAGAAATTTTCACAAAAATCTCCAAAATAATCACAGATGCACAAAACATGCACACAATTCTCTCAGCAGGAACAAAATCTTGGGCAAATAAATCAGTCTCTTGTGCAAGAATGAAATAGACCAAGATTTACATCCTTAACCTACAGTCACTTTTACAATGAAAGGTTATTCTCAGAATTGGCTTTCTAGTTATAGGGATACACAAAGGAAGAACATTTGCAGGTTTTGCATTCCCCTTTCAGCAATTCAGGCCCTTTCCATATGAGGCTGGTGAATCGGTTCGTGCCGTTTCTTACTGGATTTTCTGGACTCGAAACAAGGCAGACTTGCCCTCATTTCCTTCCACACAGCTACTGTATATGTTCCATTCTGATTCGGAGAAGTGCAAATTCATGAATCCACACTGCCTCTGCCATGGCCACTCCTGCTACTCCCCTCACCTCACCCCGTCAGTTGTGATTGCCCCCCCTTTTTTTTTGCATGGTTTAGTACGTCATTGCATACTTGCGTATGTGCGTAAGTCCATACTACCCCCTGGCCCCTCCCATGAGCCCTCCCCTGACCACCAATTCACATTGGTGCAAATGTATGTGTCTGCACCACTGTGAAAGTATGAATCGAATAGATCTGGAAAATTGGAAAACCAATTTCTTCCAGTTTTCAAATAGCGCACTTTACCACCACATGGGAGCGCATTTAGTTGGAATTACGTGCAGAATGAAGGTGAATAAACGAAACCTAGTCTGCTCCAACGTGCAGAAGATGTCCGTGGCAAGACGCATTGGCCCACCTTAATAACCATGTGTGGAAAGGGCCTCAGTCTCTCTACTAGAAGGAATGAGTACCCAACCTGCAACATATCGATTTCAAGTATGGGATGCCTTCCACCATGACAACTTTTATAAGCAGGCAGTCTTACTTTAATCATATGCAGAGTTTAAAACTTCCTGTACATTTAGATCAGACTTCCATCCATGCATAATTTATTTTGTCCTCTTGAAAAATCTGAAAGTAATTATTGTCATTATTAACACTTTTACTGCACGTGACAATGCTATAATTTTACAGTACTGTAATTACAGTAGTATTGTGGTTAGAATCTTACTTTTAGAATTCAGTCTAAAACAACCAGTCAGTCTGGATAGCTGGGGGTAGGAGCAATATGGAAAGTTGAGTATTCACCACATAAAAAATAAACAAAGAATAGCAACCAGTCCCTAGTTCAAGGAGATAAAGAGGATACATGTGTACCTAATCCCTTCTGTTGTTGTTTTTTTAATTTGTCAGTCCTGTCAGGCAGGTTAAGTTAAGAGTGACTGGTCTGTAGTTATTCAGTATGAATAAAGAAAAGACTGAAATATCTTCAGTTTAGTCAGAGACCAGCATTCTAGCCATTGCAACATGCCAGGCCTAAATGTCACATTACAGTTGGTCCTCTACATTTGCTAGGGGTGCTGGATCCCCACAAAAGAAAAAACCCTGCAAAGATTAAAATCTATGTGTGGGGTGGGGGCTTAAGCATGGTGGGCAGATCAGGCACCCAGGATCCAAACCAGGAACATTTCTGCATGACACACTTATAGCGCAATGATTCCACTTTCAACTTCCTATGGAATCCTGGGGTTTGTGGTTCTGGGAGGGGCCGGCTGGCCCCTCCTGAAACCGCAAACCCCAGGATTCCATTGGAGGTTGAAAGTGGAATCATTGCGCTATAAGAGTGTCGTGCGGAAATGGCCCAGGTCAGGGAAGGGAAAGGGAAAGGAGGTGTGTTAGTATGGTGGCCCTATCTTGCCCATCACTTTCCTTGGGTATATGGGGGTATTAGGAAGGTGTTTATAGTGTTGAGAAACTGGGTTGTGATCCTTTCTTAGCTGGCCAGACAGTGGCTGGTAGAAGATGAGGAGGACTAGAGGCAGTTTTTTAAAGGGCTTAATGGCTTCACTGGAACTACTGAGAGGAAAAGTTCCCCTTGTTTTTATGTAAAAATTTTGCCACCATGTGGGACCTGAAAAAAACATAAATTCCACCGGTACCAATGGATATAATAAGGTCAAATCCTGAAATAATAAAGTTCAGTGGTCATACATCACTATTGAAGTTTTTAAAAAAAGTGGAATTATATGCTATGTATTTAATATGCTACGTACTGGATCATGTGGTGTAACTCCTAGATCCAGAATACTCTAGATCAGTGGTTCTCAACCTGTGGGTCCCCAGATGTTTGTGGACTTCAGCTCCCAGAAGCCCTGAGCATTGACCATAGTGGCTGGGGCTTCTGGGAGCTGAAGTCCATGAACATCTGGGGACCCACAGGTTGAGAACCACTGCTCTAGATGACAATCCTTTTAACGTTTACTAAGGTGGAAAGATTTCGATTTGCAGATCCAAATCTAAAAGTAATATAATTCTGTGCTTTTGGTCTCAATTTGTTCTTGAGGCAGAATTTTCCATGAAATAGTGACCAGGATCCTGTTTCATCTTTTCATAGACTCAATCCCAATTCTGAAGTGATTTCAGCACAAAGGAAAGCGACTCCCCAAGATAAGTCATACTGGCAGTACATGAACTGTCGTGCAACTCACAATCCTTATTGTGCAAAATATTTTAAACAAACTTAAGTGACTTTATCTTTTTAGTGCTGATGAGGCAGTTTTCTCCATGCTCCTCTTGATTGCCCACTCCCATGCTGTATTTTTATTGGTGTGGGGAAAGGTTCTGGCTCCTGGTGTAGTGGTAGCTTTCCACACTGAGGCATTTTAAAATGGCCTCCTTAATATATGTATTACCTCTCATTTACCTCCAATTGTACAGCCAGTAAAAGGATTCTGACAGGGCCACTGCTGTACAATGTTGTCAGAGTTACAAATAAGATCTATGTTGCGTTGTCAGCCAGTAAAATGTCTTCATTCTGCAAAAATAAAATAAAAAATAATATTAAAATATATAAAACAAATAGTTCCTAAAGGCAGGCCTGGCATTTCTCTACCTGCCAAGCCTCTAAATAAATGGGAAAGAGGTTATTTTGCTATTGTTACCCATGGGTGTTCTGAGTGCATCTGGAGGTAGACAGGTGGGCTGAGCAACTCTTTCCCAGCCCATCACTTCTATTTATGTGGTTTATTAAACTGCTGAAAGATTTTGAATCTCTCATTTCATTGTAAAATCTATTTCTCTGCATGAGCAGTTCATGTTAAGTAATCTGGAGTTTTCAGAGTTTGTAATGGAACTCCTGGCGTCCTCTAAAATTAAATTAACTCTTTCTCACTTAAAAGAAAATGAAAGAAAGTACCAGTTATCCATATAAATTCTAAATGTGCATGATTTTATTCTTCCCTTTTAATATGAAATAAGATGTTCTCATTTCAGCTTTACACCATAGGCCTATTAGGGCATTAGAAAATGCTAAGTGTGTAGAGAAGCCTGGCAATTTGCAATGTGGCCCCACCTCATCTATTCATCACAGCAAAGTGTGAACAAAAGCTGTAACAGTCTTGCAGTCCACTATGGGATTGGGAATCTGGGAAAATCAGAGCTCTCCTACTTCATAGGGGACTGTGCTCCTGTTTATCTAAATATGATTCTACCCTCACTTCAGGCCTGAGATGAATGGGGCAGGGTCATAACATACCGCCCCTCCGTGCTAACAGTTTTATAATAATCAAATAGAGCTGTTTTCAGATTCAACAGCTGTATCTGAGGAATGCTTTCACAGAAAGAATCTTACAGGACTTCTTTCTCACTCCCACCAACTTCTCAACAGAAGTAATGAGATTAGATAGCCTCCTTAACTTTCTCCTCCACAGATTCCAACTAATTATTTGTGCACATTCTGTTCATTTTCACTCAAATGTGAGTTCAGAAAGTATTTAACATATGTTTCAAAGAAGCAGCTGTTACAATTTTGAACTAATAAAGGCAGAAAGTCAGAATAAGTGTTAAAAGTTTCTGGCTAGATTTAAGGAAAAGCAGATCATTTTTTGCATGGACTTTCTTTGGATTCAGTCATCAATCTCTTCCATTCTGTTTCCACATTAGTCTGAATTTTTTTAATCCACACACAATGATGATGATGAGGGCCATTTCCACACGACACTCTTATAGCGCAAGTGGCCCCTCCCAAAACTGCAAACCCCAGGATTCCATAGGATGTTGAAAGTGGAATAATCGCGCTATAAGAGTGTAGTGCGGAAATGGTCGAGGAGGAGGAGGAGGAGCAGCAGCAGCAGCAGCAGCAGCAATAGCAGTACATCATCATCGTTCTTAATTATAGCTTACCTTTTCACAAAAACTAATACTCAAGACAGTTTAGTAATTAAAATAAGTGCATTATAAGTAAAAATATAAATATTAAAATGGAATCAATCTCCAATCTTAAACATGGAGTTAAGAAATGCATCATATCAGCTGTTCTGGATCACTTGGACCGTCTCCATAAATAGAGAAGATTCTCTTTTCAGAAAGTCATTATCCATGTGAGATCAATAGGAATATGCAAAAAATGGATGAGATTAGTGCATTTCCTATATTTGTGTTCATTCAATGACATGTGAATTTCACTTTAATTCCTCATGCATTTGAAGGAGATGGAACTAGAGGTTTTGCCTTGTTTTGTGAATGCTGCACAGGTTTCTCTTTGTGGATTTGTTGTCTGCTGAAGCAGTGCCTTGCTACCCCAGGATTCCATAGGATGTTGAAAATGGAATAACAGCGCTATAACAGTCTAGTGCGGAAATGGCCCTAGCCTTTTATTACTTTACCTGCACCTTTAGAATCATAGAGCTGGAACAGACCACAAGGACCATCAAGTCCAATCCCCCTGCCATTCAGGAATAAACAATCAAAAGGTTTGTGACAGTTGGCTGTCCAGCCTCTATCACACTCTGAGGCAGTCCATTCTATTGTTGGACTGCTCTTGCCATCAGGAAGTTCTTCCTAATGTTTAGGTAGAATTATTTTCCTGTGGTTTGAAGCAATTATTCCATGTCCTAGTCTCTGGAGAAGCAGAAAACAAGCTTGTTCCATCTTCAGTGTGGTATCTCCTAAAATATTTAAACATCGCTGTCATGCCAGCTGTTAATTTTCTCTTCTTCAGGCTAAACATTCACAGTTCCCTACGCTTCTCTTCATAGGGCATCATTTGCAGGCTTTTTTCTAGTTTGGTCATCCTCTTCTGGACACATTCTACCTTGTCAGTATCCTTCTTGAACCGTGGTGCCCAGAAGTAGATGTACTATTCCATGTAGTGTCTGACCAAAGCAGAATAGAGTGGTACTATTACTTCCCTTGACCTAGACACTGTACTCTTATTGATGCAGCCTAGAATGACATTGCCTTTGTAGCAGTCACGTCACACTGCTGATTCATGGTAACACAAATGTGTGTGTTATGTCATTTTTACCCCAAATGGCTGAGCAGAAGAACAGGAAGAAAAAGTTGCTTCACTTGCTTTTAAGAGGGCAATATGGATTGGAGCTTTGAAAAAAATACAGAGGACTGGAGACAGGTTTGAGGATGTGAGCTCTCCTGAACCCATCTGATCTACCTCCTTGCTTGTCCTTACAACAGAGATCTGTACATACCTAGCATTTATATTTACAAATTTCTAAAAGAGTGTGTGAGAGAGATGCCAACCTTTCTTACTGAACATAAAATTACCCTCTCCTTTTTCAAAAACACTTCTTTATCTTGATGTGTACCGCTGAATGAAAAACTGACTGGAAGATAAGAATCCTTTTCCTCTGGGTGGTCTGTGATTTATCTCAATCACAATATTTTAATTTACTCAGACATGTTGGTTAATAAGGATAGTTATATGCCAGACATTGGGGATAAACCTGCATAATATAAGAAATGAGACCATAATGGTGCTGTAAATAATGGACTTTTTTTTATACATAATTGACTTTCATCTCAGAGATTCTAGTTTCCTAATTCATCCAAGGCTACACAAAGACATTAATAATCACTATAGATGGTATCAGAAACAGGACCAGAGCTTATTTCCTTCCTGCTTTAAATCCTTCGGTTGCTTGAAGGGTTGCCATTTTTTTTTGTTCCAATTTGGTTTTCAGTTGTGGTTTTCTAATGCTTTTAAGACATTCAAATGTAGACATTAAATAAGGAAATGGAAATATTCCAGTGACAAACTAAAAGCATCTAATTTTTCAGGTTACATCTGTGTTATAATAAATGATGGTTAAAAAGCAGTGCCTACTTTTGTGGTTATTATTTTGTGTTTGCAAATCATTATTTCCTCCAGTGGTTGCTCATCAGCTCCTAATTAATAGCACAATTTACTCATTTTGGCATTATGTTAAGTTTTCCACATACAAAGAAATGCAATGACAAAAGATTACAATAGATGCAGGACACCAAATCATATTTAATTCAGTACTAGGAAACACACAGATTGTTTTCATAGGAATTTTGGTGAACACTCTTTTTTCCCCCAAGGAGCCCTCATACATTCTTGAGTTAACCATCTGATTTCAACCTGAGGCAAATTCAAAGCAAATTGGAGAGTTCCTGCTGAGACAAGCAGAGGAATTTTTAGGAAAGAAAAAAAAAGATTTGATAAAGAATTTCTTGGGAGGGTTTCACACATCCCAAGATTTAATCATCCTTTAAGTACCAGGATTATCAAAAATACTTCAGATGTGATTTGACTTCAGGGCTGATGGATTAGGCAGAGTAAAGCCACCACCACAAGTGATCAGTTTGGGTTTCCATGAAAGAACAACTGATGATTGGCAATTTGTTATTGTTGTTGTAGTATTGCCAAGAAAGGGGAGAGATGCCTGTGTGGGTTTGTGTTTCATGTGTCAGAATAACATAGCTAGCTTTGAGTACTATGAATATTGATGTATATGTGTGACTGTTCTTTCATTTAAAGCAAACCTAAGGTGAAAAAATAATCTGAAGCAGGATTTTTTTAAAGTTACAGGACAATTCCAGGGATACTCACAAACTATGGAAGAAAAAAAAGTTGCTCAGCTACTGAACCTATGTAACAATCTAGTACATTCTTAAGTAATCTAGCATGGTAGTACCAGGAACTGAAGTAGAACAGTACATCTCAGGGAATCTGACTGGCAATTATATGTTTTTAATGTGTCAGGAACCAGCACCATATTTGTGCTCATTGGATACAACTATTTTTCTTTTTTCTTTTCTGGAATCTTGTCTTGACTGGCAGCTGAGGACTCAGAGACTGCTACTGGTCCAGGGACCAGCACGTTGAGTAGCACTGAATCTGTGCTATCTACCAAATAATTCTAAGCACCTGACCAAACTACAAATTTGAGGATTCTATAAGACTAATTGCTCAGTAACCCTGCAAACAATTGCATTGTAGGTATTACATCTGCCCTGAGCAGATTGTAGTTAACAAAGTTTCCCCATAACTTTCAGCCTTGCTGCTTGCAAAATGACACTTGAGCAGAGCACTGCGAATTTGACACTTCCCTGCTCTCAGGCTTAAAGTCTTATAAGACATGGTACACAAGGAAAAGGGGTTGGTGATAGGGGAAGGGATTAATTCCAGCACATGCTGCTGCTGTTCATTCCCTCTCTCAGAGGCCAGAGTAATGGCAGGTATGGAGGAGAGCATTTTGTCAACTGCTAGGAACAAGCCATGATGGAGTTGTGTCAGGCATTTCTTCTCTCCTTCAGAGGCCATATCACTGACAACTGGAATGGAGATTTATTAAAATTAGGAAAGTGATTAGGCTTAGGGAGACCAAAGTTCATACTCCCCTCAGACTTAAAGTGTTAAGCATATTTATAATCTTAAACAGGTTTAAGGCAACAAACTACCATTAATTCTAATCATGACTAAATCTTTTGACCAGGGATGGACACAGGCAGGGATTAGAAGTTCCTACATTCATCCCCTGCAGCACCACAGGGCTCCCCCTGCCACAACAACCTCACTTTATTTTATTTATTTTTTAATAGAAAATTATTCATTTGTTTATGATGAAAACGATATGGCTGAATGCAGTGTATCAAGAATAATGTTATTTTTTCATTGTTTTTCCCCATATCTATCTATCTATACACTTTTAAACACTTGATAAACATTAGGCAAATTTCCTCTCCCTCTTCTCCTGCAGCCCCTTGGTATTTTAGACACAGGAGAGGACTTTACTGCACCAGGAAGTTAACTGAAAATTCTATTTTACTTCCAGGTTTAAATAAAGGTTTGACCTGGGTTTAACATCATGGGAGGCGGTGGTGCATGACCTGGTTAGTGTGGCATACATTTTATGAAACTAATTGAAAAAAAAAATTAGGAGGATCTTGGGAGCTTCAGAAATGGCATCATGGTCCTTATTTGGCCTGAAGGTTGCACTTTTCCTGTCCCTGTTCAGTCCAACAACCTACTTATTGTGGGCAAAGTGGAACGTTTGTACAGAATCCTGAACTGACAGAAAGACTAGTGCCATCGTGAATGGATCCAACATTCAGCTGGTAGCTTCCTGGTACACTCTGCAAGCCAAACAATGGTTGTAAGTTAACCAAAGGAGAGCTATGTCCACATTTTGAACTGGCATGTAAGCTGGGCTGTTGTATTTCTGGGCAGGCAGAGGAAACTGTTGTGTAAGTAGATATTGGTTACCTCTTTACAGTTGGACAAATCCCAACCTCTGGTTGTATTGTCATAGTGCCTCAATAGGATCCTGGCCTATATCTGTACTGGTTCCAAACTGCTGAAATTAAGAATAACTATATAAATATGGAACCCTACTGGGCATAACTACAGAACAATACAGTGAGTGCCATCCCACCCATACCCAATCCCCACTTACTGGGCAGCAGTCACTGCAAGCAGTTGGGATCCATTCCCCTGTTACTCATGAAGCAGATGAGTAATGTTCCCACCCCCTTCTGCAAGTGATGTCCATTGTGACAGGCAGCAGTGGGGTCTCTCTTATAATTTTCTCTCATACCTGACATCGTTTGTGGAGCGGGGATTAGTCAGCTCCTTCCTGAGTGACAGGAGAATGGGCAAGACAATGATAAGTGGAAATTGAGAGACTTTCATGGTCTCTACATGCCCCTAAAGTAGGGACTACATGGGGATTGTGAATGCCACAACGTTATGAATGCATAATTCCTGGTTATGCATTTGCATCTTCCCAACAGGATTCTGGCTAATATTATTTGTTACAAAGTCCACATTAAACTTACAATGCTCGACTGAGATCTGTGCATTGGAGAGAACAGAAATAAACATCAGAGTTTTTGCCTACCATTAGGATTTCTTCTGACTGCATCTGAAATGAGGCTAGTATTCCTTTTTAAAGAAAACACATCTCAAGGGGGGGTGAGGGTGATTTCCTTTAAAAGCCTCCAGAGAGGCAGTCCAACATAGTTTATCATATTAAGGTTTCAAACAGATAACTAATTATCAACATGTTCTGCGGATATAGTGTAGGGAGTGTGGGAAGGTGTGTTTATGCTTATATCTCTCTGAAGACACTGGTACAGTTTCAGTGTTTTAATCACTACCACAAGTTATTTCAGTCCCCACTGTAAACTAATCTCTATTATCTTCCTCGCGGAACAATTCCTTTATTACAATGGTTTATTACTTATCTGTTATCCTAACTTTTGCCCTGGTGTATTCGTTACCTGTTCCATCCTACTGTGGTGTAATGTTAAATGATATCTGGCTAGGGCAACAGTTGAACTTAATTTTTAAGTGCACTTCAGCATTCCTGAAAATCAAAGCCCCATACATTTTAATTGGTTAGTGAAACTATTTCCTAAAGATATGTTACATTTGTCTACAAATGTATCCTTAAGAAAGACATACAATGCTGTTGGAAGATCGTATGACCTTTGAATACTGCCATAACATTATGGCCAATATATATATGTGTGTTAAAAATGCACAGAAAAAAAAATGTGTGAGACACGTACCACCCTAGTCCTGTGCAAGGTATTACATGCTGGACAAAGCTGTAACTGATCTGCAGTAGAATAGATCCCTAGCTTTTGAAACCATTCCTTGGTGATACCTAGGCTGGATTCACATAGAAGCTCTCAGTGAGAATGAGCTGACAGGTCGATGTAACAGATATAGTTACTTTGACCATTCATTGGAGGAGCCCCTTCCAGCCTATTCAGCCATTTACTCAATTAAAACAAACACATGAGAATGGGAGGATGCTAGCCCACTCACCCTTTGATTGTTGATCTTCCTATGTGGATATAGTGGTGGTCAGATGAGAAGAATCTTCACTACATATTGAAGTTCTCAGTGTGATCAGGACTCTTGGCTTTCCAGGCTTTCAGATATTTAGAAAAGCCTCCATGGGATAGAAGAAGATTTCTTCTTCATAACATTGTTCCCCAGAGTGATCATGTACACAGATGTACCTAGCACAATGTAACCATTCTGCAAGATTGCCATCTGAACAATCAAAATTTCCCTAAATTTCAGCCGCTGGCCATATGCAACTTAAAAAAAAAAATTGGTTGATTTTCCACCACTGGGGTTCTTTCTTGTACCAAACATCAAAACATTTTGAGAACTAGGATATTTTGCTGCCAAAGTGCAAATGGTATACCTCTAAACAAAAGGAATGACCCTTAATCAAGATATATAGGCCAAGTTTTTGCATCGGGGCACAACATCCCACAAAAAACTCTCCCTTCCACTGCCAGTAAAGATGCAGTAATTAAATTCAAGTATCTGGCAGTTGACTTCTTTCTTGTGTTCTGCTGTCATTTTCTGACTCTGCTTAATAGCAGGGCTGGGCCTCTGGCTCCACTACTTTCCACATCACATAGATGAGTTTCTTTCATAAAATGATTTGCTCTGAATCTTCATTTTGAAGTTCTATAGTAGGCCATGGCAGCAATTCTTTCATTATTGTCTTACCCATGTGCCCATGAAGCTGGCCCCAGACTTTGAGTGGTTAAGGCCTTCAGTTTTATTCTCTTCATTTTGGATGATTGAATAACGTATCAATAAAAATATAGAAAATGGCTAATACGTGGTTTTGTTTTCATTTCTCCAAAAAGGGCTCTTCACATAACTTTGCATTTACTCAACTTCAAAATGCTTCAAATATGAACAAGTTCAGTCTTCAATGCAATCTAACACTATATTTAGAAACCAGTAGGGAAAAACCCTGAACATGCATATACATCTCTAGAAGTAAATATTCTAAACTGCAAGCAATGAACCAGCTGCATTTAGACAAAACTGTTTGTCGACAGAACTGTTTGTTAAACAGTACATCAAGCTGACATTTTTAATATCAACAATAACTTCTGGGCACTTTGCATTAACACGTGAAATAAAAATATGGTAGAGAAAATGTGATCAAAATAGTATTTTACTCCTAAAACTTGTATATTTGAAAGGGGAAAAAAAGTATGAATTAAAGGCCAGGATCCCACAGTACTTCTGGCAAGTACGCTGAAAATTCAGGAGTGTTCCTTTTCTCCAGTTGTCCAACTGCAGCTGAACAGTGCCCAAGTCCTCTTCCCTCCAGCCACTGACTGCTTGTGGAGCTCCCCCTAGTGTTATCATGCTGCAGTTGAATTGGGGAATACACAAGGTAGTGGACATCTCCTTCCACAGCCCAGTTAAAAACACATCTCTGAATATACCAGTGCATGACACCAAGAGAACTGTATCCAGATGTTCTGAAATACAACTTCTATGATACCTCACCATTGCCATACTATTTGAAACACATGGGAAGTATATTCCACCATATTGGAAAGATAACAGGTTGCCTATACTACATCTGAATCTGGCATAATTTTTGTTCCTTTTTCCACAGCAACTACAGTTTAGAAATCTTAAGACATGAAGACAATACAGTAATTGTAACAAATTACCCCATAGCTTTCCTCAGTATATTTTGAGACTGTGTGCATGGATTGCTGCTAATCCACTTACAAATTGAGGCTTGCTTAACTTCAGCAAAATGGCTGCCTCATGTCTTTGTAAGCCACTCATCTCCACTTCCAATGCCTTCCAGGTGCCTTCTGACAGCCCTGTTGGATTTTGGATAATTGCAGTTGTAATCTATCAAGTTGAGAAGGCATTACATTTGGGGAATACCACCATCTTATCACTCTACATTTTTTTCAGGCAATAATAAACAAAATAGCTGCCCTGGGAAATTTCAAACATGATGAAGACAACAGAAGGAGGAACAGCACAGAAATAAAGAGAAGAAATACAATTATATGGACTTAGTATCCCTTTCCATTGAAGGCATTTACAAACAGAGAAGTCCTGCTGTACATTCTTTAGTCCAACTTTTCTTTACCCTGAGGTCTTCCTTAGAATGTCAGAATCCAAAAACACGCAAAGAGTGAAAATGGATTAACCTTGCTTCCTTCCTACACTTTGTTATCCCCTGTGTATGGAAGGTGGCTTTCTGAAAGTAAGAGCCTCCTATATTTACAAGGGGTCCCACACAGTTTTAAACAATGGAAAACATGGGTTCCATTTGTCAAAGAGGACCCTCACAGACAAGATTGTCCTCTTCAAGCAACTGCACTTCATATACAGTGAGTGGTAGGAACATATGAGATGAGATGGGGCTAATTTTCTCATCTTTCTCATGTATTTCCTATACTAAGAATTCACATGTGGTTTCAGCTAGTGCCAATATGTCTCCCTCTGTGCCTTATAATATAGAGGTGGGCAACTGTATGTTCTGGCTTGCTCAAGTATTTCTGGGACACACTTTTATTTTGTTTTTAAATTACATTTCAACCCATAGATTCATATAATTAATTGCAAGCTGTACCTCCACATGCCATAACTTTTGAAATCTATTCAGATTAAAAGGCTGTTTCATTGCATGTACCTGCCATAGAAACCCATGGAGAAATGTGTGTCTTTATTTTTTTCTCTTCCCCCTTCCATTTTAAGGATTTTAAAAGAACTAGCAGAGGTCATTGCGGAACCTCTTGCTATAATCTTTGAAAACTCTTGGCAGACAGGAGAAGTTCTGGCAGACTGGAGGAGGGCAAATGTTGTCCCCATCTTCAAGGAGGGAAAAAAGAGGACCCAAATAATTATCGCCCAGTCAGCCTGACATCAGTACCTGGAAAAATCCTGGAGCGGATCATCAAACAGTCAGTTTCTAATCACTTAGAAAACAATGCCGTAATTACGAAAAGTCAACATGGATTTCTCAAAAATAGGTCATGCCAGACTAATCTTATCTCTTTTTATGATAGAGTTACTTGCTTGATAGATGAAGGGAATGCTGTGGACATAGTATATCTTGATTTCAGTAAGGCCTTTGACAAAGTTCCCCATGACATTCTTGCAAAGAAGCTAGTAAGATGTGGGCTGGACAGGGCTACTGTCAGGTGGATTTGTAACTGGTTGACTGACCGTACCCAAAGGGTGGTCACCAATGGCAGATTCTCATCCTGGAGAGAAGTGACTAGCGGGGTGCCACAGGGTTCTGTCCTGGGCCCAGTGCTGTTCAATATCTTCATTAATGACTTGGATGAAGGAATAGAGGGCACGCTGATCAAATTTGCAGATGACACCAAATTGGGAGGGGTTGCTAATACGCCTGATGACAGGATCAAAATTCAAAAGGACCTGGACAGATTGGAGAGCTGGGCCAAGGCTAACAAAATGAATTTCAACAGAGAGAAATGTAAGGTCCTACACTTAGGCAGAAAAAACGGTATGCAGAAATATAGGATGGGGGACATGTGGCTGGCTAACAGTACGTGTGAAAGGGATCTAGGAGTCTTAATAGACTACAAGGTGAACATGAGTCAGCAGCATGATGTGGCAGCCAAGAAAGCCAACACAATTCTTGGTTGCATCAATAGGAGTATGGTGTCTAGATCGAGGGAGGTATTGGTACCACTTTATTCTGCTTTGGTTAGACCTCATCTTGAATACTGCATCCAATTCTGGGCACCCCAATTCAAGAAGGATATGGATAAGCTGGAGCAGGTCCAGAGGAGGGCATCCAAAATGGTGAGGGGCCTGGAAGCCATGGCCTATGAGGACAGACTTAGAGAGCTGGGTATGTTTAGTCTGCAGAAGAGAAGGTTGAGAGGGGACATGATAGCCATGTTTAAATATTTGAAGGGATGTCATGTCGAGGAGGGAGTGGGCTTGTTTTCTCCTGCTCTTGAGACCAAGACAAGGAGCAATGGATACAAGCTGCAGGAGGGGAGATTCCACTTGAACCTCAGAAAGAATTTCCTGACGGTCAGGGCTGTCCGGCAGTGGAATGTGCTGCCACGGAGTGTGGTGGAGTCTCCTTCTTTGGGGGTTTTTAAGTGGAGGCTGGATGGCCACTTGTCGGGAGTGCTTTAAGGGTTTTCCTGCATGGCAGGGGGTTGGACTGGATGGCCCTTGTGGTCTCTTCCAACTCTACATTTCTATGATTCTATGATTCTATTTGTATTTTCTCTACAAGGGAGGAGGAGGAAGCAGACAACAGCACCCCAAACTCCCACACCACTGCTGTCAACACCAACAAGTGTTGCTATAGTAAAGCCAGTTACTTCTGAATGCCTGTCATAGCAATGTGGCAGTGCCTCCTCCAGATGAATGTAAAGACAAGGGCACAGTGGCATGGTGTCACAGCAGACTCCTCCTCCTCTTGGAGAAACAGAAGATGCAATCAGATCATGTTCCTTCATCCTCCACCATCAGCAGACTAGGAAAATTGTTTATTCCACAACACAGGAAATATTGCTAGTTTCCTCTGATGTACCCCTACAGTCTGGGACTGAGGATCCAAAGAGCCAAGTATTCAGGTAATTAATTAATTAATTGATTGATTGATTAATATTCCACTATCTTCCCACAATGGGGTTCCTGGAGTTGGCCTCTAGTAGTGGCATGTGGATTGTGGATATTGTCACCTCCTCCTCCTCCTTCTTGGGAAGATTTGGAGGGGGTGTCTCTAGCTGTGGTGGCAATCTAGCTGTAGTGAGGAATCCATGCTGCCAAATGTTGTTATCTGGATTTTGATATCTGGATTTTTAGGGGGTTAGAGGAGAGCCAGGGGGTCACAATAAGAAGTTAAGGGGACACATGCTCCTCACAAGACACACTTTGATGAAACTTGCTCTATTGTTACTGTACCCACACCTTAGTGACCCCATGTCTTGTTCCCACCAATGAGACATGGGCACAGAAACACAATCACTTTTGTCTAGTAAGTAGAAAAGACCAAGGAAAGCAACAAGAGCTGTTTTCATTTCTGTGAGAACACAATGACTTAGTCTACTTCTTAACACAGTAAAGAAAAAAAACTTTCTTCTTCAAAGCATCTGTTATACACCACACAATGCAGAAGAATGATTTCTACTCATTAGTTGAGGTCTGATTGACATAGATTGTCATAGAATGGCAGGAAAGAATTAGATTAGTGGTTTGAAAACCAGTGGTTTAACTTACTTTCTTGTAAAATTCTACCAGTTCTAGGTTTCTCTGCAGCCATGAAATATTAAATCCTTCCTTCTGACTTGAAATTAACCAGATTGTACACTTTGCTGAACAGTTAATTTTGATGATGGAAGTTGAACAGTTTCTTGCAAGTGCACATACAGCAGATTGTGAAAATCCTTCTTTTTCACTCATTGAATATTACAATATATTATCTCTTAACAAAATTGAAGCAAACTATGACCTTTTCTGCATGAGGTGTGAGAAGTGGTTCATGCTGTTTCATGGTGTATTTAAATAATACGGTTTTCCTTCATTGTTTTCTGTGCACACACACCCTGATTTAAAATGTTTTGTTGCAGAGGATTGCAAGTTCGTGCATCCACGCTACCTCCTCACTGGGCACTCCCCTGGCTCCCCTCACACACACACCCAGTGGCTGTGATTGGCTGTTTTGTTTGTTTTGTTTTTGGGTGGTTCTGCTTGTGCTTACCTACATAGGTATGTACTATGTACTACATATCTACTTACAGCCTTACAGCCTGCTCTCCACTGCCCACCAAAGCACATTGGTGCAGATGTACATTTCTGCATCACTGCAAAAAAATGAAGTTACTTCAAGTTTGTAATGTGAATTGGATTTTTTCTGATTTTTAAATACTGCACTTTTCCACCACATGGCTACATATTAACAGCGGATTCCTTGCAGAACAACAGAAAATAGTGCAAGCCTACTTCGCTCCCATGTGCAGAACAATATGATGCTACAGTGCAGTAACCTGTAGTAATGACCCCATGTGGAAAGTGCCTATAACAGAGTACACTATTACCTCCTCCATCCAAATTCTCTGTGGAAGCAGCACTGTCCCTGTAGTCAGGTGTACATTTGTTCCAAAGTTACTGCAATTTAGCTGAGACTTGAAAAGTGTTGTTGTAGGCAAGGAAAGGAAACACTTGTTAGTTTCATTTCTTCTTTACTCAGTTTTTTAATCTCAAGTTCTTTATCTTCTTCCTATGAAGTTTTAATAGTTTAGTAAATTCTTCAAAAATGTAGTGATGTGGGTCTTGAATAGGCACAATATAAATAAATTGATGATGATGATGATGATGATGATAAATAATACAGATCAAACAGTTGAAGAGCAATGCCCTAGTATATCAAAACAAAAACAGTATAATATGAACTCTTCATCAGAAGGTGAAATAAACTACTTTGAATCCTATCTTGGGAGAAAGGCAGGATAGGAATTCAATAAATAAATAAATATTGACCCACACATTAAAATTTCTCTCCATAGGTCAATCAGTTAAAGCTTTAACATGTGATCTTTGGGTCTTAGACATAAGATTTTAGAATCCTTTTCCAGATTCTGCAGAAACTTTCATAGTTTATCTTCTCTAATGCTGGAGTCTCTGATATGATGGAGAGGTAAAGGTTGGTCCACCATGTGCATGGATCAGAGAAGGTTTGAGATCCATCAGATCCCAAAGCCAACACAGTCTCCAAGAACATCTTGAACACAAGAGAATCTTGGAGCTAAAATAAATAATTTTCCTTCTCTTGCTGTTACCCTGATTTCTGGGGTCCCAGGAGGGACACCTCAATGTGCTCATGATGGGGAAGGGAATTAGCAGAGCACAAGCTAGCAATACGAGAGGCAGGGCAACCTAGTGAGATCTTGAACCCAATGTCTACAGGGTCAGGCTGAGTCAAGGACCAAACAGAAGTAAATTATAATAGTTGTTTTTATTGATGTACAGCACACTCAAACATGTGTATGCAAACACACTCACATAGAGAACTATTGAAATAAAAGTAGGAGTGGAATAGAGGGTTTTTAAGATGAGGTTTTGTATGGGAATACTACACCTGTCCTGAAGCCCAGGTAGTCTGAAGAAAAGGTCCATAGAAGAGGAGATTCTCAGCATGAGGAGCTGAGGGGAAGGTTCATCGAACGAAGCGACAGCAAGGTGGGATGGAAGCCAAGAGCGATCTGAGCGATCTGAGGAAGCGCTCAAAGTCAGGGGGTCTTATAGGGGAAAATGTGCCTGTAGGCTAGTCCATTCCCGGGCAATACAATAGGTTTTGGGCTGGAGACAAAGCCTCCGAAATATTTTGCATGATTGAATTATGACGGCGTTGTCAATAGAGTAGCCAGTATGCAAATGCGGAGTGCTTGGCCTGCTTGGGGCAGGGAGTCTATTGTAAACAGCATGCATACATAATGTGATCGTAAAGAGTACTTGCCTTGAGGTCTTCTAAAGCAGCAGTCCGGCAAATACTGGCCAGCCTGGAGCGGTTTTGAATATTTCAGCTATTTTCAGCCATGCCTGTGTGCATGCTTGTCTGGGGGCCTCGCAATCAAGTGCAGAGGAATGGGTAAAGAAGGCCAAATTATTGATATCAAGTGATATCTAATATACCACAAGCCTGGACTAGAAACTACGGTAACATTGCTTCTTCCTCCTGCAGGGAAGGAGGGAGATAGACAAATACATAGACAACAGATAGAAGATAAATGCCACTCCCCTGGCTTTAGAAACTCAGAGGCTCCAAATCTTTGGGTGGGAGTTTTCTGGTAGCTGATTAATCTTCTTAATTAGTTAAATCATGTAGATTACATGCACACATATTTATACACAATAGTGATGACTTTAAGTGTCCTTGAAAATATGATACAGAGATGGTCCATATACTCAAAGATTTTGCATCAGGCAAAGTATGGCTGCAAATTTATTTCCAATCAGTCTGAACATTTGTGGGTCTTGCCACCTGAAAGTCATTGAATAGAAACATATATTTATCATCTTTTTTTTTTTTGGATATAAAATATCTTTAATCAATAAGCAGGAAACTTATTTAACTTTTCAGAACAATATGGCTTCAATTAAACCAGGTATGTCCAAAAGCCATTTAAAATTAAACTCACTATGAGGAATCCATGTAATTAATAGATGTTATTTAAAATATTTAACAGCATTAGTTTAAAAATCATCATTTTACTGCTAAGCACACCTTGTGCACCAGGAAATGGCTGAATCTCAAAAATTATGAGCTGAATTCAGATTTGGTTATACTTAAAACAGACCCTCTGGTCTCAGTGGAGCTTTAGCTTGTCATGATTGATAATGATTTAAATTAATTGTGGCTATCATTTATTTCAGTAGGTATACACTATTGATTTCAATGAAGGTATACTTAGTGTGACTAGATCAGGATCCAACATTATATTTCAATTAGATTTTTTTTATACCTACATACTAAAGCAACAGCTAATACTGTATACTGGAATATATTCCATACTGTTTTGAATATATTGAGCTAATATGGTACATAAATAGGTTAGAAGCACTATGCCATAAATCTCTTGGGCAACTGAAATGCCTTTCTCTGATGTTATTTTCTTAAAATCTAGATCAAGGAGGTTATGTTAGCCAGGGCTGCAGACAGTTGTAATGCAATAATACATGAAGGACCACAAATTTTCCACCAGCACTCTAGGTATTGTTCATATATGCCTGTAGCAGTTCTAACATGTTTCCAGTTGGATGGGAGCTCTCTTTGTTGTTCAAAATGTATTCCTTAAATATTGAAGGTAAATGTAGTATATTGTTCCCAAATGACACTCAGAAATTTCAGTGTATTTAAAGACATGTATGCCAACCTTTCAGGAAAATTGCCTAGATAAACATATGTTCACATAAACCAAGAGCTGATGACACACATCTCAAATTGGCTTGTCAAAAATATGTCCTGCCATAAATTTGAGCATCTGCACCATATAAATTCAGAGGACACGTTAAAGTCATAGAGCAGACAGATTGATACATTCCAGGAGCAGCACAAGAAATTGCCAGGCTTTGCACCAAATGTTTTGCAGCCTCCTCCTCAAACCTTTAAATAAATGTACTTCTCTCTCTCTCATTTGCTGTCTCTGTCTCTCTTTCTCTTTCTTTGTATGACTTCAAGTTGCTCATTGACTTAAGAAGACGCCATGAATTTCATAGGGTTTTCTTAGGCAAGGAACATTCAGGGATGGTTTTCC